>CAKAOJ020000180.1:0-600000 GCA_916701645.2 Sebastolobus alascanus
TTTTTTTTTTTTTTTTTTTTTTTTTTTTTTTTTTTTTTTTTTTTTTTTTTTTTTTTCCAAAAACAATTCTTTTTTAGAAATTTTCGACATTCTATACTATGACATTTTTTACGAATATTTTCGTATGACTTTTTTCATGAACATTTTCAAAAATATTCGTAAAAAATTGTAATAGTATAGAATGTCGAAAATTTTCATGAAAAAAGGCATAGTATAGTCTGTCGATTCATTTGGTGGAAAAAAAACTCAGTTTAAAATTTCGACATTTTCATGAAAAAAGTCATGCTATAGTATGACTTTTTTGAAAATTGACGAAATTTTAAACTGAGTTTTTTTTCCACCAAATGAATCGACAGACTATACTATGCCTTTTTTCATGAACATTTTCGACATTCTATACTATGACAATTTTTTACGAATATTTTCGAAAATTTTCACGAAAAAAGTCATACGAAAATATTCGTAAAAAATTGTCATAGTATAGAATGTCGAAAATTTTCATGAAAAAAGGCATAGTATAGTCTGTCGATTCATTTGGTGGAAAAAAAACTCAGTTTAAAATTTCGACATTTTCATGAAAAAAGTAATGCTATAGTATGACTTTTTTGAAAATTGACGAAATTTTAAACTGAGTTTTTTTTCCACCAAATGAATCGACAGACTATACTATGCCTTTTTTCATGAAAATTTTCGACATTCTATACTATGACAATTTTTTACGAATATTTTCGTATGACTTTTTTCATGAAAATTTTCAAAAATATTCGTAAAAAATTGTCATAGTATAGAATGTCGAAAATTTTCATGAAAAAAGGCATAGTATAGTCTGTCGATTCATTTGGTGGAAAAAAAACTCAGTTTAAAATTTCGACATTTTCATGAAAAAAGTCATGCTATAGTATGACTTTTTTGAAAATTGACGAAATTTTAAACTGAGTTTTTTTTCCACCAAATTAATCGACAGACTATACTATGCCTTTTTTCATGAAAATTTTCGACATTCTATACTATGACAATTTTTTACGAATATTTTTGAAAATTTTCATGAAAAAAGTCATACGAAAATATTCGTAAAAAATTGTCATACTATAGAATGTCGAAAATTTTCATGAAAAAAGGCATAGTATAGTCTGTCGATTCATTTGGTGGAAAAAAAACTCAGTTTAAAATTTCGTCAATTTTCAAAAAAGTCATACTATAGCATGACTTTTTTCATGAAAATGTCGAAATTTTAAACAGAGTTTTTTTTCCACCAAATGAATCGACAGACTATACTATGCCTTTTTTCATGAATATTTTCGACATTCTATACTATGACAATTTTTTACGAATATTTTCGAAAATTTTTACGAAAAAAGTCATACGAAAATATTCGTAAAAAATTGTCATAGTATAGAATGTCGAAAATTTTCATGAAAAAAGGCATAGTATAGTCTGTCGATTCATTTGGTGGAAAAAAAACTCAGTTTAAAATTTCGACATTTTCATGAAAAAAGTCATGCTATAGTATGACTTTTCATGAAAATTGACGAAAATTTAAACTGAGTTTTTTTTCCACCAAATGAATCGACAGACTATACTATGCCTGTTTTCATGAAAATTGTCGACATTCTATACTATGACATTTTTTTACGAATATTTTCGAAAATTTTCATGAAAAAAGTCATGTCGAAAATATTCGTAAAAAAATGTCATAGTATAGAATGTCGAAAATTTTAATGAAAAAAGGCATAGTATAGTCTGTCGATTCATTTGGTGGAAAAAAAACTCAGTTTAAAATTTCGACATTTTCATGAAAAAAGTCATACTATAGCATGTCGAAAATATTCGAAAAAAAAATGTCATAGTATAGAATGTCGAAAATTTTCATGAAAAAAGGAATAGTATAGTCGTTCGATTAATTTGGTGGAAAAAAAACTCAGTTTAAAATTTCGAAAATTTTCATGAAAAAAGTCATACGATAGCATGTCGAATATTTCCAAAAAAAAATGTCATAGCATAGAATATCGAAAATTTTCATGAAAAAAGGCATAGTATAGTCTGTCGATTAATTTGGTGGAAAAAAACTCAGTTTAAAATTCCGAGAATTTTCATGAAAAAAGTCATACTATAGCATGTCGAAAATTGTCGTGAACAAATGTCGAAAATATTTGTAAAAAAATGTCATAGTATAGAATGTCGAAAATTTTCATGAAAAAAGGCATAGTATAGTCTGTCGATTAATTTGGTGGAAAAAAAATTCAGTTTAAAATTTCGAAAATTTTCTTTAAAAAAGACATACTATAGTATGTCGAAAATTTTCGTGAAAAAATGTCATAGTATAGAATGTCGAAAATTTTCATGAAAACAGGCATAGTATAGTATGTTGATTAATTTTGTGGAAAAAATCTCAGTTTAAAATTCCGAAAATTTTCATGAAAAAAAAGTCATACTATAGTGTGTCGAAAATTTTCGTGAAAAAATGTCATAGTATAGAATGTCGAACATTTTCATGAAAACAGGCATAGTATAGTATGTTGATTAATTTTGTGGAAAAAAAACTCATATTTTAGAATTCCGAAAATGTTCATAAAAAAAAAGTCATACTATAGTATGTCGAAAATTTTCGTGAAAAAATGTCATAGTATAGAATGTCGAAAATGTTCATGAAAACAGGCATATTATAGTATGTTGAAAAATGTAATGAAAAAAAAGTCATAGTACAGTATGTCGAAAACTTTAATTAAATAAAGTGATATTATAGTATGTCGAAAAATTTCACCCAAAAAATCGTAGTGTAATATGTCAAAGCATTTCACCCCAAATAAGTCATCGTATAGTACTGTATGTCGAAAAACTTCACCAAAAAAAGTCATACTATAGTGTGTCGAAAAATTTCATGAAAAAAGGCACAATATTGTATGCTGAAAAATTTCACCGAAAAATAGACATAGTATAGTATGTCGAAAAATTTTACCACTAAAAGTCATAGCATTGTACTTTGAAAAATGTTATGATAAAAAGTCATATAATGTGTCGAAAAATTTCACTAAAAAAATCATAGTAAAGTACGTCGTAAAATGTCATGAAAAAAAGTCATATAGTATGTCGAGAAATTTCAGTAAAAAAAGTTGTAGTATATATGTTGAAAAATTTCACTAAAAAAGTCATAGTACAGTATGTCAACAACTTTCACCAATAAAAGTCGTTGTATAGTATGTCGAAAAATTTCACCGAAAAAAAGTCATAGTATATTCAGTCTTGCAATGGACTCATTGCACGGGTGGAATATGGTCTCAAAAAAGTACAAAATTCAAGTCTCCCTCCAAAATAATCCACGGCACACTGTAGTCTTCATCAGGGTCACTGTGACCCTGATGAAGACCTATATGTTGGTCGTAACGCGTTGGTCATTTTAAACAATTATTGCCATGTAAAATAAAGGCATTTTAATTTTTGATCAAACACTACAGTGTGCCGTGGATTATTTTGGAGGGAGACTTATTTTGTACTTTTTTGAGACCATATTCCACCCATGCAATGAGCCCTTCACAAAACTGAATGAGCCCAATACACCTGAAGGATCCAAAGAGCACCTGTATGTGATTACCACAGAGACCCAGCAGCGCTTCTACTCCATTGTCCCCAAAAGTCGTAATATAGTATGTCGAAAAAATTGAATGAAAAAAGTCATAGTATAGTATGTTGAAAATTTCACGATAAAAGTCGTAGTATAGTATGTTGAAAAATGTCATTAAAAAAAGTCATATTAGAGTATGTCGAAAAGTTTCACCAATAAAAGTCATAGTATTGTATATCGAAAGATTTAATGAAAAAAAAGTCATAGTATAGTATTTCAAAAAATTTCATGAAAAAATGTCATATTAGTATGTCGAAACATTTCACCATAAAAAGTCATAGTATAGTATATCGAAAATTTCACGAAAAAAAGTCATATTATAGTATCTTGAAAAATTTCATTAAAAAAAGTCATATAGTATGTCGAAAAATTTCACCAATAAAAGTCATAGTATAGTATTTCAAAACATTTCATGAAAAAATGTCATATTAGTATGTCGTAAAATTTCACCAAAAAAAGTAAGTCTAGTATGTCGAAAAATTACATGAAAAAAAAGTCATAGTACAGTATGTTCATAAATTTCATGAAAAAAAGTCTTACTATGGTATGTCGAGAAATTTCACCGAAAAATAGTCATAGTATAGTATGTCGAAAAATTTCACCACTAAAATAGTGGTGTACTTTGAAAAATGTTATGAAAAAAAGTCATATAATATGTCGAAACATTTCTCCCAAAAAAATCATAGTAAAGTACGTCGAAAAATGTCATGAAAAAAAGTCATATAGTATGTCGAAAAATTTCAGTAAAAAAAGTCATATTATAGTATATCTAAAAATTTAATCAAAAAAAGTTAGAGTATATATGTTGAAAATGTTCAGCAAAAAAGTCATAGTACAGTATGTCGACAACTTTCACCAATAAAAGTCGTAGTATAGTATGTCGAAAAATTTCACCGAAAAAAAGTCATAGTATAGTATGTCGAAAAATTTCACCAATAAAAGTCATAGTATATTCAGTCTTGTGAAGGGCTTATTGCACGGGTGGAATATGGTCTCAAAAAAGTACAAAATGCAAGTCTCCCTCCAAAATAATCCACGGCACACTGTAGTCTTCATCAGGGTCACTGTGACCCTGATGAAGACTAAATAAATAAAATAAATAAAAGTTGTAGTATCGTATGTCGAAAAATTTCACTGAAAAAAGTCATAGTATTGTATATCGAAAAATTTCCTGAAAAACGTCATATTATAGTATGTCGAAAACTTTAATGAAAAAAAGTGATATATAGTATGTCGAAAAATTTCACCAAAAAAAATTTGTATTATAGTATGTCGAAAAATTTCAGTAAAAAGTCATATTATAGTATGTCGAAAAGTTTCACCAATAAAAGTCATAGTATTGTATATCGAAAGATTTAATGAAAAAAAAGTCATAGTATAGTATGTCGAAAAATTTCACAAAAAAAGGCATAGTATGTCGAAAATCTTCATGAAAAAGTCATAGTATATGTCTAAAAAATAAAAAAGTTGTAGTATAGTATGTCAAAAAAAAGTCAGTGTAGTATGTCGAAAAAAAGTCATAGTGTAGTATGTTGAAAAAATGAAAATGGCATGGCTTAGCATTTCGAATTTTTTTTTAAAAAGTCATAGTACAGTATGTCGAAAAAATAAAAAAAGTCGTAGTATCGTATGACGAAAAAGTTATAGGATAGTGTGTCGAAAAAATAAGTCATAGTATAGTATTTCGAAAAAAAGTCATAGTATAATATTAAAAAGTCATAGTATAGTATGTCAAAAAAATAAAAAAAGTCAAAGTATGATATGTCGAGAAAAATAAAGTCACAATATAGTATGTCGAAAAAGTCATAATATAATATGTCGGGGGAAAAAAGAAGTCATAGTATAGTATACAAAAAAAAAACAACATAGTATAGGATGTAAAAAAAAATCATATTATAGTATGTCAAAAAAAAAGTCAGCCTAGTATGTCGAAAAAATAAAAAATAGTCATAATATAGTATGTCGAAAAAATAAAACGTCATAGTATAGTATGTCGAAAAAAGTCAGTATATGTCTAAAATTTAAAAAAAACAATCAGTGTAGTATGTCGAAAAAATTAAAAAAAAATCACAGTATAGTACGCCGAAAAAAACAGAAAGTCATTGTACAGTATTAAAAAGTCATAGTATAGTATTTCGTAAAAAATAAAAGTCACCTTCCTGTAGTATGACATGGTTGGTACCAATGGATTCCTAAGGTTTTCTAGTTTCATAGGATAGCAGTATCTCTCCAGCTTTAAAACTGAGTCCGCTACAACCTAAAAATCACAAGTTGCGTTAATGCATTAAAGAAATCAGCGTTAATGCGTCAATAGCGCGTTAACTTTGACAGCCCTAGTACAAGGCCTAAATACAATCTTATGTCAAATAAGACCAGTATAGGTAGTTTTTTCACAATCTGTTAATTTCTGGTTCTGTTCATTCTGGTTCTCCAGACTTACCTGAAAAAAATCATGAGGGATATCGGGACGTACAACAGCAAGGGGGCTCACAAATGCACCTGGGAGCTGAAGCCAGAGTACCGACACTACCAGTCTGCTGAGGAAGAGGAGGAGATGCAGACGGCGTAGTTCCAGCCTGTTCCTCCCAGCCTGTTTGCAGATGCAAGTCCCGTCACACGGAAAAGAAAAGAGACACAATTTTCAGGTTTGTCAGTGACTTCCTGAATATAGATGTCGTAAAGAAAATACTGTTTATTGGATATGCAGGCAGTACGTGATGTTTTTGAGTTCATAATTTGAGTTAACATTATCATTGGGTTGTAAGGTCTGCTATGCATTAGCTAGCGCCGCACTTTAACATAAATAAACAGACATATTGTTCACAGTGATGGATTTCAATCAAGTTTTTGGAAGTTGACGAATGAATAACCAGTGGCTGTCTGGAATGTAAAACAACTGTTATTCTCCTTTAAAGTTATGATCACAAGAAGACATCTGAGATTAGAGAGAGAGATGCACAGCAACCACAATAATAGCAGCTATAAGTAGTCATACAAATAGGACTAATAACAATAATCAATAGTGCTGGATATAATAGAAATATCAGTAATAACAGCAGTAATAATAATAGAAATATGACTACTACTACTAATAATAATAATAATAATAATAGCACTAATAATAGAGATATGGCAATATAAGGAATGATAGGAAATGTTTTTTCAACCTAATCACAACTACACTTGAGCGCAGCTATTTCCTGGTTGGTAGAATTAAGAAAGGCAGAGATATACAAGCTAGAAGGTGAATGTCGTGTTCCTCTGTGGCTGAACGGGCAGCGTTGTGTCTGTAGAGTCCACTGTTTTGAGTGAATTAATTTGTATGGGGAAACAGTAATGTGACCATCACTAAAAACTGCATGCCCATGATGCCTGTTTGTTTGCTGTGAAAAAGCTCAATTCTTTACTAAAGTTTAAAAATCTAACTTAAGTTTTTTTAGAAAATCCATCCACAGTAAACATCATGTCTGTTAACAGTAATCAGAGCATAGCTTTCGAGATAACAATGTACAATAGATACAGTAAATCGTAGCTAGCTTACCTCCACTTCTCTCTGCAAAATGGACAAGCCATACTGTCCACGTCTTCCTGGTCACCTGCGAGTCCATATACGGCGCCGGCGCCTGTTTTTGAGACTTTTCAGCAGACAGAATGGCACAGATGATCCGAGGCCTATTAAAAGAGGCTGGGACAAGGGTCATAGGGTAGAACACATGCGCAGTGTAGCTGGAGCTGCAGTTGTGCATTGCGATTGGCTCAATTTTGGCGAGTACAGACCAGATTTTACTGCACATGTGTTGTCCCCCAAAGATATGAAGCATTGACGACGCGCGACCTCTCCTCTTTCTTTATTGACAACTGTCAACAGCTAGAACGACACACAGGCCATGTTTTTTTTTTGTTTTTTTTAACACGTAGTGTGAGCACTCAGGTCGTGGCTGACAATCGGACCAAACAGTGCGAGCGGATAAATCGTGAGTTTTGTGCTTTACGTCGCAAACGATCTACTCGTACAGTAGGAGTAGGAATTACACATCATTTCTAAAATCGTACAGTGTATGCCCCGCTTTACCGAGTTGATAACCGCCGTCGTAGGACCAATAAGCGAGATCGCGGTTGTTAGGGTTAGTTAAACCAGATAACGAGAAGATACCCTGGGTATGTTGAGCTTCGTTGTACAGGCCTCTGATTAGAGTGAGATCAGATGTTCATTGTTTCTATTTAACCTTTACAGTTGGCTTAAGGAAAGGTTTCTAGTAGATTAATCCAGTCACAGCAGAAATACACATGGGCTACGCTCATACAGCTGAATCTGGTAGTCAGCATTGAATTAGAGCATAAACTGGTTGATTTATATACAACGGCCACACTGGACTAGTTGTGTCCTGAGGCCTGTACTACGAAGCCAGTTCAACATACCCAGGGTATCCTCTGTGTTATCTGGCAACCGCGATCACGCTAAGCGTAATCGACCCAGGGTTTCTCAATCTGGCTATGAGCGCGTTCACATGAAAGGGGAGGGGTTTTCAGCATGTGACCAATCGCAAACATGGACAAGTCTACTGTCAGCAGAGTGGCATGTTTTACAAGGGAAGAGTAAAGTATAATGTAAAACAAATACGAAGTTAAACGCATAATCCAGACTAAAAGTAAAACAGGTGAAGCTGCCAAATGCAGGAAGAACAGCTGGCAAATAAAAAAAATAATTCTAAAGCTCCACCAAGTGTTTTAAGTCAACCCAAAAGCTACCTGTTTAAACGTAGCCACAGAAAATCCCAAGAGTAAAAGGCTTACTCAACATCCCACCAAAATACGGTCTAGAAGGTAACCCGCAAATTATGAAAACTTGCCAAGTCTTTTTCCGATTGTGTCACTGGGTGTATAAAATAAAATAATTGTTAATACATTTAAGGTATAATGTACAGCGAGCCGGTCATTGTTGTGAAAGAAACCCCGACATGGAGCAGTCTCTCATCTCCATGAAGGGGTTTCTTTCACAACAATGACCCGCTAGCTGTACATTATCCCGCTTATTACACGACTACTTGCTTAAGAAATCAATATTTTGACACAAATCGGTCCACCTGAGTCCGACATCAGAACTGCGCCTATAGCAACGGTCTGCTATAAAGGAATAACAGACAGCAGAACGCCGTGATTAACCAATCGGAATCGAGTATTCAACAACGCCGTGTAATAAGTAAATAGAATGGATATTTTGTTTTTGTACTGATTTTTTATATATATATATATTTAAAAAAACACAGCAAAACAGTAAGTGGTGGTACTAGACTTTATTTTCAAATTAAACCAGAAGTATTTTCATTGTAGATGGAATCATATTTAATGCAACCATAAACAAGGTCCGAGGAGATCAACCTGTATAGATCATTGCTAAAATAGTACGCAGACAGAAGAACAAAAAACCTTCTTTACTTCAGAGCTTCACTCGCTGTCCTGCCTTTTAATTTCAATCACAAAAACGTTCCAATCCTGGGATGAAAATCAAACACTGCAAAAGCCGAAAAGAAAAAGTTAAAACCGGTATTCAGTGACCAATCGTGTTTGATTCACCCAGCCTTGGGCGCGGTGCTGTGGGCCATAATGTGAATATAAGAAATTGTACAAGAATGTTTCCGTTCAGGCATGATGCAAAACAGTGTTCCTTCGGTCTGCTCTTGGGGCATTTGGGACGCAGCAGCCAATTGAAAAGCAGATGTAGTTACTGCAACAAAGAAGAATACACGGTATTAGTATCTTTCACAATTACTTAACTTCCTGTGCACTCCAAAATTAACCCAATTCAAGTTCCTGTATAGTTATATGAGAAATAATACCACCAGTTTATACACATCCAAGGAAATATGTAAGTGTTTTTGCTTTGAACAGTTACAATTTTACATTTACTCATTGTTAGTACTACTTATTGTGTGAAAACAGTTGTATTTTTAAAGCACATAGGAAGTAAAGATATTTACATCCTGTTATATCTATCTGAAGGCTACCTGTAGTTAGTGCTACATTGCTGTGATACCTGAAATTACTTTTAATCCAATTATTACATTCAAACAAAGATAGTGGGGAATACTGGGACGTTATCTTTTAACAATAAATGACAAACTGCTGGTTAAGACACGTCTGACAAAGCTTAACAATAGACATCGAAACGGATTCTGTTGCTATTGATGTGACCTAATTTAAAGTACAACAGGTATTTTGACAACACATATTTTGACACATCTGCTAGAATTAGCCGTTGTTCAGATGGATTATGACGTGTGCAGTCTGACAATGCTAGAGTTATATTAACCGACAGACTAGTCACTCCGTTGGTCTTTTTGAACACCACAAAGACGCAATCGTAAACTATGACGACATGTATTTTTTTAGTCATCCAACAAATGCCGATTATAACTTTACGTCAATCTGATCCCACCACCTTCCCCAATCTGAAATTAAAGATATATTGAAAGTGTTTTGAATGTTATATCACGAAGGGTGAAACTGCATGAAATACATTTAAAATCTGCCTTTTTTTTTTCCGCGGCAGACGATGCGACTTGTTAGGAAAATCACAGATACTGACGGCTCCATTTTACATTTGCTACTGTGACATGTCAAAATGTTTTGTGAAAAAATGTTTTTCTACAGCAGCATCGCAATAAAAAAATACTTCCAAGATGCTTGTGTGTATTTGGAGCCGAGTACTTACGCATTTCTCAACATCCAGACCATCTTTGAAGAAAAGCATGTATGGTGTGATCTCGTCGTCGCGGTAGTCCAGTAGTCCCACCATGCCGTCTGGGTCCATGCTCTCTCCGGTGAAGAACTGCGGGGAGACAAAGACGCCATGTCAGAAGACGATCAATCGGTCTTTAGGTGGTTTACAACATGGGTTTGTGCACACCTCGTTTTTCATAATAATCATCATACCTGGTATTTGCCGATATTTCTCAAGATTTCCAAAACTTCTTTTTGGACGTCAACAACGAAGTCATCCACTCTCTCTGGATGGTTCTTTTGCAGGCTGGCCTTAACGCTGGACATGCAAACAAAAATGGCACATTTTAAAGAATCACCGTTTTATATCCAATATACCACAGTTACAGTTGAGGATGCACCAATCCAACTTCCTCTCCCAATCCATGGTGCACTGAATACAGATTCACCGATTGCAATTTTCTTGGCCAATTCCCATTTTTTTTTTTTTTTTTTAAATAGGACCTGCTGATTCCAAGTTTCTCTCTTTCTAATAACTATAATTGACAGCGTACACAAACATTTAACACTTCTTTCATGGAAAATTGAAATTCAATTGTATGTTCATAAAATATTGACCCCTATTAATCGGTTAATTATCCTGCATGAAAAGTCAGTCGTTTTCTTTTTGTATACCCTTAAATACAAATGTGTGATTTTTATATCAGTGACTGAAGTCTGGCTGGTAATTATTTGACCTTGTTAACCTTGTAACATGTCATTCTCAGGAACCTTAAAGTTTCCATTTTTAAAGTATTTTAGTTGTACTGTTTTGAGTCTTTTGTTGTCTCGAGTGCGGCAGTTGTTTTTGTTTGTATGGAGGTTCCAAATAAAAGAAAATAATAAAATGTGATGCTGTATGGTATGGTTATTTTCAATCATTTCTTAATTGAATTTACAGAACAATTACTGTATCGTGATATAAGATTACATACACTGTGATAGAAGATTTTGGCCATATCTCTCCCCCCCACAGTATTTCCCAAATATCTAACATGTTTCACTTCCCGGAAGAAAATTGTATAACGACACACCTAATGTCATTTACATCAACACTTCCACACTACGGGATATGTGAGTGTCAAATGTGCACACACGTAAAACCATCGTGTGTGTGCACATTTGAACGACAAAAAAACAAAAAAAAAACAGGATATACAGCAGGTCCGCTGACAGACGGCTGGCTGGTACTCACGCTTTAACGTAGGTTTTCATGTGACTCATATACGACTTCCTGTTGTAGGACGTCTCCTTGAGGTCGTGGTTGAGGACGATGTCTACTCCCGAGATGGAAGACGAATCCGTGCCCTCTGCGCAGTCTTCGGCAGAGGCGTTGGCCGAAATTAATTTTTCATCAAAGCCCTCGGTCCTGGTGACGGCCTAGACACATTAAGCAACAGGAACAGAGAGGACAGACGAACACGGGGGAAAGAATGGACAATGTTTGGTGAATCACAGTGACAATGAGATAGATGGCAAGGGGGCTGATAGGCAGGCGAGGATAGCTGCAGCTGGAAAGTCATAGGCCCAAATCCAATGTCCCCCCTAAGGCCTTAAACCCTGAACCCTCGGGGACTTGACTGACGTCACTCTGGTAAATGCTTGAGTGTGAGAGGCTTGCAAGGGCTTGATGGTATGAATGGAATGGTATAAATATAAATGTAGGGGCCGCACAATTAATCGTGATCATGATTTTGGCTTCCCACAATTAAATGAACATGATCTACTGCTTCTATTAACGTTTAAAATGCTTGCTCCGCTCAAAGAAAACTCCTATGCTTATCGTATCAAGCGCTTCCCTAAAGAAATGTGATCTCAAAGAAATACGTGAAATTACCACGACCTCTTGACGGCACGTTACGTGGTGGCGGTACGTGTGTTTCTGTAACTTATTAATAACTTGCTCGGAATGCTGCCTTTTCACTTTTTGACCCGCCCGCGATATTTTCTATTAAGCTCTAGGCTTGCGGCTGTAGTCGGTGTTCCCGGTGGTCGCGCAGACATAGATTACATTACCCCCCTCACTGCCGTTTTACTTCTTTTTTTTTTTTTACAGAAATAAAACCTGTTTTAGTTAATTTTCGCGCATCAGCGCCGTGTTATCAACACATAGTCGGACGCTAAAAAGTGAAAGTGTCTACTCCGTATGGAGTCAAAGTGGCAGGCGTCATATTTCACACACGGGACGAGAGAGAGTTGACAGACGAGACGATGTCGAAGGATTTGGCGTCGAGGTGAAAAGTAAAACCGCCTGTTTGTCAACATTTCAGACTTAAACCCAGTGCAACAGTGTATGCACTACACTGCATTAACTGTATCTGATAATTGTGTATATGTGAGAGAAAGGAAACCCTTTTAATATTACTAGTAAACTAATATTAACATACAGAGATGGAAGACAAACTCAGATCTCTACTTATGTAAAAGTAGTAATACTACAGTGTAAAATACTAGCTACAAGTAAAAGTCCTGCACTCAAAATATTAAGACACTAAAGTAAAAGTACATTAGCATTAGCATCAACATATACTTAAAGTACCAACAGTAAAAGTACTCATTATGCAGAATATACATTTCATTATTGTGTTCTAATTATTGATGCATTAAAGCATTAATCACTTGAATGTAGCAGCTGGTAAATGTGGAGCTCATCTTAATGACTTTATATACTGCTGGGTAGTTTAATCTATAATAATACATCATCATTTATTAGTTTATTATATTTTGTGTAAATAACCTGACTCTGCAAAGTAACTCAAGTTCTTAAATTTATTAAACTTAGTTGTTTAAGAGAAAGACGGTATCGGATACTCAAGTTTGCGGTATTGGACATTAAAAAGTGGTATTGAGCCATCTATCAAGAATCCATCTGTAATCACAACTTCTTTAATCATACACGGTAATATTCTGTACTTTACAGCATAATTTCTCGTCAAGGTCTGGTTGCAGCTTTGAGTCATTAACTTATTTCCATTACCGTGATTAATGCCTTTGCGTGTGTTTGAAACACACCCCATACCTCACCGCGACTGTGGTGATGTCATGTAAGGACACTGCCATTCACATAACTCCAAGCTTAGTCGGCCACGAAAGGCGCGCTCATCACATGACTCATCACCTGAATCTCAGTTCAGGGAAGGAAAACTACTTAAAAACAATTGCACAACAATGGATTGCTCTGCCAATTAAGTGTGCGTCTTCACGTATGAACTACACAAGCTGTGTCGAGTGAACAATAGATTTTCCTTTTACTTATTCGAAATCAATAGAAATGAAGTGAAACGAAATGGTTGTTACTGCCCACTCATATTTATCAACATGAATCCCAATTAAATCAAATCAATTTTATTTGTATAGCCCAAAATCACAAATTTGCCTCGGGGGGCTTTTAGTAGACAGTCAATTAGTATATGACTGTCTGAAAATATTACGCAAGATAATCATATCGTTTTGTTTTCATGAACAGCAGAATGGTGCGCCGCTTTAAAAGTTACGGCCCGCAAGGAATTGTGGGATGTTATTACCTCCTTTCTTTTGGTAAAAGATGGTCCAGTGTATCCTTGGCTAAAGGAGATAAGAAAGGAAGCATTGATGCTCCTTTTCCTTCACATCTAGAGAATTCAAACAGCTCTCATCGAGGCTGCTCCTGAGATACTTCCGGGTCATTTCACTCTGTTAGGAACCTTCCTAAGCAAAAAAAGACTGACCGCAACCCCTATGTTTTCCGAAATAGGGCCCCGTGGTGTCCATCGGAAGGGGAGAGGGACTTATCCTCTCTATTGGATAGCCTTTATTAGTATCTTTACACTCTAATTGATTTGTCAATGTGTCTAAAATCAGTACTTTAAATAAGCAATTGTATTATAAAGAATGTTGAACAGGGTGAACTGTCTTTTACATTGTGGGCCTTGTATTAGGCCAACCATGTGATAGTCTAACCACACATACACACACAGATCCCCACTACCCCACTAAACTCACCTTCCCTTCGACTTCATAGAAGATGCCATTCTTAGACACGGAGACTTTGAAGCTGTCCGAGAACATCTCATCACCTGCGGGAGGAAAAACACAACGTCATCACACTTTAATGAACACAAAGGAAAAAATCTCTGCGCTTAACATCTGGTTGCGACACGAAACTACCAGCTACGTATATACGCTTAAAATCCTTTAGTAGAAATTAAACTGACGTTGAGGTTTTCCATTTTTGATCCGGAACATGTTTTAGTGATGAAATAAATGAGAGCGGAAGCCGCGCGGGGGCCTCAAAGCTAACGGTGGCGATGCTAATGCTAATGCTAACTCCCCCATATATATAAAGCTAGCAGCTAACAGCTAACGCTACAGGCCGGAGAAAGGCCACGTACACCCCGTTACTTAATCACGACTGATGTTATATTGTCATCCCGAAACCACCATCCTGTATCACATATCCCGCTGGGAGTAAATCCTTATGATTATTACGACGTTAATATCCCGAACAACCGTTAACCGTATCATATTTTTTCACTAACAGTTAACCGTTATGATTAGAACGCTTTTAAACTTACCGGCAGTTGGACAACGCTAAAAGCTAACCGGCCTCCGCGTCACCGGTTAGCCGACAGGGAGGCTAACACCAGAGCTAACACTGCAGACTCACTGGTTATCATTATAGAGTTAGCATGTGGCTAACACCAGGGCTAACACTGCAGTTGTTATCACTATAGAGTTATCCGCTTCTGGTTAGCATGTGGCTAACACCAGAGCTAACACTGCAGTGGTTATCATTATAGAGTTATCTGGTTAGCATGTGGCTAACACCAGATGCTAACACGCTACCTTAACGTTAGCTAGCCTTGGCCAACTCTACCTAATAAACATGATACAGGCAAAATAAACCCCCGCTACTGTAACGCTACCTGGAATAACACGACAGATTACACTACATGTGATGACTTACCGCTGATGATGCACTTGTAGATGATCATTTTGCCGAGTTGTTGTTGTGTCGGTTCAGAGAACAGAGAACAGGCCTGGCGCCCCAAACAGCACTGGAGAGGAAAAAGACCGCTGCGGCCTCGAGGCACTGCATTTACATCCTGCTGACGTCATAGTGGGACGGCCTCTGAGCTTTGGTGCCACTTTTGACATGGTGGCCAAACGTGGCACTACACCTATTTAATCTCATCTATCTACCTACCTAACCTACTTGGAAGAGACCTTTTCTGCCAGTACAGAAAAAAAGTAGGACTGTCAGTCGATTAAAATATTTAATTGCGATTAATCGCAGGATTGTCCATAATTAATCACAATTAATCACACATTTTTTTATCTGTTCAAAATATACTTTAAAGGTAGATTTGTCAAGTATTCTGCATTATACTATTTCATTGCACTACTATATCATACATTATAATATACTTGCACTACTATATCATACATTATAATATACTCTGCTATATATTAATATACTCTTCTATATTTGCACTACTATTTGCACTATTTGCACCATTTGCACACTGTCACTTCACTGCTGTACTTATGTTATCTTATTTTTATTTTATTTCACTTTATTCTATTTGATTGTATCTTTTTTTAAGGTGTATTGGTGTTGGGACTTGTTGTCTAAGCTACTGGATGCCTAAATTTCCTTCGGGATCAATAAAGTATCTATCTATCTATCTTTCTTCAATACTCTATCAACATGAGAGTGGGCAAATATGCCGCTTTATGCAAACGTATGTATACATCTATTGCTAGAAATCAATAAACAACACAAAACAATGACAAATATTAAATATGAATTATACATTAATTATAAAAAAAACCACAATCATAACATGGCAAACTGCAGCCCAAGAGGCAACAACAGCTGTCAGTGTGTCAGTGTGCTGACTTGACTATGATTTGCCCCAAACTGCATGTGATTATCATAAAGTGTGCATGTCTGTAAAGGGGAGTCTCGTGGGTACCCATAGAACCCATTTTCATTCACATATCTTGAGATCAGAGGTCAAGGGACCCCTTTGAAAATGGCCATGCCAGTTTTACCTCGCCAAAATTTAGCGAAAGTTTGGAACGTTTCTTAACCTCCTTCGCGACAAGCTAGTGTAACGTACCAATGGACTCCTTAGATTTTCTAGTATCTAGTTTTGAAAGTGAGCTCGCTACAACCTCCGTAAGATCGATTGCGTCAATGCGTTAAAGAAATTAGTGTCGTTAAAACAAATTTGTGTTAACGCGTTAACTTTGACAGCCCTAAAAAAAGATTAAAACTACTTGGCTCCCATTCATATAACTTAAAAAATAATAGACTCATTAGAAAGGAGAGTTAGCTTTGTGGTGTCTAAAGGAAATAAGTGCACCACTTCCACCTCTCGATTTTCTAAGTCATAGAACCAGGATTTTAGAAATACTGAAGACATGTGTCCAAGTCATCGCTTCCCCAGAAATTTTACCACACGAACAATAACGCCTCATTTTTCAATTACTTGAATGTTATTTTGGATTTTGATCAGATTATTAGTTTGACTGTTATATTTATATTTTAACATTAACAACCTATAAAATTTCTGGTGGTGAACAAAGATTAAATCAAGATTAAATATATTTTGGCTATAAATACTGCCTATAAAATCTACCAGTGTAGAACGTAAACTCCGGTTCTTAAAAACACTTCAAATAAAAGTAACTTGAAGAAATTTATGAAGAAAAATTACTGTGCCAATATAAAGATTACAGCCTGTGTTGAGGTTACAAGTAGACATTTAGAATGTAAAAATCAATAGCAACATGCTTATTTCTTTCAGGACAAACATGAAACATTTAAAAGAAAATCTTTCAAACAGCCATCCATTACTTTTAAAGCAACTTTATTTCTCCTTTATAAGCAAATTATTTTGGTACAACAAGCACCATTTCAACTTTGTGATTATCTCAAACTATAATGGATTGCCTTCGTAAAATCCCATCCAGATGTAATGTCGTCATCGAGCCACCCTCCGTCCACGGGGCAACACAGCGAGATGACTGAGTTTGTGTGAAGTCCAATTATCTGCACGTTTTGAAATCCACTTACACAAAGAAAAATCATTGGGGGAGCCCTACAGTAAAAAGTACAAGGTTACAAACCAGTAGGTGCATTCAAATAACAACCTCACCTTATAATTATAGTTAAGACTTCCTCAAAAAGGGGAAACATACCAGAGTGGAGCTTATGAAGAGGACCAGCACATTCATATTGAGCACATGCAAGACAAAAGAACAAAAAAAAAAAAAGTAGTCCATGTACAATTATACACACAAAATAAACTAAATGATGAGAATTTATTGACAGATGGCGATAAAGATGCAAGTGCAACAGAGCAAAAGGTGTTTTATGTTTGCTCCAAATGCCTCCTCCCACGTACTATTTCCCATTTGTGATTATGTTTCAGGACAGCTAGATAGAAATAATGTCTAATTCCAGGAGCCAAGTTTCTCTGGTGAAGGGTCTTGATCAGTAGTCCTGTGATCAGTGTTTAATTCTCAGACGCCTCATGACTATGGATTCAGTTTTAGCAGAAGCACTGCACAGGAAACGCGTCATTATCCAAAGTCTTTTTTGATCATAACTTTATCGCCGAAATCGAGCCGTAAACGTTGATCTTAACATTTAAAAAGCTACACCTGTCCACAGTCTGTGATGACAAGCTTCTTTGTGGGCACGCCTCCCTTTGTGCCCAGCTCTCCCATCTGTTGCACCACGTCCATGCCGCCCCGAACCCAGCCGAAAGCCACGTGTTTGAAGTCCAGGTGCTCGGCTTTCTTCAGGGTGATGAAGAATTGTGAGTTGTTGGTGTCGCGCCCGCGATTGGCCATCGACAGAATGCCCGGGCCCGTGTGCCGAACATCGAAGTTCTCGTCCTCAAACTGGCTGCCGTAGATGGACTTTCCTCCTGTGCCATTACTGTTGGTGATGTCACCACCCTAAAAGACCAATGGGGAACTTGTCAGTAATGTTACATTGAGTTCTGCTACTGAAATAATTAGGGATTAGTGCGATGCAGTGGAGACACAGAAAATGAATGGAAAAATGTTAAGTCTAGAGGTGTGGAAATGTATCGGTTCTAAGTGGATAATTCTGGATCGACTCAGTGACGGAACTTAATCAGGAGTTTGGTTTCTTTTCAGCTCAGTGTGAGTCTTTAAAGCATTTTTGTCATTTACAGTCACGCTTGTTTCTCTCTCTAATGATCTCTGTGTGTCTCCGAGGGCGGAGCAGATTGACGGCATTCAAACGCTCGGCTGTTGCTCTCGCTACCAGTTTTACCTTTGCTGCTCTGTTTCAACATTTTTTGGCTGAAAAAATTTGCATGCAGGCTGAGGGAGATGCAGAACTATGAGTAAGGAGAAGTCTGCTAGCCGCTAGGCTAATTCATGCAGTGTAAAATGCCATTCAGGCATT
The DNA here is from genome assembly GCA_916701645.2 of Sebastolobus alascanus. Taxonomy (NCBI): domain Eukaryota; kingdom Metazoa; phylum Chordata; class Actinopteri; order Perciformes; family Sebastidae; genus Sebastolobus; species Sebastolobus alascanus. The sequence goes on from CAKAOJ020000180.1 coordinate 18,810, forward strand.
CAGGAAGTGTCCTGTTTCAGAGCTGCTCTGTGAAAGCCTTAGTTTTGTAGATTACAGCACACATGTAATGCACTGCAGAAGAATTTGGTATTGAAACGTTGCAGCTTTTTATATTATTGACTGTTGTAGTCTAAATTTTGAAAGTATTTTCTAAATAAAAAGGGAGTTCAGATTCATCGGGCTGCTTGTATTAATTGATAAAAAAGTAGCCATGTGCAGTAATATAGAAACATGAGGATGCAATACACTTAATTATGTGTGTCATCTAGTCTTGATAATCTCCTCACCTGACACATGAAGGCCGGTATGACTCTGTGGAAGATGGAGTTCCGAAGCCCGAAGCCTGTCTCGCCGGTACAGAGAGCCCTGAAGTTCTCCGCCGTCTTGGGGACGATATGGGAGAAAAGCTCTATGGTGATGGTGCCCATTGGTTGGCCGTCGCCTGTCACTTCGAGGAACACCTGGGGGTTAGTGTCTCTGGAGTGCTCTTGAACTCTGGACATCTGTGGTGAGAAGAAACACGAGGGGTCGTCTTCGGTTTGGCCCGTGCGGCTCTGACACTCAAGGAAGATCTTCTTGAAGGATTCGGCTATTTCGGGGTTTTTGAACTTGGCCGCCAGCTGCTCCACTACGCCGTCGCCGTCTGGAAAAACAAGAGACTATCAGCAAGACGACAACTAAAAAGCACCAATACTCACGTTAGCTCAAAGTAATATTTGGCTAATGTCTGCCTTCAAAATCACTCTCTTGAATCCACAACTGCTTTTTGTTTTATTCATGCAAAAGAAAGTACGACATAAAGGTAATTAAATCAATGTACAATTATATAAGTGTAGTCACTAGATGCATCTACAATAGCTACTTAAACTAAGAGCACACAAATGCAGCGCAGACTGACTTGGCACCAACACTACAAGTGTACCTGAGTAGTCGGTAGCCGTCCAGATCAGTGAGTTAGCCGAGGCGTTCATGGGTTGGAGTTCCATCGCCTGAGTGATCGTGTGGTTGGCACAAACCCTCAGCACCTGCTCTCTTCTCATCAGGATTCGGTAGCAATGTTTGGTTGGGTGGAAGAGGATCTTGAGGTCGCCGATGCCACGCTCCTTCCACTGGCCGAGGTCTCGGTCCCATCGGTACAGCCTGGCGCGCTCCTTGAACAGGATTTCCTCATCCTCCTCTCCAGACTTTGTCTCCACCTGAGAGACAATTACACAAGGATGAGGTGCGGTGCTGTACCTCACTCACTACACTTCAGTTTAATGTCTAAAAAAAAAAAAAAAAGACCATAATATGAGAGTTCAGCGTTTTAAGGTACCTCTGGTAATGACACTATCGGCTCAAAGTGAATGTCCACATTATTAGAAGCGTCCTCTTCGTCACTGCCCTCCTGACCGCCGTTGTTTTTCGGCGCAGAGGACACCGCGGCCCCAAATACTGTCGCTCCGGCATTTGCCCACGAGAAGTTGGAGTCGTCTTAAAAGAGAAGTGAAATATAATTTTTATTGCGATGTATTGGTATCAACATGCTAAAACAGTCAGTTGTCAAATCTTAAGAAAATGTTAATGTTGAAGCCAACCTTCAGTTCCAAATGCAAATGCGTCTGTGTTTTGGGCCAAGTCAGCAAAAGAGGAGCCTCCGAGCGAGTTGAAGCCAAAGCCGGAGGAGTCTGGTGGGAGGGAAAAAGCAAGCATGAAATACTGAATTGAATGCAGTTTTTTTTATTCCTCTAATTTTTGTATGCATGACTCCAGCCGACAGTGTTGGACACAACAACATGAACACTGTATAAAGTAATCTGAGGCAATAGCGCTGCAATGAATCTAACTTGAAGCTGAAGATGATGCTTAGTGGTGAAAGAAGTATTCTGATCTTTTACTTAAAGCTACTACCAGGAACTTTCATTTTGTGTTGATTTTGGCGGTCCCTGTGGACAAAAGCGGTGTAGTGTTTCCGAGTACTGGAGTCCCTTTAGAAAACCTCTAATTTTACTGCAGAAACAGGATCTGACAGTCTGCCCCGCGCAGTCCTGGTTCTCCCGTGCCTCCCTTCCCTCCAGAAGGTCCCTGACCCACACCCAACATGTGAACTGTCAAACATCTTATACCTGTAGTAATGAACAGCAAGTGGTCCATACCTTGACTAGCTATGAATGCAATCCCAGTGCTGAACTCTGGCTCTGGGCTCTTCTTAGTTGACAGGTCAATGGGAGAGCTGCTGCTAGCAGCTTCACTCTGAGTCTCAGTTGGCTGGTCTGAGGTCTGCTCCTCCGGTGTAGTCGTGCTGTCTGCAATTGCTGTGCCGTCTGCATCTTCTCTGCTGTCTGCAGCTTCTCTGCTGTCTGCAGCTTCTCTGCTGACTGCAGCTGCCGTGCTGTCTGCCATGTCTGTACTGTCTGCAGCTGCCGTGCTGACTGCAGCTGCCGTGCTGACTGCAGCTGCCGTGCTGTCTGCAGCTGCAGTGCTGTCTGCCACATGTGTACTGTCTGCAGCTGCCGTGCTGTCTGCAGCTGCAGTGCTGTCTGCAGCTGCCGTGCTGTCTGCAGCTGCAGTGCTGTCTGCCACGTCTGTGCTGTCTGCAGCTGCCGTGCTGTCTGCAGCTGCCGTGCTGTCTGCAGCTGCAGTGCTGTCTGCAGCTGCCGTGCTGTCTGCCACGTCTGTGCTGTCTGCAGCTGCCGTGCTGTCTGCAGCTGCCGTGCTGTCTGCAGCATCTGTGCTGTCTGCAGCTGCCGTGCTGTCTGCATCTTCTGTGCTGTCTGCAGCTGCCGTGCTGTCTGCAGCTGCCGTGCTGCTGGATGACGGGCCTGATGTCGGTTCTTCTGGGGCTGCAGCAGCGCTGCTGGAGGCCTCTTCAGCTTGGTTTAACTGAGCACCCTGAAACAATTCAGGAATTAAACTACAATAATACTGATGCTCTCATGATGCTGCAGTAACAAAAAAAACTGTAACTGGTGAGACACCCCAGGCAAAAACATCAGCTTTGTCCATCACTATAAATGGATGCAGCTAAGATGACCTGCTTGCGTTACTAAATGTATGACCTAGCCATCACATTGATGGGAGTATTTTTGAATCAAGACTTGGCAGCTGAACACATGTGTACACTGTGTAATCTATTGTATTTAGATGCTTATTTGATTTGCATTATTGCGTGTTTTGTCTGTTACCAGGTCTTGTTGAGCCTTGCGGACTTCGGTCTCGAAGTCTTCAGGCTTGTCGTGGTCCGGGTCGCTGTCTGTGGTGCTCAGGCCGCAGAAGAAGTTGGGTGGAAGCTGGAGGCTTTTGGCCTTCTCCTCCTCCTCCGGCGTCGGCTTCTTCTCCCACACCACCTGGCAGTCTGGCTCTGAAAGTGGTATACTCACATTTAGGGCTAGACAGGTGAGCATTACTTTTGACTAAGTCCACATACTTGCCATGTCGTGAACACTGTATTGAAAAGATTATTATCTATCACAGCCCTGAAAATGTCTGTGAAATGAATCGAACCAATACGGTACTTGACAAGTGACAAAAGTGAGGGCGAGTAATTGGATAAAACTGTGTGTGTGACATACGTACCATCACCACATGCTGCAGCCTTTCTCTCAGGAAGATCGAGGTAGAGCTTTCCATTCAACGCCTTTACTGCTGACTCAAAGTCCTCATCTGAAAATTCAAAACACATTTCTCTTAAATGACCTTTTTTTGCCATCAAGTCCCACTTCACTCCCACAGACCTTGGACAATACCAGTGAGCAAGAACCTAAGACAGCTCTGTGTTTGCTTAGTCTACGTCTCTGATTGAAACGTTCAGATTTTCAGCCCCATGGTGGTCTAATTTGCAGACACATTTTGTTGCCATGGTGAGAGACAACAGCAACAAACTCCAAATGGACTAAGAGAAAATAATCCTGACTTTTTGTTGCTTTCTGCCACTTCAAAAATGTGTTTGAATGAAACCTCTTCTTTATTTACACTTATTTATCATACATAAAATTTTCAGGATGGTTATGTGGAATGTACATACAGACATCATGCAGGCAGCTAGCAATGTGCGCTGACTTCAATAAAGCAGCACAGTGATGAAAGCACTGCAGAGCTTTTTCACCCTTTAATGCTGCGTTCACACCAAATGCAAAGCGAATTTTCACCTTGCGTTACTCGTACGAGTTTCACCGCTGAGATCACTCACGCTAGATGCGCCAGAGAGGAGGCGGGGTTTACCTCCATGTAGATACCAACAAGGCTGAAATAACCACCATTGCTGCTTTGTACATGTTGCGGAAGTCCCAGATATGTCGGGAAACCAAACGCCGTCGTGTCTGGGTTCATAACATCATCCGGCGGCGCCGCTCTGAATTTCCCCGAGCTGTATTTACTGTATCTAGCCAGCCACACGTCGCTACAGCGGTATGAACCCAAAATTAACAGATTATGCTGTGATTTAATTGTAATAAACAGATCAAAAGGATGCCGAAGTAACTACAAAATGATGTAGAATTATAAAAAGTCTGAATTCATGCTTTGTCAGGTCTGTCCCCAAGAGAACAAGCAAACAACTTTTAAAATGCTTGTTTTCTCAATGGAGTTTGGATCAATCAGTGCCAGGCTATGCTAACATTGCAGCTGCTCCATCAACACTCAACATAACGTCATCGATGCATAAATACGGCAGCGACGTTGTTGTTTACAGACAGTCTGTGGTTACAATTATACATCGAGTTCCGTCCGGTCTTTGTAGAAATATGATGTACTATCATAGCTCTGGGTGCCCACAGACGGCTACAATATTTTTTTCCTCCATTTCTGATTCAACTACGTCAAGACGTCAGTGACGACAGGAGGAGAATCTCAACGATCATAGGCTTTCACGACACAGCGTCACTCGGTGCAAACTTGCGTCTATTCGCCTCTTTGCATTGACTTTGTATGTAATCACGCCATGCAAAAAGTTCACTTCGCGTTTGGTGTGAATGCCCTAGACTAGAGGATGCATATGGTCCTATTTTGCTTTAATGAAATGAGCTGATGGTAAATTAATTAAAAAATGACAATACTATCTGTGCAAAATGCAAAAAGAAAATTTGTAAAATGAAGTAACAATACAAATTCAATGAGTCATAGGAGTCTTTTTAGTCTCCATGTTCACTTCAACAACACACACTTTTATATATTGTTGGTAACTGTTGGTCTCACCGTCAGTTTGATCGTCGCTGGTGTAGCCGGGTTCATTCTGGTAGCAGAAGAAGGTGAGAGGCAGCAGGAGTTTCCTGGCTAAAGCTGCCTGCTCAGCAGTGGGTTCCCTGACATACACAACCTCCACCTCCGAGTCCTCATCTGACCCTGCACCGCCTCCCTCTGCCTGAGGCGGCCCTACGACAGACAGATACAATAGAAGTGGAGCAACACATAGTCAGCCTGGGAGGAACTGCTTAGAAGAAAACAGACATTAAGCTGCTTTTGTTCCCTTTATAAACACAGGTGTTAGTTCCACACACAAAAAAAAGTCATGCACAGCAAAACATGAATAGCATGCATTTGATTTACAAAGACAAGTTGTATTAAGAGAACATTTCTGTATGCATACAGTATGTCTCAGTGTTTTTCATTTTATTTGACAGACTTACTGTCGGACACATGGAACTGTAGCATTAAATAGCTGAGCTTTCACTCTAATTAGCCTTTGCTGAGGTGCACTGGCAGAAGCCAGACTAGAATTGCATTTCATGCTGTTGCTACACATCCTGCACTAAAAATGGCATGTGTGACGTTGTACAGAGCATTCCTCTCTGAGGGATCGTGCTCCGAGGAATCTCCTCAGCTCACCTTTCAACAGACATCCACTTTTACTGATGTGTCTCCTGTTGCTACACAAAAGTCTAGTTTGATTCTGTCTATTGAGGAATGAAATGCTAACTGGTCATTAACCATTATCCATTTTTTACTACAGTTATTACAGTGGAATAATATACAGAAGGACCTGAAATTGTCAGAGCTGATTACTATGGAGGAATTCAAGTTAAAGGATCGAGAAAATAGCACTCTAGGTCAATGTGATCGCTCTTAAATTTCTCACTGAAATCGTTTTGATTTTGATGTTTTATGCATTATAACTGTTTTTGTATTACATATAATCTGGATATTGTGCTCATTCACCTGTAGTGTGTGACAGCTGTATTTGCTTGTGTCTGCTTGTATTGGTTGTATTTGTATTTTTTATTGTTGTAACAATGTTTGCGTTGCCCTCTGGGCCAGGGCACTCTTGAAAAAGAGATTTTAATCTCAATGACACTTTATTTTTTTAAAACCTCTAAGCCCCTATGACCTGAAGCACCGTATGAGATTTTCTGATTGTCCTTCAATCCCGAATGAAAGAAAGTAGAAAGAAACTAAACATAACTGGACTTTGGCTCTTTGGTAGGCGGGAGAAATACTGTTGGACAAAATCAACAGTTAGCATTTATAATAGAACAAAAATTACTTTCTTACTATCTAAGAGCTCAAACTAACAGGTTTTGGTAAAAAAACAACAACTTTATATTCTTTTAGACATGGGAACTGTGAACAACAATATCAAAATGAAAATTTCATCATGAAATAATTCTATAAAAAGATGATAAATTGTAATACTGAATTACCGCTCAGCCATAATAAAAGGGCTCGTAGGAATTTTTATTCTCAAGATAATAGATAAGCCACAGTTTTAAACACATTTTTATGAATTATTTAACTGCATTACACACCATTTCCACCATGACCCAGATGAATTAGCAGAAATAAGCCCCGTTTCAACTGTAGAAACTTTTCCCTGGAACTAGGAACCTTTTGAGGAACTCATTGCATTTCAAACGCAGGGAGCAGGATCTAAATTAAGTTCTGGGGCCATTTTTACCCCCGAAATGACCCTGGTCGGTACTTTCTGAAAGTACAGGAACTTTCAGGTTGGGGTTTGCTGATTGGTCAAACACACACACAGCGCCGCTGATTTAACTGTACCGCTTCATTCATAAAACAAGTAAGTACTCTAGTATCGATTTAGGACCATTTTAGGACAATGAAGATTTCTCTTTGTTTGATAACATTAAATGTAAAGTTAGGCTCTGCTATTGGCTTCCTAACTCATTTAAAAAAAAGAGAGAGAGATCGTGAGTGAGCTGAGAAGGCGAGTGGTGGAGACGGAGGGGCGACGGTGCGGTTTGCCTAATCTTCGTAGGTCTTTAGACCGCTATTGAAACGCAGTCAACGATGGGCTGAAGGAACCTTTTAGTTCCTTGAAAAGGAGTCCCGGGACTAAAATGATCTTCTTGGTGGAAACGGGGCTACATTCTCTCCTGTGTGAGACACATCTTGTGACATAGGTGCTACGTGAGTATTGTTATAATTACTAAAATTCTTTGTACAATAAAAACTGCACCTCCACACACTGGACATGCAAGACATTAGCTTCAATGTTTTTTTTTCCACTCCGTGCATCCAGGTTATTTCTGTCTAGTGATAAGGGCCAGCCAGGTGACAGCTGAGAAGTGTTAACACACACTGCAGTGATTAGAGTACCTGGGGGTTCAAATTGGGTGGTTGATGTGCTGGTCCAAAAAGCCATTGGGTTATCTTTGAAAAGCCTAAAATCCAGCCCTAAAGGATGATGGGTTGTTGGGCGAAGAGAAACTAATTGTGAGGCTGGTATCATAATCATAAAACACGGCCAAATGTGTTCACATGAAAATGTGATACGTGTGTATATGAGTGTGTGTTGAATGAATTGTGTTCAAGCTCTGAAGGTATGCAACATATGTTCAGTGTGTTCACTAAAACTTCCTGTAGATAATTTACTGTATACAGTTTTACTAAAAGGTACAGAATATCTTAATAGAATGAAACAACATAATTAATCAAAGGGAAATCAGGGATTTTAAAGGGATAGTTCAGGTGTTTTGAAGTGGGGTTGTATGAGGTACATATCCATAGTCAGTGTATTACCTAGTACCTACGCAACGTACTGGAAGGGGCTGGCAGCCAAACGTATTTTAGCCACCTAAAAATATATATATATATATTATATTTAGGTTTACCTTGCTGTCAAACAGCTATACAGTCTGTGTTTCCGTCAGGGAATTAAAGCCGTTATCTATGCTCCTGACAAAGCAACCAGACTCCATTGAAGAAAAGCCCAGTTATTTTACCTCGCAGAACACAGGAGTTGCTTTTCCACCGCTGCCTCGATCAGTTAGTTTGTTGGTGTTACTGCCTGACTTTGGTTAGTTCGGATTCACCAAAGTCACACAATAGCACAAACAAACTAACTGATCAAGGGAGTAGAAGACCAGCAACCCTCGTGTTCTGCGAGGTAAAATTGCACTTTTTTTCCAATGGAGTCTGAGGGCTGTGGTGAGAGCATAGATGGATACAAACAGCTTCAGTTCCCCGTCGGAAAGGGCTGACGACAAGGTAAAGCTTTGAAAATATTCTAAATATAGCGTACACTTAAACGGATATTGATTTTTTTTCAGGTGAGTCTTTCTTTTAGGTGCTGCTGCCCCCGTACACAGCAGTACACTGCTTTGCTCTGCTCCCATGCTGGTACTCCTCTGTTTCCCCAAACTGGAGGCGTGCTGACTAAGGATAAGTTCCTCATACGACCCCACTTCAAAACACCCAAACTATCCCCTTTATTCAATTTCTGTCCTAGAAAGTTTTGAGAAGGGTCTCGGCTGGGTCAACTAAGATGATGGAGCAATGAGATGCAGATGAAACAAGACAATGGAGTAAAACATAAATGAACAAAAACAGTCGTGATATTCATTCAAAAACAAATCAGACAAATATTGCACATATATCAAGTTTTTTTTCTTACCTTTCTCTGGGATTTTGAATGCAGGTGAAGCCTTCTCAGGAGGTCCAGAATCTTTGGCTTTCAAACTGGATGCAGAATCCTCTGTCTCAAATTTAGGAGAGCCAAAAAACTTCTGAAGGCTATGAGTGCCAAAGACAAACTTAGGGGGCGACACCACTGTCTTTGAGGGGTTGACTGGACCTGGAGACCCGGCTGCACATGGCTGACAGTCGGGTGAAAGCTCTGTACGTTCCTTTGTTGTCTCTTCCAGAACAGCGATGGCTGCCTTCCCACACACAGGTGTCACAGTCTGTGCAGATGCTGCAGGTGTACTGTCTTGAGGTGTGGCGACCCTGGATGTCACTTGAGTCATGAGTTCCTCTTTTTCTTGGGCAACCTTGGCCTCTTCAAATACCTGTTTGAATTCGTTTGCAGTTTCCTGCAGCTTGAATCTAACAGCCAACTGCTCAATGTTACCCTCTACTTCTTCAGCAAAGTCTAAGGCACTCCAGACCCAGGCCTTCTCCGCGCCCTTCATCGGTTCCAGCTTCATGGCTGCTGTGATCCTGTGGTTGGCACAGATCTTGAGTACCTGATCTCTCCTCATTATCAACCTCACTCGATTGGTGTTATAATTCTGCAAGACCTTGAGGTCTCCGATACCCCTCTCCTTCCACTGACCCAGTTCCTTATCGTAGCGATACAGTTTGGCCCTGTGACTGAAGACCACCTGCTCATTTTCCTCTCCTGTAGAAATATCCACCAGATCAGGCAAGGGGACCACAGGTTCAAAGTACTGGCCATCCTTCTCCTCATCCTGGGTTACATCCAGCTCGTCGTCAGTACCCACTGAGGCTCTGCTCTGGTTAAGCTTAGCAGGAGACTTGGAGGGGCTGATGCCAGGTTGGAAGCTGAAGTTGAATCCACCGGTGGATTCTCCAAAGCGGAAAAGGTTCTTTCTCAGGGGGCTGCTGGAAACAGGAGTAGTATAGATTGATGAGTCAGCAGTATCATCTAAAGCCTCTTCTCTTAGGTCGTAGTTATCCCACTCCAAGGTGGGGCCGGCGGTTTCCCCGTGGGGCTTGATTACAAGGTTTGAAACATTGCTGGATGTTGTAATGTCTCCCTGGTTGTCGTCATCTTTAATCTTTGTTTTCTCGTCTGTCAAAAAGAATTTCAGGTCTTTTAAACCAGACTTCATCTCCTCTGCTTTCTGAATGAGGCGTGCTGTTCTGCCTGAGTCAACAAGCTTGTGGGGGGTTTGTAGGGGGATGTCCAAGAGAAGTCTCTGACACTCTTCAAACTTCTCCTTAAACTCCCCGGCAAGCTCTGGGCTTTTAAACTTGGCAGCCAACTGTTCAAGTTTAGCATCCCCATCAGAGAAGTCATTGGCCAACCACATCCATGCTTTGTCTGAGCCTGCCAGGGGCTTAAGGTTCATGGTGGTGGTGATCCAGTGGTTGGCGCACACCTTCAGAACTTGCTCTCTTCTCATCAGCACCCTTAGCCTGCCGTTAGAGTTGTTTTTCAGGAATTTAAGGACTCCTACACCACGTTCTTTCCACTGACTGGAGTCCAAGTCAAATCTGAACAGTTTGAGACGCTGAGTGTAAAGAACTTGTTCATCCTCCTCCCCCGTTACCACGTCCACCCTATCAGGCATCTGGACCACTGGCTCAAACTGGATGTCGTCATTTTCCTCCGTTTTATACATGTCGTCGTCTTCCAGCTCATTTGTGGCATGTGTCTTGGTGGGGGTTGAGAACACCTGCTGACCAGCGCCAGAGAAACCTTTAAAATCGGGGTCGCTCAGTCCAAACTGGTAGTCTCCTCCAGAGGAGGTTGCCAAGTCTGCAAAACTGAACGTACTGGCTTCTCCAGAAATTAATGGATTTTGATCTTGCTCCGTTTGGCCCACTGAAGGTGCAGACACATTTTCTTTCTCCTTGTGTTTGTCAGCTATGCTTTTCAGAAAACTGGAGGCTGACCCTGATGGAGGCGGCTGGTCATCAGTTGAGGGAGTTTCTTGTGTGGAGTCCTGAATGCCAAACTTGAAGCCACCAGTTGGAACGGGCATTGAGAAAGAGAAGCCTGAAGCACTTGTGGTACTAGATCCAGACAGTGGAGCTTCAAACTTAAAAGAAGCAGCTGAGCTTTTCTCTTTGTTTTGACCAAACTGAAAAGTGCTGCCAGTTTCAAAAGGTATTGTAAATCCAGTTCCAGCAGGCTGGCTTGATGAACTTTTGCTTCCAAATGTGAAGCTGAACGTGGAGGCCGAGGGAGCAGTGCTGATTGTGTTTTTAGCGTCGGGATTTGGTGTCTGACAGGCCACACACTTATTGGCAGAAGCATCGTTTCTCACCAGACAAGCGTCACAATCCCATTCCCCACCCTTCTTGGCAAACATTGCTGCTAAAGAGGGAGTGGGATGTGGGGAATGGCAGGAAACACATTCAGCAGCTGAGGCATCATTTCTGACCAGGCAGTTATTGCAGTCCCACTGTCCATCATTTGTTGCCAAATCAGCCCCAAATCCTGACACTACTGGCAGATTTGATGCTACTGGAGCCCCCTCTGTTGATTTAGCAGCAGGGTTGGGGGTTTTACAGGCAACACAGTTGTTTGCAGAGGCTTCATTTCTTACATAGCATACATCACAATCCCACTGCCCGGGCATCTTGCTAAACTGGGAACCAAACCCAACGGCAGATATAGAGGGTATATCTGCAGCTGGTGCCATTTGTGCTGTCGCAGTTGTTTTAGGTGAGGCTTTAAGAGCTTTACAAGAAACACAACTGTTTGCAGAGGCCTCATTTCTTACTTCGCATACATCACAATCCCACTGCCCGGGCTTCTTGCTAAACTGGGCACCGAACCCCACAGCAGATATAGAGGGTATATCTGCAGCTGGTACTGTTTGTGCTGTCACAGTTGTTTTAGGTGAGGCTTTAAGAGCTTTACAAGAAACACAACTGTTTGCAGAGGCCTCATTTCTTACTTCACATACATCACAGTCCCACTGCCCTGGCTTCCTGCCAAACTGGGCACCGAACCCAACAGCAGATATAGAGGGTATATCTGCAGCTGGTACCGTTTGTGCTGTCACAGTTGTTTTAGGTGAGGCTTTAAGAGCGTTACAAGAAACACAACTGTTTGCAGAGGCCTCATTTCTTACTTCACATACATCACAGTCCCACTGCCCTGGCTTCTTGCCAAACTGAGCCCCAAAGCCAGAACCAAACGAGCCAGAACCAAACGCACTGGTTACAGTGTCAGCAGGTTTTGAGGTGCTGGTGCCAAATGTAAATGAGGAGGGTATAGACGCCCCAAAAGCACCAAATCCGGTAAATGTAGAGCCAGAACTACTGGGTTTTGATGAATCAGTCCCAAATTTGAAAGTAAAGGGACTGGCTTTGTTTTCACCAGCGGCCTGACTGTCTGCTTTGGATGAAGAATTGGGATTGGCACTTTGACAAGCGACACACCGCATATCCATGGGTTTATTTCTTACACAGCACACAGTGCAGTCCCATTCTCCTTCTTTAAGCGAAAACTGGGATGCCAGTGAATCAGAAGCTTTTACGCTTTCCTTTTTCTTCTCCTTTTGATCATGCTTTTCTGATGATTTGAGCACAATTTTCTGGGCTTCCTCAAACCTAGCTTTGAAAAGTGATGCCTCATCTGCTGTTTTGAAGCGGATGGCCAGCTGTTCGGGCTTAGGCTCTTCATCTGAATAATCAATGGCATTCCAGACCCAGGATTTGTCAGAGCCAGCATTCGGTTTCAGCAGCATATCGGCATTGATGTAGTGGTTTGCACAGATCTTAAGGACCTGTTCCCGTCTCATTAAGAGGCGGACCTTCCCTTTAGCGCTGTGTTTTAGGATTTTAACATTGCCAATGCCCCGCTCCTTCCACTCTTTTGTGTCCGTGTCAAATCGATACAGCTTTGCCCTGTTGCAAAACATTTCCTCCTCCTCCTCCTCACCTGTTTTCACATCTACTTTATCAGGAAGAGGTACAATGGGTTCAAAGTGAGGACCGTCTTCATCCTCCTCACCATGAGTGCTGTCATTGTCGCTCTCCGCTGCCCTTTCCTCTTCTGCTTCCCCAAACACTGGCTTGGTGACATTCCCAAATGTGAACGGCTGCTCTGCCTTTCCAAAAAGACTTCCAGTGTCGGTGCTCTGCGTAGAATCAGCAAAGGAGAAGCCAGTAACAATTTTATTGCCAAAGGTGAAGATGCCCGCTTGACTGGGAGGCTGCTCCTGGGCTGGAGGCTTCTCTGGGACAGTATCTATTTTAGTGGGAATGTCTGACGTAAGAAGACCAAGCAGACTTTCACTGTGCTTGGCCTGGGAAGGTGGGAAAGTGAAATCTCCATCGTTGGATTTAAAGTTGGAGTTGAATTTAAAAGCAGCTGACGGCGTTGACTGGGCAACCACCCCTGCTCCAAAACTAGGCACTTTGGGGACTTCAGCAGGTGCCTGCTGGCTGAAGGAGAGCTTCCCAAAGTCCATAGGCTTCCCCTCAATGCTCTTTGGTGGCTGAACAGGGACTACAGATGGCTTGGTGAAGTAGCCAGGTTCAGGTAGGGGAGGGTTAGTGGTTGGTTGGGTTACACTCTGCGCATAATAATCTTCACTATATGGGGAAAGAAGGCTCGTGGCTGGTGATTCAAACCGAAGAGGGGTACCAAAGACCTGCTCTTGAGGAGGGTAAATGCAGGCCGGGGCTGTCTGCAATGGAGGAGTATGAGTGGGCTGCTGGTAGGAATACATATGCTGCTGAGGTGGCATACGGTTCATACTATACATTGGGCCCTGTGCAAAGAGAAAACAATCAAATATCATTCAGTATACTCTGAACAAGTGTTTTACTGTGAACTAGTGGCATAAACAGTGATAATTACCTTAGTGGGGGTTACATTTGCTGCTGTGCGCAGGAGATACTGAGAGTTATAAGCTGGAGACTGGTTGTAGTACACAGAGGAAGCTGTGGTGGCAACTTAAATAAAGATAGAAATATATAAAGATTTTGTTAATTTTACAAACTATTTCTGTCCAATACTTGTAGACAAAAGTATGGAACCATAAATTTAGACATGCTTTGGTTCTATGTAGTGTGCTGACCTGTTAGTGGGGCTCCATGGTAGGACTGGACTGGGGTAAAGGGTTCCTGTAGGCCCTCGGCCCCGTAGCTCTCCCCATACATCTTGTGATGAGGGGAGCCTGCGTTCCCTGAAGAGTTGTGTCTCAGGTCATGAACCTCATTCTGCAAAACAAGGAGCTTAATGAGAAGTGACTCAATTTGACATCTTTTTTTTTTTACATCAGGGCGTGGCGACTGCGATCTACTGCAGGTAATACACTGTCTATGGATAAATACTTCATACTACCCCACTTCAATGTTTAAAGGGATAGTTCGGGTGTTTTGGTCTCACTCACTAATTTATTCCTTCTAAGAGGAATCAATGTGAAATTGTGTGGAATAAAAAAAAGATGTTTAATCTCTTATATACTGACCTTGAGGGCTTCAACTTGCTGACACAGCATCTGGAGGAGACTTTTCTGGTCCTCCACCCAATGAGGTGGTGTCTTGGGAGAAATCTGAAAGACGGGGAAAAAATTATGAAAAGTCAATAATTTGTGTTGTAAATCAATATCTCTGCGATAAATACAAGAAAACACTTAATATATAGATGACATGAAGAAATCTCTTATGGTCTTCTGAATGAGAACCAATAACCTGAACCTAGTCAACCTACCAGGTGTCTTTTGGAAGGAGAGATGATGCTTTTGTTGGGAGAGGGAGTGGAGAACTTTATGTGGGATATGGTGGTAGAGGTTTCTATGGGATGAGCAGGGCTGGAGTGGGCTTGTCCTCTTCGACCCTCTTCCTCCTTCTCCTCCTCTCCATCCATAGCCTCCAAACTCTCGCCCAGCTGCTGGTTCACATCATTCAGGAGGTCCACAATTTCCTCCATGGAGACAGGCAGCTGGGATACAAGTGTAACAAATGGTTACACAGCTGCAGAGTTGTTCACATTATAACAAGTAAAAACAAACAGGACTTACCCTCTCAATGTCATCTGCATTAGCATTGTAGATCTTGGACAGGTACGTCCTAAACTTTCTCAGAAAAGTGATGCACCTGTCTTGGGTCTCCTCAACCCCGTTGCTGGCCTCCTCTGATAGCCGCTGGTAGATCTGCCAAAGAAACACAGCACATTATAGAAAACAAATAGCAAAGACATGTACAGGTATCTGAAGCACTAGCATCCATATTAGCCAACCAGACAATCAGATATCACATATTGGCTGGCTGATCCAGGTGAATTTTGAGGAAATTGTAGATTTAATTTTGTTAGGGAGTTGTTCCAGATCGCAGCTCAGAGGATGTCTGTACTAAGTCAGCAAACATTGGACGATGCAGTGAAAAAAACAAACAAACACCATTGTCAGACAGCAGAGGTGGTTGAGTTATGGTACCAACAATGAATACCTTTGAATTTGCACCTACTTTTGTCTTGCATTACTTAACTGATAAGCTCCAAAGACCTATAGCAAATGCATGCTAATTAAGCCTAAACTTCCAAAATGTTTGTTATATATTCTGAGGAAGATGGTGAAAGAGGAACATATGACTTACCTGTGCCAAATGCCAGATGGATGATATGTTATTGATGGTTTCCAAGGTAGCAATGGCCTCCTCTGTTTTTCCTTCAATGTCAAGGAGAACCGAATATGCTATCTTGGCTTCCTCTTCATGGCCCTTCACAGAAGAAATCTGAAAAGGAACATGGACATGCAAACACATCCAATTTGTAAGCCGGTTGGCAAATTCTTTATTCTAAACACCTATTAGTATCATTGATGCATATATCTACTGTGGTGGCCTCAGTAGGACTCAAACCCCAAACCCTAAGATTGACCAAACTCTACCTAAGATCCATCTATAGAACCAATTACTGATTGAAAAATATCAAAAACCTGTAAATCTGTGACCATCTAACAACAATTTATTAGGTTCTTACATCATAGTTATAAATTATAAACTAATAAAGGCAATACACCGCAATGTGTAAAGTTAAAGCACGTAATTCATATTCATAAAAACACAAAAGGCTGACATAAAAAATAGCTTATAAGAGGTAAGTTAAAAGATGTTTATTTGCAGGCAGAACCAAAAGCCTCAACAACTTTAGACTCAAGACTACACTGCCTCAGGACACAAGGAGCGTCCACCCGTTATCACTTCAATCCAAACTTTCATATAATCAAAGAAAAACATGATAACAGCATTAACCTGAATATCTTTGGAGGGAAAGTGTATGAAGAGGGGGTCGAGTGGTTCTGGTATGCTGCGTCTGTTTTTGATCTTTTCCAACAGCGGAAGTACAACTTTCCAGTAGTGGACACTGCGGCCGATGTATTCTTTCTGGTCGTAGTACGAGTTCACGCCATCACCCTGGGTTATTAAACATAAAAGGTTTGCTGAGCATCAAGGAGAGAAGGTGAGCCTGCCACATTAGCTTAATGCAGGGCAGACAACATTAACAAAGTAAGACAAACACTTCATGCACTTTTGACACAAGTAGTTTCTCCAGTTGTTACCATGAAACAAATGGACTCATAGTCAGAGAAGCAGCACATGTGGCTGTTTGGACATCTTCATCTTGATCACATTTAACAGTTGTAGGGTAAGTGACAGAAAGGAGCAGGTGGAAAGGCATGCTCGTCTGTGCAGTTATCTGGCAAGGTGCTGAGGTATCCAAGAGCCGTTTCTCTGGTCTGTGTGTGCACGGCTGCCACCCACAACTGATCTGATCTCCTTTCTAGTTGACATATCTTAGGGCCCTTTAAGAAGCCATGTATTCGTTTGGCTAGTCCAAATTGGAGTGAAATTGATACTTTTGCTCCCTTTTCTATTTAGTCTGGTTCGGTCACATGGTGCACAAATTAAAGCGGACCAAATAATAAAAAAAAAAAATTTGCTGAGGGGCGTATCCGGTTGTTTTGGTTCGCACCGGAGTACGATTACTGCGTTCACAAACGCCCAATCAAACCGCACAAGAGTTTGATTAAAACAGACTAAATGTTGGCTTGTGAAAGTGCCCTTAGTAATGTTTTAAACAGAGGAAGTTCATCATATTGATATATTTGTCGGATGTTCATGCAGCACATACATGTGCATGTCCATCTCCAAACCTTGTTGTGCTTTTCGACAGTTCTACAGTATATTGCTTTCATCCTGTTGCACATAACCCAATAACCTAGGATCATCAAAGCATTGTGCAGTAGCTCTGACACTGCATAAAGGCAAAGCAAGAATTTGTGTACTTTAACTTAATTACAATTTTAGTTAGCAAGTACAGTGTTTTGAGTGAATTTGAGTTTGGCATACTGCAAAAGTACAGTCAAGCAACTATATCAGTATTGGAAATCTCCTGCAACTCCATCTGCTAGTCCAGCAACCCCACCTGAGGTCTAGACCCAGAGATTGAAAACACATCCTTTACTTTTTTTTTTTGTCCAGCTGGCTACTTGCAGAGTTTGTGGAATCTGTGTGTGTACGTGGCGGTGTATGTATGCAAATACCGTCTGGCTGAGACACTGCGCCCAGTGGATGGCCAGCGCTGGTTGGAGTCCATTTTTCTCTCCGGCCCTCAGAGTGCTCAGTCCATGCTGCACAATCATCCGCAGTTTGGCTGACGTGCCAGGACTACAAGGAGACACACAACAAGGAGACATTCAACAAAAACACTGAATACTAGGACGCATAACATATGTACACTAAATGAGCAAGTGCTCTGTTTTGGCCTGTTTGTGTCACTTATTGTAATAAAGTGAAGACAAAAAGTAAGTGAAGCAGGCAGACTTGAAGGCACCCAACTGCTCTTGTGAAAATGTCATGTTTGTGCCTTAACATTGATATTGGCGCAAATCGGTTTAATCCTGTTGTCAACGAGTTTGGAAATTGTAGAAAAGTTCATTCTTGCTTTCTATGATTTCCCAGAGATTTCAAACTGTTAATGGCATGTTGACAGGAGTCTTTTTGGGAAAATGTTGAGGCAAAAGTATGTGTATCCACCGAGAACTTTCATTAGGGTCTATGAGAGACATGACAACAGATAACCCTAGTTTTACTCACGCGGCTCGTTTGTGAATGAGGCTGTAGATGGCGTCCCACCACTCCCTCTGTCTGTCAGTGGTCAAGAGGCGGAGGAGGGGAAGGGGGAGGCAGCGAGGCTCGTAAAGCTGCTGTTGTTGCTGCTGGTTCACTCCGCTGCTTATCTTCGCCGTCTCCTGGAGCTGACAGTGGCTGCAGAACACCACACCGTATAAAAACACCTGGATGGAGTGAACCAAACAAGAAACAGAGAATTTTACATTTTGGTAGAAATAGTAAATTGCAGTAGTAGTAGTAGCAGAAGTGCAATTTATCAGAAAGTACTGCTCAGTACAGTCATTCACACATGTAATGTTAGTCTGGTACAATGTAGAATCGGTTCTCGTGACATCCCTAGTTTCAGGGGCATTTTTAACCATTGAATTAATGTATACATTTTAGAAAGTTATGCATAAACATCTGTAAGTAAAGTCTCAATACACGGAACAGCATTCAAACAAAATGCAATAATACATACATCTTAGAGAGATTGAGAAAAAAAAAAAAAAGACAATTTTCTAACTAACTTGTCCTAACTATAAATTACTACACACCCACACAATCGCGTGCCAAAGATTTCACACAGCTAAGAAAATTCAGCAGTCTAAATATATCTTCAAGCAGAGGGTCCAGGGACCAAGCCAAAGTGCATCAATCATACAGGTACAACAATAGACAAAGGCATTGATTCTTTCCACAAAAATGCAATATTGACCCCTATATAGACATTTTGCTCAGCTGCAAGTATGTTAAAACTACTTGCTGGAAATTCTATGCTCACCTGTGGCTTTAAACATGTGAAACAGGGACAATATATCTTACACTCTATTGTGAGTTTTTGAGAGGTTTAATGTTCTTGCTAAAAACAAGATTGTATTTTCCTGGTATTTCACACCTTCAAAAGCATCTTTAAATCTTCTCTCATATATATGTAACACTCTGGGGATGTGCTGTATATTTGACAGAAGTGAAAAACTATCAGTAAACTTCTCCTGCACAGCTTCATCTGCAGCCCACATGGTTCCACCTACCTCCAGGTCGAGCAGGCAGATGGACTCTGGTGCGTTGGTGTCCAGCTTGGAGGTTTCCAGAGTAAGTCTAGGAAAGAGCTGCTGTAGCCAGTCCCGCAGGCCTGGTCTTTGGGCCAGGAGGGTCCACTGGAGCCCCAACCAGCTTAGATGTTGCAGGTCGCCAGCATGTAGCAGGATGGAGCCTACCGAGAGGGCATCACAGTTATTACAGCTTAGGAGTACATAAAAATGTCAAAACAGTTGGTTGTATGCAGAAAAATCTGTTGGTTTATACAGAGGGACTAAAAACAAATAAATGCAAAACTAACTGCAACTGTTAAAAATAAATGTGGAACTGAAATGAAAAAAAAACAAAAACAACAACAAAGAAAATAAAACTGAAGAGATCTTCAGGCTACTTTAGTGCTCGGGCAGATTATTGGTTTCGTACCAGCGTCCCATTTGGCGAGTTGAGAGAGCTCTGGACCCGTGGTGTTAATGGAACGAATGTCATCATTGGCAATAAAGGAAGATCCGGTGGAGGCCTGAGGTCCAAACAGGAGTTCAAACAGAGAGTCCTGACCGCTACGGTTCCCAAATGCCTCCACCACCTACGCAGAGAAAACAAAAAATTATGTGTAGCGTAAAACCTCAGTTCCACAAGTCATATTTTACACATGCAAATCTAAATTAATCCAATCATCTATTACATTGCCCTTCAGTGATACACGTTTCATTCCATTTAAAAAAAAAAAAAGCTATAAATGTTAACTAAACTGAATCAGAACACATGGACATACCTCTCTGATCAAGGTGGATGAATCAGTGCTCAGATTGAGCAACATGTGGCCGGCCTGACTCTGTCGGTCGTTGGCCAGCAGCTCCAGAAGCTGTGGGGCTGAAGACTGATCTCTTTTGGTCACTTTAGCCTTTGGTCTGGGTACCTGGTGGAAGGACAAATGAAACAAACTGTAACATAAAGTGTGTAAAAGGAAACTCCAAGAAAACTAAAGAACAAAGACTGCATAATTTGTCCAGCTGTCATCAGCGTCTCGTAAATATATGGTTACATTTATATAAAAGCAAAGTAAATCAAAATAAACGACAAGATAATCACACAATCAATGTAATGTTTTTCTACTTTAACATCTTGAAGAGAATCAGCATTAACCAAAAGCTATGTTAACGTCTCTGGTAATGGGCGAGCCTCGTTCCTGACAGGCTGGTTGGTGAGTCAGTACCTGGTATGCCAGCAGGTAGCAGAGTGCAGCCAGGTCAATGACGGCCCTCCAGGTCTGTTGGTGATCCTGAGCCAGCTTCAACAGCAGCGTGGCAGCGTGCAGGTAGAGGTGACCTCTCATCTCCACAAACACCTCGCAAAGATCGTCTGTGTGGTGGCCAGCAATGCTGCTCAGCGTCTGCATAGCTTGGTCGAAACTACACACACACAAACACAGTTTTAATATACAGCTGTTTCAGTGTTTCCCCTATATTCATTCTGCAGCAGCGAATTCTGATGGCTACAGCGTGTCTATCGGACCTCAACATGACCTACCCCGTGAGTGCATCAAGGCTGGGCTGCATGCTGCTCGCAGACAGTGTGATTCTCAGCAGGCTGCAGTGGGCCAATAGCAGCTCTCGCTGGAGACGCCGACACATCTTCTCATTACTGGAGACGCTGGGCTGAGCTAGATACTCCTGCAACAAAGGCCATCCATTGTTTTAGTATTATTTTGAAGTTAAACAGGTTAGATTTAAAGATATGAAATACAATAGAGCACCATAGAAGCTTTCAAAAATGCACACTTGTCAAATATTCTGTGCTGACCTGCAGCGTGCGCACCACCACAGTGTACCAGTCCAGGCTGTGGCTCAGCATGCCCCTTTTCTCAGCAGCCAGGCAATGCTTCACGGCTTCATCCAGCCGTCCGTCCTGACAGAACAGCTGAACCAGCTTCACGTTCACATGAGCGTCACCGGGCCTCGCCGCCAGCTCGGCCTGGAGGAGGTCAAACAACCGGTTCCAACCCGGCTGACCCTGACGACTCAGCAAACGCTCCTACACAGACATTAGTTGAATACAAGTTAAAAGAGTGGCATAAGATGACTTCGAAAGTTTACTGATGCAGTGAATCTCACTGGAGATGAAAGGAGCCTCACCTTCAGGTTGAAGACTGCAGGGTTTCCGGGCAGCAGCTTGTCAGCTTTCTCCACCCAAAACTCTGCTCTGCTGTCACATTCCTGCTTACTGACCAGTAACTCCGCCACCTTCAGCACCAGGTCCCTCTGGGCTGGGTTCAGGTCCACTGACCGCTGCATTAACATACACACATACACAGGAGGTTCAGACATACAAGCGTCAGTTTTTACAAAAGCCTGTAGACCAAGGTTGTAATAGTTTTGAATTTTCAATTAGTTTTGACTATTAGATTTCATTTTAGTTTTAGTTAGTTTTCAGGGTGTGTTTGCTAGTTTTTGTTTAGTTTCAGTTTTTCAGAAAGGTTTAGTTTTTATATATTTAGTTTTAGTTTGTTTTTGTTAGTGACAGGTTGTTTCAACATACAAAACACATGTAGGAGAACTGTGTAGGAATGGCCATAATGTTTGATGTTTTAATCTTCATTTATTAGTTTTTTTAACCAGGCAATATAGTTCAGTTTCAGTTTAGTTTTTCTTGAAGGATATAGCTTTTATTTAGTTTCAGTTTACTAACAATATTTTTTGCAGCTTATTTTCATTTTAGTTTCAGTTTGAGTTTACTATAATAACCCTACTGTGATGCATGCAAACATGTGATCTATCCTAAGGGCAATACTGTTCCAAAAACAAGTAAAGACCAGTAGGATGGCTATTTTTATTACACCACAGAGAAGTCTAATGAGGATATTGAGTAAACATGATGAATTGAGAGTCTAAAGCGAGAGGGCTGCTTACATTGTGCAGACTGTAAAGCCCTCCAAAGCAAATTTGTGATTTTGGGCCGAATAAAACTGACTTCAGACTGATAGTTTGTTAGCCGATCAACTGGATCCAACTTCATTACAGTAAGCATCCCTTCTGAAAGGATGCATGCAGTAGCCTTTATGTCAGTTATATTATTATAATATGGTGATGCAGGTAAGGATGGGACTATCAAAAACTGTCACTGCTGGTGCCTTAAAGGGAATTAAGGGGTATTACATGCTCACTTTGCTGGATTACCTACTGCATCTAAAACCAAATTTGTGTTTGCAACTTTCACATTTCACATAATTGACACCAAAGAAGGAATGAAACATATCTAAACCCTTGTGGTATTGCTATGGAAATTTGTCATTAGTAACAGAAAGCACACACAATTTGTAAAAACCAATATCAGTTTAAGTGTACTCTATGTTTAGTATATTTTCACTGCTTTATCTTGCAGTCAGACAGCCCTTTCCGACAGGGAGCTGCACTGAAAGTGAATCTTATCTATGCTCTCTGCAAAGCAGCCAGACTCCGTTTACAAGTTTACAGATAAGTTTCACTTTCAGTTCAGGTCACCATCAGAAAATATTCTAAATATAGTATATACTTAAACTGATATAGATTTTTTTTAGGTGGGCCTTTCTTTTAGGTGTCTAAAATATGTTTTACTGCCGGCCCCGTCCACAGCAGTACATTGCTTTGCTCCCATGCAGTAACTCCTGTCTGCTTCTCCAAACTGGGTGCGTGCCGACCATCATCTACTGTAGGTAATACACTGACTATGGATAAGTACCTCATACAACCCCAACTTCAAAAATCCAGAACTATTTATGTATGGCTAATAGGACGGGGAATTAGCTGACCACTACGAACTACCTGGTGTAATTTTGTATTTGATAAAATCCTCCAGTAGTTAACGAAAAGCATTGTTAACCCTGTGGCTTGTTAAATGCAGTCATTCCCATGTTTAATTAATCCCGTCTTAATTGGTGTAACTTTATGAATCAATTTAACATTTCATTACAACTTTTGACAATTATTTATTATTCTAAAGCTTGTCGTTGGCACTTTGTTTCATTCTAAATCTTGTGAAACGGAAAAAAACGTGCATAAATACGAACAGATTGCACTGTATACCAGTGTTGATAAATGTAGTCGATTCAAGTGTAAGGAAACCATAATTAAGTCTTGACCTTAATTACTGGGCATCCCCATCCTGATCTCACCACGACTGTACATGAGCCGGTTCATGACACAGCACTTTTTAACCTCAACGCCTACTCATTCACCCACGCAGACACACAATAACAGACTGGCATGGCCATCTAACTTGCTCAATGACAGTTTTCACATGTGGACAGTAGCCAGAATTTGAACCACCAACCCTGCAATTGATAACATCAAATGCAGGATTTGTGGAAGAAAGGCTTTGCACTTTTTTCTTCCTACCTTGTAACATCCTACTGCCTTGCTGATGTCTCCCTCTCTCTCAAAGAGCTGTCCAAGGAATTTGTGTGCTTTCGGATCCCTCTCCTGGACTTTGAGATACTCTGATACATGTCTAGGAAGAGCATGAAAAATGAAAGATTACTGTCAATATAATGGAGACTTCTTGAGAAGCAATAACACATTTAGTCAACAACGGGGAAGCTTACCTTTTTGCAAGTTCATATTCCTTTGCTTCAAAGTACAATTTAGCGAATAAAAACCCTTTGATTGGCTTCTGTGGAAAGAAAAACATTGAAGATGAATATCAGTGAACCAACAGTGTTTTGAGTCATTTTAACCATATTTATCCTGATTGTTATGTTAGCTAGCAGGCACAAGGATAACAACATTATTAGTCTTATTGGAAAGTATTTATCCTGGATACAAATGTCCTGATATGGTAAAAGTGAACAACATATCAGCCAACATAGTTATGTGATTATTTCCACTTATGATTTACTGCTGGCATCCTTGCCCAGCAGACTAGAGCTAGTGTTGTTAGCTTGTGCTTGGTGAGGTTTAATACCGACATGGGTACTTTATACTTTAGATTATGTGGTGCTAGGAACTGTAATAAGTTATATTTACACATTCAATAATAAGCAAGCACTCCAATTTAATATATATATATATATATATATATATATCTAATCATTGCATATAACTAAGAAACTTTGAAGCATAAGCTTCATCATTTTAATGTCATTTTTAACATTGAGTTTTTCGACTTTGATGTGATTTAATTGATGACAACATAGGTATTTATTGTGTTAGTAGTATGATATCGATCAGTCACTTGAACTTTTGCAACTTTGCTATCTTTTACATCGAGAACCACAACGGAAACACTGTGATTTCTGGACCTTAATTTAACATTCGTGTAGTTTAGAGTGATTGACAATCATTTGCACTAATTTTGCACATCTGTTTATACTTTTATACTATGTTTAATTCTTGTGTATATATTATATTGTATATTGGTAGATTTCAATTTTTTATTCTTATTTTATTCTAAACACTTCATTATCCTACTGTTATTTCTACTGTTTTATTGCACCAACCCACCAAAGCAAATTCCTAGTGTAAACCTGATACACCTGGCAATAAACGAGTTTCTGATTTCTGATTCTGATTCATTGTCCCAGATTCCCACAATGTCAAATAACCTAAACTTTATATCTATGAAGTTATTATTATTATCCTTTTCTCTTGTCATTAACGTTGCTGTAAAGGATTCAGAATGACATGTTTTAGAGCTTAACGTTAAGTTAGCGATGTGTCCAGTCCAGCAACTTGTGTTTACAGAGAAGCTAGTCAGAAGTTAAGATAAGATAAGATAAGATGAACCTTTATTAATCCCCTTGGGGAAATTCAGGTGTCAAAGCAGCAAAGCAGAGCAGATACAGGTACAGGTGTACAAGAATTATAAGAAAAAACAATAAATAGAGGTACAGAATATACAGAATATACATGGTGAGTGAGCATGGTGTTTATCGTCCGTCAATAAAAAAGTGTAGTGTGCAATAAATAGATGTATATGTACAATTACAATTTAAGTTAAAGTGCACCAGTGGAATAGAAGAGGTGGTTGCTGATAGTGCAGATAGACCAGATAGTGTGTGTTTTAAGTTTAAGTTAAAGTTTAAGCTTAAATTGTAAGTTTTCTGAACAGCGTTTGTCGTGCAGCTAAGCTAGTATAGCGTTACACGTGTTAACGGCACATTCCGGGTTAAAAGGGCGAATTGAAACCCATGTTGTTCCAAGGTGTGCAAAAGTAGTACAAGTAGTCAAAGTAGTTGTGCGAGTGATATGCTAACGTGGCTAACTAGCACTAGGCTAACAGGCTAGCGCTGCTTTTTTTGCGCGGCATGTTATGTGGTTGTTAAGGGGACGACACGGCGTTGCTAGCCAGGGACGGTTAACAACGGTTACACCGAGCACAACATTCCAAGCTAACCGTCATCTTCCTTTAAATCATCTTGATTTAAAAGTACAACTACTGCTCGTTTGATGCCGGTTGTTTTTCCTCGTAGCCGGCTCGGCTGACACATGCTGGTGTAACATGATGGCAGCGGGTATGCTAACGTTAGCCGCCGGGGCTAAACTTACCTCTTTGAGTGAAGGAGATGAACTCTGTACCGAGGAAACGTATCGGTCCACTTCAGCCTTACTCCGCCGCATGGCTCCCCAAACAACGAACACTTCTTAAAACGGAGGGTTATAGCGCGTAGAATACCAGGAATTCACAAAATATAAAAACTGGCATTAATATCGGTTCCACTGTCACTCCCGTAACGTTAACTCCCCATGGTGATATTGCGCAGTCTCGTTACCGTCAAATGGCAGTCGTCGTACGTTGACTTGAATCGGGCTCCTTAGCCAATGAAAAGCGAGTACTCAGTGTGACGCACGATGACGCACATTATTTTGAAGGAGAGGTGGGCTGGCTGGAGTGAACCATCTCTCTTGTACCACATACTCTTTGTATTAGGTATGTAATGATATAATTCAAATAGTCTGCTAATTATTCTAGATAGCAATAATCAAACACCAATGACACCTTATTGGTTACATTTTTTAATTCAATACATACCTCTGTGCTCAATACATACCTCTGTGCAATATAAAAAAAACAAAAATGCCTGTGCAAAACTTGTATATATTTACCATAAACCATATTTCCTTTATTATTATACTGTATATTATTGTAAATACTCTATTATTTTATTTTATTTTTACTTTACTTTATTTTATTATGTTATTCTTTGCTACTTAACTTACTGTTTCTTTCTTAATGGAGCTTCCCAGCAAAAAGTATTTCACACGATTGTACCTGTATAACCGGCGTGACAATAAACATCTTGAATCTTGAAATTTTGCAAGAATACATGGATATTTTTACTGTATTTATTTGTGATAATGCTGCTTGACTGAAGTCTGTCATATTTATTATTGTGTTATATGTATTTATTGTATTTTGGATTGTACTTGAAACTGTGATGTTATATTGTGATCCTGTTGTGATGTTATGTAGTGTGTCTATTGTGTCTATTGTGTCTATTGTGTCTGTGTTTAGGACTACAGATGGAAATTAGCTTCCCTGCTAAATCTGGTGCACCCATCTTTTTGTTTCTATGTAAACAATTAATGTCTGTGCACACAGTCCTTTTAAACCAATAAAATAAAATAAATAAATTTATTGACAATAAAAGGGAAAAATTAAAATCCAGTAATAGATGCAATGTTTTAAACAAAGCCATTTTATTAAACCATGCATATTGCCTTCATCAGGGACAGATTACAAGTACTATAAGTGTGTATTAAGTGTCATAAATGCCGTAATTACTTCTATGTCCGTGCTTTATACACCATTAGTGGGGGTAAAGTTGCACCACAACTGCTAATCAGGATGTTATTTATCCAAGGAATGATATCATAGCTCAAGTAAGTCTAAATTTGTTACTTTCTGTGTAGAACAACCAAGCCAAAGCTGCAAAAATATTTAAAACCACATATATATAGCAACAAACATACTCACTATAATTGTGAATAATATTTGTAGATACAATGTTTTAAACAAAGCTATTTTGTTAAACTATGCATATTGCCTTCATCAGGGACAGATTACAAGTACTATAAGTGTGTATTAAGTGTCATAAAAGCCGTAATTACCTCTATATCCGTGCTTTATGCACCATTAGTGGGGGTAAAGTTGCACCACAACACCTACTCAGGATGTTATTTATCCAAGGAATGATATCATAGCTCAAGTAAGTGTAAATATGTTACTTTCAGTGTAGAACAACCAAGCCAAAGCTGCTAAAAATATTTAGAAACCATATATATAACAAAAAATACTCACTATAAGTGTGATTAATTATGTGTATTTAACCATAAGAATCAAAAAAATCATTACATGCACACTGGTAGCATTGACATACAACGTTTATTCAGATGAGTTGACAGAATTGCCTTAGATATAATGGAAAATACCTTAACATTCAAGTCTAGAACATGCACTTTGGTGTGTTTACATGAATAAATACTGTCTCTTGACAAGCACTGTGAAGATAAAATACAGTATAAGAGCAGTGTCCGTCTGTGAAGAGTCATCTCCGTCGCCCAGGTAGCAAGATATCAAATAAAACTATCCACTGGACTATTTTTAGTAGAGCTGAAGTTGTACTTCTACATGACATATGAGAAATGTTGTGGCACAGGTAGTGAAATTCTCAGTAACTTTGTATTTCCATAAAATAGTGGAATGTGTTTTTCTATTTAACTACTATGTAAAAGCATAATATGATAAAATACTGCTCAAGTGAAACTATTCATTACCATTTGCAACAGTTGGCTTTCTTTCCTAAGAGGGTCTGAGCCCGGAGGAAGTCGGTACACCTCTCTAAGAGGATCACTTTCTCTGGATTACAAACAGCAGAGACACATGTTCTCCAACATCTAACATTACTCCCACATCCGGTCTCAGCACATGCCGCAAGCCATCAGGCTGCAAGACGCACAGAGTTACCAGTTGCCGTGCAATAAATCCTGTTACTGTGAAGCGTAGTTGTTGACAGCGTGTCAGAAGTGTTGATTCATCTCGATGGTAATTTTAAAGCTGCCGTTATGGTGTTGAATTGGACTTTGAATGATGTTTCTAATATCCAGTCGCCATCATGTATTTACTGTAAATGAGAGTAGATAAAACAAAAACTGAACAATATAAACTTGGGATTTCTTTTGGCTGTTGTATTGGATTATATTAGATTGTACAAGTGAACCCTATAAACTGGTAACTCAATTGCAAATGTATTAGAGCCGCAACTATTAATCGATTAAATTAAACGGCAACTATTTTGATAATCGATTTATTGGTTTGAGTAATTTTTAAGAAAAAAACCCTAAAAAATTCTCTGATTCCAGCTTCTTAAATGTGAATATTTTCTGGTTTCTTTACTCCTCTATGACATCAAACTGAATATCTTTGAGTTGAGGACAAAACAAGACACTTGAGGACGTCATCATGGGCTTTGGGAAACACTGATCGACATTTTTCACCATTTTTTGACATTTTATAGACCAAACAACTAATCGATTAATCGAGAAAATGATCAACAGATTAATCGACAATGAAAATAATCGTTAGATGCAGCCCTAAAATGCATAGCGCATAAGAAGGCAATCCCAAGTACTGCAGGTGACGGTTGAGCCCATCACTGCAGCATTAAGGAAGCGACAGTGCACTGTAGATGCAAAAAGAAATTCTGACTTTATAGAGCTAAACACAAACTTATTTTGCATAATATTAAAGAAAATACACATTAATAACCCACAAAAATAATACATGTTGGTGGAAAACAGGAAATATTAGAGATACTATATACACATTCAAGCTGCATTTTGCTCAGCTTTCTTTGGGTTTACTCCATTATTATACGAGAGTATCAGTAAGTCAAACAGACACGTGGCTTGGCATCATGAGACAAGTTGGCGAGCAGATGAACCGCCTGGCAACACGCATTTTATCATTCGCATGTTTCTCTTAAAGCTCATATGTCGTTTTGAAATACAGGACCGTCATCATCTGTGTTTAAGTTTAATGCATATAGTAAAATAAGGCAAGCATGTGAGAAATATACGGTGCAGTGTTTGAGGAAAAGGCACTGAACAGATTAGTTTTAAACCTACTGACTGACTGACCAACAATCTGCCTGTTGGTCAGTTTCAGGCTCATGAAATGATCCTCTGCCAGTGAAAAAGCTGAACCTAAATGTAACATACCAATTATATAAAACACACAAATGCTATCTATATACGATTGTCAATTCTGGAAATGTGACTCCTCGTGGGTCTCATCTGTTTCTCCCTCCCTCCAGCTACTCAGCTGTGTGTTGTTTACTTCCGGGCGACAGTTTCCGACAGCTTCTTCAGCCTCTTCTTCAGCTCCAGAGGGAACTTCTCGTAGCACTTCTTGCACACCGGCTTCATGTCAAACTCCACAAACTTGTTCCTGTGGTAGAGAGAGTTACAGCCACGGTTACAGTTTGGATGTTAGAGGTCATCACTCCCAGTATGTACATATCTGTGTCGATGATATATCTACCAGCATGAAACATGGTTTAGTAACTTGCTGGTTTGTATAAACACTCTAGAGCACCGACAATCACACATTTCATAACCGTACACCAGACTACTGCAACAGCACATAAACTGAAATGTTGACGTGCATGTGTTATGAGAAAAAAAAAATGAGAAAAAAAAAAAACAGAACAAAACTCTGCAGTGAAAAGTGAATATTGTGGATGGGCATTTTCAGATATTTATTATATTTCATCACCAACTGATTGTAATAGAATTCGTTGACGTTGTCACTTGACATCTGTCACATCTGGTGCCTTAAAATGGGGTCATGTTTACCGTGTTCACGAGAAGAGTCCATATGAACGTTGTCAGAAATGGCGAAGGCCATGGACGTTAATTTTTCGGTACATAATAAGTGAATATATTGTAATTTCAGTCGTATATTGTTTTTCTTCCTAATTTTATAATACGTCTGAGGACAATGTTGATATTCCCAACGGCCTCATCTTTTTCCTCTGTCGTTATGCCTTTGCATTTCCTGCATTATGTTACCCAATTGCTAGCTTGCTAAATCGTTAGCCTCGCTGGAGTTAACAGGCTGTCGAGATTTCCCTCTCATCAGTAAAACAAGCAGAACGTACGATAGCCTTTTATATTAGATTCAATGTTAGTAGGCTATAATTATCAGAAAATTAAAAAAATTCAGGCTCCCCTTGTGGCTCAAAGGTGTACTGCAGATATAAATGTTAAATAAAAGACTATGGAAGAAATTCTGCAAATTTATTTGGGGACCATAATTAAATCTCGGCTGCGACCCACCTGTGGGTCCCGACCCAGTCTTTGGGAATGACTGTTTAAGATAACCCCAAAACTTTTTTGGGGGCCTTTTAGTCATCATATTGACAGCAGATAGTTGGTGAAAAGTTAGAACAGCACATTTGTGTTTGTGCAGACCTGGATGCAGGTGCACATCTAGCAATTTCTAAATATTGAACCTTCTTAATAGTTTTTCA
The DNA here is from genome assembly GCA_916701645.2 of Sebastolobus alascanus. Lineage (NCBI taxonomy): Eukaryota > Metazoa > Chordata > Actinopteri > Perciformes > Sebastidae > Sebastolobus > Sebastolobus alascanus. Next base: position 49,327 of record CAKAOJ020000180.1, read on the forward strand.
TGAACTACTACACTTCCGTGTATGAAAACAATTACGTATCCCAAGACTGTCTATATCTATATCTATGTGTACAGATTAAACATTTCCAAACATTTTTTATGATTGAAATAACACATTTTGAGAATTGTGAAGCCTTGGCAGAGGTACAAGGTGCTCTACGAGTGCTTTTTGGTTGTTTCCTGTATTAACTGCCTTTAATTCCACTAACACTGGCAAGCTCTCTAAACCTCCCCCCCCCCCCCCAGCTGTCCTGGACGACATTTGCTCCCAAAGCAGATAATCGCTGTCAGGACCGGGGCACGTGTTACACCCGGTGGGACCTCAGAACTTTCACAGCTGGGGCCAGAAAGCTGCCGGAAGTAATTAAGGCTTTACCCTTTATTCCCAGACAGACCGGGAGACCCAGGAAACAACGCATTCCATTCACCATGTGACTGATCTGATTTGCCTGTTTGCATAGTAGAGGTTACCAGCGTTAATCCTGACTAGTGTTTCTGGCTGAGAGGTGGTCATGTAGCGGCACAATTCCAGTGTTGAGTCACTCAAATATGTCTGCATGTTCACCTACTAAATGTCTGCTTTCGTCATTTGGCTTGAATGCCAGATGAACTAAGTATAACAGTGATGTGAGGAATAAAAATGGCATGGAGCATGTTATGAAATAAGATGATACAGCAAAAGAATAGAAAAAGAAAGAAAGATGGAAACTGACCAAAGGAAGAACAGTGGAAGTGAGGAGAAAGGAGAAAGAGCGGATCACAGACACGTGGGTATTAATTTCTTCTTCTTGTCTTTTGAGTCGCGTTCGCGCCTGGCCAGCCGGCGTTTCATGTCGTCCGGCAGGCGTTCGTAGCAGTGCTTACACACCGGCTTCAGATCCACCTCCACAAACTTATCCCTGACGGAGCGGGGAGGAGGGAGAGATGGCGAGGGGTGTGAAAGAGGGGGAAGAGAAGGAAAGGTAAAAGGTAGGGAAGGAAAAGTGGAGCAAGAGAAGCACACAAGAGGACAAAGAAGAGGGATGATGAAAGGGAAGAGAGGTGGAGAAACAAATCCACAGAGACACAGGATTATAAGAGAAAGGTGGAAAAAAATCAGGAATGAACAGGGTTGAAAAACAGACAGTTAACAGCAGCTAATAGTTCCAGACGCAGGGTAGATATGAAAGAGAAAAATTACAGGCAAAGAAAGAGCTTTGCCAGTTCACATGTGAATTTCTGGCACTCTTCAGAGAATATAACTAACACCAAATGAGTATATAATAGAGGTTAAAATGTGTGGATTGATACCGACTCCACAGCGATGGTCTCAATGTTACAGTGTGTGTCTCTTTGACTTGTGTATGACTTACTTGAGGGTGAGCTTGGTGTTGCAGGTAGAGCAGGCAAAACAGTTGACACACCAGGCCTTGTTGAGGGCCGACACCACTGAGAAAAACAGAAGAAACAGCGTCACATGAGGCACCGTTCCAGATTACCAATATATCACTAAAGTGAAATGGATTTAGTCTGAAATTGACAATCTCATTTTCAAGGGAAACAAGAAATATGCACACAATGTACAGATCAAAATACAGCCAATTTAATATAAAAGAGAAGTACAAGGTAAAAGGTGCTCTAACGAACACTGATGTTAATAAGGCAGCACTCAAACCATAAAACATCATATATTTTCAATCAGAACAAGTTTTCTTACCATCTCCTTCAATAACACGGTTGCAGTGGTAGCAAACATCTCCAAACAGCTGAGTGTGACGAAGGGAGAGAAACACAGAGTGAGCAAATTCTGCAACACAATGCAGCGCTGACAGTCTTTATCATGGCTCATCTAACATGCTGTTAAAAAAAAAAAAAACATGCAAACAAACACAGGCTACAGAGGCATTTGTGTTGTATTGTGATGGGAAAAAAACACTGACTAAATGGGAGATAGCAAAGTTCAGACTGAGAGTTGTTCAAATTGATTTCTTTAGATTCTTAAGTCAAGCAAGTGGTGCTGTAACTAGTTCAAAGACATTCTGGGATTATTTTGTTGATAATAGTGAATGCAGTCTTGTACTTATATATTTGCATATATATATATATATATATATATATATATGTGTGTCTAGAAGTGTTCAGAAACAAGAAAAACTACACTGTGAACAAATTGAATATCTCACATATATACCAGTACAACTTGTGTATGTGGCATTTGTTTCTCAAATGTCTGCCAGTTGTTGCAATCAAATGAAAATTAACTGTAAAATAAGGGTGTAAGAAAATATTGAAAATCACGATATTATGTTTTGTGAATGCTGTATAGATTCTCAAAAAGACTGTATACATTTTTAATTAATAGTTTGCAGATTAACTCACCCTAAAATTAGATTTAATTTGCAATATATCACCTTGCTTACTGTATCGCAATATATGACAACAACCCCGTAACCCCTGTATCATGATACGTATCCTATCGCCAGATTACTTTTTTTTCTTTTGTCTTTTTTTAAATTGTATCGCCAGATTCTTGCCGATACATAGCCCTACTGTAAAACTGTGCATTCATGTGCAATATTATAGACTGAAGAAATTACTTCTCCGATTGGAAGTAGGGTTTTGAAAGCATTGCTGCAACTCAAATTTTAGATTTGTCTGACTTTCCCACATGACCTGGTGGTCTCCCCCCCCCCCACCCCACATAGCACAGCATGTTGTGTTAAACATAAATATCCCCGATACCGTTGAGTGTTACCTGGTTGTAGTGTGTTTCACAGTAGGCCAGGCCCTTGCGTTCGTAGTGACGGTGTCCCAGGAAGGGTTTCTCACACTTAGCACACACAAAATGCTGCAAACAAACCCACGGCCATCGGCCAAGCACACATGGTTAGAACGGCCGTCAGTCAGTACATTATCACATTCAGACCGTGTTACGGGCAGCAGCACGGTCTGGTTTAGACATCGTTATCAGGTCAGACCACAACCAGATCACGTCAGTCCAGACGTCCTGTTACTGCGTCCAAGCAGGATACAGACAGTAGAGAAGGAGGACAGAATAGTGAGCTCTAGAGAGCGTACTAATCCTCCAAACAGACATGAGGAATTATTGGTAGGGCAGCCTCGTATGGAGGCTGGGCGATTCTAGCCAGGCAGGGAGAAGTGAGACACGGGGCAGCAACCAACATCAGGCCAATCCTCAATCAATCCTGAATCCCCTCACCATGTCAAAGTGTCTCTCACAATAGGCACGACCACCTCGCTCAAAAAACGGGTGGCCCTGAAACGGGCGCTCACACACAGTGCACACATGATGCTGCATGTGGGGGAGGGAAGACAGGAAAATGGCCATAAAATGTGAATAGACAGAAGAAAATATGATGAAAAGTGGTAAAAGAATATAACAAAGAGAAAGACAGTTAATGGAGTAAATGATGTATACAGCTCAGAGGTGGAGCGCACTGAACGTAACTGTGGAGATAAAGCTGGGAAAAGTATGAATCATACATATGGCACATATTAAAGTGAACTCATTGGAATGAAATTAATACAAAAAGAACAAGAGAGAACAAGAATGAATGAAAAGCTACTTTCAGTTTCTCAAATATGTACAAGAAAATTGCATTTTAGCAGGAAACCCATAAAAGAATTATTGTAAATATTGGGAACCTCAGAGACTTCTGTTCAGTTCTGTATATAGAAAAACGAGTAATAATCACTTATAGACATTATATCATTTAACATGTAAATACATATGGAACCAATCTGACAGACAATACCAAACAATTGAGGAATTGAATGAATTAAGAAGTGTCTCCTAAGCTTCAGGTAACTGAGGTTGTTTTCAAAAGTTTAACATCGTACCTCCACGTGCCACTGCTTCCCCATGGCATTGACCACACGGCCCTCGATGGGTCTCCTACAGGCCCCGCAGATGGGGACCCCCATCTTGTCGTGGCAGGGCAGACAGTAGAGCTCCCCCTTCAGCTCCCTGGCATCGGCCGTCAGCTCCTTACTGCAGAGACAGAGGTCAACAACACTAGATCAGCTCTGCTGTCACGCAGGTAAACACATTCAACAGTAACCGACTTAAACACATTCTACGGTTATCAGCGTTACATACACGTAACATGTATGCACAAAGAAGTAAAGATGCAAAAAACACCAAATCTGGTTGTAATTATAATGCAATTAAAGACTTTTTCACATTAGATGTCACGAGACGCTCGGACAGATCACAGCCTGACACACAGCTTGTGTGTGTATATACAATTGCAATTACACAGTTTGTCCAGCAGAGAGCGGTCTTTGGTCCATCATGTTGTGGCAGATGGAAAGTGCTGCATGAGTTGAGTATTTGTTCCAAGTCTGCATAGATTATGCACTATTTTGTTGGATCTCTGAAGTTTTCATGATGAGAACATTTTATCAGTGAATTACAGCTGCAACAAATTTGTATGTTATGACAATCATGGATGATCTGTCTCATCTCAAAATATTCAATACACTGGATCGTAGCATCACAGTGTGCGTAAACCTGGCAGCATCATGACTGAAGTGGGATTGAAAGACATTTATCTGTAAATCCGAGGCGCTTTCAGGACTATTCACAACCTGACGCAGCTTGCACCCACAATCTACTGTAGCATCCGGCCCCCCCACTGCCTTCATGCTCTGAATGATTTGTGAGACTGATGCAGTTGGACAGGTTTGTGTGTGTGTGTGTGTGTGTGTGTGTGTGTGTGTGTGTGTGTGTGTGTGTGTGTTTACCCGCAGTTGTTGCAGTTGAAGTGATCAGGGTGGTACGGGTCGTTCTTGAAGAGGAGAGGCTGCTCCTCAATGATGGCGTGACACTTCTGACAGATGTACTTGCCGAGGCCTCGGGCTTTCTCTCGGTTGTGACATGGACGACACAGGTGCCTGATGGGAGAGAGAGGAACAGATGAGAGGAGAAAACGACAAAAAAAAGGTTTTTTTTTCTTTTTTTTAGGTTGTAGCGGGCTCAGTTTTAAAGCTAGAGTGAAGATATTGGCATCATATGAAACAAGAAAACCTAAAGCAACCATGTCATACTAGCTTCTTGCGGTTAAATAACGCTCCAAACTTACGCTAAATTTAAAATTTTGAAAAAACTGTCATGGCCATTTTCAAAGGGGTCCATTGACCTCTGACCTCCAGATATGTGAATGAAAATGGGTTTTATGGGTACCCACGAGTCTCCCCTTTACAGACATGCCCACTTTATGATAATCACATGCAGTTTTGGGGCAAGTCATAGTCAAGTCAGCACACTGACACACTGACAGCTGTTGTTGTTCCGTTGTCTTGCAGTAGATATAAACTGATATGATTAAACAACTATCAACAGTGGAATAATGACAACTAGTTGTAGAGGAACTGACCTTCCAGCGTTCTTAACAAATCCAACATCAGCGAGCACAGCCTGGCAGATATCACAGCAGAAACAGTCTGGATGCCAACTGTTGTTCATAGCCTTGATCACGCGGCCAATGATGAACTCACCTTTGAGAAGAACAGAAGATTATGGAGAACTTGTTTATGGATATTGTTTAAAAGGGCAATAAACTTCAAGCACCATCTCCGTAAGACCCTGAACAGGTAGGGGTCAGGTAAAGGTGTGGATGGATGGATGGTGTTTATTCTGTTACTGTAGTTCCTGTACTCACCACACTGGTGGCAGCAGGGAGCGAACAGCATCTGGAAGTCATGTTCACAGTATTTCCTGCCTTCAAACTGTCAACAGATAAACAATTTGTACACAATTAATTAAAGCACACAACTGTACATCAACACAATATCATAGCAACAGCATTGATAAACAGTATAATCCTAAAAGAAAACATCTTCCCCAATCCCTATATACACAAATATAGTCTACTGTAACATTTTAACTAATAGAGCACTGTTATGTTGATCAGAAATGGCAGCATAAATATGTCTTTGTTACCCAGCTAAAATATGACGTTTTCTCATGAAAAACTAAATCTCAATGCAGAACTGCCATCTGTCGCACAGTGAGAAGTTCTATTATTTTGTGAGTTAAAGTTGAGGCTAAAGCTGTTATATTTGATGAATCAAATTCGTACAGAAAACAGCCGAGGAACAGGCTGGATCTGAGCTGCTTATAGAGCGTTTTTGAGTAGCAAGCTCAAATCTATATAAAGTAGGGCAGTAACGCAAATTTGCTAGAGTGAAGATACTGGCATCATGAAACTAGGAAAAACTAGAAAAACTAAAGAATCCAGTGGTACCATGTCTAACTAGCTTGTTGAGAAGGAGGCCAAATAAAGCTCCAAACTTACGCTAAATTACTGTCATGGCCATTTTCAAAGGGGACAATATTTGTCATTGTTTTGTGTTATTAATTGATTTCCAATAATTAATATATACATACATTTGCATAAAGCAAGCATATTTGCCCACTGCCATGTTGATAAGAGTATTAAATACTTGACAAATCTCCCTTTAAGGTACATTTTGAGCAGATAAAAAATGTGCGATTAATTTGCTATGGACGATTAACTATGGACATTCATGTGATTAATCGCGATTAAATATTTTAATTGATTGACAGCCCTAAAAATTAAACCTCAATGCAGAACTGCCATCTGTGACACAGTGAGAAGTCTATGTTGGAGTTCTATTATTTTGTGGAGGTTAAAGCTGGTAACCCTAACCCTATTTGATGAATCAAATTAGTACAGAGAACAGTCGGGGAACAGGCCCTCACACAGTCTAATGACGGCAGCTGTAAAATATTCCACAGCTGGTGTACTAGAAGAGGAGGAGAAATGAAGTGAAGGCAGATAGCAAAGGGGCGAAGATCAAGAAAGATTTTGAATGAGCCCTCCAGGCTGTGTTCAGGCAAAATTGAAGAAATGGGAAATGTTTGAATGGTTCTTAGAGAGCTGCTTCTTGACTACTCAGCATAGAGAGCATTTTGGCGTCGCAAGCTCAATCTATCAAATGAGTAAAAACTTGAACTTGATGGATGACCTGCATGGCATTATTTTGCAAGGACTGGTTGATCGTTCTTTATTTGGTCTTTCTGTCTGTGTGAATATGCGGCATAAAATGCAGATGTGGGCCTAAATATCTACATCACATGTCCCAAGTCACACGTCTGCATGTGATACTACTCTGTGCAAGCATGGCTATTTACAGTACTGCATAAACACTGTGGTATTTCAAACAGCCGTCAGTGCACCATATATAGCTTCAAATGTGCTGTACAAAAGCATTGCTTAATACAATACGTGTATGGAGGAATTAAAAAACAATATTTTTTTAGAATTTCTACATAGTTAAATGATTAAAAATAATTCTCAGTGTGGATTTTATTTTATTTCCACTTTAAATCTACAAAGCCAAAAACTGTGATCCTACTTTACACTTTCCCTCACACATTAGCCGGCAATTACTGCTCATCACAGAGGGAGGGGGAATATTCAGCTGACTGTTGTTTATTTATGGCAACAGGTAGAATTATTTACAGAGGACCAGAGGTTAATGCGATGCCTTAGGCTTTGGTGTTCATATTGATCGGTGCATTAAAGACACCTTCTCTTTGATAAACTGACTGAACAGAGGAGCATCGGGGTCTCTGGGGCCTGCCGGAGAAACATCTGGCCTTGTGTCAAGGCTGGTAAGCAGCAAACAGCTTACTGGAATGGGCTTCTAATAATTCACTGCTGCATTGAGGTTTTGGCTCACTCGTCTTTATTTACCTCAACAGGCCCGTGTGTTTAGATTCTTTGTCTAAGGAATGTGCACCAACAACAGCCTAGCACTAAACAGTGATTTAACTGTCTGGAAAGAGAAAGCCACTTCATTGGCCCATCACGACCACTTGAAATGTACTTTAGGCTGAAAAGACAACCGTACCCATGGTTACATTTATCTTTTCAGAGGAGCGTCTGTGATCAGGCCATAGACTGTATAAAAAGATGGATGACATGAGCAGTTAGTGGATTGGACATGGACCAAACTAAAAAGTCCATCACACAATTTTTTCCCAAAGATGGTTTCTGTGATTTGAGGTAGTTCTTATCATGCTGATGTATGTTCAAGTGTTAATTTTTCTGTTAAGTTTGGTTTTAATTAGTTATTTCATGCTATAAAAAGGGGGTGAGACGTCATGATTGACAGCTGAGTGAAGTAGTCGTGCAGCCGGAGGCTCGGGAATTGTACGAGATAGGAGATGTAACTTTAACTTTCCATAACCGTCACGAGTCTGTGTAATAGAACATGTAATCCATTGCGGTCTAGGTGTATTTAAACCTGTCAGTTACTGCATCCTGCATCTTTTAATAGATGATGAACGTCACACTGAAAGGTAAGGACAAAGTGTTACCTCATAGAAGAGTCCCTCTGGGAACTGCTGGAAACACTGGGCGCACACAAAGCACTGCTCGTGGTAAAGTTCCCCGTTGCTGTTCACGATCTTCTCAGCCGGGGCAAAACCACTCTTGCAGCGCTCACACATGGCATTGGCCAGAGCGTTGGCCATGTTGCTGAGAAGAAAAAAAAGAAATCATAATCAGGATCAGAGCACACTTCAATAGTCAAAACACTCATAGGCATTACAAAAGTTTATATATTAAGTAGAAGCAGGGAATGCAATATCTACAGAACAAAATGAATCCTACTGCAATTAATACAACAGAGCATATAATGACATTTACTGTAAGCAGAAGGATTATATTTGACTGCTGATATATTAATATTCACTGTATTTGTATTACAGTATATCTGACACAAATTTTAGTTTCTGCTAGTTTGGGTAATGGTACTAGTATCATTTTCTTTTTTAATTGTTACATTTCTTCAGCCTTATTTCAACTTGGAAAACCTCAGTTCAACCTGAAATGTCTCAAACAGAAACTTACATCATTATCATATCAGTCTGATTATTTTACGATTTTAATGTTTTTGTTAATAAGAAGGTATTCTGCTATATTGTGGTTCTTTGATATACTGTGCTTGTTTATCTTACATGTACATCATACATCTTGATATATTCAACTTAATTAAAAACACAGTGTATCTGTTTTTAAGTTCTTCATGCATTGGTCATTTGTTTCTGTAAGTCATGTTTCTTTAGGATTATCGATGAACTCCAAGGCATTAGCACGCTAGGGTCATGTCACGACACACCTAACAACACTAATAATTTAATATCTATCACATTTCTCCTGTCATGAACATCTGGAAGATGTAATCGACACAAGGAGAGAAGAGAAGGGAAAATGTGATGTAAGATGTTATCAGGCCATTCAAATGCACTGACACGATATCTTGGTTCTAGGTTTATTTTGGCTCTGGTTATCAGGGTGTGGGGATCATCGAGGTGGGAAACCTACATGTTGTCTTTTGACAGTCAAGCTCAAGTTACAGTTTATACATCTGCACTGTTTCAGCAGTGTATCTGTAGGTGATGTGTGTGCATGCCATGCATAGATATCATAGATCTGACATGGTCCGGTGACTGTTTTAAGAACAAACCTGGCGTGACATATGAAGCCAATCCTGCCCTTTCATTAAACAATCAGAATTGTTTTACTGCCTCTTTGCAAAACATGACTGTAATATATTAACAGGGCAGGGGCCCCGGGCTAAATATCTTTTTACATTGGAGGCGACTGGTGCCAGAACCTGCAGCGCAAATGTGGTCACACCTCAAAACCTGCCACAGTGCTTCATAAAAGGTTTTGATTTATTCCCTTTTTTCTGCTCACCATCACATTTGTTAGTCACACAGATGTAAAAAAAAAACAACAACCTTTAAATTCACTTTAGAGCTGCAACGATTAATCAATTAGGTGTCAACTATTAAATTAAGCACCAACTGTTTTGTTCCAACTATCAGTTAGAGTAATTTAAAAAAAAAAAAGGTCAAAATTCTCTGATTCCAGCTTCTTAAATGTGAATATTTTCTGGTTTCTGTACTCCTCTATGAAAGTAAAATGAATATCTTTGAGTTGTGGACAAAACAAGACATTTGTCATCTTGGGCTTTGGGAAAAACTGATCGACATTTTTCACCATTTTCTGGACCAAACTAATCGATTAACCGAGAAAATAATCAATGGATTAATCGACAATGAAAATAATCGGTAGTTGCAGCCCAAATTCACTTATGTTAGAGGTTAGTACTAGAAAAAACTTGACATGTAATAATTATTGACATTTTTCATGCTCCTGATTAACACACCACTCACTGCTCATGTTTGCTTCTGATGTTTTAAACTGGAAAACATGGTTATCTTCTGATCTGGAAACCTATACGATCATACAAACTGACTAAATCTATGTTGAAAACTGTGCCGTGCAGTTGCTAAATGGTACGTCAGTTTCCATTTACAACACCGAGTTTTTATAGTTGTTGACAAGGTTTGGGAATTTGAGAACGTTATCACGTTATCACTTAAACACTGCTCACAGCTGGCTTACCAATGAATTGAATTACAATTGAATAATTCTCTATCATCTCATATTAATTGTCATACCGCCCAACCCTATTTCTATTACAGATTTATGCTTAGGCTGAACCTTGGACTAAATCCATGGTGATCCTATCATAATAAGGGTGAAAACAACAGGAGCAAACTGTTCAGAACCAAGCATAAGCAGCCAATGTACAAGACTGCAACATACTAAATACTCAACAGCAAAAGTACTAATGCTGTTGCACACAATAACACCTGAATCTGACTGGAAGTAAATGGGGACATGTTGCAGACAGAGGTGTTAAAAGAGGAAAAGGAAGAGAAAATGGTGGGACCATCCTGGCCTCTCTGCTTTGTTTGAAAGGTCAGAATACCAAAGTGTATCCAGGCAACACACACACACACACACTCTCACACGCACACACACACACACACACACATACACACATACACACACACACGCACACACACGCGCACACACACACACTCAAACACACAGGATTTTTATGTGACCGATGCCATCTGTTCATATTAACTTAGTTAGATCAATTTGGGAATTAACAAGGATTCCAAAAACTCCCAGACACACTGCTCGTCATCACTTCTTATTTTTTTGGGGCTTTACTCTAAACTGCTACAGCTTCCATCTGGGTCCACTCCTCACAAACTTATCAAATGCATATTGTTCTATATACCCTGTCCGGCCTGGTATCACACACGCAGACGGCCCTGCCCAATCCAAAGGATTTTTGTGAGGAAGTGACACATCCCTTAGGCATTTCCCACCCTCCTATCTGCCTCTAGCACCCTGCATGAGTGAGAGACAAGCCTACGAGCAGTTGTAGGACTAAAATAACATAGGTTTCCTTCATTAAACTCAATGCAAAGCCAAGTCCTTATTGGTATAACTCTGAGCAGATTTAGACTGGGGCAAACAGTGTAGACAGACCAGTTAATCTGAGGGAGTCGTTAGTATTGCAAGACAAATATGATCCCTCACCAGCTTCCCACCAACTGCCAATTTTGTTCCATGTCATCAAGCCAAAATACTGCCTAGCACTGACCCTGGATCCAACAGCGGTGGCAAAGTGTTTTGTCCCCCTGCACCATCCAGGCTTCCCAAACAGTGTGATAACTTTACTGACGTTAGTAGCGGTACTTTTATTTGTAAGCTGACTAAGGGCGCTTTCACAAGCCAACATTTAATCTGCTTTAATCAAACTCTGGTGTGGTTCAACCCCCGGTGGGATTCATTTGGGCGGTTGTGAACGCGTACTGTGTTGTGGACCAAAACAATCGGTCCAAGACCGCTTGCAAGAGGTGGTCTCGGACCGTTTCCAAAATGCATTACCAATATGCAGGCTGCCTGTGCTGGCATTTGTTGAGATTTGCGGTGCCATGACCTAATGTCAGGGCATGCCGACCCATGATTTAATGATGTTTGTACCCTCAGAGATGTGTGTATAAAAAAGTCTATCAGATCCATAAGTTTGGTTCCATAGTATTTGTTTCTCTTATCTGTCTTCATATCTCCACCACAACACAAGTAAACGACGAACACGAGTGGGAGAGGACTCACCTGGAGGGTCAGGGTCACTGTGACCCTGATGAAGACCTATGTTGGTCGCAACGCGTTGGTCATTTTAAACAATTATTGCCATGTAAAATAAAGGCATTTTAATTTTGTTCAAACACTACAGTGTGCCTTGGATTATTTTTGAGGGAGACTTGCATTTTCTACTTTTTTGAGACCATATTCCACCCATGCAATGAGCCCTTTACAAGATTGAATAAGCACAATGCACCTGAAGGATCCAAAGAGCACCTGTATGTGATTACCACAGAGACCCAGCAGCGCTTCTACTCCATTGTCTTCAAGATAAATGTGCTCCTTCGTACACGCCCCTCAGCAAATTAATTTTTTTATTTGTTCCACTTTCATTTGTGAATCGAAGCAGACTAAATAGAAAACGAACCAAAAGTATGAATTTCACTTTGATTCGGACTAGCCAAATGGACTATGGCTTGAGAAAGCGCCCTAAATCAAAATTTTTTACAGATACCAATTTGTACCTTAAACTAATCACAAATCTGCTTTGCACCATTATGGTGGACCAAAATGTTACATCTGTGAAAAATATACTCCTGTACTTCTACTTTTGAGTGTTCTTCATAGACTTTTTTTTTAAAAAATACAATTTTTAGATTCAACATCAGTTTATGGCAAATGTTTGTGGCAAACACAAGTATTGTAACCAGACGGACAGAAGTAGATTGAGAGCAGGTTTCTTAAAAAAAAAATCCATATGGCTCTCCTTCCACCTTGTTAACCCCACCATGCTGATCTGTGACTATAAATGGAGGCTGGTTGTCAGCTAAGGGAAAGGATGCAGCAGACTATCACTTGTGTTATGAATACCTTCTGTTCCCTCCACCCTCTCTCCGCTGGTCTCCATGTGTCTTCAGTTTCCTTTCTTTTACATCTCCTCTACTTTCTCCTCTGAACACATCTGCAAACACTATAGGGCTATATACGCAGCAAAATAATCCATCATTATTTTCAACTCTTATGACAATATGATGGAAAACTGAGACCCAGATATTGCTGACAGCTGTCTGAATATTCAAAGCTCAGTCAACGTCTTTCCTATCGGCAGTTCTTACTGCCTACTATTTTCATTGAACATTTGTGTTTTCTTCAACCCAGAAGTTAAAGCCCTAATCATCAGTTTGTGTTGTTCAACACAGGCCATTTCGATAGAATATGACAATAGAATAGAAATAATTTTGTTTCACTTTTGTACGACTCTTTTGTACGAGCTTTACTGCTGGGCGCTGATGTTGCAATGGAACGAACAATTGACTTTCACTTCTTGGCAACATACGTTTTTTGGCTGAGCTGGCGGCTCGCAGCTAACGGTGCTAACAGCGAAAACAACGGCAACAGTGCTGACAGTGTTAACCGGAGGATGGGTGTTACGCTTCCGAAATGGCGCCATCGGTAGGGGCGGCATCATCAGCTGTAACCGCCGAATGTGAGCACTTCAGTGCGGCGGCCGTGAGCTAGCCCGTGACCACTAACATGCACTAAAAGGTACGCGGGGCCGGACCGGATATGTCAACAAAGCACACTGAGGGAGAGCCACTTCGTTCTCTGCTCAGGTAGACATTACTCCTCTATATCTTTACATAGCAAATAGTTGTTCGCTGCTATATTAATGCTCTGGATATCATATAGACAGATAGGCAGACATTTTCAAATACCACCCATAGGGGCTTTAATATCTCCATGACTGACAGGAAAACTCCAGTCATCAAAATGCCCCTTCACAAACCCGTGGGTGACCACACGTCCACGTTTTCCTACACCCTACAATGAGGCCAGATCAGTCAGAAATATAGTACATATATTTAGCCTTCCTGCCCCACATGCACACATACTTAGAATGCCAGTTGGCATATTCTACTTTGCATAACAACTTGGCACAAAAATAGCCCTTCCTGTGTGCTCCATCCTGAAGAGCTCAGTGCTATTCCTGCACAAACATGGCGCCAGCCTTAAGTAAATCAAACGGGCTAGTAACCCTGGCTACTGGAATATCAGAATTCTTCACATTCTGTAACACTACAGTAAGCTCACACTAATACCATGTCAGCGTACGAGCAGACCAAATTCCTTAACACACACAGGCACTACCTCATACCTTTTTTCCTGGTATTAATAACTGCCATGTCAGTTGTCTGTGACAGCAATTTAGAGATTTGGCAAATCACCCATCAATCACAACCATCACAAGCCAGGGAATCAAACCACAACTCCTGTCCTGAGATACTACAGTTACCACAGATGATGACAAGTGAGAGTAGAGGGTTGTAACGACTATCATGTTAAAGCCATACTAAGTCAATACTTCTTGGTGGGTCAGCAGCTTCTTTAAAGAGGATGAGGCAGGTTTCACTTACTGGCTGCTGAGTAAAATCTTTCCACGCCACACTAGTAGGTTTTTCTTTTTTTCCGGTGAAACACCTCGTATATAAAAATAATAATAATAAAGCATATCTACTAGATATGATTAAAGGTAAGTGTCGTCATCTGGGCAAACCTTTTGGTCGACAACTAAACCAGTGCTTTAACACCTGTCTTCTAAACTGTGTACTTACAAGCGAGCATAAAAATCACAAAACTCCTTATAAACTTTGACATCACTCTTTCGTCTCTGGGACTTGGACACCGGGACCTCATCATCAGCCTCTCCCCCGTCACCGCCCCGAAGCCTCTGGTGGTAACCGTTCCTCTCCCCGTGAGAGACATGGTCCGGGGCTTCTCCATCCTCAGGTATCGACGGCGGCAGGACGCGACCGTTCATCTCCATATTCATCTAGTACAAATTTACTGTCAAAAACCACAATGCTCCAATAGAAATCCTCCGTGCTTGTTCAATGTAAGTTTCCAGTAATGGGAGTCCAGTAAGCAGTGGGAGCTGTAATCCACATAGCAAGAAGGAGACCGAAACACTGATCAGACTGCGCTGGGAGTACTCTCCCTCTCTCTCCCTCACACACACATACACTCCCTCTTTCTCTCATTCCCACATAAACTCTTTCTCTTTTTTCTCTCACGTACTCACACACTCCCCTCCTGTCACACTCGCTGTCTATTCTTGGGCAGGTCACTGAAACTAAAGAGCCCACCCTGACGCCTCTCCATACAGAGGTCACTGTGCCATCACACACACACACAAACCTTAGCTGTATTTTTTTTAAATGTTTTGCATCCCTGATATCTACAGTCTATGGCTTATATCTACCAGTTCTATCAATCTGTGTGTGTGTGTGTGTGTGTGTGTGTGTGTGTGTGTGTGTGTGTGTGTTAAACAGCTGGAACTCACAGCTTTCTGGGAGTTACAACAATGTGGCTCCAACTCCAAAGTATTGCGCAAAGTGGGAATGTCACACGACAAAGCGGAGAAGCTAGAGATATCAATATGACAGAAACAGACAGATTACTGTTTATTTTAGCCATTGTATAAACACACCGGATCAAGAAATCAAGCCGCAGTACACAACATACAGGGGCTGAAATTGGAGCCAGATATTGTCTGTAACAGATCAATGCTACGCTGTTTGGGATCTGAATCTGAAATGATTCAATGCAGAAGCTTTTACTACTGATTTCAATTGCATTGCGTGCTCCCCTTGGTTGGTTCTGTCTTTGCATTTTCGCATTCACATCCCCCATTTCCAAATATTCTCTACCCCCCCTACCTACTGGTTGGCCATGTCATGTGGTTGTTTATGGACTGCTTATGTTTCCCTGACAGCATTAAAACACAATGGAAACATGGTTTGTCTTCTCCAACTGAGTCAACAGAACGGCTTTAATATCAGTTGAAACAACTATCTGAAGCTATAATTGTAAAATATGTTAATCGTCATCAGAAATCCCATATTGGTCTTATAGGCATTCCTTTAAACCGACAAATCGGAGTCTCCTCTGGGTAAATGGTAGCTCTTTATGTGGTTAAACTGGCATCTCAAATTAATGACCACTTCCCAAACCATCAAAACAACATCAAGCCAGATCCTGAAATACACTCCAGTGGGACAAACATGTTAGACGCTCCATTGGAGAGCCGTTGCTGCTGTGTTAATCCTGCAAAACTAAGGGATGAACAATGAATACATGAGTCTATAGAGAGTCAAAAACACATTGTTTTAGACGTGTGTGTGTGTGTGTGTGTGTGTGTGTGTGTGTGTGTGTCCAGCTGAAACATGCCACTGAGTCCTTCAGTTTAACAGTCTTCTACATGACTCCATAATTCTACAAATAGACACCTAGTGGAGCCTCAGCTCCAAACTAGGTGCTGGCAGCTGCTGTTTTGTGTCTGTGTATGCAAGAGAGAGTTTGTATACAACTCTACCTCCTCTGAAAGAGGCTGCAAAACTGCATATAACATCCAGAGTCATCCATTCACATTTATTTTAGGGCTGTCAATCGATTAAAATATTTAATCGCGATTAATCGCAAATTAATCACACATTTTTTATCTGTTCAAAATGTACCTTAAAGGGAGATTTGTCACATATTTAATACTCTTATCAACATGGGAGTGTGCAAATATGCTTGCTTTATGCAAATGTATGTATATATTTATTATTGAAAATCAATTAACAACACAAAACAATGACAAATATTGTCCAGAAACCCTCACAGGTAATGCATTTAGCATAAAAAAATATGCTCAAATCATAACATGGCAAACTGCAGCCCAACAGGCAACAACAGCTGTCAGTGTGTCAGTGTGCTGACTTGACTATGACTTGCCCCAAACTGCATGTGATTATCATAAAGTGGGCATGTTTGGAAAAGGGAGACTCGTGGGTACCCATAGAACCCATTTTCATTCACATATCTTGAGGTCAGAGGTCGAGGGACCCCTTTGAAAATGGCCATGACAGTTTTTCCTTGCCAAAATTTAGCGTATGTTTGTCGTTACCTTCTTGGAGATAAGCTAGTATGACATGGTTGGTACCAATGGATTCCTTAGGTTCTCTAGTTTCATATGAATATGATATCTTCACTCTAGCTTTAAAACTGAACCCGCAATAATGTGTTAGTGGTGTTAAAGCGATTTTGCGTTAACGCGTTATTATTGCGTAACTTTGAGAGCCCTAATTTTTTGGTTTAAATGCAGCTTTTTAAAATTTGGTGGCGATTTAAATTTTTTCTAAAAATGCATAATCCTTTCTACATGCAGCATATTAGCATGTTTTGTATTCTTTTCAAGACTCTTCAAGGCACTTCTCTAAACACAAGCAGTGGTGTATTGTTGTGTAGTGTATTCAGTATAGCGTGACACTGTGAAAGAATCCTGCCACTCAAAAACACCCTCACTTTTAAACTGTACTCAGTCTCTATCAAGGGACTGTCTGGGTTCTGAAAGAATGACATAGTGAGCCAAACATTTCACCAGGCACCATGAAGCTTCAAGACCTTTTCCATAACAGAACAATGACTGCAGAGAAGTCTCCTGTCCTTAACTGGGGCTCTGTTGGGAATCTCATCCACTGGGAACCAGTATTGACTGACTGGGGTACAATGAAGGGAGGGTGTGACCTTAACAGGAAACACACGCAATCTTTCCTCCAGATTACAGTCGTTGCCATGTTGAAGGGTGTTCCACCCTAAAATGAGAGCTTGTGATCATGCTGTCCAGAGTAACTTAAATTTGATTTGGGCTAAATTAAACTTCAGCATTGAACATTATTAAGCTTTTAAATATATACAGTATACATTTAGACTAAATAGAATTAGAATACAATTTAGAGTCAAAATCATCAGATTGAGGCCAAACATGTCTCTGCAACACAGCGTTTTTCATGACCAACTTCTAACTCCCACTACCGACAAGTGATTAGACAACAATTTTCCACAGGTATGGAACTAGAAAGTCAAGCACACCCATTCCTTTCTCCCTCACTCACTGATACACACATAGAAATAAAGAACAAAGTAATAAATTAAAGTTGCACAACATGGAACGTTTCTTCTAATGAGAAGAAGCCAAGAAGACAGAACATGCTGGTGCATCTGCTTCAACAGTGAATTCCATTGTGACAGTTCATAGTTTCCAGTGAGCAGTATTGTTATGCCAGTGCTGGACATACTCACACTAACTCTCACAGACCACAGTGTCCACCACCAACCATGGTGAAATAAAAGAGTGGAATGTCACTTTAAATAATAAAATATATAATAAATACTACTATATAAAATAAAATGAGAAAAAAAAAATCTTTTCAATCCTTTTAAGATGGTTTATAAATCATATTAAAGGCAGGAGGGGGCCTCATTTATCCTGATGAGCTAGATGGTTTGTTACACAGAACCATCTGAGAAGCCGCCATTAGAAACTGTTTGGAAAAGGGCAGGCACTTTCAAAAAATGTGATATTGCCAGAATTCAGCTGTCGTACAAGGTAAGGCCTCTTTCTCTTGTGTGCTGAATATAATAGACGTTGCCACACTAGATTAGAAAAGGCAAAACATTTTGATCAGTCAGATATTTTAGCTAAAAGAGCAAAGGTTTTCAATGCCTGACAGAGAGAGGGGGAGAGGGGGAGAGAGGGAAGGAGGGAAAGAGAGAGACAGTGTGAGTGCTGATATGCATGTCAACCTGAGCTTAAAAATGGCTACAGCAACTGTCAGCAGGCGACAAAGTGTCTCTGGTGTGTTCCCTCTGCAGGATAGGATTTTGAGACTTCCTCATGGGGTCATTAAAGGTCACTGAGGAGGTCACAGGTTAGGTCACTTGGAAAATGAGATAGATAATATACTCTTCCAATGAACTGACGTCTGTAGCTATTATGGAGGGGGATTTGCGTATATAATCTACTGCAGTGATTCTCAACAGCCTATATGAGCTTAGATCCCACAGTCAGAAATATTTAACCCAATAACACACTGAAAAGCATTTTCCATCTGCAAAGACAACCGCTGGCCATTTCTTGCAAAATCTAAAACAAAAACTAATCGAAAAGCAAGGCTAAAAACGACACTGAACATTTGTAGCCTTGAAATTTAAAACTTAGATATATAAATATTTGATCTCGAATTACTTTATAAACGTCACTAATTTGTGGATCCAGATGTCACACGAATATCGGACTTCTGCAGAAGTCCAAGTCGGTCCTGTTAACCTGTCGTTTATGTGTGTCCATCTCAACAAATACCAGCGCAAGCAGCCTGCGTTTTGGTTGTCTTGGAAACAGTCCGAGGCCACCTTTCACAAGCGGTCTTGTTTAATTTAAGTTTGCTTTAAATGGACTAAATATTGGCTTGTGAAAGCGCTCTTAGTTTCCTACTTAAACCTCATCTAATGATATATTTTCTTTCTTTTTATAGGCTATAAAATATACAGGATTCCACATTTTCAAATAAGTCAGCCATGGAAACCAAAAGTTATCTGAAGAGGTTGTAGAGCATATCTGCAGATAACTTCACTCTGTGCCAATCTGAACATTTTCCAGTGTTGTTATTGAGACCAAAATTATCACAATATAAATAAAATATAATTTTGATTGAACTAAAACACACAATCCTGCAGTTAAAGGAAATTAATATTACAGAACATATCTGTTTGAAATGTGTCTTAAAGTTGGCTGAATGCATCTGTGTCTGCAGACTACATTTGAAAAATTCCAGACCCAAGCAACGAAACAACCGTGACTCTCAGCAGGTGTGAGACGAGCAGATTCAGGCCAAAGAAACTAATCAAACACACCCTCCTCTCAAACCCACACACTCCTCCTCACAGACTGTGTCAACAGCAACCATGGCAACATAGGCATGAGGGCTGCTTGGGCAAAACCATTTTTCCTTTGGCAAGGCATAGAGTTCACACACTAACACAAGCACACACACACACACACACACACACGTAAAACTGGCACACACTGATTCAGTGACTGCGCAAACATAATTCATGACTAACATTTCCTTTTGTTTTGCACTTTTTGTTCCCGACGCCCATTTTGACCTCCGCTATCAAGGGTCGGTTCCACTTAACTCTACAGGACAGCCTGGACCACATAAAGCCCAAAGGAAGACATAACACGTTACAGCCTACGTACTTTCTGTAACCAGGAATTTATTTGTCCACACTTTGATGTTACAAGTGTAGGATGGGTTAAATGCAGAGGTCAAATTTCATGTATGTACCTGTATGTATATGAAGAATCAAATAAAGTTACGTTTTTTTTTATTCTAACCAGAGTATACGGCTGAAGATATGCAGCGGAGAGAGGTCGAGAGGATATGGCCGGAACTCAGCTTACTCGGTCAATATAGCACGTACTGAGGAATTTATTGCTTCAATTGACGACATTTACCATCAACACTGACTCGACATCCATATAACACATATAGGTGGCAAACTTTCTTTTTAATGATAATGGTGCTTGTAAGATGATGCTTTGTGGACCTAGCTCTGTATTTATTTCATACAACAATTGTTTTCATGGTAAGCACCAATTAAACCTAGTTAGCATGTTAAGTCTGCACAACTGTGAATAAAATGTTTAGGGAAAGCACTTTTTAAAATAAAAAGGTGTGTATAGTGTCATAACCCGGCTCCTAGGACAAATACGGGAAAGGACAAAGCGGATGATGGTAAATTAAAAGGTATTTAATGTGAACAATGGACTGTATAAGGCTCCTGGCAGAAACTTCCTGCTATTTTTTTAATAACTTTGTCACTACTGCATTTTCTACGGACTTTTCAGGTGGTTAGAATTTGAGTTGTTACCCTGCGGTGATTCAGATGGCAAAACCATTCTTGCAAAGAATATACTTGTGACTGTCATCATTACGTTTGAATCTGAAGAAGTTCCACACAACAGAAATGGGATTCTTGTTTTGTTACAAGCAGCTTTTTGTCAAAACTAATACATGTTTATTCTCTTTCTCACCACCACAGACAGGGTTTCCTTGATTCTGACTCTCCTAAAGCTTTTTTCACCGTGTTACTGTTTTGTCCCTCTCTCAAGGCCCTTTCCCACTGGACAAAAAACCCACTAACACCCGCTAACATCTGGTTTATGTCTTCAGTGGGAAAGGTTACAATCAGCATTCATTCCCGGGACAAATAACTCGTCGGCTCCAGCTCCGATCGGCAGTGACGGAAACACGACACCCGGGTGGTCACGCTAACTTTCGCCCCTTTTCCGGCACGATGCTATGTGACGCGCGTTGAAGTGAATATATAATAAATAAAATCCACAGGGATTTGGAGTGGACAATTATTATAATTTCTTAACATACAAAACATACATATTAATATGGTCTCCTCAAAGCCACCAGACTCCAGTCAGACAGAAACAAAAACAAAACAAAAACAAAATAAAACTCATCAAAACCGTCTTTGTTAGTCTTCCACTGTTCCAACAATCACCAACTTTGGTTTGAGAGTTTGAAAGAGAGACTGAATAAGTAACAGAAAAAAAGGGAAAGTAACCACTGTAGGGTGTTAAATGATACATAG
Organism: Sebastolobus alascanus; assembly: GCA_916701645.2. NCBI lineage: Eukaryota > Metazoa > Chordata > Actinopteri > Perciformes > Sebastidae > Sebastolobus > Sebastolobus alascanus. The sequence goes on from CAKAOJ020000180.1 coordinate 70,811, forward strand.
ATAGACTTTGCGGTGTGAAAACAATATAAAAGAACCCATCTGACACCATGTTTTGCATTGCCTGAGAAGGAGGGAGGCTACAAGGCAAGAAATGAAGAGTTTGTGGTTTGACTGGGGACACCTCTAAAGAGAGAGCTCCCTCTTTCTGTCCACATTCCTCACATTACTACATTCCTGTAATCACTTCAGGATCACAGAGAAAGAGAGACAGAGAAAGAGAGAGAGAGAGAGAGAGAGAGAGAGAGAGAGAGAGAGAGAGAGAGAGAGAGAGAGAGAGAGAGAGAGAGAGAGAGAGAGAGAGAGAGAGAGAGAGAGAGAGAGAGACAGAGAGGTGGTTATGAAAGACATTAAAAAGACCATCCAAAACTGATGTTATTGTATTGTGAAACGGATATTGCAAAAGACTGCACATGTTGTACATTGTCTATCGCTGCTGGTCACGCAACTGGGAGGAATTCAGCCATCAGCTGCAGTATTTACTGATCAAATACTCCACCACATCTCACCTTATCTATCCTTGTCAGTACACGACACACAGAAAAGGAGTTTCCTTCAAAGGTTCTTTGGTAATGATGCTGTTTGCAACTCAAACAAAACCTCTCTGATTCATTACATGATGCAAGACAGCGTCAATCAGCTCCAGCTAATGATTACGCAACCAACCCAAAAGACATCAGGACATAAAAAGTCAACATTCATAGAACAAGATTTAGCCTACTTTAAATAGTTCACAAAACCTAAATAGAAAAACTTATTACAGTAAAAAAAAAAATTGAACTTATGTGGAAAAATAAGGACCTTAGAAATGGAGAATGATTCATACTATATATTAGCTGGACAAACACCTCCACAAACAATTTGTTAAGAAGTGTGACACAAGAAAGTAACCCTGCAATGAGCGGCAGAGAAACTGTTGTAAGAGTGACTGTTGGGCCATCAGCTGATTTTAAAAGTCATCAGAAGCATTTACAGGATCCAATAAAAAACAACCACAGCTTCTTAGACAGCCAATGGGGATGCTGGACATTCTGCAAGGCATAAAAAAATTGGCAAGTTTTACGAGCCCGGTACTGTTATTGTTAATTTTGTCATACTTAAGTGGTTGCACCATAGACTTTCTATCCGGAGCTATTTAAAGCTATTTATGTGGGCTGATTTTGTGCAACACTCTTGTATCATAGAACACTTTTAGTTAAAAAGTGGACACTGTCTGGTACAAATTGAGGACTCACGAACAGGTGGCGGGCAGAATGTCGGCGACAACGTACAATATAATGCGAGCAAAACACCGGCGCAAATATCATCACAGAGTTGAATCAGCATTTCTCAAAATGCAGCCTCATCAATAGCTTGACAGAGGATTCAAAGCTTCACAGACTCACCTGAAGCCGTCCCCAGCCAGACTTCCATAGCTGTCTGGTCTCTCCTGTCTTCGCCTGTACAAGTCTGAGTTTGACAACTCTTTCAGCCTCAAAGAGTTCATCTCCCCTTCGCCTCTCTCCCTCCCTTCCTTCCTTCCTTCCCCTTGTCTGCTCAGAACACTCAGTTCACAGTAATACTCCGAAGAAAGATGAGGTTTTGTGCCGCACTCGTTCTCTCTCTCTCTCAAACACACCTCCAGGGCTCACACCCTTCAGGAAGGACAGAGGTGTGGTTTCACAGCCAGCACACCTAGCAAATACTTGTTGCTCCTCCTCCTCCCCCTCCTGCAGCAGGTACAGGGAGAGGAAAGGCGGAAGAGTTGCAGAAGAAGAAGAAGAAGAAGAAGAAGAGAGGCTTTGCCCTCTCTGGCCTTTACCCCCGCTGTCTCTATTTGCCTCCTACACCTCCCTGGCTCATTCCTCTGTGAGCAACTATGATCAGTCAGCATCCAGGCCAGGCATGTTTTGAACACAGGAAGGAGCAATAGCAAGGACAGCAATTTAATCTGAACAGCAGCTTGTTTAGAAGCATGGGAACATACAGAACAGCTGCACTATATGGAACAATGCCACCTATGATGGAGTAATATTTTTCATGTTTCTGCTCTTCAATTTGACTTTGAACTCTTCCTTTGTAAACTGTGAGATTTACGTCCCACCAGAAACAACTAACCATTGAAAAAGGGGAAAATGTCAATCTATGAATAATTCATCACTATGTTATGTGGGAACAAGAGATCCTCCCAAACAGACGCAAAACACAGCAGATGCATATTTTCAGACGGAGCTGAAAGTTGCCCCTCGGGGCATGCCATGTATAATTACAGACAAGAAGCTGTGACGTCATCAAAAGCAGAGACGGGATTGGTCAGAGGACGCAGAACCAAACGAGCAGAGTCAACAAGCAGCCACAGTAGAAACAGATGTAAACAGAGTACTACTGACTGCAGCTCTGTAAAAAACGAACATCAGACAGGCCCAGAAGATCATTTCAGACCCCAAACATGTCCTCCACCCTGAGTACCAGCTCTTTCCCTCAGGGAGACGCTTCAGGTGCAGGATCAACCGCTTTAAGAACTCCTTTGTCCCGTGAAAACGTGACAATAGAATAGAAATAATTTAGTTTTACTTTTGTACGTCACTTTTTAGGCGGACGTTTTACTGGCTTTTGGTAGTTGCTTTCAGTCCAAAATGGCAGAAGCGTAGCTTTGATGCTGGACGCTGATGTTGCACTTGAACGAACAATTGACTTTCACTTAATTGGCAATATACGTTCTTTGCTATTATGAATGACTACTGGTGTGTTGTACGACGGGTAGTGTGCAATTTGTTGGTTGGCGACAGTCTGTGTATGTACTGTATGTATCCACTATGATGTTTTGTATTTATTAACAGCGGATACTGCATGTCAAACTGTAAGACAAATTTCCTTTGGTACAATAAGTCTATCTTATCTTATCTTAACATGCAATCTGATTTGCAATGTAATTCTTAAATCGCTAATTTAGGTTAACTGTTTATCACCATTCAGATTCCTCTGGTGTTAAATGGTTGTGGATTGACTCTGGCTGACAGAAAACCATGTCTCTCCTTAAGATGTACAGACAGGTACATGCCCTTTGAACAGTTCACAGTCACACTATGTGGATTCACCTTCAGCAGCTTGCCTTGACCTGTTCAGCATTCCACATGGGTTTGGCGAACACACACACACACACGCATGCAAAGTCAAAGCGTAGAATGTGAATGTTGAACTTAAGTTCAAAATCAGCCTCACATCCTGGAGAGCAGCTGCAACAAGGTCACAGTCACACAGGCTGACGTGTCTGAGTACGCCAGAACATTCGAGATGAATCATCGCTTGAGGCTTTATATCTGAGATCAACTCACTCACAGTTCTCTCCATTTGGGATGTGCATTCCCCTCAAAATTCAAGAAAAGTGGCATGGTTAGTAAAAGTGACAACACACTATGCCATCTGCTCTGTGTAAAGTGTAATGTGTAAGCAATGGTGGCACCATGACCACTGTGGGATTTCAAAGCTAATACTGTGTTTTGGATTGAAGTTTTGTGCTGGTATAAATGTGCTGAGATAGCTGCCTTGTTACAAGCACTCACACTGACTCATCTAACACACACACTCCCATGCAGTTACAACAGAGCAGACATTTCCTACCAGAGACCCTCCAGAAACAACCTCTCTGCCACATGAGTGCACTGCCACCATGTGGACAACACCGGTACAACAGCTACTCTATCAACTTTAAACCTCATCACTGGAAACCTAGACTTAAGAGAAGAAACCTAAGATAATTATTTCTTCACATGTTCTAGCATTTTATCGATTATCCGTAGGACCTATTCATCATTCATTTAAATTTTGGCATCACTCACACACATAAGAGGAAGTATACAAACTAGTACATACACAATAGTCCATATGCTGAGCCACAATGCAAAGATGTACACAATAAAACATCTCTGACATCAAGCTAACTTCCTAATAGCTGGACTTTCTCCGGCAAAATACACTTCTTTTTTAATTTAACCTATAATTCCCGAAACCCAAGCTGACAAATGTCTTGTTTTATCCACAACTCAAACATATCCAGTTTATGTCATAGAGGTGCAAAGAAACCAGAAAGTATTCACATTTAAAGCTGGAATCAGAGAATTGAGACCTTTTTTTCTTTAAAAAAATTACTCAAACCGATTAATTGCTTATCAAAATAGTTGGCGATTAATTTAACAGTTGACAACTAATCGATTAATCGTTGCAGCTCTAATAGAAATAAAACACAACAGACAGGAAATACAACTGAGACTGAATCCAGCACAATACAATATTCAACAGAGGTGTTAGACCATGCATGCACACAGCTCTATTATAAACAATGTAATACCATCACATGATGCAAGTAATGCAGCCTAACTGCTGATGCTACAATTGCAAATAGTTCTAACGGTAACATAAACTTATCTTACCAATGTTTGCTGTCAAACTGTAGTGAGGATATTGTCGCTGTTGCTAAAGTTCCTTTGCTGTCACTGCAAACACTCCCTACTGCCGTTATCTCAGGCTGCATGGCCACATCACTTCCTGTTTGCTGTGGTGTGTGTGTGTAAGTGTGTGTGTGTGTGTGTGTGTGTGTGTGTGTGTGTGTGTGTGTGTGTGTGTGTGTGTGTGTGTGTGTGTGTGTGTATAAGTGTGTGTGTGGGAGGGTGTGAATGTTTGTGTCCACTTGTGCCTATGTGCCAGTATGTGTTTGTGGGAGACGGGTGGATGCAAAGCCAGCACACAAACTTGTAGCCCTGTGTGTGTGGTTTGGGCCTCCTAGACGGCCTGTCAGGATGGAGGTGGGGTGTGAGGAGGAGGAGAGAGATTCAGGGAGATAAAAGGTGGTGTAGAGAAGAGGAGGGATGAGGTGCGAGGAGGTGCAAGGAGCCTTCACTGACCAAACTGAATGGATAATCAAGTAGTTCTCATAGAGCTGCCATGTTAGCTTCCATAGAGGAGGTGAAAGGTCAAACCCAGTGACCACAATGACTGCCACTGGAACATTATACTGGCTGTGTGGATGATCCATCATAATCATGGGTGTGCCTTGAAATATGTAACAACAACTCTGTCTTTTCTGACTGTTTCACAACTGTTTGTGTTGTTAACTTGACAACAAAATAATTTAAATAACGTTAGTGAAACTTTATCGAAAAACTATGTAAGGCTATTGGCTTTTTCCTGCTACAAACTATTGTTATTATGTCGGCCTTTAAGAAAACACTATTGTTCGACCTCTAATCCAAATCCTCCAATGACACCTCAATAACTTTAATGACTAAAGAACTACTATATAAAAGTCAATAATTCAGTGTAGTATGAATAACCTGCAGTGTGAGTTGCGATAAACATTTCACACTCCTTCACACCACATGCATCCAGTTAGTATACACACAGTCCAAATCCTACATCACACAGGTTCACCGCTCTTCCAAACAAGGACAAGTCCACACTGGAGACCGGGACATTCTTCTAAGCTCTAGTTGTATCAACACAGATGAAAATGTAATACGTTGGGAATGCAGCAATCCTCAAGCCTTTAAAAGACTTGCCCTCTCACAGCTTTTTGTGTCCAGAGTGCTTTATAAAAGCCAGATTCATCCCAGGCCATAATTAACTCGGCGGTGCACACAGCAGCATTCACACTAGTGGAAAAAAATATGGCTCTGAATAGCAGTCCCCGGGGAACGGATGGTCAGGAAGTGGTTCAGAGAGCAATAACTACTGTCCAGTGAGTTTGTGTGGACATTCCTGTGCAGGGAGGAGGTTGATCTGCAGAAAATGTCTTTCTTGCAGCTTTTCTGAGTCTATCACTTCTGTCTAATGTGTGAGTGTAGGTTGCCTTTAAAGCTATTGGCCTTTACGATATCCAGGGCATTAATATAGCATCAAATTACTGTTTGTAATGTTAAGATATATATACATCTATAGTGGAGTAATGTCTACCTGAGCAGAGAATGAAGTCGCTCTCCCTCTGTGTGTGTTGTAATCTGAGCTTCTCTGTGCTTTGTTTACATATGTGGGCCAGCCACGCATGTGTTTTAGTGCATGTGATAATTTCTTTATTTGTATCAGAGCAGAATGTGAGACTGCGTTCCCTACACTTGTATGGACCATTTCTCGTTGGACTGATTATCTCATCACATCTACGAATTGTTCAGCGAGAGAAAATGAATGAATGAAGCGGAGAGAAGTGGGAATTCAGACTGATCATCAAGCTAAAAAGTGTTTTCCTTCCTGCCAGGAGCTAGTCTAATAACCTCAAAAGCAACACACACACACACACACACACACACACACTCACACACACACACACACACACACACACACACACACCATGTATGAAAATAAGAAGAAACAACCACACACTGAAAAAAGGTTTCAATTTCACAGGTCTGTTGTCTGATCTTGTTAAAACATCTCAAAGGGGATGACACCTTTTCATAAAGGAATTACACAATAGAGTCTCTGTTGCTTCTTTGATATCCTCCTTCCAGATAATTAATCTGACTATAGCTGAATGTTGGAAATATCATGATTCATAACACGCTCAGGTCTCGCGTAGGATCAAAAGAAATCTGGTTTTACACAATTAGATTTCTTATGAGGGAGATCTGATCAAGATCGTAAAATGCTTTTTACGTGTGCCAGAAAGACCACTACTAAAGTAATTCAATCCAACTTCCAAAACTGCACTGATCTTCCTGTTATTTAAAACTGAAGATGAGCAGCTATTAAGACAACAATGGGTTAACTGTTGCCAACTACTTTACCTGACATTTATGCAACACCAATGCCCCATATTACTGTCAGTGTGTTGCCAGCAACAATGATTCAATTTACACTATTTTCAGACCTGAAATCCACGCATGAGAGCTTTATAAGCCCCAACAACAGCACATACAATCTAGGAAACAGGTCACTTTAATATAGACAGAGGCTTTCTAAACCAAACTCTATTGACAAATCTGTTATTTTAACAGGCTGACAGTTCAACAAGACTGTTAGGATACGTTTCACTTCTGCATACATGTGATAAACAACACAAACATACTATTTCTAGAACATTTTGACCTGTGCTAAAACCTTTCATTAATACCACAGAGGAGGGCGCTAGCGAGCAGCTAGCTAGTTAAGTGACCAAGTTGAGATTGTATACATTAAAGTAACTGAGCTAGCTAGCTTCACATAGTAAGTGTGTAGCTAGCTAATGTAGCTTTAACTTTCCGCGAAAGAAAAAAGCCTTTTTCTCCGATAAACAAATGCTAGTTTTTTTGTACATGAAAGCCAGATTTTTAAATGGGTTTGTCATGACTACATTACAGTCTTCCCCAGCCCATGAGAGAATGGAACAAACCGGGGCGAAAAACTGTCAACTTCCCAACTTATCAGGCAAAAGTCTCTTTTAGGGGAAACCATTTTTAAACTTCTCACTCACCCGTTTGTCATCTCAGTAACGCCGAGCATCTCTCCCAGCTCTCTCTCCAGACCAGGCTAGTGTGTTTCTGGCTTCAGTCGCAGACGTCCAGATGTTGTACAGTCTGGGATGTGTTGGTTTCCACACAGAGAGCAGAATGGTGAAGACGGGCCTCGCCTCTGTTAACCAACCCGCAACGGAATACTGCACTTCCGCTTCGGACTTTCAATGTAAAAACACTCACGGTTTGTTTTGCCAAGTACATACATACAAGGAATTTTACTCTTTTTTTCTTCTTTTATGCATCTGTCTAAATTTACTTACACAGCAATAGAAAAAACAACGAGGGACAAGGACAACAAATAAAGATGGGGAATAAACAGGACTGTTATGTACACAAGTAGTGAAAAAATAGGTGTATACAGTATATAAATATTATCTAAATATATATAAAGCACCAATGACCAACAATAAAATAAGAAATACAATTTAAAAAGTCTATATACAAGTCAAGTGTTCTTTAAAGCCCCCCGAGGCAAATTTGTGATTTGTGATTTTGGGCTATACTAATAAAATTGATTTGATTTTGATTTGATTTGATTTGATTTGATTTGATTTGATTTAAGTGTAGACAATACAAATAGTGGTAAGAAAGAAATACTGAATGGATATACTTTGACTGGAGTATGTACAGTATCAGTATGTACATATATACATGTTTATATACTGTATGTTCAGCGTGTAGAATTTATATTGGCCGTCCTACAGTCCTTAAAATTGTCTTGCAAAGAGTCCGACTATCAATTTTATTATAAGAATAAATAAGAAAATAAAAACAAAATTAAAATACGAACAAAATTGAAATTATAAAAAAATCTAGATTTCCATTAAAAAAAATGATTTTAATTTTTATGATTTGAGGTATGATTTTACAAAACTACTTCCATTGAACCATGTTGACAAATATATTTAAAAAAATATATTTTAAAGACATTAAAAATATTTTGTTCGATATGTTGTTTTAATGGACTCTTTTAGTTAGTAGTTGCAGTTTTTGCACATGGGAACCAAAGACAAATTTCTGCCTTCTGTACACGAAATGCAGACAGTAAGGTATTTTCAAGTCTATTCTATTCCATCATGCGACAATTATTTAAAGCCCCCTGATCAGGTTTTTAGGATGAGGGGACCTAATATGGTTTAGGGCCCGAAAATGGCCGGTATTACTAAGTATTACTATTCAGGGAGCAAGTACCAGAACACTGTGGACAGATAGGAAGTCCCATAACCCAGAGAGACAAACACACTAACATTAATTAGAAATATTTCTGCTTTTATTTTGAAGGCCACAGCGGTCGTTGACTGTTTTTCTGTGTGTCTGTTGCAGCTTCTCCTTCAGTCTGCGAGCTACTACCGCTGGAGAATTACAAAATCTCTTTTACAGCCAGAAAACGACAACACCCGCCCTGCGGACTCACTGCACGATATGTTTGTATCAGATTAACCGTGTAGCCTACTTGTTATCACATTGATGCAGGCTGCTGCTCCAGCTGTCTATTATCATTTAGGCTACACGTGAAGCATCAATTCAGGACAGATGGAAAATCTGACTTTTCATTCTCTGGCCACCGGAAACTACACAAAAGTTCAACATGGCGAGTTGGGTGCAGTGCAGAAATCTGTCCCACACAAACAACTTCACTTTTTATAAGAGATTGATGGAAAGAAATAGCCTTCTATTCTGCAAGGCTCTGCAAAATAAGAGGATGATAAAATGAATAGCAAAGAATAACAGGAAGAAATGCATCACATTCAGCCAGGTGTTAATGATAGTGCTGCTCCTCAGGGGGATAATAGCATGTTTATCTTTCCTCTTTCCTCCCACTGGCATACAGTAGCTATTATTTGTTGTTTCCTCCCCTGACTGCGTCATGACACTAGAAACCACATATATTTCCTTATAAGGAAAGCCCCATCCCCCCCTTATTCCCTCCTTTAAGAGGGATGAGGACTTTCATAGCAAGGAAATAAATGCATAACTGCAAAGAAACTATGGCTAAATCGGTTCACACTACACACAGACTGAGACTGAAGTTGAGAAACTCTCCCTGACGGCGACGTAGAGCATAAAATCAAAGATTTCCAAGTCTGAAAACAGGATGAAAAATAGTAACTCCACTGTGCTTTTATGGTAATCTTACAGCCCCTTTTCATTTGCATTTGTGTGTTCATCCTGATTCACTTTATCCTGTTAAATATCTGTACAACCTGTATGCTTTCACATATGTAAATCCTCATGCTGAAATAAAGTTTTGACTGTGATTTCTTAAAAAAAAAAAAAAAAAAAGACCTGTAGATGCAAAGTTTGTTATCAAAATGCATTATAATGAAAGTAATTTGAAACATTCTCATCCATGTTAGCTTTATTTTAGTTTACAGTCGGAAATAGCCTGCAAAAAAACAAGAACTGTCTCTAGTGAACTGGTTAACATACTGTAAATGCTCGCTCATTCATTCTTATACAGATCCAATTTTATAGTCACAGTAATCTCTCATAGCTCCTGCTGACATTAACCATCATAAATATAAAAGCCTTAGATAAAAATACATTCACTGATGCTGAAGGAATCACAAATAAAGCTGCCACTGGAATGAGAAAATGAACAGGCAAGTTATCTTCATCGTTGGTAGGACTGGAGTAATGTGTGGGTGGATGTGTTTTTTACACGGAGGGGGGCTTCTGTGAAGAATTATCTCTTCTTTTTCCCCCACCTCCACAGGGAGGTCAGAGGTCATGGTCAGAGACCCATAGGTATGGATATGGAGTCTTGCTCAAGGACACTTCAGAAGGGAGGATGTGCTTGTTGTCACGACGACCGTCCTTCAACAAGACAGCTGTGCAGATGAAGTTGCAACAAATCTTTCATGTTCAGCGATTACAGAAGCACAACAACTGACAAAAAACACAAAATATTCCCAATATGATTGAATCATAATTTTCGCATTAAATAATAACCACAACTAACAGTAACAACAAATTACACAGAACAAAATCACAAACCAAACATCACTACAGGGTATGATAAATCAAAACTCAAGGAATGAAGATTACAACTGCTCCTGACTTCAGAATGTGAGGCATTAGTGAACAACTGCAAAATCAGTCAGAAAAAAAGTATAAATATCCCGTTGTGATAATGTTCTCATGGAGTTACTTTTGTGTCTTCATTATCCAATCAAACAGAAGAGGTTTGAGAGCAAAACTTTTCACACTGTAATCAAAAAATAGATTAAAGAGCAAAACTAACGAGACTGCAATCAAAAAATTATTATTGTAAGTAGGGCTGTCAAAGTTAACGCCATAATAACACATTAACGCAAATTTGTTTTAACGCCATTCATTTCTTTAATGCATTCACACAATTGATCTTTCGGAGGTCGTTGCGGGCTCTGTTTTCATACTAGCTGGTCGCGAAGGAGGCTAAATAATGCTCCAAACTTATGCTAAATTTTTATGCTATACTGGCCAATAGAGACGTGTCTTACATCTTTCAGCGTAGGTCCCGCCCATAAGATTCAGCTTAACAACAAGCAAAACGTTTGGATTTGCAAACAAAAATTTTGGATTTGCATTAATACATTGTTAATGACAAATTTTATTTTACTTGCCATAAAACATTTTTTGATTGCATGTCGATAGTTTTGCTCTATTCTGTTTGCTCGCATAATAAAGACACAAAAGTAACTCCATATCAGTCATGTTGGTCAGGTGAACCTGAGAATGTAGACATGAACTCTTTTGTACTTGAAGTGAGATTATGATAGACATACAGGAAACAGACCACACCTGTATTTTAGCATGTTTTAGCCCATTATTAACTTAATCACACATACTTAACTTAACTACTGCTGATTGTTTTCCAAAGCATGTTGCATTTAAGTTTTCTTAATGTCTTTTTTTTACCTTCCAGGCAACAAATAGTAAAAAAATAAATGTATTGAGCAAGTTTCATATCAATTTTCATACTGCAAGGAATGGAAAAAATGGCTGCCTCTAAGGTAGTAAAACACATTCAAAAATCTTTAACATTTAAGCATTCCCTTAAAAAATGTTGAAAGAAATGTGAAGCATGTGTGATTTATACCAAAAGAGCTAAAACTCTATTATACTCCACACTGTGCTACACAGTCCAAGCTCATTAGAAGGGCATGTAAAATCTTGCAAAGTAATCAAACATCTGAAAATGATATTCAAGTTATATCATGTTATTAACTACGCAGTTATCCCCTTGATTCATTCCTCCTCTCACAGTTTGTGCACATCCTGTACATTATACAATGTTTTTCATAGTGCTAATGATGCCTTATAATGCCTTTTCAAGGAAGTGTGACCTTCATGTCCAGTAAATATTGTTATAATTACACGTGTCAATAGTAAGAGTAAGGAAGACAGAAATGTGTCACAGTTAACCTTCATTGTTAAGAGACTAATCTAACTATTGCGTGTCAAATGATTTGGTTTAATCTCTACCACTCAGTCTTTTCTGATACATTGCTTGGTCCCTTATATGGTGTGCCCCAAATTTTGTAAATGCCCCACTTAATCTCCCACTTTTGCCACTACTTTGAATGTACACCATCACTGCTTAGTGCAGGTTTTCGCAGAAAAAGACCCAGTAACATCTCTACACTGTGCTCCTACTGTTTTTGTTGGGTTGGTTGACCATCAAGTCTATCTGATCCCGGACCAGCTGTGGAGATAGGAGCTCCAGCCTGAGCCACGAGACCCGGACCCCTCTTCCTCACCTGCACAAAGGAGATCAAAGAACACCTGGTTAGAAATGACAGTACCGACAGTATATCCTATAGCACTTCAATAACCTGGAGAGAAAAATGTATGATTAACAGATCATTTATAGGGAATTTGTGTGTGTGTGTGTGTGTGTGCATTTAGAAAACCTGTTCCCCTACTCTTCACATACCTTGAGCAATGGCAGCCAGTTTACTTTTCTCCTCTGGACTGAGCTGCAGCATCGTGTGGATGACGGGCAGAAGCGCCTGCCGCTCGCTGCCAGACTGCAGGAAGATGAACTGCAGCAGGACGTTCTTCAGATACTCCAGGTTGGCCACACTCTTCTCCCTCTCCTGGTTCCGTTCAAGACGACGCACTTCACTCTTCAGCAACTAGCAGGTAGAACACATCAGCCACGTTAAATAATAAAACCCTAAGCATCAAAGTCGAAAGTACATGTCAAATACATTTTTCCCAGACATTGATTCTCTCAAATCACCATTTGGTCTCTTGAAAGTTATCTGACCCTATAACTAACTAACTCGCTTAATCTTTGTTTTATTTATGTCATGCTTCTTTCTTATGATTGAATGATTTATTCTGCTTACTTTCTATTCATTTACTTTTATATTGTCTGTGTAAATGTTTTTTTTTTTTTTGTCTAATGTGATATCTGCGCAGTTTTGAGGATGATCACTTTGTAATTGTAATGATTGCCTTATTATTTTGAAATTTTAATAATAAATTGCAAAAGATCTTTGAAGGCGGAAATTAATTTTGGTCAGCGCTGCTTCCCGTAGCCTGACACATTACGTCACACATAACAAGCATGGCGACGCTCTCTGAGCTGCAGCTAGTCTAGTGTGTTATGATAACGATTTCTGAACGTTTACTGTCGTAGTTTTCTGGTGAAATAAGTGTGGTTGGATTAAAGACCTTTATCGTGGTGAAGCATGGGTTTAGAGCGGTTGTTGTGCGGGGCACTGGGGTGTTACTCTAAACAGTTTCGACTCTTTAATATTCAGCAAAAAGTCCTTCAAAATGCGTCCATGTCCACACGGACTTCACCGAGCACGTCCAGCACGGTTACCCGGGTTACGTGTCTGTACAGCAGGATATTCGCTCACAGACAGCCGGCTGCCCGCCTCGGCACCTCCTCCTCGGCCGCCCAGCCCTCCAGAGATGTCACCCTGTTCCAGCACGACAGGACCCGCTTCTTCCGGCTCCTCTCGCTCTTCTGCGGCGGCCAGTTCCTCTTCTGGACGTACCTGGGCCACTTCGCTTACACCGGGCTCAGAGACACAGGGGGCGCTAAAGAGAGAGGGAAAGCCAAGGCGTCCTCCACCACCACCACTGGGCTGTTTGGGATGTGGAGCTTTGAGATGAACCTGGGGTCAAGCAGCTGGAGGTACGGCTTCACCCTGGGGTGCCTGGCGATGGGAGCAGCGGTCCTCGGGCTCGGGGTCCTGTTCTGCAGGCGCTCCGTCAGCCAGGTGGTTTTACACCAAGGCGGGAAGATGGTGACGGTTTCCACACAGTCACCTTTGGGAGCGGGCCGAGGCCGGACGATAACGGTCCCCCTGTCCCAGGTGGCCTGTCACGCTCACAGACACGAGTCCCCCTCATTCATCCCCCTCAGGGTCAAAGGGCACAAGTTCTACTTTCTTCTGGACAAAGAGGGCACCGTGAACAACGCCAGGCTGTTCGACACCACTGTTGGGGCTTACCGGCCGTTTTAAGTTGTGGTTATTATATTACACTGCTGTCAAAACTGTGTTGGACACCAAACACCGATAACACTGGTCCACGGATGTGATTTACATGGCTGACAAACAAATATGTCAGTTTCCGTTTGTCTCTCTTCAATTAAATAAAATCTAGGAGATCAAATGTGGACTCATAAAGGTTCATTTGGAGAAGGGTGTTATATTTGATATACAGTATTATTATTAGTAGCCTGTCCAATCTGTCCAGGTTCCATGGTGGAGAGGAGGTTGTGTTGCTCAGGCTCCATCTGTTTGCAGACACCTGGAGCTGCTTTACATCCTCCTGCATCCATCTTTTCATATATGTTCACGTGGGCTGTCCCGAATACCATCTTTTGGGCTTCGAAGCTTCGGTGAGAAATATTCTAAGCTTCGCGGCGCAGCAGGCTGACATGTTCTTCTGACTCCATCTCCCCCGTTTCAGTCCCCTAGACAGTGCCGCTGCTGCACTACTGTACACACACACCTCTACACACAACAAAGAGTGATATCTGTCTGAGAATAACTAATAATAATTGTGTGTTGTGGGATTATTCCTTATTTCATGGGCTATTTGGGGATTTAAGCATTATTATTACATACTTACATATAAAAAAAAACAAAGCATTCGATTTGGAGGTTAATTACCAGCCCGGGTCAGCCCTAATGTTCACATTATATGTATCATTTCTGTCATATGTATTGTCTGTGTTGTAATTTCATTATGTTGGTTACTCTGTACACTCTGTACTCTGACATCTATTGCACGTCTGGGAGGAGGATCCCGGACATGAGGTCACAGTGACCTGACTACCAAAATCTAATCCGGTCATCCTAGAGTCCAAGTGGATGTTTGTGCCAAATTTGAAGAAATTGGCTCACAGAGTTCCTGAGATATCACGAGAATGGGACGGACATGAGGTCACAGTGACCTTTGACTACCAAAATCTAATCAGTTAATCCTTGAGTCCAAGTGGATGTTTTTTTATGCAAAATTTGAGTAAATTCCCTCCAGGCGTTCCTGAGATATCGTGTTCACAAGAATGAACCGGACGGATGTACAAATGGAACCGTATGAAGGCATAATAAAATTGGCTCGACTATTTCATATTTAAAATCACTTAGAATAAACAATGGGTTATTTGAAATTTAATTGTTCAAATAACAGGAAACAGTGTGAATGAATGTGCTGTGGAATTAAACTGATTAACGTCTTTGCGTTTTCTGAATGTATGCGTGTGTACGTGTGTGCGTATACATACAGTGATCTGCTCCATGAGAACAGCGTTGGTGGCCTCCGTTTCATGCAGGAGGCTGTTCATGTGCTCCATACTGCGTGTGGTTGTGCTCAGCTTTAGACTCAGCTCTGCTTTTGTTGGCTCCACCGTCCACACAAAGGGCTCTGGAAACCAAAACAAAGACACGCACACAAGTTAAAGATCACAGTTTGAGAAAGTCGTGGGCATAGAAGCTGATTTGCCTCAAGTCATATTTAATCATGTCTTTTATTTATTACACAGTCAAAAATAAAAGAAAACATTAAGAAATGCAGTAGGTTGTTTAAAAAAAACATCTCTGGTTTTTAATAATCTTCAAAGATTCTACTATGTTGCCACTACAAAAATAGATAAATGAATAACAACAATCCCTCCAGTGTAGAGTAAAGAATTTCTTTACCCATTTCCAAACTTCCATTCATTGACCCAAACAAAGATGGCCACAGGATGAGTGGTCAACTATTGTCTTTGGTTGCCATGTTTAGGTCAGAGATTGCAACTTGTGAGATACAGGGTAAAGTTCTGTACACGCACCTTGTTTGGGGTCCGGCGACGTGAGAAGCTGCTCCAGAGAGGGCAGAGGTGTGAGAGCAGCAGAAGGGCTCTCAGTCTCGGTGGTCTCCATGCCCTCGCCCTCCTCCCTGGCCATCGACTGGAGGTCGCTGAGGGTCATCAGTCCCAGACCCGCCTGGCTCTGGTCTGTATTTCTGCGCTGCGGGTCTGACGCCAGGGACTTACGGCCAGACTGGACCGCCACTGAACCTGAAAGAGTGTAAAGGTCGGTAGAGGAACAACATTTTTGTTATTCGTTGTTTAGCAGATGAATAGAAGCATGTTAAAAAGCAGAGTGAAGTTACACAACAGAAAATTACATTTCAAAATAAAATTATATTTGGTTAAGGGTGGGTTACATAAACTAGGACTAACCCAATTCCCCATTGTTGTGGATACCCACCCTTAATTTATTGTTGAAAAATAAACTGCTTTCATTACGTTAACACAAACATTTTGTTCATTTTTTTCTGCCTGATGTTTCCCAGTTAAGGTGCAGAAGCTAAATAAATAAGAGCTACAAATACATAAAGAAATATTTTGAGAAGAGAGTAGTGTTTTTGGATGTCACAGAGCACCTCTGGCCTCTGTGCTGAAGCAGTTTGATCAACCCGTCACACTGAACAGAATCCCTTCTTAATCTAACACCAAATTGTGAGTCAGTGTCCTACTTCATTGTGACATGAGGGGGCACCAGACACTCTGGTGTTCACCAGTTCATCAACTGGCATAAACAATGACGACAAGTGTGAAGAGAAGGGCGAGAGGGAAGGGTGAGGCGCTTGAGAGAGTGGGTGGACAAAAGAGAAGATTATGATTAATGGACCTGAAACTGAAACAAAAGACCAGACACTAAACCAATCCCCTCACCTTCCCACCTCCAGTCTGCTGCTCTACCTCCGCTCCACGTGCAGCTGAGTGAGAAGTCCTGCTACATGCATATCTCAGTTTTTTTGTTTGTGTAAATGCATTAGAGTTTGTAGTCTGATCAGGGTTCAGAAAAGCTAACATTTAGGCTGACAGTTTTCTGATGGCTCGAGGCCAGCAGACAAAAAAATGAAAGGTGCTAAATGAGAAACTGGGAGCATTTCTATTGCCTCTGCACGGCTCTCAACATGGCGACAGCTGAGCCGGCGGCTCGTAGCTAACAGCGCTAACAGTGGAAACGAAAGCAAAACTGCTGACAGAACTAACAGTGTTAACCTGAGGCCCAGCCAGTGGGGCACGCCCACATTCACTAAAAAGGCACACACGGCCGGCCCGGCTGTGTCAACAAAGCACGGAGAAGCTCGGCTTACAAAACACAGAGAGAGAGAGAGAGTGACTTCATTCTCTGCTCAGGAAGACATTACTCCTCTATATCTTTACATAGCTAGTAGTTGTGTTTGATGCTATATTAGTACTCTGGATATCGTATAGAGCATGTTTAACTATAGGGCACAAAGGAGGTCTGCACACTGTTAGGCTCCGAATGGTCTCCTCAGGAAAAGGAACATCTTTACTGATATAAATGTTGCCTTAACAGAGAAAGAGAAATAAACCATTTGGAGCCCAACAGTGTGCCGACCTCCTTTGTGCCCCACAGTTTCTGCAGAGCCACGACAACAGTCAGCAACAAAGAGAACAGCAGAGAAAGCTGCTGCCTCCACCTGTTTCTAACCTGTAAAAGACTGTTTCTGGAATTCGTATTTGTAGTTTATGTACCGATTGATTGTTTAGATTAAAGAGTAAATGGGAAAAAGCACGACAATGAACATAGATCAATTTTACAGTTTGTTACAGCTGATTCATAAAAGATAATACGAGGCCAGTAAAAATGGTCCAGGGGCCAGCAGTTTTATGAACCACCTGCCCAGTAGGGCCAGTAAGACACTGATGTTGAACCCTTCTGCCTTTTAACTGCCATTAAATCCGTGGTTAAAAGGCTCAAATATGACTTTCAGTAAAGGCTAACGTTGGCCCCGTGTCTCGGGTTAATCCTGGCGTGCATGTCTGAGCCGCTAATGATGAGTCTCTCCAGATGCCACAGTGAGCTGTCTGCCACCCTGAGAGGCGGGAACGGAGCTGAGGAGCCTCGCCAACACCTGGCCAGAAACACACACACGCTTTCCTTTCCGAGTCATTACTATGTGTGTGTTTGCTGTTTGACTCCAGAGGGCAGCTGTGTGGGAGGTGATGAATGAGCTTCCAGTGCTGCTCTACTGATAAACACACTGACATGCCCCTTCCACTGTTCTCCCATCATTCCTCTCAGAGTGTAAACAAGTTAGAAAACTTCATCTTTCTTAACACCTGATGCTTTGATGGATCTTTTTATATGATACCATTCATGCACCCGTTGAGTTGGATCATTCTGCTTCGTAATATAACAAATACATTTGATACCTCACCCTTTCCACTGCTACTTCATGTACACAATCAGGTACTTGTTGCCCAATTAATTTAAATTAGAGCTGTCAATCGATTCAAATATCTAATTTGCGATTAACCACATGATTGTCCATAATTAATCGCAAATTAATTGCACATTTTTTATCAAAATGTACCTTAAAGGGAGATTTGTCAAGTATTTAATGACAAATATTGTCCAGAAACCCTCACAGGTACTGCATTTAGCATAAAAAATATGCTCAAATCATAACATGGTAAACTCAAGCTCAACAGGCAACAACAGCTGTCAGTGTGTCAGTGTGCTGACTTGACTATGACTTGCTCAAAACTGCAAGTGATCATCATAAAGTGGGCATGTCTGTAAAGGGGAGACTCGTGGGTACCCATAGAACCCATTTTCATTCACATTCGTGAGGTCAGAGGTCAAGGGACCCCTTTGAAAATGGCCATTGCCAGTTTTTCCTCGCCAAAATTTAGCGCAGGTTTGGAGCGTTATTTAGCCTGCTTCCAGACAAGCTAGTATGACATATTCACTCTAGCTTTAAAACTGAGCCCGCTACAACCTAAAAATCGCAGGTTGCGTTAATGCGTTAAAGAAATTAGTGGCGTTAAAACGAATTTGCGTTAGTATCACGTCAACAAGTTTTTCATTTGCCTCCATGCTTACTGTTCTGGCTCTGCAGGTTGAAGAGTTGCTCCTCGACGCGGGACAGCTGGCCCTGCAGGGTCTCCACAGTGGCCCGGTGGTCATCCTGCAGCTTCCTCAGCTGCTCCCGGTAGGTCTGACGCTGGGCCTCCACATGGGAAGAGAGGTCAGTCTGAGCCAGGGACAGATCTGACCTCAGAGCCACGTTCTCCGACTGCACCGACAGCAGCCTGGAGGTGGAGAGGAAATTTAAAGAAGAGACTGATTTAGTAGAGAATCAGCAGAAAAGCACTCTTAAATTCTACACAAGCCAGGGTCCAGCCGGCTCACCTCTCGCGGAGCTCGGCCTCCTTGTTGACGGTTTCCTGGAGGATCTTGTTGTGTCTCTCCAGCAGAGTGTCGTGTTCGGTCTGGAGCTGCAGCAGCTCTGCTGTGCTGCTCTGGAGGTTCTGCTGGCTCTCTGTCAGTCTGGACCTCAGCTGTTCCACCTGAGAGGACAACTGCTCCCTGCCAGACACCCCACCACATATTCATTACATTCATATCACTCATACAGTGTTGACTGGCACATACTAATAATTAGTGTTCACTTTAATATGGCTCATTGAGTAGCTGCCTTAGTACTTGTGATTTAATTACATTAACATTCAAATTCTTTCTCGTGTGATATGTCCTGTATTTTGCCCACCCAATGTATATTATCTTAGAAAGACCACGCTGTGTTATCAGACCTGATCCCAGCATTGGTATTAAAGGCTTTTATTGGTAAAAGGCTGCTCACTTCGCGGCTGCCCTCAATACTGGACTGATTTCCAAAAGTGTTGTCTCCATTTCGATGTTTTTTCAGTGACAGGATGCATTTCACCATGACCCTTTCTGGTTGCCTCCCTGCATCTCCGTTTATCATGCATATTTGTCATGCAGGTGTTGTCCTTACCTCTCTACTTTGCCAGTCTCTCCTTCACTCTGGGCAGTGGTTTTACTCTTCTGCTGTTTGAGCACATTGTGGACTCGCACCTTGTAACCCTCAAACTCCCCAGCTGTTGCCGTGAGCTCAGCCTGGAAGCAGCACAAAGATTAACGAGAGATATGCAGTGAATTAAGTTTAATTAGTCATTTGATAGAAAATCAATTGACAAATCACATTTTGATCATTGACTGTTTAAGTCATTCATCAAGCAAAAGTGCAAAACATTTGCTGGTTTCAGCTTCTCAAGTGGGAGTTTTTCTTTAACTGTTTGTCAAAGCAAACAAGCAATTAAAAGTTTTCACCTCGGACACTTGGAACTTGAAACAGGCATTTCTCACAATTGTTTTGACACTGTAAAGATTAAATGATTAATCGAAAATAATTGAGAGATTAATAATGAAAATAGTCACGAGTTGCAGCCCTATATATTGCCGCGCTCTGAGCATGAGCTGGTGCAACCTTCAGATAAATTCATCAACGTTGAAAGTGTCTCCTATAGTTGCAGCATCTCAAACACTACTGCTGATGTGCTCTTGAGCAATGCTCTTTACTGCTCTACAGGTGTGTGTGTGTGTATAGAGGAAGGTCAGTCGAATCCTGTGTGTGTGCGTGTGTGTGTGTGTGTGTGTGTGTGTGTGTGTGTGTGTGTGTGTGTGTGTGTGTGTGGTTGTGTACCTTAGCAGTGTCTCTCTCCTGCTGCAGGCTGCTGATGCGTTGCTGCAGGGAGCTGCTGGTTCTCTGCTGCTGTTCCAACGCCGACCTCAGCTGCTCCTGCAGACGATGGCGCTCGGCCGTGAGCTCGCACACGTCGATCTTAACGCACAAACACACACTTTAATATGTGACTTGTAGAGCTGCAACGATTAATCGATTAGTTGTCAACTATTAAATGAATCGCCAGCTATTTTGATAATCGATTAATTGGCTTTAGTAATTTTTTAAGAAAAAAAAGTCAAAAGTCTCTGATTCCAGTTTTTTAAATATGAATATCTTCTGATTTCTTTACTCCTCTATGACAGTAAACTGAATATCTTTGAGTCGTGGACAAAACAAGATATTTGAAGACGTCATCTTGGGCTTTGGGAAACACTGATCGACATTTTCCATCATTTTCTGACATTTTATAGACCAAACAACTAATCGATTAATCAAGAAAAATAAGACAGATTGATCCACAATGAAAAGAATAGCTAGTTGCAGCCGTAGTGACTTGTGTAGGACTGAAATGTTGATTTACAAAACTATATATTTTATCAAAAGGCACCGCTGAGAGACGTTTTGCTTTGTTACCTTGGAGCTTTCTAGCTGCTGCTGGTTAGCCTCCAGCTCTCCTTTCAGAGAGGCCTGCATCACCATGAGGGAGCTTTCCTGCACGTACACACACACACACACACACACACACACACACAAATTTAAATGCATACACCCATATAAGCAAACACGACAACACACACAAATGATTAACTATTCCCAACATCTTGAAGGCCTCCCCCACAATCATGCTCACACATGGTTGCATAACACTATTTACATTCATCAGGCAGCGACGTTACACACAGTAACAGGAAATCCAGCGGGACACACTTACAAACACACACACACACACACACACACACACACACACACACAGAGAAACAGACCTGCATCTTGGCATCGGACAAGTCCTTCTTGGTCTTCACCAGCAGCTGTTTCATCTTGGAGGTCTTCTCCTCCCCCTGGTCCAGCTGGGACTTCAAAGCCTCTGGAGAAACACAAATAAACATGCACAGCAGGCACATGCGCACACACACAAACACAGAGACACATAAAAATGGTTGAGGTGAAATACATACTGTACTGACACTTTTTCAGTATTTTCCTTTTACTCACAGCTCGACGGGAAACATAAAGAGAGACAGAACAATGACACGCAACAGAGGACCCTGCAGTTACATGGTAGACAGTAAATCATTAGGGCTCTGCAGGAATAATAAATGTTTACCATCAGTGAACAAGTTCCTAAAACTGTGCACTAACATCAGACCTGCAGTATATATTAATACTTAGTCAATATAAAAGGACCTAGAGTACATTGTACATTGCCCGTCTTCGCCCCTCCCTCTCCTTCTCCTGATCCACGCCTTCATCACCTCACGACTCGTCTGCTGCAATAGCATCCTGTACAGCACTTCCACCAAAATCCTCAATAAATTACAATACATCCAAAACTCAGCTGCTCGTCTGTTCACCCACTCCCGCACCAGAGACCACATCACTACAGTCCTTCAAAACCTCCACTGGTTCCCCATTCAGCAAAGAATCCAGTTCAAAAATCACCTAAAACGCCCTCCACAACCTAGCCCCCTCCTACCTTTCTGACCTCCTGCACCAATAAATTAATTATTATTATTATTATTATTATTAGACATTATTTTATTAAAAAATTCAATTGGAGCTGGTCAGTGTCAGCCATCTCTGATATGATGGCTCTGATGCAGTTTGTTTCTTTGCATATTTAATGTAGAATTGGTGAATAACACACAGGTTGTAAAGGTCTGAGCAATCTTCAAATACCTGCTGTGAACCAACAGCAGTGTGAGCACAGCTGCTATGTTTTATTATCATGCATTTTCTAAATAATTATACATCCGTCCTTCAGTTTGACAAGCTTATCCTAGAGGGACGCAGGGGAGCTGGAGCCAATCCCAGCTCACTTTGTAGAAGTATTAATCTTTATTTTGAGTGTAAATGTCTCATACATACCAATTTCTTGTTTGAGTGTGTCCTCCTTCTGGGTCAGTGCGTTTATCTGGGCCTTAAACTCCTCAGCACACACATCTCTATCTGAGAGTTTGGCGTTGAGTTCCTTCACCAGACGTTCGTAGTCGGCCATCTCCATGTCCAGCAGAGAGCTCTGCTGCGCCTCCTAGAGGAAGACAACACACTACGTCATTACAGGGAACAAAGCTAAAACCTCATCTTCGCGTCAGTCACGTCATTTATCTCAAACTTTTAGGGGGAAAAAAAGTGGTTAAGAATGAAGAAACCAATTTGTTTTGTTTTTTTTCAAAGATGATTTTTTCGGCTTATTTGCCTTCATTTGATAGAGACAGTGACAGTCTTGAAAGGAGGAGAGAGAGGGGACGACGTGCAGCAAATCTATCAAATAGTTTTGGTTAAGGTCGTCGGGCAGCAAGTTTTTGCAGATTTCAGATTTTGTAATTTGCGGGTTACCTTCTATACACGACCCCATATCGCACTACATTCAAAGCCCGTCAACTTTTAAGCGGTCCAATCAAATGCGAAGGATTTGATTTAAATCCCTCTTGTAACAGTACTCCGCTCAAATATTCTGTTTCACTGGGGAATATGTCACAGTACAGACAAAGAGTATAGAAGCAAAGAGACCAAACTCCAGCCTGAAACATTAAATATTGGATATTTGACCATCATCTTTCTTAATTTAAAGATTTATATATTTTTGTTGTACTTCTCATTTAATTCCAGTGAAGTTTACTGTTAAAAATTACTATTATCATGTATATTTACCCTTATTATTATCATCTCTAATAATAATGCAACTTAAACATACTTCTCAGTATACGTATATCTTTATCACTTCTCTTTAATAGCAAACTTTGTGGGATCTCAATGTATCATTATTTGTTTATTCAATACTTTGAAAAATCACTATCATATCAAACTCAAAAATACTGTTTTGTTGTTACTAACGACGTGGACACATGACGTGAAGTCAGGCCTCCTGGCAGCGTCCGTGTACTCTGCTGTACTATGTAGTTCTCCACTAATGGAAAAGAAACAGCCGATCTGGTGCTGTGGGCTAGAACTGCTCTCTTCCTCTCTGAGAGGTGCTGCTGTAGCTGCAGGCCGGCCATCACCAGTCCAGTCGCTTGACTGGACAGGCCCTCAGAGACACTAGAGTCTGAGAAGCTGTGTGTGTGTATGTGTGTGTGTGTCTGTGTGTGTGTGTGTGTGTGTGTGTGTGTGTGTGTGTGTGTACCTTGCGTAGCTGCTCCAGCTCCTGGGCAGTCTGCTGAGACTGTTGCTGCTGCTTGCGGAGCTGAGCTGTCAGCTCTTCTACCTCCTTCATGGCAGATGACAAGTCCTGGAGAAGCAACACACACAAAGGGGTTTTCAGTATGTGTGTACTGTATATTTTATATGATTATATCAACCTTCATAAACTTGCAGCAGTTTAACTCTTATAAGTGGTTAAGTGGATAAGTCAAGCAATTAGTACACAGCAGTAGTACTGTGTCCATCTCTCTCCTTATTTCTACCTTGATCTTCTGTTCTTTCATAGCTCTCTCAGTCAGCAGGTCTCTGTCCAGACTGGCTGACTGTCTATGCAGATCCTGGTTTTGGGCTTCCAGCTGCCTCAAGGCATTCCTCATGGTCTCCATACCGGCCAGCAGGTCCTCCTTCTCACTGCTAAGTGTCTCCGTCTGTAAAACCATAAACAGTTCATGTTACTTCCCCTGTCATGTGATACACTAACATTTTTCTCATTTTCTCATCTCTTTTACAACAGAGAAAATGTGATTTAATGATGATTTGTGAAATGAAACAAGGAACACGACATATACAGAGGCACAGTTTTGACTTAAAGGGACAGTTCGGGTGTTTTGAAGTGAGGTTGTATGGGGTACTTATCAATGTACTGCTGTGGACGGGGACAACAGCAAGACATATTTTAGCCACCTAAAAAAAACTGGCATGGCCATTTTCGAAGGGGTCCCTCGACCTCTGACCTTAAGATGTGAATGCAAATGGGTTCTATGGGTACCCACGAGTGTCCCCTTTACAGACATGCCCACTTTATGATAATCACATGCAGTTTGGGGCAAGTCATAGTCAAGTCAGCACACTGACACACTGACAGCTGTTGTTGCCTGTTGGGCTGCAGTTTGCCATGTTGTGATTTGAGCATATTTTTTATGCTAAATGCAGTACCTGGGAGGGATCCTGGACAATATTTGTCATTGTTTTGCATTGTTGATTGATTTCCAGTTATAAATATATACATACATATGCATGTATAAGGTACATTTTGAACCGAAAAAATGACAATCATGCGATTAATTGCGATTAAATATTTCAATCGCTTAACAGCCCTACTTATTTCAGATTCAAGGTTTTCAGCTGAAAATGCACATGTAGGCAAATGCACCAAACCTGCATGAACACACGTGACACGTTTGAAAGTCATTCATGCAAATCTGACAGCGGCAGGCTCTGAGGGCTTTCTCTGCAAGGAACACTGAACCAGCAGCAGCAGCAGCAGCAGCAACCTCCCATCATCTGTCAGCCAAACACTGAAGCTATGATTGGTAAACAGAGATGTCCAGACGTTCTCTTAGATCCCTGACTAGCTTTCAGTCTGGCTGCCCCCCCCCCTGAGACCCATGAGCGCACACAAGAGTAAACCTGTGTCTCAGAAAATGGTGTTGCACCGGCACACAGCAGATGGAGGCTATACTCCGCTCCATTTACCTGCCTGTTGTTCTCTCATTGGAAAGAGACAGTTATGAGCTTGGGGAGAGGAGTATATATAAACAAAATTTCTCCCCAGCTCACCCAGTCACATCTGATGGGCTATTTGTTGGCTGTCGAGCGCAGCCGGGTAAAGTGTCGCTGGTTAAAACGACTCACTGTAAATCAGAGTGAAACTGAGTTACGTGAGAAGTATTGGAGAGATGTATCGCCGGACAAAGTGGCACTGCTTAGATTTACCGGAGGGTGAAGGCAGTTTGTGTGTTTGTTAGTGGTGATGTGTGTGATCGAGTGTGTGTTTGTGTTACCTGTGTGACAGCACTGCTGAGTCGTTTGGTCAGCTCAGCGATCTGTCTCTCGGCCTCCTCCACCTTCTCTCTCTCTTTATCCAGTTGCTCTGTCTGCCCATCGTAATCTATCTGCAGGTTCTGCACACACAAACACACACACAAACGTATACTCATTCATTACTGGAACAGCTCAGTGATGGTAAACACTATGCATCTCAGATATCAGCTGCATTTACATTTGAGTACGGGACAAAAGTCTCATTAGACACAGCAGACTGGTTTCTCCTCTAATGGAGACACAGTCATAAAGCACAGTGCAGTCTGGGGGACGCTTACGGAGACCTCTGGGAGTGACATCAGGCAAAAAAAGGTCTGTTTCAGAGCAGGCTTGCTTACACTTGCCAATTGGCGACAAATTAGGAATGCATATAATTAATCAAATGTTTAACGATCATAACTGTCAGTTCCACTACTACTGTTTTAAAGAAAAATCAAATAATTTAAATAGTCCACAAGTAAAATGCCACGTCAAGCTAATAAATCTAGCAACACATTTGCCAGATCAGTCAAGTGATATGAAGGAATTAAACGCATCGTTTCTTCCGTAGCTGATGATGGAAGTAGCTAAGGAGTGAGCTTTCTTATATATTGTATTGTTGTTTTACCACTGTACAGCACTTTGGTCAACTTTTGTTGTTTTTAAAAGTGCTCTAAAAAATAAAATAAACTGTAAACTTGAGCCATCTCGCTTCCTCAGTATCGATCACGAGAAAATGGCGTCTGGTAAAGACAAACGTTTATGAGCTGAAGCGCAAGCGAGCATTTCAATTATCCTGTAAACAGGAGTTTAGTTGGGTGGCGTTAGAGGATGTGGGCAAAACTCTAGATTAATTTAATTAAACAAAAATTAAACACAACAATTAACTTTGGTCTTTGTCGGTATTTGATAAGCGCTAATAATTAAACAATTTGTATAGGGGCAAGTAAAAATGTACTTCGGGCAAGTAGATTTCTGACCCGCTTGTCTGAAAAATTAAAGTTGCTAAATGAGAGATTGGGAGCATTTCTATTGCCTCCGCACGGCTCTCAACATGGCGACAACTGAGCCGGGGGCTAGTAGCTAACGGTGCTAACAGTGAAAGCTACGGCAACAGTGCTCACAGAGCTAACAGTGTTAACAGGGGGGGGGGACCGGAGGGTGTGTGCTATGCTTCCATGACGGCGCCATCGGTCTGGACGGCATTATCAGCTGTAACCGCCGTATGAGAGCAGTGCAGAGCGGTGGTCGTGAGCTAGCCAGTGGGGCACGCTCACATGCACCAACATGCACAGCAAATAGTTGTTTGCTACTATATAAATACTCTGGATATCGTATAGAGCACCTTTAACAAAAATCTAATCATTTACATAGTCCTGGTCATGGAGGCAAAAAGTTTACTAACTGAACATCATGCTGTATTGAAGAAGACTTGAAACTAGCGATTGAGACCATAAACTCATGTCTACAATGTT
The DNA here is from genome assembly GCA_916701645.2 of Sebastolobus alascanus. NCBI lineage: Eukaryota > Metazoa > Chordata > Actinopteri > Perciformes > Sebastidae > Sebastolobus > Sebastolobus alascanus. The sequence goes on from CAKAOJ020000180.1 coordinate 97,875, forward strand.
TACTGAGGTAATAAATCAAGTGAGAAGTAGGCTCATTTTCTCATAGACTTCTATACAATCGGACTTCTTTTTGCAACCAGAGGAGTCGCCCCCTGCTGGCTGTTAGAAAGAATGCAAGTTTAAGGCACTTCAGCATTGGCTTCACTTTTCAGACCCGGAGGTTAACCACTGGTTACTACACAATAGTGCAGTGACATAAAAGTTCCTGACATGTACTGTATTTATCATCACTACTCTGTGACCACTGAGCTGCCATTCCACACCCAGTTGGCTAAATTAAAATAATGCATGGCCATCAATCTGAAAACAAGTTCCTGAACAGTTATGGTTTTGCAGATCTGATGTCTTCACCTGCCAGCAGCTATTTGCATCAATGTCTTTGTGGAAGTAACTTTTAGTCACTGATACTTCCGTCACATATAGTCGCCTACCTTGTAGCCTTCAGCCCCGTGGATGATATCTTTCATAGAGCTGCTCACTTTCTCCCTCTCAGCTTTCAGTGACTCTACTTCTTCCTTGAGGGAAGCAACCTGGAAAAAAAGTCAAATAAATTGTGGATTTAGCCATGTACAAGCACGGAGGGAAAAAGTATATTCTATCTACGATCTATATCAATATTTATTGAGTGTCCTGACCTTGAAACACTGCTTATAATGTATTTCTCTGATTAAACAATCAGCAGGAAACACAGTAATATGTAAACTCATGTGTATTTACTTTGCTTTGTTCAAATGCCACATTCATGTTGTTAAATAAAGGATAGCAAACTAACATTTACAGTTTAGAAATTTACCTTTTTCTTACTGATTTCCAGCTCCTTCTTTGCTTTGATGGCAACCGCTTTGATTTTGTTCATCCTCTCGTCCTTTTGTTTGTGTTCTTTCTCCAACAGAGCTGAGGGGAGCAGCAGTTACAACATTCAGAATTTATCATCTATTATTTATCACCTGCTCCAAAGAGCAAGCAAACTAAATTGTTTTTGAAGGACCATTAGTTAGTAAAATGACAACAAGTGTCACCTATTTTCTGTGTGATCTCGCTGGCTGCATTTTCCTCAGAGGAAGCAGACTGGGCAGCAGACTCCTGAGAGAGAAAAGTAGGAAAGAAACAAAAAAACACTCCAATTAAAATGTCAATCATCATTGTTTTTTTAAAGGGAAGCATCGTTTTTTGGTTTGAAGCTGCCAACATCTAATATTTTTGCTAATATTCAAACATTTGCATCATTTCCATGAGAGAAATATTCCCCCAAAATTCACATGCATTTTTAGTTTTTTTCTTCTGAGCTGGATTCCAGGTAGAGTGGATACGTCCAACCCTCCTCCAAGTAACAGAAAATAACAACTGCAATATTTCTAGAGCTAAAAGAAACATTTATCTATCAGTTAATCTACAGCATATTTTATCAATAAATTGAGACAGACTTTTAGTATATGAGATGTAATAAATAATGACAAATGCCTGCCTAGAAGTTGCCCGTCAAAAAATGAAGAAAAACGAGCAAAGCTTTACCTTCATCGAGCTGTAATCTGTAAATGTTAGGTATTTTACTTGCTAAATGACTTAAAGCCACTATGTGCAAGTTTGGAAAATTTCTGATTTTGGCAACTTCCAATGGTGCCAAGGCACAATAAACAAATATTTAGCAGAATATGATCAGTGACTATAATTAGGTCCTATTTCTTGTGGACTAACAAGATTAGACAACTATTCTAAGAGGAACCTGACACATCAGGAGCTTCACTCACCTGCAGCGCAGCAATCTCGCCCCTCAGCTGAGATACGAGTGAATCCTTCTCCGTCAGCTGCTCTTCGAGCTCTCTTCTCTCTTTCTCCGTGTTCTCCATTTCTCCTTCCTCTGTCTCCTCTTTCTCTTCACTCATCAGAGAAACGTGAGCCTGCAGTCTCTGGTTCTCCTCGTTCATCTTCTCATTGACTGACTTCATATCCTCCAGGTCTTTCTGCAGCCCCTCGGTGTCCTTCACCACCTCCTCCAGGTTGTTTCTCAGCATGCTCCTCTCCTGTTCCAGCTCTGCGATACGAGCCTGGAGCTCCTTCTCCACCTCCTCTAGTCCCATCGCCCCTTGAGCCTCCTCGAGACTACTCCTCAACAGCCCCCTCTCCTTTTCCAGCTCATCGACGCGTGCTCTGAGCTCCTCAACTTCTTCTGCGGAGTTTCTGAGGACTTCAGACTGGTTTTCCTCCAGAGCTGTGATGGTGGCGCGGGCCTGCTCTGCCTCCTCTGCCAGTGATTTCAACTTCGCCTCTAGGTGATTCCTCTCAGATGTCTCCCGCTCCAGCTGAGCCTCCAGAGCGGCCAGCTTGGAGCCCAAAAGCTCCCTTGTTTCCTGGGTATTGGAAAGCCCAGACGATGCCTCTTCCAATTTCTGGTGGAGGTCAGCCTTTTCTGCAGAGAGCTCTTTAATAGTCAGCTCTAACGCAGAGACTGTCTCCTGCCTTCTTTCCACCTCCTCTTTCAGACTCTCCTCCATCTTTTCCCTCTCCTCTTTTAGATGTTGCACCTCATCCTCCATGTCTTTTTTCTTGTCGTTCTCCTCTCTACGCAACAGTGCCTCTTTCTGTTTCTCTTCAAGCAGCCTCTCGATTTCTTCTGCTGTCTCGCTGTTCAGCTTTTGCATCTCCTCGTCTCTGTGCTCAAGCTGGGACTGTATTTTGTCTCGCTCTTCAGTCAGTATGTTCACCATCTCTTTCAGGTCTTGAGTCGTGTTTTCCTTCATCTGAAGTTGGGAGAGGATCTCCTCATTCTGCCTGGTCAGTTCCTCCACAGATTGCTTCAGCTCCTCTACAGACGACTGGAGCTTCTGGTCCTCGCTTGCGGAGCCTTCAAGCTTCAGATTCAGCTCTTGTAGGTTCTTCATCAGAGTGGTTCTCTCCTCTGTTACCTCTCCCACCGTCTCCAACAGTTCATTCCTCTCCTGGCTGAGTTGCTCCATCTTTTCTTGGAGTTCCCGTAAAGTATTAGCACCCTGCTCCTTCATGGTTTTGTACTGAAGAACAAAATTTGTCGTCTTCTCACCCAGTTCCGTCTCCACACCTTGCAGTATTTCTCTCATGTGTTGACACTCATCCACGGCAGAGTCTCTCTCTCGGGTCAAGGCCTCACACTGGGCCCTGAGCTCCTCTGGATTCAAGGGGCCGATTGCTGATTCACATCCGTCTTTGTGTGCTTCACTCTGTTGCTGAGACTCTCCTCGGTCTTCTTGTTGGTCAGGGTCCAGGGTTACAGCTGGGTCACTGGGAGCACTATCCCGGTTCATCTGCAACTCATTGATTTTGAACTCCATCTCCTCTCTCTCCATCTGAAACTCCTCCTTGACCCTCTCCAGCTCTGCCTCGAGCTCTCCCTTCACATTGCTGATCAGGGTGAGCTCGTCCTGTAACATGGTGCTCTGGGCTTGAAGTTCTTCCAAGGCTGCGATCAGTCGTCCGGTCTCCGTGTCCTCTCCGTCGCCATGGCTGGACTCGCCCTGACTGCAGGCGGACAGCTCCAGCATTTTGGCAATGCCTGAACCGCGGGCAGGTTCCTCTTCTTCCTCCTGCACATCTTGCAGGTAGCTGTCTGGAAAGATGAGGGTAATGTTAGCTGGAAAAGTCATTTTAATTTCTATCTAATCAATGACGTAAACATAAAAACTTGGGTAATGTAATACTACAATTAAAATGTTACTATTCATTAAAGCTATGGTTGGTAATCTTGAAAACCAGCAAAAGTACAACAGATTTAAAAAATTATCCAACCACAAAACCGGCTGCTGCCATCTTGGTTTTTGCCCGTCGGCATCTTGTTTTTTTTGCAACCAGAAGTGACACTAGAGGGTGGAGCTAAGTACAACCCAACACTGAATAAGACATTTTTAGTTGTCCAAAAAGGTTATAATTAACTTTCATGAACAGAAAACACACTGTGAAAGGGTTAAAGTTCTAAGATGAAAACACAGACAACTCCCAGACCGGACAACGCCGTGGCAGCGACCTGTCAATCACAAGGTAGCCACGCCCTAAAGCATACCCTGCTTTATGGTCTATTTGACTCTAAATGGTACCATAAGTAACTAAATGAACATCATGCTGTATTGAAGAAGACTTGAAACTAGCGATTGAGACCATAAACTCATGTTTACAATGTTTACTGAGGTAATAAATCAAGTGAGAAGTAGGCTCATTTTCTCATAGACTTCTATACATTCAGACTTCTTTTTACAACCAGAGGAGTCGCCCCCTGCTGGCTGTTAGAAAGAATGCAAGTTCAGGGCAGTTCTGCATTGACTGCACTTCTCAGACCCGGAGATTACCTTTTAGAGCGAGCTGCTCGGTCAGCTCGTCGTGGAGCAACAGAAGACGGTCCCTCTCCATTTCGCAGTCCTCCTCCAGAGCCCTCATCTCCTCCTCGTGCTGCAGACTCTTCTGAGCCAGCTCCTCCTTCAGGTTCTCCACCTCCTGCTGGGCCTTCGTCACCTCCCTCTGGTGGCTCTCCTGCAGCTTGGCCATCTTTCGCTCTTGGATCGCTTCCAGTTCAGCCCGAAGGGTTTCCAGCTGAGCTTCCAAGCGAGGGCGGACCTCTTCAGTGCTCTCTTTTGCACCGGCGTGTACAGCCCTCTCTCTTTCACTCTCCCTCCCCCGGTCACTTTCTTCTCGCTCTCTCAGTAAGTTCTGGAAATAAGCCACTTCTTCTTGGTGTTTGTTGTTGGATTCCTCGATGCTTTTCTCAAGGGTCTTGATCTTTCTTTGGTGATCTTCTATTATGTGGTCAAGCTCTCCTTGGAGCACCACTAGATCACCCTGCGCAAAATAACAGTTATGTAGGTGTGTTAAGACAATCTGGTTTCATTTGTAAACACACATGCATCAATGAATGGACTTTTCAATTTACAGAAATACAGAGAAATGTTATAGAAAAGCAGGCTAATTAACCAGTATTACACATCATACAGTATTTGTGTTGTATTTCACCTTGGCTTGCTGCTTAGTCTTCTCTAAATCTTTACGAGATAGTGAAAGACTTTGCTGAGTTTCTGCCTTCTCCAGCAGTAAGGCATCCATCCTCTCAGTCAGCTCCTATTACAAACACACACCCACATGATTTGCATGATGCGGCTTGAAAATGAAGTACAGCTTGTAAACAGAGGAACATTTGGAGAAGACACACAATGAACTGCTGCCCTACGAACAAACCTGCATCAGAGTGGAGTCATCTGAGCTGTTGTTATTGTTTGTGGATTGCCGTTTGAGGGATACAACTTCTTTTTCCAAATCTGAAAGAGGAAATAATGTCACATACTTGCCACACTATTGGTCCACAGAGCCAAACCCAAGCTTTTATTATATCATTTATAGCTACCTGCATATTTGCTCTTCATCTTCTGCATGGCAGCCATCTGCTTCCTGGCAAACTTAATGAGGTCATCTTTGGACAGTGTGTCCAGCTGGGAATGAAATATAAAGAAAAGAGAGAAGCGTCTTACCAATACATACCTAACAATGAATCATGTTCATACAAATCTAAATGCATAATAGAGATTTTGACAGCCTCTTTGAGCAACACTGTGCTTGTAGATGTGTAGTACCTTTGACTTGGCTGCACCTGCTGGTGATGGAGCCGCAGACTCTGCTCCGGTTCCACCAGGGTCCTGGTTCAGTAAAGGGAAAAAGAAGAAATGACAAACCCAACTAGGGTGCACATTGCAACAAGGACATTTAAAAGCTATATTTCAGGTATGCTATATATATTTTTTTTTTTTTACTGCTTGTCTTCAGACGATAAAAGGCCAGCACAGTATTTCCTTTGAAAAATCAGAAATTGAATGTTGCTCTGCTTGTCAGCAGAAGTTAATTGTTGATAAAGCATGTTTTAAAAGCCATTATGTTTTATTGGGAGCTACTTTTCAATTCGGCATATATATAAACCAAGTATAAGCCCTTTAATCCCCCCCCCCCCCCCCACACACACACACACACACACGAGATCTGCGAGGACTTTAAACTTAAACTTAAAACACACACTATCTGGACGATCTGCACTATCAGCACCCACCTCTTCTATTCCACTGATGCACTTTAACTTAAATTGTAATTGTACATATACATCTATTTATTGCACAATACTTTTTTATTGACGGACGATAAACACCATGCTCACTCACCATGTATATTCTATATATTCTGTACCTCTATTTATTGTTTTTTTTATAATTCTTGTACACCTGTACCTGTATCTGCTCTGCTTTGCTGCTTTGACACCTGAATTTCCCCAAGGGGATTAATAAAGGTTCATCTTATCTTATCTTATCTTATCTTATCTTATCTTATCTTATCTTATCTTCAACTTCAACTTTAAGAAAGGCTCATCTTTCCCTGTGTCAACATTTACACAAATACACTGGCGGAGGCGAACAGCGTCACCAATTCGGGAAATGCGGTTAGGCGACATTGTTAAAATATTTAATATAAGCCGGTTGTACTAGAATAGTGTCAATGCTTCAGAGTAACGTCATGTTCTACCAAGTAACGTTCAAGTACTTGTCGATAATCAGCGCATTTAAACACCAAGGTTTGGAATGAAGTACTCGCTGAGTAAACAGGACATAATGTGTAACCTGTTAGTGTTTACAGCCCTGTTTCAAAGTAACGGCAGAGCATTATATTATGAGCTAACTTTAAGATGCTAAACATGCATTAGTAAGTTGTGCCAGACCGGAAAGCTAATTCCTCGACACTTGAACATTTACCTCCATCTCAGTCTCAGTTTAGCTCCTTCTCAGTTTGTCTGACAGGCTCAGAGAGATAAGCGGTAAGTCCACCGGACAGAGTCAAAGCGATATCTGAAATAATATCCGATTTCTTGGAGATTTTAATACGAAAACACCCTCTCTGTTTTGGTTCTGGAGTTAACAGCAGGCTAAAGCGACGACTTGCTTCCGCAAACGTCAGCCTCGTGACGTCAGCATAATATACGTCACTCGTTCAACAGGATCCTTTCCATCCAAAATCTGTAAAATGTTTTCACAATATAAATATTGATTGTAAAAGTGTCATTACACATTTTGAACACGATAAACATAGCAATTAAATTTATGGTTAACTTATTGATTATATATGGTATATTTTACATATGCTACATAAATGTAAGTAACAAAAGTTACCCCCTTTTTAGTTAGTTTAGTTTAAATAATTTATCAAGACTCTCAAATTAAAAAACACTAAGAAAAGTGATAAAACTGTCAAAATGTAGAGTGAACTCTTTAAATAATGTATTTTTTTTTCTTTCTTATAATTTTATATTTTAGAAGTTTATTTATCCCAATTCTATTCTTTTAAATTATCCTTATTATTTCAATGTATTTCTTTAAATAAAATTCCTTCTTTCTCTGTAACAATATGTTGAGTACATGTCTGCGATGATTGTACATTTGAATGTTTTTTTAATAAAAATATACTACTTCTAATAATAATAATAAATAAATGGTTGATCCAAAATCAACATCTATTTTTTTGTTCTGTTTTCTCTGACAGTCTTTTGCAGATTGTACCCTTATGAATTGTGCACAGCCAATCTGAATTTACTGTACACCTGTCAGATACAAATATATAATCTTTTTTTTTATGTGGAAATGAAAAACACTAGTAATAAAATTTAACTGACATCCTTTGGACACCTGGTGGTTCCCAGGAACCAACCAACAAACAATAAACCACTATTGCATAGTTGCATTGTACAGTATATCTGGCCACACGTGTTGCCTGGAGGTAAAAATATCATTAACCACACAGTGCATGACCTAACGGGCCTCCAGCGTGTGTCATAACTGAGTGATGAAAAGGTCAAATTAAGACCTTTAACCTGTTTTGAGAGAGCTGGTTTGAAGACCATTATGTCTGGGCGTCCAAACAAGATTGCAATATAGAAGAGCGAGGGAGAATAAATACAGTGGCCCATAGCCTGCAGAGAATATTAGCTGGGGCCATACATTAAATATGCTCTTAATAAAACAATTTAGTATTACACAGATGAGTAACATTTCATTGCATTCTGACATTTGGAACCATTATGAAAGTACATTACATGTATGACTTGAAGTATGTGCACATCACGGGGAGCAGAGGTACGTTTATTTAAAATAAAAAGATCTTGTAAGTTAAGAGAAGAATATCCCAGTAGTTTTATTTACCTACAGTATGCTAACAATGAATAAAGTACACATTAGTGAAGTGAAAAAGTTGTAATGCCCTTCATGGTTTTTGCACAATTGGTTTTACTATACAATGAATTTAAAAAAAATAAATTACACTAAAATAATGCAAATATTAAGAATGAACCTCAATCTACACTTTTTTTCGAAAACGCCCCAGCACAGAAACGAATAGACCACACAGACTTTGACTAGAAAGCTAGAAGTGGTGTAGTTAAAAGACTGTGTATGCAAGGCCATATGGGGCATAAAATCATCTCAAAGCTGTTTGATGCTACCATGACATTGTTTTTGGGACCGCTATAGGGAGGTGGGGGGTATCTGCCCTCATGCTGACATCAGGCCTGTCACAAACATCAGTGGATGGCCTCGCTGTGCTTCTGTATTCCCATCACGTGAGTTGTATCCGTTGAATATGGAGAGCGTCTGTTTTGACACGAGTGATAGAAGCACTGACGGAGGCAGCTTAGCGAGATGCCTCTCATCCTGACAAGGCTCGGGCGCTCTGGGCAGCGGGGCAGGGGCTCTGCCGACTCCCTGTCTCATCTGGAAGAGACCCATCTCTGCCTTCCACCCCGCCTGGGTCAAACACACCCATCCATCACGGCCCCTCCCTTGTTTTCTCCCAGGGCATCGAGCAGTATTTTGCAGCCATTTTTCTCCCCCCACTCGTGGCCGTCAGTCAGGGACGGGTTTGCAGTAATATAACTGACACTGGCTGGCGTACAGGGAGTAATGAATAGCCTAGCTGGGTCTATCAGGAGGAGCAACAGACACTCTTTCATGCTTCTCTCTCTCTTTATTTCTCTCTCTCTCTCTCTAGTTTTCTCCTGCTAGTTTTGTCTCAACAATCACCACATTTCAAAGTAACATGGAGAGTGAGATACACTCTCCTCTTTACATACTGCAAACGTGTTTTGTACATTTCACTATGTAAATGGAAATGTTTTGCCTAAATGTTGTGGTAAATAAAAATGACAGTCAATGATCATCATCAACTGCTAATAAAAAAGCAATTATTTATTAAAAGACTTCACTTGAAAGAATATATTTTCACAAAAATGACATCTGTTTCACTTGCAAAGATTTATGTCACAGTGGGTCTTTGCAGAGTCACCCTCTGCTGCACTGCTGAGTTATGTATATTATAAATGTCTTTTTTCATGGCTAAGAAGTGATATAAAAGTGATATCTATAGCTGTAGCTAGACATGTCCAAAGCTGTAAATGTGTTACAGTGACAACCTTTTCCTGTGAAAAATAGTCTCGTATAAATTGCGACAAAAGCTGAATGCTATATTGTTTACACAGGCTTTTTGTGTTAAAATGGTATACGGGGCATGAAAAACACAGAATAGACAGCTCCACAGCAGTTGGTGCTACATTTCTCCAGCTCTGACCAGCAGATATAACACTGTCCCAAAAATCTTAAAGGAATTGGACATTGTGTTTTCTCAGACTTCTATACAATCAGACTTATTTTTGCAACCAGAGGAGTCGTCCCCTGCTGGCTGTTAGAAAGAATGCAAGTTTAAGGCACTTCAGCATTGGCTTCACTTTTCAGACCTGGAGGTTACGTACTGAGTGGTATCGATCTTCTCATCTAAATCTTAGCAAGAAAGCAAATAAGCGCATTTCAGAAAATGCAGAACTATTTCTTTAGAAGCTTGTTAGTCTCAGCCATCCTTTGAGATCAATCAGTGTAGTTGTAGAAAGACTGAAGAGAGGAGTAGGCTACAATGAAGTAGTCGTCCTCTCCAGACTCCATTCCCCCTCTCCTCCTCCTTTCGCTCCTCCACTCCACTGCTCTCAACCTCATACCCAATCAGAGAAAGGTGACTTTGGGGGTGGGGAGGTAGACTGGTTATGTCAGTGACCCCCTACAGCGTGATTGAAGCCTCCCAGTGGGCCCCTTCAGAGGCCAAGAAAGACATTAGTATTCACATTTGTTTGACTGAATCTTTCAGATAAGATTGTTACCTTTACTCAGCATTTATACCAGTCCACCTCATATTTTGTTCATTGCTTTCTTCATTTGTTTTCTTCCTGACATTTTACCTCTGCAGACCGGCGGTACCATTAATAGGTTTGACATTTTAACATATAGCTTTGGCATTTTAATGTATTAATGAGGGAATTGAACATCTCAGGTTGTTCTTTTCACTACGGAGCCTGAGAGTGAGCGGGGTTTCTAGTTAATACCCAAAGCTTATACTCCTGAAAGATGACAGAATATTTCATTATGTTCTGAGCTGCTGTTAATAGCGTTGGCTCTTTACATAATAGGTTAATAGTTAATAAAGTCTGAGTGTCATAATCTCAAGACAAGGTAATCTGTCAGAGGTTGTATGTCATTAATCAAACATAGATGCTGTAAATGAGGGGGGTATACAGTACTTTACCTTGATTTTGTGTTTGTGTGTGAGACCCCATCCTGATGCTCGTCCATTATTGATGATGTCAGAGTCACATCCTGTCCGCTCGGCCTCTGATCTGATGGATCCAAGCTGCATAGTTGACCTTCGATCTCAGCGATGATCTGACTCCCAGGTTGTTCAGACTTTTTGAGGCAGAAGCTGCCACAAAAAGTCAGAGACAATAGACCAATATCAGTAATCAGTCATCAGTCGTTTCTTATAAGTATTTATCAGTCAAAATTGTGATGGCAAACCATGCTGGGGCTTAGTTTTGTGTACAGTATCGTAAATGTATTCCCTTGTTTAATCTGAGGAATAGAAGTGAGGGATGGAGTGATGATCGAGGAAGAAAGAGCAGTAAGTGTAGCAGTTTTCTCTTCCATGCCCATAGGCTGTCAGCGTGTTGTATATAAATAGTTTGGTGGCTCAGCAGGAGAACAGCACTTCATCAAGGACCACGGGCACAACCTGCATCCGTCTGCACTTACAGTAGCATCAGCCTTGATTACAACAACAGTCTTCCTCTCTTCCTCCTCTTCTACGTGCTTACGGCACATTCTGCACATCCTCTACAGATGTTGTACATTCACTGAGTCGTTTCCTCCAACAGCGGAGGTGAAACAAGGTCACCTTTCTCCAAGATAACACACAGACAAATAACCCCTGGCCTAAGGACTTTGCTCATTATCTGTATCTCGACTTTTCTGCTGTTTAATGGTTTATAAGATTTTTTTTTTTTCAGTGGTGGCAATTATGCTGCTCTTACAGTATGTGCTGGGTAAAATGTCTCATCATATTGCACTTCCAAGTTTGAAGTTGGAAAGCACTGCATCCACACACGTACAACTCTGTTCAAAGGTAAATCAAAGGCAAATAAATAAGCATAAAGTGTTGTAAAGTTTACAGCTTTGTGTACTAATAATCACACTAAACTGCTATTTCGTTTCACTTAATTCATTCAGATTGACAGATGATTTCAGTAGCCAGTATAGGGCTGTAAATAACAGGTCAATATTTTGAATTCATTCAAATGCAACCCAGCCTAAGCATGTTATTTTTCATTGTCACTGTGCTGTACATCACTCTGCTGTGCAGTCACCATGGAAGCTAATGTACACATTCACTCAGCCTTGTGAGGCAGCCCTGAAATGACAGCCCTGTTTAATGCATGGTCCTTTTAATCAAACAACCCAACACATACACACAAACACACACACACATGCATGTGCATGCAGCAGGCCAGTGTTGGTTTCATTAGCAGCGGTGGAGAAACAACACAGTAGTTGATGTCTTAGAGAGTGATGAGGCATCTGGATTCACCAATGACAGCCGTTTGCTAAGTGTGACTGAAATACTGCCTCCTCCCTCGCTCGCTCTGTCTCTCTCTCATGCTTCCTTTCTCTCCATCTTTTCCTCTCTCTTCTGCTTCTCCTCATTCATTATCAGCCTGGTGGAGCTGTGGCCTGTAGCTGTGTGTGTGTGTGTGTGTGTAGAAGACGATGACTCTTAACCTCAACTGAATGTATTTCATCTGCACTGCCTCAATTTCAATCAGAGCTAATGGAAGTGCTGGCCAACGCTCAGCTCAGCCCTGCATGCACACTGTGTGTAAAAAAGTCGGTCGAGACAAGCTCAGCACTCACAATAAACTGTAAACTGACCCTAAGATTAAAAAAAAATGCTACTCAGCAATGAGACAGTGGGTTCAGAATCGTAGCATCATTTTGGAAATATTAATTAACTAATTAAAGGTAGGGTTAAAGGTAGGATAATGCTGAGAAACTAGCAAGAGAACACTAGATTACATGGTGAACATGTAAGCAAACAGTTGCTTATTTACACATCCAGCAGTTGCAGAGCAACCTCCCCAACCATTCATCTGGAGTCATGTTTGTAAGCTCGATATAGGTGCTTACCAGCTGTAACCGCCATATGACCGCGGTGCAGAGCGGCGGTCATGAGCTAGCCAGTGGGGCACTTTCACATGCAATAAAAGTATGCACGGCCGCCCGGCTATGTCAACAAAGCACGGAGAAGCTCTGATTACAACACACACGGAAGGAGAGCGACTTCATTCTCTGCTCAGGTGGACATTACTCCTCTATATCTTTACATAACAAATTGTTGTTTGCTGCTATATTAATGCTCTGGATATTGAATTTAGCACCTTTAAAGCTGAAGAAAAAGGAAGTTACAAATTCATATTTCTGTTTTCTGCACATTCATGTATTCTGTCTCACTTGTAGCCTACATTACATACTGATATGTTATATCATGTTATATCATTTTTTGTCTTTCACTTATTTCATTATGCAACATTTTTGTCCTCCTTTTTGTCACATTATATTCACTCATACAGAATTTGAATTATTAGCAATTATTTTACTGCACACATTCACATGGTGTAATGATCTCTTTGTGTGCATAGCTCTGCAAAAATAATGGCTTTTCATGTTTTTCATAGGAAATAGAAAAGTCCTGGTTCAGCACTAGTGTGCAGACTCACCATTTAATATTGCTCCCCTGTGACCCCCAACAGGATGTGCTTCACACATCTTGGGTATCACGATGAGAGCTCCTGCACCTCTCTGTCGCTACAGTTATGCTGTATTTAGCAGCAGAAGGGAACCACTCTCTATTCTTTCAGCAATTAAGCAGCATCACTCACTGTCAGAAAACTGGCCCTGAACGGTGAGCACTCCATTAGTGGAATTACAGCAGCTTCAGAGTGCTGCAGAAAGAGACGAGGAGACGAGGGAAGTTAATGAAGTCCAGTTGGTAATCCATCAGTTGTGATATGCCTTTTGCAAGAAAACACTCGCCGTGTGGACTGAAGCTGATGCTAAAAATTACCCATCCTCAAAACACGACTAAACCTATAGTCTACAGTAAGGTGTAAATAATGAACTGTTAGCACATTCAGGTGGATGAGGGCAGAAACAGTAATTACTGTGCGTTCTTATTGAGGAGCTCCAGATGGGCTGACTGGAAGACTGCGTCTGATGCCTCTTTGGCTGAATACGTTAAAAAAGCCCACTAATTGAGTAAGGAAAGTTAAACAGCATGCATGGTGCTTTTAGGAATAAATATAAAGTATGGGTTTATTCGTGGATTTGGCAACTACTGGAGAGAAAGTCAGCTTTCTATTCACTGTCCACATGATACAGTAGCTGTCTCCAGGACACACACAGACTCACAAGGTGAAAACAATAACAGCGTCGCTGTCGCGGCTGGTAAACATCTAATTACTTCCACCTTTGCTTCTGCTAAAGGACAGTCATTATTCACATGAACACGGGGCGTTGCTTGTCACGAAAATGTAACCATAAGTTGCTTTAATGCACAACAGACAGATGATTGTCAGTTGACTTTTCTTTTGTCATTTAACTGTCGTCCAAAACATCCCTGATGATGCACTTGTGGTGATTACACGGTGATGGCTGATAGAGCAACAGAGAAAATCCCTTATGTGCTCTCTTAGAAGGTCGGATACCCTGGCGTGGCATCTGCTCAGTAACCATGTTAGTGAGGTCAAAGGTGGAGTGATTGGTAAGTGATAAGTAGCCCAGCGCACCCGAAGGCCCTGGATAAGCATTCAACTCAACAGCCTCCACAACTAAAAGGCTGCGATGGCCTTTTCCAATCCCACTCTGTAACCTCCTTCATTACTCACCCTGAAAGTTACTTTAACACGTAATACCCTTTCTGTCTGTTGGTGCTTTATGGACGTCATATACACATTTCCAGGGGAATTCTTGTTTTTCGTCTGTCGGAGCATCTCCCCTCTGTGTTCGCTGATCAAGATGAACTGCTGTGTGCAGCCCAAATTCAATCCAGCGAGACCCAGACATCAATAATATATTAGTGGAGCAGTTAGAAGCCTAAAGATATCAGTATTGATCTCCTACTTAGATTCAGCTTGTTTGGACTAGGAGACAAATAGCCTCTCCGCCTCTCTCGAGGAACCCATTTAATTTTACAGAAAGAGTTACTCCACAGTGTTACCGCATCCCTGCTGCTGATGTCATTCACATCATCTACTGTGATATGAACAACGACTGGATATGGGACTAGAAACGTGTTATTATTTCCATTCATGCTATTACAGATTACTGCTTTCATTTATCATTTCTATCAAATGGATGGACTTGACGGACCAAAGAGAAGACTTGGAATTGCTCATGTTCACACTTGTTTATAGGTGTCAAAAAGCCTGGTTGATGGAGAGCACTGTCTCCAGATCTGTGAGTATGGCTTCCCTCCTATTTTAAGAGCAGGTCAACCAACGCCCTCTCTCTCTCTCTGTTGTTTTCTTTTATAGCTGCTCTTTGTCAAATGGATCAATGCAAGGGGAACATTTCAGTGGACTGAATGGATGGAGAACCTGCAAACCCTGTCTGATCAAGGTTGCATGCTAATTGTGACATTTATTACACATTCTGTCTGTGCATCATGCCTCCCTCTTTGAGTGGGCAATTCTTAAATCTTCTACTTTCTTATTGTGCAAAATATCAACCAATGAGACGGCAAATCTCCGCAACACTGTTTTCTTATGTGGTTATTCTGGGTTGTATCATGTATTAGTCTACAGTCTGTTTATGAATGACAGAAAGTTGAGTTTAAATGTCAGCTGGTATGACAGAGATGATTGGAATCTTACAGAGAGAGAAGTGTAAATTTGTTAAGTGCATAATTTGAGGTGACACTTTGTTACATAAGTTACAATTATAAAGTGTTTCCGTTTTCCATGTTTTGTTTCTCTTCAGCGGCGGGGCCTGTCCAATTCTTTTGTCCAGATCCAACCCGGTCTCACCAAAAGGTTTATAAATAGCACGACATTACACGGACATGTGTCATGAGGACGAAGGCTTTTTGCGTGTCATTTGTACGCCATGCAACAAAACTACGGCAGTTAGGTTGACAAAACGCACTAACGTAACTACAAAACAAACCGGTCTCGATCAATGAACAGTGCAGCCTCCATCGATCGCTAGCTGCTCTTTAGAGTTTTGTCTTGTTTGATCATTTTCAAAAATGCCTCAGCTTTACTTGATCTTTTTGGTAACTACATTTAGATAAAAGAGAGCACCGTGTGAGTAAATAAATTAAACAAATTAAAATTAAATGAATAGATTAATAAGGCTGTATAGACCTTTGTTATCCACTATAAATATGTAGCCTTTATACTATGCAACGTTTTGCCCTGTCCTTCTCAGTAAGTGATGGTCATGCAAATTGTGTGCCACTGCGTCAGCGTCCGTTCTGGGTCAGCTTTTGTATCTGGAGCAGACAGTCCTTTTGAAACTACTGGTGTGTTGCGCCTCTGTCACTCACACACACACACACACACACACACACACACACACACAAAAACTCTCAGTGTGTGTGTTGTTTCCTAGCTTCATCACGTCTTCAGGGCTTTTATCCATTTAGCTCTCTACTCTCGCTGCCCCAAACAAAAAACAACCTCTATCACAACAGAGATGATGCACTTTACTTTAGTTAAGAAGTCCAACACACAGAAACATGCAGACTGATAGGTGCTGCAGTGTTTTGTAGCAGAAAGCACAGACTTCTACAGACATGATGTATATAATAATGCCGTGAGCAACCTCCGGGTCTGAAAAGTGAAGCCAATGCCGAAGTGCCTTAAACTTGCATTCTTTCTAACAGCCAGCAGGGGGCGACTCCTCTGGTTGCAAAAAGAAGTCTGATTGTATAGAAGTCTATGAGAAAATGACCCTACTTCTCACTTGATTTATTACCTCAATAAACATTGTAAACATGAGTTTATGGTCTCAATTGCTAGTTTCAAGTCTTCTTCAATACAGCATGATGTTCATTTAGTAAATTATGGTCCCATTTAGAGTCAAATAGACCATAAAGCAAGGTATACTTTAGGGCGTGGCTACCTTGTGATTAACAGGTCGCTACCACGGCGTTGTCCGGTCTGGGTGTTGTCCGTGTTTTTGTCTTATAATTTCTACCCTTTCACAGTGTGTTTTAAGTTCATGAAAGTTAATTATAACATCGTGATCACCTAAAAATGTTTTATTCAGCGTTTGGTTGTATTTAGCTCTTCCCTCTCATTTCTCGTTGCAAATAACCAAGATTTTGACAGCCAAAAACCAAGATGTCGACGGACAAAATGCTGAACTCAAAGCAAGTAGCGTATTCATGCCAGTCATGTAAAATGGAGTAACAGATAAACTGAGTTCAGCGAAGGTTTACCCACCCCGACATCCCAGCATAAAACTAATATAACATCAGCATTCATGTAAAGTAAACACAATCGTAACTCTACAATTATAGTAAAGGAAGAATAAAAGTCTTAAACAATGCGATTTCCATTTTATTGATCTCAATTTCAGAGCCATTCCTCTGCATTTGGAAAGGGTGTCCCGATCCGTAACAGGGGCAATAGATTGGTAAATGGGTTAGCTCATGTAAGATTTAATTATCTTTCCCCATTCAGAACAGGTAATCTGATTACCCTCTGCTGCTTCCTGCACGGAGTAGAAGGAGACACGAATCGGAACTGCAGCAGAAATACTGAAAGTATTGTTATTATTGTGACATATATGACTGTGTCCAAGCTCCTTCTCTTTCTCTTGCTCAGTTCACGTTGTGTTTCTGTCATTAACACTAACTACAGAACAATATCATGTGGGTAAGCCCACATTAAACATCTAAAACATAATTCTACATTAATTCCTGCTGCACATTTGATTTTTTCATGACAACCGTCCACAATTAGTGCAGCTGAAGTTGCACCCAGGCTTTTTTTCTCCACATAATCAAGGATCTCTGTTCCCGGCAGATATTAAGAGCAATTACATTATGGGAGACACCATCACTTAAAAAACACATAAATACTCCCCTGTTGATTGCACTTCCCAAGACTGAGCCAGCATGGAATCAATAGGCCTTTTGTAACTAATGGAAACATGTCTTAATAACATAGAAGAACCATTTAATATGCACATTCAGATACAAAGTGAAAGGATTTTTCCAAAGGTATATTGTTCTTAGGGCAGTAATGAATTGACCAAAGGCAGTCTAATGGCTACAGGGTGTGAAATTAAAAAAATTATTATGATGCCAACACTGACATTAAACACTAAATCACATTAATTTCATTGTTTCGGTATGTCTAATTGCACTAAATAAGGTGCGTCTAACAAAAAATTGTTATTGGTTGTATGATGGAAAATGGATGAAATGTAGGATACACAGAATAAGATAACATGAATGCAGCTGTACACAACCTGGTCTCATGATAGGCGTATAAATAGCACAATATTACACGGACATTCTGCATGTCATGAGAACGCATTTTAGGCTTTTCCAACCCGTTCTCACTCCCAGCTCGTCAAATACCATACAATATAAGAATGGCGTTCCTATTGCATGCTAAATGTCTTGTGCATTATTGTGTCATTCATACGCCTTTTCGTGCGAGCGGGCTGCAGTACAAGAATAACACGGTACTCAGTGCTCTACATCTTTACTGCCTCAAGCTACACTCCAAACAAAAAAAGGAAAAAGTGAGACTATTTTTTGTCTCTAAAAACATGCTTTTAAATTGAAGCTTTTCAAGTAGGCAATCATCTATCTATCTATCTATCTATCTATCTATCTATCTATCTATCTATCTATCTATCTATCTATCTATCTATCTATCTATCTATCTATCTATCTATCTATCTCAACAGTGTAATCTGCCTCTGCTGTGTACTATAATTAGGTTTTGTTGTGCCACTGGAATCACTTTCTCTTGTTAATTAATCAATTATTAATTGATTAGTTAATAACTAATGTGTCTGTTCAATTAGTGATTACTTATGAGACCAAGGGAATCACCCGGGCCCAACATACTGTAGTCTGTTGTGCTCGGGATGTAGTCACCATGTTGCTGCTTGCACGCACACACACACACACACAGAAACACATACACACACACTTCTCTATAACAGAGAAGGCGGCCAATATCCAGAGTCACACGAAACCATTCCTGTTGATTCACGAGAGATGTAAAACCGGAAGAAATAATCAAATAAATAACCAAGACTACACTGGCCAACACACACACACACGCACACACACACACACACACACCAGCAGCTGCTCATCCATCTCTGCCTCTCTGTCCGCCTCTCTGGGTTGCCTCCTCAGCAGGTGTGTGTGTGTGTGTGTGTGTGTGTGTGTGTGTGTGTGTGAGGCGACCGGGGGATATTGGCGAGTTAAACCCGGCTCCTATCATATGTCATCTTTAAATGACAGTGTCGTAAAGCATTACGGAGAGCAGAGCGGAGGAGAGGGGCCCTGCCAGGGCTTTGTTAGCCAGATAAATGTTTCTGCCCCGTTAGCCTGTTAGCAAGCAGCTGGTATCACTTCTAATCAGAAACACATCCTGCCTGCTGCAACAGGTGCCCTGCAGCTGGGGAGGATAAAAGAATACGGACACGGTTTGACCGATACCAAAACCGATCATTTTGTCTTGGTTGCAAATATTCTATTCTATTGTATTCTAAATGTATTCATTTTAGGAACGATTCACTTACATCTGTGCATTAAGCACGGAGCTAAATCTAGGAGGCAATTAGCTTAGCTTAGCATAAAGATTGGAAATGAGGAAAGCGCTAACCTGGCTCTGTCCAAAGTGGAGTCTCTGCAAGACTCCGAGAAGTCACTGTGTCATCATCTTGGTTTTTTTTGCAACCAGAAGTGACACAAGAGGGTGGAGCTAAGTACAACCGAACGCTGAATAAGGAATTTCTAGGCAACCAAAATATTACAATTAATTTTTAAGGAACTAAAAACACACTGTGAAAGGGTTAAAGTTGTAAGACGAAAACACGGACAACTCCCAGACCGGACAACGCCGTGGTAGCAACCTGTCAATCACAAGGCAGCCACGCCCTAAAGCATACCCTGCTTTATGTCATTTGTTTTTATTTTTACTTTTTATGTTCAGCAGTTGGAGTTGCATTTGATGTATGACTTGTGCTATATAAATAAAATTTGATTGATTGATACTCTAAATGGGACCATAATTTACTAAATGAACATCATGCTGTATTGAAGAAGACTTGAAACTAGCGATTGAGACCATAAACTCATGTTTACAATGTTTACTGAGGTAATAAATCAGTGAGAAGTAGGGTCATTTTCTAATAGACTTCTATACAATTAGACTTCTTTTTGCAACCAGAGGAGTCGCCCCCTGCTGGCTGTTGGCACTTCTGCATTGGCTTCACTTTTCAGGTAATTTTACATTTTGTAGTTAAGGTTTATCTCTACTTCTCATGAACTTATGTAAAATTTCCTTTTGAGCTGGGGAAAGCAAATAATTAGTGGAGGAGAGCTGGATTGAGAGACTTACTTTTCTTGCCAAAATGGCACAGTCAGACATTTTTAAGTAAACCTCTCAAATTATGATTTCAAATGGGATAAATCATTTATTTGTCTCTTCTTCCTCAAAGTGGAGCTTGAATAAAGAATCATTTCGCCTGTGCCAAGTGAATGTGTTATTAAATGAGAATCGAAAAACTTTAGTTTGAAATAAAAGATGTCTTTGATTTCTTCCATAATAATGAATGAGCATCATATCTGCCAACTTTCATCTTTTTATCTCAGTCTTGGATGGTTCTTATTTTTTGCTTTGATGGAAACAGAACAGGCGTCTTAACTCATTCGGTAGCTGCTGCCGGAGGAAGCCAGATGGCAGCGGCAGCGAAGCAGAAAGACACATAGATGCATAGCCGTGTTTTTACTATACTGTATCTCTAATGTGGCTTCAAGGCTGCACCTCCTTCCCCCACTCAACATTCATCGTGAGTCCAGACATTAACTAAATCAATCTGAAGGATCCCCCCCCCGCCCCTCCTCAAACTGTGGTGTAATATAATTTGTGCATCGAAGGTTGTGTGGGTTCAGCTGATTACGTTAGCATCGCTGTGACGAAAGTCAGCTCCTGTCAGCTCTTCAACAAGGAGGAAAAGCAGGCTTTAGGAGATGGAGGTATAAATTGGTGAGAAAGAGGGGAAACAGGAGTTGCTTATCATTGATTCTGCACTGTGACTAGCTTTACATAGAAATAATAGGATAAATACTCTATATTGTCCCAGAGGGAAAGCTTTAAGATTTAATGATTGGCCGTCAGAATAGTCCCACAGCACCATGCTCATTACACTGATTTATTGTGAAATATATGCACGTATAATGTGACGTTTGTTGAGCTTTATTGAGGGGAAAAAGGGAATCTTTTATACAGGGAATCCTTTGCTTCACATATTACATACAGAATCTCCTCTCCTTTCCTCTCCTCTTCCCTCCCCTCCCTCCCTCGGGCCTGTTAAGGCCTAATTGGAGCAGAGCTACTTACCACTGATGGGATCAATGGGAGAACCAACAGTGGACACACACCATTTTCATTACTACGGCAGGTTAATACATAGGCAGCCACCGCAGCAATCAGTGAGTGCAGCAGTAATAAGAAAGGCTGCAGAATCTGTCAAAATAAGGAGGTGCAGCTGAATTATATTCCAAAATGTGGACGGGTCGTAGTGATTTTCCATATGTGAACCGAATATGGCTGAATAACTAAAAATGACTTAAAGTGCATTGCAGTGCATTAAAATCATTGATGATATGCAGTGAATCCAGATGAAAGTGGCCGCACAATTAAAAAATATAGATTAAAGAAGATAATTCATGGTAAATGGTAGATTTTTCATTTGCGAAATGTACACACACACACACACACACACACACACACACACACACACACACACACACACACACACACACACACACACACACACACACACAGACACTCAAATTGCAGCTCCCATGAGATGTGTTGTATGAGGTGGTCTTTCCTTGCGGTGTTACAGTGATAGGAAATCAATAGGTGCGGTGTGTCAGTCAAATGTGCACGAGAACACTGTCAATCACATCAAATCGTGAAACTCAGTCTCAATGCAGCTGCAACAAAAGAAGCTGTTTGAGAAATTTTTTTTTGTTGCAATCAGGAAAAAAAAAAAATCCAATTTGCATACAGATTAGAGAGAACAATTGATTTGGCTTCACAAATGAAAACACCTGTGGATTGTCTTAACAAAAAACACTTGTTTGATTTGCTGGAATGATGATAGATGGAGGCGATAATACGTAAAAATGAGTTCTGTTACGCCTACAAGAAAACTTTTTATTTGAGGTGAGCCTATCAAAAATGTTCTCCATACCTTTCACTTCAAAATAATTTGATCTCCATTATCCATGGTTTTGACTGACTTACTGTAACACCTTGGAATGTGCTCTTTTCAAGACTTAAAAAAAACAAAAACAAAAACAAAAGGGATATCAATAAGTACAAGAAACTAGTCCCAGTGGGTCTGACAGCTGAAAGCATGATATGCAGCAGAAGAGACAAGACCAGAAACACACACCAGACCAGACAGACTTGACAATACATCTCATACACAGTATGCATGTATGACTGTGCACATAAACCCTTAAAATAGTCAATATGATAGTTGATGACGATTTTGCCTTTATTGTATTGTGTTATTTTAGCTTAAAATCATATTGTTTTAATGTATCAGACAAATATTCAGTAAGTTTTTACATGAGTATTATTATATAGAAACACACTTCTGATTCCCCTTGAGCCTACACAAAACTACACAAAGCAAACACTGATGGTCTAATTTTGTTACAGCCATATGATATTCTCCATGGCTCATTATCAACCTGACACTGTACCTGTCCAAAGGTATTGTCCGGAGTATATCCAGATCACACACCACAGGCATAATTTCATTACACTCCCGGAAGAAAAACTGCTTTTAGAGGAGGTACATTAGACATTATCATCAACCACGACAATGACGCAGAGTCTGTTTCAAGGTGTTTACGATGTTCTGACATGCTCGATTTAGTACTTTATCATTTTACAAATCAGAGAGTGTTGTGAGAAATGTCAAGGGAAAAAATTAGGAATTGTTTGTTACCTTTTTAATACTGGCAGGTTGGACCACCAGGGATAATGTTTAACTGTCAGGAAGAGCTCCGTCTCTCTCTTTGTGTGTGTATTTGTTGAGGCTAACTGTCTAATATGAAACCCACTAGAGACTGAAAACACAGACTGCTAATGACACAGATCTGAGTTCATTTAAAACACAAAGGAAGGAAGACAAACTGAAACTTTTCTATCCCAGCGCAACAGTAATTACTGAAATAGCAGAATGTGATATCAGGAGGATCTTTATTCAAAGACTGTCTGTAGTCTTTCACAGCTCAGATCCAGCTGCCTCACAAGGCAGGATTTCTTAATAATCTGGATAGAGTAAACTTGGTGTCTCCTTAAATAGGCGTATTTATGATATTGATGCCTAGTTTAGCATAACGACTGGAAACAGGGGGACACAGCTTGGCTCTGTCCGAAGAATGTGGCTTATTGCTGCGTTCACGTCACATCATTTAGACCGTAAGTAATTAATTACCTCACGTGATGACAAAACTTCAGGAGGTTACTGCCAAGAAATAGTCTGGCACATTACCTCTTGTAAAACTGCAATTTCTTTTTTTTTTTTTTACAGTTCAATTCTTATATAAATTAAACAAATGAAAGTAACATGTTAATTAGTGATCTTTAGAGGTGCTGGTAGGTCATATAGGGAATAGGAATATTTCAAAATGACAGATTATTTATAAAAATGACATGTAGCATGATGATGCAATGAACAGTTGAACTATGGCATTTGAGGTTTGCTTGCAGAACAATGTGCTTACTAAGTGATACATGTCTGTTTTCCCAGTTCCAGTTTGTTGCGGCGCTGCTATAATATTCTCGCCACAGCTCCAGCTGTAATAAATCCTCCAATAATTTAAATGTTCCCGTCTACAGTATTGCCAGCATTAATAAAATGTACCCTGGTGACAGGGTGGCTATGTGTGTGTGTGTGTATGCAATTTCTGAGTATGACTGCATGGTGAATGGACTGCATTTATATTTGCATATATATGCATACGTGTGAATATTATGAAAAATAAAACTACACAAAGCAAACACTGATGGTCTAAGTTTGTAACATGGTGAGGATGTACAAATTACATATCAACCAGCATACTATATATGTAAAATTGTAAAAAGTCGGACTAATGTATTGTTGGGTTTGGTTTCTCAAGGCACGGGATTTGTTAACAATAAGAAAATGATAGAATAATGCCCTAACTGTGTGGAAACGTCTTAATACAATAAAAAAAATGGATGGTTACGTACCACAATATCACCAGCTGATCTACCGAGCTTCGGGTGAGTGCACAACAGCCGTGTGCGATTTGAGACCGCACTACTATGTCGAAATTCATGCACTACGCAAATAAGTATATAGTGTGCACAGTGTACTACATGGAAGTGCACTAACGGAAGTATCCGAATTGCGACACAGCTACTCTCCAGCTCAACGCTGCTCAAAGTTGTTTGACCAGACGAGGCCAAGAAAAGGTTATCAGCAGCAAAATATATCAGAAGGTTACTTGTGTAAGCACAGCTCTCTCGCCAACAATCAGTAACAGAAAATGAATGGAAAAGGGCATCAAGGTAATTAACAGATTGTTGGATTGCAAAGTGGTCTGAGGGGAATTGCAGTGCAAAAGCTCTCAATAAGTAGTCCTCTAAAAAAACTGGATAAATATGAAAATAAAAAGACAATAAACTGTAATTAAACTATATGAATAATACACTTACAGACAGACACTGGTTTTACTCCTGAAGAAACTCAAGTTTCCCATGAGATTCAGCTCTTAAATGATGAAGGACAGAAGCAAGGACATAGCCGGTGGGTGGGTGGAGACTCTGAGTCCAGCCCATGCCTCATATGAGCTAAGGCTGCTTGCGACAGTAAATGTCTGGCCTTCCCATTCGTTTCTCCCTCCTTCTGTCCCGAGAAGTGGAGCACTTAGTCTAATGCGAATAATGACGATGACTGTTTTCCAGGCGGGCCATTAACCGCTGGCCGTATCGAAAAAGCAGTAAGAGAGCCAAGATTTATTGCTATAAATTACATCACCCCTCTCTTTCTCTTCTTTAGCTATAGACCCTTGTTCTTATTTTACATTTTATGTGTTATTATTCAATTTTCTTTGCTCACTTTTCCAGTTATGGTTTCTTTTATGCTGCAGTTATGACGCCCTGTTCTGTCTCTCTCAGATGAATTCACCTCAGTCTGGACAGCCAACGCATCTAAATATAATTTTAAAACGTAACATTAGTAACATACACTTCTGCTACCACAGTGTATGGGTACTGGAGTTGATTTTCCATAGTGCATTTTATTAACTAAGACAACTTGATTCCTTCTCTTCCGCTCCTTCATTTCCTTTCAGCTACGCCTCTTGGCTCCTAGCCATTCATAGATTTTACCACCTCTTCCTATTATCCTATCAGTTTAAATGTATGAGGCTATCTTCTCTTGTCTCACGCCGCCCCATAGAGAAGTATGGATAGCTTAAAAAAAAAAATCCTCTCTCTTTTCCACTTTGGAGACAATTTATTCAGTTTATTAACCCAAGCAGCTGCCTCGGTAGATTGATTCCGGCCCAGAATGCAACATTGCCAGTCAGTGTCTCCATATGCCAGTGTAATGTAACAGCCAAGAAAAGCTTTTAATTAAACTGTCTGGAGGCATGAAATATATATTATTAAACATTAAATCATAGCTGTTATTTAAAGCTAAAAGCAATTAAAATGTAGAATAATATCATTGATAAATAAAAGATATATAAAGGGGGTGTCAAAGTGTGTCATGAGTTCATCAGCACTTCCAGCTGCCTTCCTGACTTCTTCTTTTTGTCATTTTAGAGAGAATAAGTCATGAGCTGTGCTGCAGGGCTGAATGTATGTGTATGTGTGTGTGTGAATTACAGGCCGCTGATGACGTTCAGGGAATTTGCTGTTGTTTTAAACACAGAGGAAGCGTCAAGGAGGACAAAGCTTGAGTCGAGAAGCCCGCGGCTAGGCTGTAGGGTTGGATAAGATAAGATAAGATACATAAGAGAGTGGAAACATTTCAAACACAAAGTGCTCTCTCGACCGACTGGGAGTTCAATCAGAGGGAATAAACACATGACGAACATAGCTCATCAGAGGCTGTATGTTTTTTCCATGGATTACGAAGGAGCCAGTGATACGTCAAACCTAACATAAGACATGTGATCTGTTTATTTGAACCTGACAATTCACACTATCATGCAAAAACAACAGTTTTTGCATTATAGAAGCTCCTGTGTCAAAGCCTAAATGATCATACATGCATCATGAACCATTAAATGGTAAAATAATATATAAATATTCAGCTTATCTTACCAAGCACAAGTTTTACACCCGGTTTTACTTGATGGACGTGCCAGTATTAGCCGACTACGGAGCATTATTACCATGACAGAATCATAAAATTGCTGCATTAAGGCGGGAAAAGCTTCATGCATTATTTCTCCAGTAATTCAAGATGTGGCTCAGCATTTTTTTTTTTCTAATTCCTGCAAACCCTCAGCAAAAAAATGGTCAAACTGCATGAATGTTTGCCAATTTTACATTAACATGTTCATAGTTAGAATGTTAATGTAAAATGTTAAAAAGTTTATTTGTTTTTTAAAAAATGTGCTTTATAATTGACTGGAGAATAAATTACTATTTTCCAGTGAGTGTTTTTGTGAGACGATAACACACTTTAAACATGCTGCTGATTTATAATTTCGATGATATCGGTCTAATCTCATGTCTGTCACCTGCAGGCGAATCATCTGCCACCGTGGCAGGTTTCATTGACACTTACACTAATAACTATTAAACCTGCTCACATGCCTCCATCTCCTTTCTACAGACAGAATAATAGCTTGCTGTTAGGATTTGGTCTGGAGGCGTCGAAGGTACATACATGATTCCCACAAGATGAAGCAGCGACAGTGAGAGGTGTAACGTCTACACGTGAATCAACTCCCTCGTATCAGCTTTAGAGACAGAAACATGACTGTCTCAATTAAATATAGCGCGATTGAAAAGCACATAAGGGATTGTGACAGAAGTGGCTCTAAATGGCACCATAATGACTCAACGAACCATATCATTAGTGAAAAAAATACTTATCAAGATAAAAAAAACAAAAAAAAACAGCGCAGAGCTCTTTCATGGATTCTTATGACTCTATGCAGTAATAAGTGTCTATAAAGAAGCACTTGGAGACTTCAAATATAGAAATCCTAGAAAGGCGGAGAGCGAGAGAGAGATGTGAACTAAGAAAGTGAAAAGAACTGAATGTACTCAGATAAGAGGAGCCATGCTTTCATTTCATGTAATGCCCTCAAATTACAATAAAGTAGATGAAGCAGTTAGTTGAACTAAGTTTTGCTATTAGAAATCCTGTGCTACAAGATGATGAATAAATTATTCAGTCAAGTGGTGTATCATTGTTATTAATGTGTTTTTGTTCGCGTGGTGTGGATTTCATCTCACAAATTAAGAGGGTTTTGTCTGAAATCACAAATATGGTCAATAATAAAAGGGTTTGACATGCACAGCACCAACATTTTCTCCTGATCTTGCCCAGTTGCATTTTATTTATTTTTGTTCATCTTGGTTTTTTGATGCTTGATGTTGCCAATATGGCAACATCAAGCATC
The DNA here is from genome assembly GCA_916701645.2 of Sebastolobus alascanus. Classification (NCBI taxonomy): domain Eukaryota; kingdom Metazoa; phylum Chordata; class Actinopteri; order Perciformes; family Sebastidae; genus Sebastolobus; species Sebastolobus alascanus. The sequence goes on from CAKAOJ020000180.1 coordinate 125,184, forward strand.
CTTTCCCTATTACTTTAAAAGCAGCCTTCGCTGCCTCTTGGACAGGTTGTCATTGTAAATAAAAATTGGTTCTCAATTGACATATCTGGTTGAATAAAGATAAAATAGTTATGAGTGAATATTCCCTCACATAATAAAGCTTCAAACAAAAATCATCTGTTTCGGATATCCCTCACCTGTACTGGTCTGGCTGCAGTTTAAACCTCATAATACACTTCTACTTCAGGTACAGTAAAAAAAAAAAAAGGAACTTCAGAAAATATGATATATTTTTTCAACCACAAAAACAATAAAGATTTAATTCTTCCTTTTGTTATTTGTATTTTGAGGAAAAACGCAATTTGAGGGCTTCTTCCATCAGAGCGGGGTCAGACTGGTGTAGTCATGCTGGGAGAGAGAGATTGACAGCACTGACAGTTTCGTCAGTTTTATGATTCAGAGGTGGGCGTTTTGATTGATGCGTCCACGCAGGCGGCAACCCCGAGATTAAACCCTCCACCAGTCAGTCCACACTCTGTGTACACACTCACACACACTTACCCATCTTTCCATATTTCATATCTTATCAAATGGTTGAGAATAAAACAATAATTGACATGTGAAAAACATGTAATCTGTAAAAATGTAAAATGCTATAATGCAAGTATATGTGCATATGGAGAGAGAAAACCAAATCGTGACTGTGCTAAATAATATAATTTATTCAACTGACCTCACATATGTTTACAACTATACTCTTATAGACACTGCATGAATAAATAAATAGCTGTAATTTCACTGTCAACAAACATCATTTTCAATGCTGCATTTAAAAGTATACCAATTTGTTCCTATATGCTTTTTTTTGGTATATACTGTACATTTATCACACAAAAATACAGCATCATTGCAGTTTACGACATATAGCCACAAATGTGCCAGCTCGACGTCTGACCGTGTTTTCTGTGTGCGTTCACGTTTGTGAATGAACCTATAAGCTACGACACACTTGTTATTATGAGGCTTATCTGATGAGGAGGAGAGTTTACATTCACATTTAAGTCCAATGAGATCGCCTGACACTTTGCATAGCATCAGACAAGCAGTCACTCCATTCAGTTTGAAGCTGACGTCACCTTGGTGGCAAATCATAAATCACACAACTGTTATTTATGTTTTAGAGAGGAGATGGGATCAGGTTGGGATATAGTGCGTCTTACTGTACCTCAGCAGATATGGCTGCATACGGGGATCAAGTCCTCTTCACTCTAGAGACTAACTAGAAGGCCATCTTGCCACCTTAAAGGATAAGGCTGGTGTTATACTAGATTTTTCTTATTGTCACCAGATCCCTTGAAAAGACCAAAATCAACATGAATTGATCCAAATAACAAGTGTTGTCTGAGCAGCCAAAGACTGATAGCTTGTTCCTCTGTGACATAGAGCTCCGTTGTTGTCCAAAAAACTATTGAAAATATATAAATGAGCCACACCTCTTCACTGGATGGCATATTCCTTCATTAGGATCAACATGGGCACTGTAGTTTAATTCTAGTCAGTTCCATATACACTGTCCTGCTGCTCTGAATACCAGAGGTGGGACCAAGTCATTGTTTTGCAGGTTACGAGTAAGTCTTTGCACTCAAGTCCCAAGTCAAGACTGACAAGTCCCAAGTCCTAAACTTTGAGTTTTTAGTCCTAAACAAGTCATAATGCGCTCTCCCCAAATGTAATGCGATTTTAACAACAGAGTAACTGGCGCCAACTGGTGCTCAGTAACGTTAGTTCTTCATGGTTTTCTCCTGCAACTTGATTGGATGCTGTCGAATTAGTTCAAACAAACAAAGTGGACCTGGGGAAAAGTCCCAATAATATTCACCAAAAATAAAGAGTCCAGAGTTCAACAAAAGAACACAACTTTTTGTATGGATTCAGCACTAAACAACAAAAGATAGAAATTGAGTTTGTTCAGTTCAGTTCAGTTTTTCCCCCATGAGTGAATCCTCTTCCCAAACAAATTAAGGATCTCTGTTCAGTTTGTTAAGTTCAGTTATTTCCACACGAGTAAATCCTCTTCCCAAACAAATCAATAAAGGATCTTTCAAAAAGTACATAAACACAACGATGCTGTCGGAGTTGCCTCCGATACCAGGCAGTTGATCGTTTCCCTGTACAAACTTTTAAAATACCATACTTTTAAATCTTTGGGTTTGTGGGAAGTTATCAAGTATTTTCAAGTCAAAAGGCTCGAGTCCAAGTGAAGTCACGAGTCATTTCTATTTTGTCAAGTCAACTATAAAGTCATCAAAGAGTCCACACCTCTGCTAAATAAATACCCAACAGGATGCCTACTGCGTATCAATCTACACATGGAAATAGTCCCCAATAAATGCACCATTTACTCCTGAAACTACAGTACCCAGCTGTGTAAGGAAATTGCTCCGCCTTATAAGACTCTTAACACTTTAACATAACACTTTATATTTATGACTGCTTTTTATAGATGTACGTCTTCAGTCGGAATGGATCCATAGATTCAAAAAGACACAAACAAACCACAACAATTCTGAGAGGAGATGAACACGGAGAAGTCTGTGAAAATGTGAGAAGTGATGTTGGGGGATTTATGTATGAGGGTACTCAATCAGTAATAACATTTCAACTTTCATCGCTGTATACGACATACTGTCAAACAAACCCTTATAAACCACAGATTCAAACCTCTTTGCAGCATAAATCAAATGTCCTGAGGGCTAATCGACTGGGGATTGGATCGATAATGGCCGGTGCTACTGACACCATCCCGGGAGGAACAATCATTTCCTGTCTCCGCTAACCTGCTGTGGCTGGCCAGTCAATACAGGTTAAGGATGAGCAAAACAAACCATGATAGACAAACACACAAACGCATATTTCAGAATAGCTTCTGTGTGATAATTTCATATCGATGAAGTATACTGTTTGTTAAAGGGTAACTTCGGTATTTTTCAACCTGGACCCTATTTTCTCATGTTTTTGTGTCTAACTGATAATAGGGATAATAGGTACAACAATTTCTGAAACTGGTCCAGTATTGAGGGAGAACGCTGTAGACAGCAGCTGCTCACAGGCTGCAATACGGTGCTAGTGGGGCAAGCTGGCACCGCCATTTATGTCCACTAAAAGTGCTTGTTTTTGCCATGACAGGCTCTAATTGTTATTATAAGTGTCTGACATAATGGAAAGAGTCTCGCTCGAGAAGAAGTCTCCTTCTGAAATCTGGCGAGGTGACGTGAAGACAACGGTGGAATAGTGCAATACATCCATGGTGGAAACATGAGTGTCAGCTGGGCAGAGTTTGTTGTGTTGGCGTACAGAAAACGCAGCTTAGTGTTATCTACAAGATTTTCAATGTCATGGCTGAATATTTAGATGATTTCCACAATGTGGACGAGGTCTTTGAATTCGATGGCCGCCTGTACTGTATTTATTTGAGCCAGAGTATACGGATATTCAGATTCCACAACGAGACTTCCCCTCGAGCGGGACTTGGACACAATAACAAACAGACCGGATCAAGTGAAAGGTAAGAACATTTTTTTATTTCTCTGTAGGGTCCTTTCCATAATGTTGTCAGACACTTATAATAACAATCTGAGCCTGTCAGTGGCAAAAACAAGCACTTTTATTGAACGTAACGTAACATTGACGCTGCTCGCTTGCCTTCGCAGCTTGTTTCGCGGCTGCCGGTTACAGCCTTATCCCTCAATAGTGGACTTGATCAGAAATTGTTGTCCCTATTAGTCAATTTGACACAAAAACATCGGAAATTAGGATCCAGGTTAAAAAATATAGAAGTTACCCTTTAATGCCAATCATTTTCAAAGCTTAGTGTTTTAGATTTCTGGATTGTCATACTTTCTAGGCTGCCATTGGCTTCCATTCATTTATACATGAAAATGAACTTGCAATACAAACATCATATGTGCTTTAATTGTTGTTACTGTTATCGTTATGTGGTAATGCAGTTGTAAATGCACATAAATTCAAAGATGTACGACGCATTCGTAAGTTTGATAAAGAGAAAGATTGCAAATTGATTTTCACAATGAATGGAAATGAATGGAAGCCAATGGCTGCTTGGTTTATATTGGATATTTGAATCTGTGTACATATCAGGGTGGTGTGTAACGAAAGCTGAGGCTCTTATGGAATTACATTCATACATGATGATCCTGCAGTACACGTTTTACGTCCAGTACAAATGTTCAGTGTTGAGTTCAACGTGTTCGAGCTGTTTACAGCAAAACACTCTGATAAACCCACTGCACACTACCTACCTACCTACCTACCCGCCATAGTTAGTGACTAGCTGGTGAACATAGTGGAGTATTTAGCAGCTAAAAAGACAGATCTTTACCTCAGGAGTTGGTGGAGACCAAAACAGATATAAAAGGAGAGTAAATATTTGACTTACATTCATCAGGGGGATCTTGATTATAGTTGCAACATGGGGATATTGTATTAAACTATTAATTTCAAACAAGTTGCCAGTGAACGTTAAAAATTGTTATGACTGAACGTAATCTGCAGAATCATCCAATATCAACCTTCTGTTTGGCGAGTCAATGGTTTGGTAATATCATGGTGGCATGTGGTTCTTACTGTGTCTGGAATTAACAAGTATGACAGGAGGATTAAGAGCAAGGTGAACATGAAACATAAAATGAGAAATATCTATTGATCTTCAAGTTAAAAAAAAACAATGACGGTAACTTGCAAATTCGGTATAATGCACCTATCTATACAACTACAGATATTATTGCTCTATTAATAAAGTTACTCTACGCAAACTTAGATTTTGGAGCATTCACCGCTTTGTTGTCAGGTATACTCATGTGCATGTACATCAACACATACACACACACACACAGACGCGCACACACACACTGCTATGTAGACGTGGACACAGTTAGATATTGCACTATTCTCATTACCCACATCAAACCCTTGTAGACGTTGATGTCCACTGTAGTCACTCTTTGTTTTCCCCAGAAAGTCCCTCTGAATACTGTCGCAGCACTTAAATTAAAATGGTTGTAGATTCACAGTCATGATTTAAAAAGAAATGAGTTTTGTATGCTTGACACAGCTGATTGAGAGTCAACTTCCTGGTTCTAGGCAAAGGATCTTAACTAAGAAGGAGGCACCATGTAATCAGCATAAAACAAACTTGTGGAGTCACTCGGAAGCCACAGCAGATTTCTGTTGGTTTGGCTCCCAGTGCGGCAGTAGCAAGTTTCCTGAAGAATGTCGATGCCTCTTAGATTATTCCTTCTTCTTCAAATTCCTTTGTGCCTTTGTTGCCTAGTTGTCATTGAGAAAAGCCTCTGGACTGGACTCCCCATCGTCACTGAGGGCCTCAGTGTTGATGAATGTCCCGGCGAGTGACGCGCCAAGGGCCTGCTTGACGGGCGCCATCTCTGACAGAATGATGTTATCTTGGTTGCTCACCAGCGTGGCTTTGTCCATGATCTCCTTGCTATGCTTGGACACCACGGCGTCCAGGAAGTCGTACTTGTGTGACCACGTACCGCTTTCAAATAGGTACTTTGTCAGGTAAGAAAAGGCCACGTTTGCCAAGAAGGACGCCAGCATGGACATAGTCTTGAACGGGAACCTCTGCTGGATAAAGTGCTCTACATCCCCAGTGACGTGGTGGATCCTCTCCTGGGTCACCCAGCCGGGGTAGTAGATGAAGGGAGGGAGTTTGAGGTAGGGCTCCCCTCCACCGATGCGCAGCAAGAGCCCAAAGACATAGCCAGCCACAGAGCCATAGGTGTTGGTGCCCTTGACGAATAACACACTGAGAAGTTGGGGAAAGATGATGACGTAGACCAAGTCGGAGCTCAGGTACCACAGGCCGTACACGGATCCGGTTAACAACGCCATAGCAGTGGCGAGAGCCCCGAATACAAAGATGGTGCAGCGCATCACCCAAACAATCTCATTATCAGAGGCCTGGAGGAAAGAGGAAAGAGATAACAGAGTGAAGAGAAAATGTGGGGAAGACAAAGTTGAGAAGGTAAGGTAAAGGTATGAAAAGAGAGGTCACATTAAAACAAGACTACCAGATGAGCTAATGGCTCTATGAGGCTGCACAGTGGTGCTTTATATGCAAATGTCAACTAACATGCTCACAATGAAAATGCCAACCTGCTGATGTTTAGCAGGTGTTATGTTCACCATCTTAGTTTAGTGTTTTGGCATCAAGGCCTCAGGTCTTGCGCTGGTCTTGTGCCTTCCTCCGTTCATGTGAATGAGCCCCAGTCCGAGGCTAGACCGCGGGCTGGGCTGGGAGGCGGAGTTAAAGAAAACGCTACTGCGCCTGCTCTGTGGGCCCAATGACTGCAGAAGATCCGGGTACTTTATCACTCGGCAGTCGAGCCATTTTGGCTTCATGCTCCACTGAGCAACTCTCATAGGAATGAATGGGAGCCTGCCTCCAACGCTGTATCCAGTTCTCTTTATAAATCCATGATTGTTATGTGGACTGCTGTTTTGAAGCCTCAAGTTGGCCGCCGCCATCTTGGTTTTTTGCAACCAGAAGTGACTCGAGAGGGTGAAGTATAACCGAATGCTGAGCAAGACATTTTTAGGCAACCAAAGTGTTACAATTAACTTTTATGAACTGAAAACACACTGTGAAAGGGTTAAAGTTGTAAGACAAAAACGTGGACAATGCCAAGACCGGACAACGCCGTGGTAGCGACCTGTCAATCATAAGGTAGCCACGCCCTAAAGCATACCCTGCTTTATGGTCTATTTGACTCTAAATGGGACCATAATTTACTAAATGAACATCATGCTGTAATGAAGAAGACTTGAAACTAGCGATTGAGACCATAAACTCATGTTTACAATGTTTATTGAGGTAATAAATCAAGTGAGAAGTAGGGTCATTTTCTCATAGACTTCTATACAATCAGACTTCTTTTTGCAACCAGAGGAGTCGCCCCCTGCTGGCTGTTAGAAAAAATGGAAGTACTTTTCAGACCCAAAAGTTGCCCACTGGTCAGTACAAAATATCAAACCATCCAATAGTTGCTGAGATATTTCCAACCGACATCAAGCTACATATTTTATAGCCTATCAGCGGGGGATTAATACATAATTTTGAAAGAATTAGAATTTTCAGTTCTTTTGAGTCTGAGCTTGTCTGTTTGAATGTTGTCTGAAGGTTTGGAGTCAAGTACAATCATCTGTCACATTTGTAAACCACTGGGATGAAACTAGAATTGATTTATCGATGATTTGACTGATGGTTGCAACCACTGGCTTAAACGGTGCAGATGTGTGTTAGTATTAATGTTGGCACTCTTACCGACTGCCGAAAGGCGAGCTGATAGATGTTCCTGGCAAACATGGAGCTGGCCGAGAGAATGGATGAGTCTGCTGATGACATGACGGCAGCCGACACCGCCCCAAGACCAAAGAAGGAGACGTAGGATGGGCAGAGGTGCTGAAGCACTATGGGAAGGATCATGTCTGATTGATCCTTGTCCTTCGGAGGGATGGACCCATAAGTAGTCTGGTTCCAGTCTGGAAGAAGAAAAAGGTAAAAGATGCAAATGTAAATAGAAATATCAAGGCATATTTTTGATCCTTTTATGAACCGATCAGTAATATTCTATCAGGATTATACATACCAAAATTTAAAAAAATATTTGCCTGAATTATTCAGATAAACAACGAAAAACAATGCAGCGACTTGTGAGAAGCAATAACACAACATAACTCAAGTTGAGCAGGCTGTACTTGGCGCACATTCCTATGTTGGGATTAATAAAATTATGTTCTTGGCCAACTTGTGAAATTTTGAGTGGATTGATTACTACATTGCAATTCTTGTACTGATCCCATAGCGTTTCAAACAAAAGGCTCGACTTTGAGACCTTATTATACAGCTCCCCGTGGATACACCTGTTTTAGTTGCTGAGAAACAAACATGCTGAAATACAGCAAGGATTAATAATGTAATGCTGTGCTGTTAGTCAAAATACAGGGAGAAAGCCACAGTAATAAGAGGAATGACAGAAATAATGGATACTTATTGAAAATCTGACATCCATGCAGTATTAACTATGGTTAATACACTGGTTTGTGCCTATTGGATCATTGATCCTAATATGATATATGAGCCAGTATTATAGAATTGATTGTGTAGTTTAATTGCATTTTAATTGAACATGTTATTGATAATCATTTCATTAATAATGATCCATGTCTGCGGGAAGCCATTGATTCTAATGAGACATTTTGGACAGCTTGGATTGCAACACACACACACACACACACACACACATACACACACACACACACACACACACACACACACACACACACACACGGAGATGGAGAGAGACTTCATTCTCTACTCAGGTAGACATTATTACTCTCTCTCTTTACATAGCAAATAGTTGTTTGATGCTATGTTAATGCTCTGGATATCGTAGGCTAAATATTGACTGATGATGGCGCTAGATAACAAGTCAAGGGATCACAATTCATCCTGATGGGAACATGAATGTGTGTACCAAATTTAATGGCAATTCATCCAATAGTTGCTGAGATATGTCAGTCAAAATTACAAATGTGCAACTCATGGAGGAAAAGTGAGGGGATCATCAAAGTCCTTGTATCCTTCTATCTTTCTGCCACTTTTTTTCATCCTTCTGTTCATCCTCCAGAGGTATACAATCTGTGTCTTTCTCTCCTTCCCCTGGATATTCACAAGGTTGATTAGCGCTGGTTACACATGAAACAGCTTCAGACGGACCAGATTAATTAGCTCCTCTTCAGATGTAATATTCACTAAATCGGCATGGACTGATGACTCTCTCCTCTGCCCGTCGTGACAGGATCCATCTGATGTTGTTTACCCTCCAGATACTGTATGCATCTGCATTTTTTACACATCTGAAAATATAGCTGCTGGGGTGCAAACAACACAGGAAGGCACCATGTTTCCTTTGATCACAGTTTCCTGTTTGAATAAAGGATCGGCTTCCTGGATGTTTCGATTGTCTTGTGATGTTTCATTAACTGCTTAATCAATGTGTGGGTCTGTGTGAGTATGCACGTCATGCATGGCTCAGTGATATTTATTTTTTGTTCAACAGCTGCAATCCAGACGTAACTGTGTGTGTGTGTGTGTGTAGAATAGAAATACTGGATGACATTGCAGTTTGGTCATTTTTGTGCCCCTTGTAGGCAGCTAATCCAGATGTAAATAACATGCAATCGTAGCTATTTGATCAATACTGAATCAATACTTAGCTTACTTCCATTTACAACCTGAGGACAATAATCTTAATTTATTTGAATAGTATTTTACACAATGAAGCTGTAACAATGTAACGAAACAAAGCAAATAAATTAATATTAGTAGGAAAAAAATCGAATTAATATAATTAAATCTAATGCTAGTATTAGCATTGTTTTAAGACAAATAGAAATAAGTGGCCTGTTTTAAGTCATTTCTATTCACAGCCACACAAACTATTTTTAAATCTACTTCAACATGTTGGCTTGAATTAAGGTACATTTTGAAAGCATCCACAAAAAAGTGACTGCTGAAAATTGAGTGCTGGCGTCCCGAAAAAAAACTTTAAGTCTAGCAAAGCCCCGGTATGTGTGTGTGTGTGTGTTTGTATATTTACCAGTGGAGGCCCCTATAGCTCCTATGAGGACAGAAGGGACGGCCATGACCAAGCAGCCGAAGGCGGCGAGGAAGGAGAGGACCTGGGCGTAGGTAGCTGAAGAGGCAGAAAGAACCCGTTGAAAATAGACCTGCCAGGGAATCCCCCCCAAGATCTAGAAACAGAAACACCATAGTAAATACAGACACCAAACCAATGCATACTGTAACAGTCAGCTAGACCATCCCTAGCACTGCTCTGAAACTCACTCTTGGTACAACAAAATGTGAAAATCTGTTCTGATCCACTTCACTTAAACCCCCTTCCTGCAACACTTGACACTCACAATGCTATTTACTTTACAGTAATATACGGTCTCTTGATGAATCTGATTAAAAAAGGCTCTTACCAGCAAACAGAAGTTGTCCGCCCAGAGCCATCTGTCTTCAGGCACAATCTTCCCCAGCCAGGGTGACTGGTAGATTTCTTCCTTGGCTGAAACACTGATGTCCGCCACGGCAGGATTGGACAGGGCAAAGGGCACGCTGATCCACTGATGGAGGGGAGGGTATCAGAATGCAAATATTATTATTATTATTGTTATATAGATATTCTGTGATTTTAATATGTTTCCACTGCCAAAGTAGTTGAACTCTGACATTGGATCCAAGTTCTACTTATTGTTCCACAAAGTTTGATATAATTTTAACGAGGAACACTGCAGACTAATGTCTTTAGATGTAAATCAGTATGTTCCTGCCAATGTGACACATTTCTGATGTGAAGAATATGATGCTTTTTTGCACGATTAATGCACTTTAATTAGCATTTTGATCAGAGTCCACGTGTATATATACATGCTTGATATATTTCACATGTTTTTGGTAAGAAAAAAATGGTCACAAACACCTCAAAGATGATAAAATATTGGCTAATGACAGCTTCACGTCTGGGGCGGAAAAATGGTTTTGGCCTTCAGTCTATACTGGTAAAATCCCCATTTAATCATACTGAAGTCTATGTCTTGGAAGATGTCGACAGTGAAACTCACCAAGCCCACAAAGATGCAGAAGAGCTGGACCACATCTGTGTATGCAACAGAGTAGAGTCCTCCAACGAGTGTGTAGAAGATAGCTATGAGGGCCGAGACCACCACCGACATGTTGATGTTTATGTCCACGATCACACTCAGAGTGGCGCCTGCAGGACAATGCGTTCAGTTCATGAGTTTAGACATATAAGCAGCTCCTGTTCCTGTCCAATAATCACTTACCCAGGGCAGATAGAATGGCTGCAGACCAGAAGATTTCCCCCATGAGTGCGGGGATGAAGAGCAGGCCGCCCATCCTTTTTCCATACAGCTGCTGGAAGGGATCCAGCATGGTGACGTATCCACGGGACCGCATGGGCTTGGCAAAGAAAAGGCCACCTGAATGATGTCAGACATTAAGGTCAGGCAGACTAATAGCACAAGAAGTGCATTTTACAATCCCTGAATCAAATAAATTGTATATTATTAACTGGACACTAAATTTGTATCTGGTGCGTAATTTCTATATAGTGACCCTAAAGAACTTCCTGTTTATCTGGTTGAAGCATTCTTGTTGATGATATACTGCATTTATATTATTATTAGAGGACCATACCAGTGTTTTTTCTACATCATACTATGCTACATAACAGCAGAGACTTGAAATTGGTTTCAATTGATTAATCCAATGCAATGGACAACAGTGACCGCCCACTTTTTGAACGGTTCCGGAAGTGAATTTCTCATTCATTTACTTCATTTCCATGTCAGAAAATCCTATTTTTTGTTTGTTTATTTGGTTTTTATTTGTTTTTGTTTTTATTCCTCTTTTTCCTTTCTTTACAGTTTATTTGTATATATTTTTGCAGAACTGTAATGAAACATTTGAACATGTGATTATAGTGTATTGAACCTTTGAAATAAAAAAAATAAAATAAAAATAAATAAATAAAAAAATTTCAGAAAATCCATATATAAAGTGTTTTAAGCATGAAACCAAGCCAAACAGCTACGAGAAGAACAGTGACCATAAAAAATTGCTTCAGAATAACAAAATTGGAACATTGGAAAACGGAAAAAAGTCAAAGGTACAAAACTGTGTACATAATTATTTTAAGACTGAAGGAACTACTCATCCCATAAACCATGCCGAACAACGTTTAAACTAATCGTTGTCGATATATAGCAACTGCTTGCCTTATTTCTCGTCTCAAATGTTTCCAGAAACACATTTCAGTGAACTATTTTCGTAATATATGAGATAGTTACCAAAAGAGCCGCCATGTTGGTCCGGTTTGGCCATTCGCGGGTGCAACGAGCTCAGCCAATCAGAGACGTCGCTGTTACGCTTTGGATTGTGGGTAGTGTAGTACTTCTCCATGACATCGCGAATAAAACGTGTTTTTCTTAAAATAAGGTTGATATCGTACAGACTTGTGGCTTCTACATGATCATATACTATCGTTTCACAATCTCGTAGCTCGTGGTGAGTCTACCTTGGATGGTTACGACATTATGGATAATAATCAGATCCGCAATTCAGAATATTAATGGGATTTTCACTTCCGGAAACTCACTGTTGAGATCTATAAATATCAACATATGTTATTATCATGTGGAAAAACAGTTTTACGTGATTTGAAAAGTCTGCATCGCCACACAACAATGATGCAAAGTGACAAAAAATAAAAGCAGACGTGATGATCACTGTAATAGATTACCTATCTTCCTAACTAACATAACAGGCCTACTGTAAAATGAATGGCTGGAGTCAATAAGCCCATTCAATTATATTAAATGGCCTAAAACATACAAAACCACTGGTATGGTTCTTTGAAATGTACCTTAATGCTGTAAATTTGCAGCAACTCCTGACTTCTTACACTATACTTTATATACATGTGCTTTTTACAGTATAATTAAAGAAAGGGCTTATACAAAGACAGTGGTTCTTACCTACTACCAGGCTGAGAGCGTAACCAAAGGGTGCCTGTGCCCAAGCCAGGCCGTAGTCTGGCAGGTAGACATACTCTGCTGTCCCATTGATGTAGCCCCCACCCACCCAAGTGGCTGAAACCAAGAAAGAACAATTTGTAAAGACTAGTTTAGTGCATGTCATGTTGCATAAGTTGATTGTAATAACAAAACTACAAGTCATGGTTTATTGTGGATGGAAAGGTAGCCTATTCACTAGACCTTAGCTTGCAGTTGTGATTAAAATTGAATAATTTAAAACTTTTCAGTCATCAGTTGTTGCGTCTTTTGTTCTCAGAAATCGAATGAATGTAATGCTGGACGTTGTGGTGATAAATGATATCTGTGGCCGCAGTGCTGTCCGTGCGTAAAAGACGGAGTTGGTGGAATTTATTGTCTTTTTCTGACCTCATAACACCCAACTGTGACAGCATGTGCACACGCGTCTTGTTGAACACCTACCAACAAACAAACATTCAAAGACCCCCCCCAGTTAACCAACTCACCGGTCATTGTGAATCCACCAACGAACAATCCGATGTCCCTTCCCCCGACCATGATGCTCTCGCTCCGGTCTCCGCTCTTGCTAACACCGGAGTTCTTGTTCTTCCACGCGGCCCAGATCCCCACGAACAGAATCAGGAGGTAGAAGATCACGATGGCCACGAGACCCTCGGCGTGGATGGCCATCTTCCCTTTAGTCCGCTTCCTCCCGCCGAGATCAGGTGCTACTGCGCGCGGAGGACTGGAAGCTCATGGAGAGAACTTTGAAGAAGAAAAAAAGGCAAAAACACATTTCTATCATTTCTGTTTGACTTTTATCTGAATTAAATATTTCACAGAAGCCTCACCTTGTCCCACACCATTTCTTTAGCAGGTTAACAGCACAGACAGCCTGCAATTAAAGTGCCTCCATGCGCAATTCATGGAGACGACTAAACCGATGTGAAAAGGATCAGCTTTAAAACACTATATCCAAACACTTTATTTGAGGCAATTAAATTCTTAAAAGCCACAAGATATAATTTGTACTCAATTTAAGGTGTTGTGACCACATCTTGCATATTGCTTTCCAGTTAGAGAATACAAAGGAATTCAAATTTGAATTTCATGTTTTCTACGCACCGATCAACTTCAAGCGTACTGCAAATGTCCAACTGTGACAACTATAAAATCCCCCTGTTCACCAAAGTAACATAAACGCACATAAGTTGAAATTCTTTCCGAACTCAAGCGGATGTTTTTTTTAGTTCAAGCCTCAAAATAAAAAAAAAAGCAAATTCCAATTTTTCTACAAATTACAATGAAAGAAAACAACATTAGGAAAATTTGTAACCCACGTTTGGCAAAAACTGTATTTTTTTTTCTTCTATTTTTTGTTAGTAAGCTCCACTCAGGGATGTCAAATTCCCTAAGTCCCTGCATCCAATACATGCAACCAAAAATACGCAAAACTGCTTACATTCCTGCTCGTTGGTCATATATTTTACCCAACACAATAAATGATTAGACAAACGACCAGCTGGTGCTGGAACCTCTTTGATTAAAAAAAATAATCTGAAATACTTTCGTGCCTTTTCCACTTTGATCTTCGTCTAATACTGTGATCATAAAAGACATTTGAAGTTTGGTAAAAGCTATGAAGAGTGGATACCTTACCGTGTCCAACTGACGCACAGAGCAAAGGAAGAGGAACAACCGGCACTCCATCATGTGTCATCAAATCAAAAGATATGAATCAGAAAAATCCAAAGTGGTATTATTCGGGTTGCTCTTGTTCAGCTTTTAGGACAGTTGTCCTAGAGGTTTTACGCGCGCCTTGCTGCTCACTTTACAGACATGGCTTACTCCCAATTATTGTGCCAGTTTACTCACACAGTGTCTGTTACATTTCGATGTATTCTTAAAAAGTCTTCAGGGTGCTCTGTAGCATAATATGATTTAAAAGATGTGGACCTACATGGTTTTGTTTCGTGCGTAAAAGTCAATTAGTGCTTCCCAAACGTGACGCACCGTCAAAAAACTGCGAACTGTTAACCAGAGGAGACCTAAAACAGATGCATAAGGGTTTTGTGTCCGATGTGCTGCATCACTAGAGTCAACCCTGTGGGTTTCAGCTCCCCGTTGCGCTGACACCATGGTTCCAGGAGGCCAGCATTGCATTATTGATCTCTCTTTAAATCAACATCTGTCACTTTGGTCAAATATAGTTCCAGTCAGCCAACACACACAATTAAAAGAAGAGAATATTAGAAACTGACATTATCTTACCTTTCCTTTGGAGAAACAGGTCTAAACAGCAGGAGCAGGGCCTCCAAAAGAAGATGTGCAATGTGTCAAAGACAATTTAGTTGGAAAACTGTTAAGGTACCGCAAAGTAATCCTCTTGGACGAATCTCCTATGTTGTTTTTTAAGTCACCAGTGCTCGACGGAACGGGAGAGAGAGGGAGAGGGAGATGGAGAGAGCGAGGGACTGGGAGAGAGAGAGAGAGAGGGTGGAGGTGGGTGGAGATGAATGGGAGTGGTGGGTTTATTGGGTGCTGTCAGGGTGAGTAGATGGTGGATGAATGTCTTCCAGGGCAGGACGAAAATAGCACCTAATAGAGAGTGGCGTGACGCACAACCTGGTCGGGAAAGCTTTCCAATATCATAATGTCAAATTGGCAACGGATGAAAC
This sequence comes from Sebastolobus alascanus, assembly GCA_916701645.2. NCBI lineage: Eukaryota > Metazoa > Chordata > Actinopteri > Perciformes > Sebastidae > Sebastolobus > Sebastolobus alascanus. Next base: position 140,525 of record CAKAOJ020000180.1, read on the forward strand.
CTTTACTCTGCCAGGTTACATCTCAGGCCTGATTTACGATCTTGCTCCGCGATTAAAGCATCGCGTGTATTCTGCAAACGCTGGCTGGATGGTGGTAATGGTGAGGGTGTAAACCCACTTTACGCATGCATGTTTTTTTCGTCCAAGAACATCACTCCATTCACAAGATTTTGCATTTTAACATCGAAACGTTCAAATCAACTTTGTAGAAATAGACATGAGCCACAATGATGGAGCAATGGCGACTCACTGGACATTGTTTTGGTCACTTTTAGTACACTTGAAGTCGTATGTCACCAAATCCAGTCTTGGATGCATCAAGAATAATTCTGCTTTAAGAGACTACAACTATTTTATTATATAAAGATAATTAAAATAATCGAAATAACTTAAGTATTGCAAATATCATGTGAGGACAATATTCTCTTTAAATGCTATGTATACATATACCTCGTAAAGGATGTTATCTGGTATAACCTGCTTTCAAACCACAACTGCAAACAGTATAAGGAACTATAATCCTTACTACAACATCTATTATCCCACTACATGTGTCACTTTAATACTGCATTATGGAGGAGGTTTCCTTGGAGCTGTCCATGGTGCTGAAAATATCCCTTCAACTTTGATGTGATATTTCTGTAGCTTTTTTCGAAAATGTATTCACATTTTTTAGAACAGTTTCATATGGCAAATTTTCATAAGCAATCACCACAACAGGTATTTTCCTTTACTGAACTCCGAGCTAAATATAATTCATTGTTTGGGCCTCACCAGCAATATAAATGAGCTCCTTGATGTAAAGATGTTGGTGCTGACTAGTGTGACTGCTGGAAATAAAATAAGTGACTTGCTTGAATTGTGACACGTCCTCTAATTGAGTGTCTGTGTGTCTGACGGGCTGCCAGACGGAGGGCAGCTCTAATTGGAAGGTTTTCTAACAAATAAGCCTCAGAGACACGTCCACGGTGTTACAGGTAGTTATAAGTGGGAAGCCTCAGCGGAGTCACATTCACCATCCACAAATGATAATAATTTTCCCATATATGACTTCTCAGGCTACATGTTAGAGCCATTCATAAAAAGTGCTAAGATATAAACTATATACAGTATATCTGTCAAATGTAGTCTAAATGAATAAAAAGACGTTTTAACTGAAGGCTTTAGGTTGCCTTCTCAAAAGACCTTTGTCGCCATCCAGTGGCTCTCTTGAGCTTTACAAAATGTATTTTAAATGTTGCTATACATGAAAATTAAAGTTGGACAGAGATGTCTTTCTTCACAGCAGACATTTGGACTCACCATAGCAGGAAAAACACGGGTGAAACTAATACTAACGATGGCTCATCCAGGTCAATTAATGTTATTAATTACATGCCAAAATACCTGCTTTAAAAAGACTTGTGAAAACGATAAAAAGGTATTTTTTTTATAAAGTACTAATCTATGTTTAAATCATCAAAAACTGTCATTGTTTTTTATTTTCTTTGGCATGAAAATATTGAATACTGAGATAAAATATCATCCATTTCCTTTAAAAGAACTATCATATTTGAACTGACTTTCAGAAAAAAAGTTAATCCTTACTAGAAAGTAGGCTACAACAAGGAAGTGACAGAACAATAGCTCATCCATTAACAAGTGTGTTACAGCATAAGATGTGGAATCTGTATGTTTATGTGGTCTCCTATGTGGCTATTTGCAGTAAAATATCGCCACCTTCTGGTCCTTCAGGTACACAGCAGAGTCTCAGTTCTCTCACACACACTGAGTTTTGTTAGGCTCTCAGATCATGTTAAAGTTAGAGGAAAACCTGAGCAGTTCGTCAAATTGTGATATCCTTTCCAAATCAGATTTTTTCTTTCCTTTTCCATTTTTATACTTGTTTCATTGGTAAAGATGAGGCTAAAATATTTGTTAAGACATTAAAAAACAAGTTGTAGAAGTTCAGTTGACTGTTTTGGTCTATGCACTATCTCCTTCGTTCATAACAGTCCCCGTAGTTCAGCAGTTATTATTGTGTCTCCCCCAGTCTTAGACGTAGTTGTTGAGCCTATAGCCGCTGCTGGAAAGGGAGCAAAGTGAGGGAGCGCGATTGTCCTTCAGGGCCTCGGGGGGCTTGTAGGGTGGAGCAGGAGGATATATGTGATTGAAGGCAGGGGGAGGTGATATTGGTTGACTCCTCTGCACATGGAGGGGCCTCTGTGACCTACCAACACTGCTGCTCCAGCATAGCACCAGACCCCCGGTCAGACTGAGGCAGGCCGAGGCGTAGCCGAGGTACACGGCCAGGCCGATCTCGTACTTCAGCCCGCTGGGGAGGAAGGGGTCGTAGAAGTCCATGATGACATCGTTGGTGGTCCAGGACACGGTGACCAGGCAGAGCAGGCCGGCACAGATGAAACAGATCCCCCCACTCAGCACCAGGGGAGACTTGATCAGCGAGTCACGGGCGAAGCGGGTACACTTCATCCCCATCACGGACACCAGAGATGCCAGGACTGAGGTGACGCAGGAGAGCACCATGAGCGCCCGGGCAGCCTAATGTGGAGGAGAATAGACAAGCACTTTAAAATTAAAACAGATTCTGATAGTAGCCTGTAGGGTTAGAATACTTGGTCATAACGGACCATCCATCTATCCATCTGGGCAATGCATTTTAAAATTGCTTATAAGCTAATCACAGTGAGCTATCTCCGGGTCTGAGAAGTGAAGCCAATGTAGAAGTGTCTTAAACTTGCAGTATTTCTAATAGCCAGCAGGGGGCGACTCCTGCGACCTCCTACGCAAAAAGAAGTCAGATTGTATAGAAGTCTATGAGAAAATGACCCTACTTCTCACTTGATTTATTACCACAGTAAACATTGTAAACATGAGTTTATGGTCTCAGTCGCTAGTTTCAAGTCTTCTTCAATACAGCATGATGTTCATTTAGTAAATTATGGTCCCATTTAGAGTCAAATAGACCATAAAGCAGGGTATACTTTAGGGCGTGACTACCTTGTGATTGACAGGTCTCTGCCACGGTGTTGTCCAGTCTGGAAGTTGTCTGTGTTTTCATCTTAGAACTTTAACCCTTTCACAGTGTGTTTTCAGTTCTTGAATGTTAATTGTAACCATGACTATGTCCACTTCTTATATACAGTCTATGGCTAATCATTAGGGCTGCAACTAACTAACTGACTGAGAAATAATTCTAATTATCGATTAATCTGCTGAATATTTAAGTAATCAATTAACTGTTTTGTCTATAAAATAGTCCAAGGAAGCATCTTCAAATTCCTTGTATTGTCTGACCAATAGTTAAAATCTCAAAGATATTTAGTTTACAATGATATAAAACAGAGAAAAGCAACAAATCTTCACATCTGAGAAGCTGAAGCTGAAATTTTAGCCTGTGATACGAGGGGCTGGAGCTAAGTACAACTGAACACTGAATAAGACATTTTTAGGCGACCAAAATGTTACAATTAACTTTCATGAACTGAAAACACCCTGTGAAAGGGTTAAAGTTGTAAGACAAAAACGCGGACAACTACCAGACCGGACAACGCCGTGGTAGCAACCTGTCAATCACAAGGTAGTCACGCCCTAAAGCATACCCTGCTTTATGGTCTATTTGACTCTAAATGGGACCATAATTTACTAAATGAACATCATGCTGTATTGAAGAAGACTTGAAACTAGGTCGAGGTGATTTTTGCTTGAAAACAACTTAAGCGATTAATCAATTATCAAACTGGTGATTCATTTTTTTGCTGTTTCCCATGATAAGGTACTTTGGGTAAAAACTTTCACTAAATGGTGACTGTGTGGTACCTGCAGGTCGCGTGGCAGTGCCAGTAGAGATCTGTACAGTTCACATTGGTAGATGCCAGTGCTGTGCCACACACACTCCATCCACAGGCCTTTCATGTAGGCGGTGGCTGTGATGATGTTGGAGCCCACGTAGGCTGTGCTGCGCCAGTGGGGGAGCAGAGTCGCAACGACAGTTCCCGCGAACCCCAACAGCCCCAAGAAGAAGCCGAGGAGCTGAACCGCCATGCTGGCCATGATTGGCTCACTCGGACAGATGCTCAAAAAACTGCAAAGTACAAAGTTACACTTTGAAATAACTCTTGATGATAAACATGTCGCCACATTAAAAAAGAAACGCTTTAAGAACAGAACTACAGTCCCCCAGGCTGAAGACGAGGCTGGATATTCCTGCTGTTATCTGCATGCTCCCCAGCAGTACAGTAAATTCCACTGAGCTTACATCCAGTCACAGACTCTGAGCCATTCCTCAAGTGTCTCCGGCAGAAATAGCTGTGGAAACTTTTCTGGCATCAGTCTCTGGTGAGTGGCAGGTGACTGCATCTGTAACTAATGAGAGCAGCGTTCAGCTTCACCTGTTTAACGCTCTCCTCTGGAGGGCAAACCACAGCAGTCTATTTGTTAAGCTCCCCGCCGCCCCTCAGGAAAGGAGAGAGAGAGAGAGAGAGAGAGGAAATTAAACATTTACAGGAACCACCGGAGCTGAGAGTGCTGTTATAAACCTCTAACTTTGAACATTTTTCACAGCTCTGAAGGGTATTTGATAGAGAAAGGGACTGAATGACTTGATGACAGAGCACTTCTAGCTGTGAGAATAAGGAATAGTATAGTGACTTATGGTTGTAATAATTGACCAACTTACATTATGTCCAACTTAACCTCTGACCTGAGATCACCTGGCAGTCAGTTCTACATTTATACCGTGGTGGAAGAAGTACTCCGAGCCTAATCTTGAGTACAAGTAGAAATATCATGGCCTAAAGATACTCCACTACAAGTAAAAGTCCTACATTCAAAATGTTATTAAAGTAAAAATACAGAAATATTATCAGCAAAATGTACTAAAGTCGACACTGTGCAGAATGGCAGAATTATATTATTCCATTATTAGTATTTTAATGTTGTAGTTTGTCAATGTGGAGACAATTTTAGATACTTTATATACTACTGGGTATATTAGTAGTATAGTGCTGCATCATGTTATATAAGCACATGAAATTTAAAAAGTAACTAAAGCTGTCAGATAAATGTAGTGGAGTATAGAGTAGCAGAAAATGGAAATACTCAAGTAAAGCACAAGTACCTCTAAGTTGTACTGAATTACAGTACTCGAGTAAATGCACTTAGTTACATTCCACCACTGAATTTATAAATTCACAGATGAAAGTAAAAATTGGTCGTGTCTAGAAGGTAACCCCAAAACTACGAAAACTCTCTCGAGTGACTCGCTGGCCAACGACCTATCCTGCCAAACCATAACCATCTCGTGAGAGTTTCATAGATTGGGTGTTACCTTCTGGACACAACTATAAAAATTCCACAACTGACCAGGAAGCTCTAGGCCACAGTAATAAACTCATTTGTGGTTATGCATTTACTTTTGTTCCTTCTCAATGTTTTGAACAAAATGTCCTCTAGGTGAAAAAATACCTGGAATCATGAGGGGACGATTTTTCAAACAACGACAACCCAAGTCTGAAAAAAAACGAATGTCAACAATGAAAATGTGTTTTCATTAACTGACGAGTAATACACACTTAAATGCAAAATTCCTTGTTGCACCCGCAAGAATGAACTTTGAATTTTAAAGCAAAGAAACCAATCTGTGCTCATATATTGTTTTAACTTCCTCAGAGAACAGAGGCTGTGTTATAAAGCCTGTTTATTGTTCAGTGTTAGACCTGGCACTGTTGGGGCCTCTTAAATATATAAATATATCACAGATACAACAAGCCTCATTGTGTTTACTTAATGATTGACTACACTGAAGGCATAACAAGTGAGCAATGGGAACAAAAACAAGGCTGTGACAGGCATCTTGTTTCCTGTTGGTTTACCCACAAATTAGCAGCAAAGCTAATGTAATATTCATAACTTTTTTGTCACTTGCCAATTGCAATATCTACACTGCTGTTTAATCTTTCACATTTTCATATTTAGTAAAAACTCTCCACATTTGGATACTCACCAACTAGGTCACAGGAGGACTACAGATCCATGGTCACAGGTGTCCAGACGGTACACTTCCAGATAAATAGGCCACTGATTCCACACCGACCAGCTTCTTCTGTCTCTGCTGCTGCCTCAACACACAAAGGAATATGTATCTGTGCTGCAGGAGTGTCAGATATGTGACTGGTCAGTGTTAGATATCATCATCAGCATTATGCCTGTCAGCATCAGCAGCATCATGTCAGAGATGACATGAGAGGCAGTCCCAGTGATGGCTTGTTGCTCCAGTCAGATAAACCCGTACACCCGGAGGCAGAGCAGTGTTGCCAAGCAGAGACGCACAGAAGAGATATTGTCCTCACTGGTTGGGCTGTTTTTGTCTCAATAATTCAGCTCTCTGCAGCTCCACATCTGTTGAACGAATAATGGACAAAACGAAAAGAAAGAATCAATAAATGTATTAGCATATCAGCTTATAAGCAACTTGTTGAAAAACATGAATATATGAACTACAATTAGGGTTCAATCAGCAGGTATTTAAGCAGTAAAAGCAACACTGTACTTATATAGTAATGTGTTACCGTATGCGTTTGTGTGGTACATACTGTTCTGCAAGCCAGGTGAGGTCACTCAAAACTTCAGTGTTATCTCTGGGTTCCTCTCAGGTCCATCTTCCTCCTTTGCAGCACCTCTCTCTGTCTCCCTCTGCACCCCGAGTGTAACCTACTGTGACATCCTGTTGGTATACAAGGGCATTTTCCCGGCCCTTCCCCTGGGTCCCTTGTGTAGCATTCAGTTCTCTGTCAGAGCTCTATAGCGAAGGGATGATCCCCTCCGAGGTCTGCCTGTGGGAGACGCCATTTGAATGTGGAACACTTAATAGTCTTAGTTAAGCAGAATAATCCCATGATTAGCAGCTGAGCATAGCTGGTCTGTTGTGCACAGCGCTGGAGGGTAACACAGCCATGATGGTGTGTGTAGCACAGGACTTCATTTTTTTTGTTTTTTTGTCTTCAGAGGTCTGAAAGGCTGCACTCTTTTTTATACTGAACATACCTTTTCAATGATATAGATGCAGATATACACAACATTCTCGAAATAGAGTACAAACTAGCACATCTTAAAGGCCGTGCACTCCCACACAGGTGTTCTGGCTGATTAGACCTCAGCTCAGGTTGAGGTTGGGAGGTGGGAGTTATGTGAGGTCAACAAACTTCATGAACTAATAGCACGGACAAAGGAGTAGGAGTGTCTTTTAGCTCACCCAGTAGAGCGTGCGCCTCATGTAGGCGGAGTCCTTGGCAGCATCCCGGGTTTGATTCCAACCTGTGGTCCTTTGCAGCATGTCATCCCCTCTCTCTCTCTCCCCTTCCCTGTCACTCTCCAGCTTCTCTCTTAAAGACAATAAAAGCTCTAATAAATAATCTTAAAAGACACTTAAGAGACACTTATCACTAATCAGCCAAAATATTTGGCCTTTAAGGTAATGGCTATGCAATAAATCAAATAATTTATGGTGCAAGTGCAATCTGTTACTGCTGGATTATTTGATGTTTGAGAAAAATAATGCTTTATAACAATAATCATAAGATATAATATATAATTTTATAATGACTTATAAGGTCAAGTATAATACTTCATAATTGCTGGTCACACTCATATTTGTTTTTGCAAAGATGTAAAGTGTATTGCCTAATAATGTGATTATAAGTTACTCTAAGTGGTCATTGTTTGCTTTAAATAAAGTGAAAAATATAATTAAATCTATGCAGCAACAACACTGATTGTTGTTATAAAGCATTATGAATAATTATGAGTGCTTATCACTATAATCATGCAGTGCTATGAGCAGATTATAATACATTAAAATTATGTTACCATATAACCTATACAAAACAATTCAGTGAAATATTAAAAAAATAACAGAAAAGCTGGTGTACTGTTATCAACATCTAATACATTATGGGACAAGGGAAAATACTTTTTAGTCCAGCTACTAACTACATGTACCTGATGGCTCCAGTTACACAGTACTCAGCAAATTCAATACTTTTTATACCATTTTCTTCCATGGAGCTTGTTAAATATTACTGTATAATATAGCTTACAGTAAACATCAGAAACTTCACAATGAATAGTTCCTGGCTTTTAACTTTAACTTTTCTTTAGTGACATTTTGTATACTTTACCTTACTTGTGGTTAATAATGTACATTAAGGACACTTCACTGAACACGTGTTATTTTCTTACCTCGAAGGAGAAACGAGGGAGACACTTCTTCATGTGGAGACTTCACTTTTTGGTCATTTATTTCGCGCCGTTGTCTAATAATTGACTGTGTCATCAGAGACAGCTAGGCTAGGTTAGCTTGGGTTAGCTAACACACAGCTGACTTCACTTTGACAGCTGACATTTGCTGCCTATATCGACTCTGCTTAGTTCATAGTATTGGTAAGAAACACTATTGCTCTAAGCTTGTATTCCTATTATTTATATGTCTCAGTCTGTGACTACATTAACCTGTTTATGAAACTATTATTAGCTAAACTAGTTTGTCAGGAGTTCACTTTAGCTGTTTAGCTCACTAGGCTAACTAGTTACACTGACTTAGCATTAGCTGCTTCTCTTGTGAAACTGTGTTTTTTTAGCTAACACGAGGTTAGCTTGAAGAGTTTCTTTTACTTTCAAGTCAAATTTGCTTTGTCTTTGTTTAATGCAGTCAACTCAGCGTGTGGCAGTAATGGTGAGGAAAGCTTCCAGAAGTGCTGTGAAATTCACAGTGACACACAAATCCCACAAGAGAGCTGCTCTTCATCATCATCATCATCATCGGCCCCGTCCCACCAGAACCATCATGACCCGCAGCCAGAGCCCGACCAGCGGCTACTTCTTCCACAGGCTCCCGTCAGAGGTGTTTGACATGATCCTGGGTAAACTGACTGGTAGGTGCAGCTGGTTTAGCATTGTAACATAACCTTTGAACTACATGCCTTCCAGAGTTTGATTTAAACTTTTATGTATTTGCATCTGAACTAGATTTCTTGGGGATATGAAAAAAACACAGTGTGTACCAAACTGTTTTTGCATGTGTGTACCAAAAATTATGTCCATTTCCTTCAAGTTAACCACTACTTCTAGGACACTTTTAGACATGTTAATAAAGAAAACAATGCTCACTTTCAATATTGCAAATAAAAAGATGAAACTGTGTTTGTCTTTCAGTGCTGGAGATCAGTGTGTTCAGCATGGTGTCCAAGGAAATCACCAGATACGTGGTGGACTACATCTCCACCCTGGCCTGGAAGAATAAAACCATCATTCAAAGATTTCACCGCTCCACCTGCCTCGAACAGTCATCCACTATTGGACACTACAGAGACCTGGGTATGTGGCACTGTGTATTTAGCTGAACGGTTTATTTTGTATAGCTCTTCTCACTTGAAAGATCATCACACAGTACTGTGGATAAGCTTCCCTGTCAAGTGAAGGGATAGGAAAGAGCAGAATTAGTCATTTGATAATTTGCTTTTGTGTTCAATGTCTCAGGTTTGTTGTTCAAGAGATGCACGCTGTTGCTACCAACAAAGGACAGGTTAAAGTTTATCTTTAGCAAGTTTTCACAGGTAAGAAAAGGAGAAGTGAGAGGACAAGCAAGATTAGAGAATGTGATGTGCCCGTTCTCATTCCCAGGGCGTCAAATACCGACGCTTTGTCACGACTTTAAGACTAGTCAAGAAAAAGCTAAATGGTGTACATAGTGTAATTTGCCTCATTACCTTAGGAATGCTGCACATGCGTACATTGCAATGTCATATATTATTCAGCCCTAATATCTATTGATCATAACTTATGCTAATGATGAGGCAAACATCAACTGATCCATTTCAGATTCCCTGCTTCCTGTTGGAGCAGTGTTTGGCACCAGACTGCATCGGCTTCTCCAGCTACGGAGTCTTCCTCCAGGTGAGGGCCTCATATAAAGACCGACAGTCGTGTAATAAACTGAAACTTGGTACGGCTAAGGGTGGATAAACTCCAGGTAGAAGCACTGGATATATATACGGTTGAGAAGTCATAGGCTCCTTATGAATCACGTCTCACCTTTGTGTTCCATCCCAGTGCCTGAAATTTTGTTGAATACTTCACAGACACTGATCGCAGGGTGGGATGAGCTGGAATGCCACAGAGTGTTCACCTTCCTGTGTGATCACACAAATCTGCTGCAGAAAATAGAGGCAGTCATCACTGGAAAACCAGGTGTGTATCTCAGTGTCTGGAAGTGAAAATTGCTGCTGAATATAGAACAGGACAGTGTAGAAGTGCAATATGGGGAACAATCCATCAGAGACGACATCATTCTTTCTACTGCAGCTACAATGTGTGGATTTTTTATGTGATTATTACATCTTTCAAATTATTCTGATGGCGTATGTTTTTTTTGTGGAAAGATTAAACAAACCTGGTGAAAACCGGTGAAGTCTGCGTTGCATTTAAGCAATTCATCTCAGTTTCTCCGGGTCGTATTCATGACGGCGGTGGTTTTAGCATTTTAGCAATGTTTACAAAAATAGCATTGCAGAGTAAAGTGTAAAGTGACTTCACAGAATTGTACCGACTCTGAGCCTTTTCCTGTTAAGCTTTGTAAAAATCTTAAAAGACATGATACAAAAAACATGTTTCTTTATGCGTCTGTCTGTCCTCAGGCGTGAGGTGGTACCAAAAGCTGCAGCTCCGTCTATTCTGCCGTCAGGTTCTGTTGGACCCGTGGCCGAACCAGTCGGAGTGTCACTTCTGGCTAACGCAGCTCCTGAAGCCTTGGCCAATGGTCTGCCAGGCACACCTACTGTTCATCCTCTATGGACCTCTGCTGCCTCAGGGTAACATTACTTTTATACTTACAGTTAATGAAAACAATCAGTTATCAGACTGTAATCCTCCTTGCCTACAGTAAGCGCTGCGCAATATAGTTTAAAAATGCAATAAATTATAGGTTAGCGGTCAGTTTAAACACTCAGACGAAAGAAAATCTAAGTCGACTAACACTCATACGACTTTGTTGACTAATCGATTGGTTGATTTAATCCACAGATCTGAAAAACAGAGTTTCTCCACAAAGAATCACACAAAAGCACCACTTTAAATCTTGTGTTTACCAGAGATGTGCTCATAAGCCTCTTGGAAATAAGTCATTCAGCATGAAAAAAGCTTAAAAAATGACTAACTAAACTAACTAAAGAAATCTTAGTCGACTAAGACCAAAACGACCGATTAGTCAACTAATCGACTAAGAGGGGGCAGTCCAACAAACAAACCACCTATAGTGTTACACACTGGTGTTGGAAAACTTGCATCCTATTCTGCTTGTTGTCTGTTTTTTTTCCCCATTGTGATGTTGTGTAGCATGACACAGTTAGTAAGCGAGGTGCTCTCCTCCATGCAGGGGCCCTGGGTTGGCAGGACCTGGTGGAGAGGGGTTTGCCTCTCAGCGCTCTGGGGGATCTGGCCCGGGCCATGCTCCTGCTTTTCGGCAAAGTAGAAGACAAAGGCCACACCGCCAATTCACTGCTGGCAATCTTGGAGGAGCTCATTGGTATCGTACTTCAGTGGTTCTCAGATGTTTTTATGTCACAGACAGTGGGGTTACAGACCCCCCATGTGATAAGAAATGTAACTGATCGTGGACTTGGTTGTCCTCCTCCTCCTCCTCCTCCTCATCATCTGCAGTCATTCCTCAGCCATGGCATGTGGAGAATGTGGCTCGTCTGTTGGTGCTGTGCGGCAGCAGTCTCTGCTACACCGTTCTAGCCAGCAAGGCCGTCAACGGACGACTTCTCGAGATCTCCAGACTCATCGTGTACATCATACTGGTGAGTAGGGTTGGGCGATATGACGGTATATACCATGCGACGGAAGAAATGTGTCCACCGATAGGGAACTCTGGTTACATGATTACCAGACATTTGCGCACTGTAGTTTAAATTTTTAAATTAAAACATCGTAAATTTTGTCAGCTTTTTGAAATGAAAGATGAGCAAATCCTGCTGGAGAAGTCAAGTCTTTTTTGTTTCGGTAAATCCTTGAATACAAATTTGTGTGATTTTTATATCACTGACTGAAGTCAGGCTGATATTTATTTGCACCCGTTTACCTTAAAACCGGTAACGCGTGAAATTATTGTTCTCAGGAACCTTAAAGCTTCCATTTTGAAAGAATTTTAGTTTTACTAATTTAAGATTTTGGCCATATCGCCCACCCCTACTGGGGAGAATACTTGTTATTTTATCATCATCTGAATAGATTAAAAGAAACTGGCTTCAAGTTACAGTAAGCCTCATTTGTGGTTAATCTGGTATGTTGACCAGCATTGTCCATCTCTGATTTGATTTGATATGATGCAGTTAGACTATATAGTCATTGTACAGTTGATTAATGTCAGATTATACATTGATTCAGGACAAGTGTGCATCCAGGAATAGCTTGAGGCAGACAGAAAAAATGAGTCATCTTAAATTCATCACCGATTGCTTTGCCCCGGTCGCTGTGACTCATTCCTCTTCAGGGTCAGGGGGCTGGAGCCTTACCCAGCATGCACTAGGCAGAAGGCAGGCAGACAGGTCTCTCTCTTCTATTACAGCAGTACTGTCATTCTGTGGGCTATTAAGGGTCACTTGTGCTGTCCATGGTGCTACGTTTGATTAGTTATTCTGTTACCGCCTCATAGGGTCACCATAGCAGTTTTAATTTAAACGCCTCGGTATCAGCCTTTCATATTACGCTGACTGACATCGTCATGAGAGGGTATCCCTCTCTGTTAACAATGTATGCAACTGTTTCTCGCGGCTGGGTTTTATTATATGCTTGATTTCCTTGACTTTTATTAATTGGCCTTTCTCCATTTTGACTCGTCACTGCAGGAAAAGCAGTCAGCTATGCCAGGTAACCTGTGCAAATGTGCCAGGACCTTGGAACTGACACACCTTATCGACATTACTATTAACTTACAGTTGTTCATTTTATTAATTAAAGCTGCAACAACGTTTGTGCTATGAAAGGGCATATCGGTTCCGTTTTGTCCTCAGGTGTGCGAGAAGGACGGCTATCACATGACGTGGGCGGTGAAAATGGTGCAGCAGATCTGCAAGGTGTTCAGCACGGCTCCTGAGAGGTTCGGCTTCATCCAACATCTGGAGAGCATGTTCTCAGAGGTCACCAGGGAGTTCTTTGAGTTTTCTGTAACAGGTGAGGTGGGCAGTTTCGTTCTTTAGTCTTGACGCCAAAAATTAATCTTGGAAAAAAAAAAAAAAAACTGCGAGAAAAATGGTTCCTTGCATCAAGTATTATAATACCATACTATTGTGATATTGCAATCATAAAAATATGAAGAAACAATAACCACGGCATTAAGATGGTGGGCAAATCTGACCCATCTGACAGAATGACATCATATGTGTAGATAGTGCAAACCATGATTACATCCTTCCTTGAATATTTGCACCTATTTTATCGGCACCCATGCTAATGGTCAAAAATAGGACAATGGAGTGGTGCATTCATTACATTATTTAACTCTCTGTTAATGTGAATACATGAAAAAAAGAAACCTGCTTCAAGCTCCCTGAGGTAGATTTGTGAAAAGCTAGTAAATTTTTTTTTACATAGTAGACATGTTTTTTCTTTGTCTGTGCTACTGTACCTAGATTTATCTTAGGTTTGAATACCTCCGCACTGTCTCTGATTCAAATTAAAAGCCGTATGAAAAGTAATTAATACCATCATCTGTTCTCAGGGAACCATCTGGAGGACAGGGAGACTTTCCAGACCCTGTGTTTCCTCCTGGACTCCAGCGCTCGCTTCCACACTAAATTCCTCCACATGTTCCTCAAATAGGAATGATGCAGATTCAAAGAGGAAGACACAAACGTCAATAATGAAGGGGGTTAACTAAAGAAGTGAACGAAAACAATAGCAAAACCTGAACGTGGGGGTTGTCATGGTAGCCATGAAAGTTCAGAGAAATCTAAGATGGAATTTACAGTTCACTATATGCTATAAACAACACGGCATTTTTTGGTTGAAAATAGAGCTGTTTAATTACTTTCACCAAACAGCATGGGTATTTATACAAATTTTATATTCCTCCCAAAGTTTTACAATCTTGTTCTACGTAAACATCTTGCATGTTAATGTTTATAAACTGTAAGTAGCAACCGTAGCAATATTTATTGACATTATTTATTGACATTGAACCTTCTGTAAATATAGTTGTCATACAATGATTACATTGTTTTTGCATAATTTATTAAAATGGTATTTTCAATTTGAATTTGTCTTTATTTTGTTTAAAGTGTTTATAAAAACAGAGACCCAGCAGGCACTCGGCAAATAACAAGCTTTTATTATCCTCCAGGTAGTACAATATTCAGTACTGACAGCATTTTCAAAAAAAGTTCAGTTGACGAAATTTGTTAAATTAAATGATGACATGACATAAAAAATAAAAATGTTACTGTATACAGAAATGACAGTTTACAGTATGTTATTCAGACTGCATTCACATTTGTGTCAGTAATGATGTGTAACATAGGTAACTAACTATTAGTGGGAGCTTTAAATAATCACTTTATTGTCATGTACCAATTATAGTATCAGCAGGATCTAGTTTTTCCAAAGAACCATGGTGTCAAATTCGTAGGACACACTGGAAGTACGAGGCTATTTGACATCGAAGTTTAAGGCCTACAACGTCAAGTGTGATGAATACTCCAAGTGGTGAATTAGATCTAGTTACCACGTCCACATAGCATCCATGGTCGCAGGCATTTCAATGATTCATGTGTTCATTGTTTTGATATGATCTGGCAGGGAAAACAGAAAAATAGATATTTTTTTTAATGCAATCTGGTTGTGCTGTCTTTGTATATGACTGATATGGAGGGAATCAAACTGAAAAACATATAGTTGATACAAAACATTCAAGGATTCAAAACCATATCTGATCTTCTTGGTGGTATTTTTGCGAAAATAAGACAGACTTTGAGAGGGTTCGATGGGTGGTAACGTCAGGAAATGTACACAAGACGTAAGATTTACATTCAAACTGGACAAGGGAAGATCAAAAATAACGGAACGCTCTACAGTATAGAGAGGCGAAGTCCCGCCCCGTCCGGTGGACCACCATGGGACCTTATTTCGGAAAAAATATGAACGGTGGTCAACGGTGAGAGACAAGTCATTTTTTGATCCTGTTTGAATTGCTCTATGAATCATCACACATATGATGTTTGTCAATTTAAAACATAATTTTGCAAGTCGAGAAAGTCGCAGTTTGTCGTAGTATCAATCAGTTTTGTTTGAAACTGCTCAGTGAACTACATCTCGCACAATATACGTCACCATCACTAGCTGGCTAACTTAGCTATGTTTCACATACAAATAAACCGTTGTCTTACCTGATGTGTTTTTATCATACTTCAATAGTTTTACGACAAATTGCGACTTTCTTGACTTGCAAAATTATGTTTTAAATTGACAAACATCATATGTGTGATTCACGGCGCAATTCAAACGGGATCCAAAAAAATATTTGTCTCTCCCCGTTGATGATAATATTTTTTCCGAAATAACTTCCCATGGGGTCCACAGGAAAGGGCGGGACTTCGCCTCTATATGTACCACACAAAAGCCCCATTTGGATGGGATTTATTTCAGTAGCGAGTAATTCCAATATCACACGATATCTGTCTTTAGGCATACAATGACTT
The DNA here is from genome assembly GCA_916701645.2 of Sebastolobus alascanus. Lineage (NCBI taxonomy): Eukaryota > Metazoa > Chordata > Actinopteri > Perciformes > Sebastidae > Sebastolobus > Sebastolobus alascanus. The sequence goes on from CAKAOJ020000180.1 coordinate 156,274, forward strand.
AAATCCCATCCAAAGAGATACTGAGACACAATCTACCACAGGAACCACTTTACATGTTGACATGATACAGAATGATTTACTTACTGTGCAATTTGTTCTATGCGTATGAAAAAAAAAAAGCCGTCTTAATACAGAGAGCATTGCCATTGTGAGCACAATTTAACATGGCCTTTTCTTTCTTTTGAACAAGTTTTATTAAATTACCTTGTAGCCAGTCCAGCCCTTCCTGTAGGCCTTCTCCTTTGATCGCATTACTGGCACTGAAAAAAGTAAGGGGATGTCGAGAAGTTAATCTCCTTTTGGCACACATTCACTTTCTTATGACTCTTCTTGGATCCTGGATGTTTAAAGCTGTCTAGCTGTTTAACCATCTGCCTTCCATCTGTCTAATGAGTAAACAGGGTGGTAAACACATGTATGTTTAAGCTAACCATGATGCTGTCCCTCCTAATAATGTTTAACCTGAGCCGTGGAAAGGGACAAACAAGCAGATGTTGGAAACAGGCCCAGGAAGGAGCGAGTAAACACGCCTGGTCACTTTATTGTCTCCGTTTAAGACTTTAAGCTGTAATTCTGGAAGCACAATATGTTGTGGACGGAGAAGAGCGGGGGTTTGGCTCAGTTCAGCATATTTAATCCACGTGCGCTTCACTGAAGGCTACCCAACACTAGCATGACTCCTGTGGCAAACTACTCAACAATGTCTCTGGAAGTGGTAAACTTTGCCTTTGCTTACAGACCCGTCATCGGGGTGAATATTTTACAATCCCTGTGGGACTGTATGTGTGACCAGAGTACTATAAGTGAGAATCAGAAGAAATAATGAACTTAATATTGGTTTGGACTGACAGTGTGCAGACAGCTATTTTACCAGATGTGCCAGGGTTTGTCTTTGATGTTCTCCAAAGACAACATCTGTGAGACCTTGACAGAAGACATGGCGTCCCGCAGATCCATCTTGTTAGCGAAGAACAATACTGGCATCTTTTTGCTGCGGATATCTGGATAATGAGACAGACATGAAGGCCAGTGAATCATCAGCCAAGAGGAAGATAAAACTTTTGTTTGTTTTATATTTTTTTGTTTATACATTAAGGAGTTAAGGAGTATCAGTCGAGAGTTTATAGTTTGTGTAGGCATATACTATCTTTAAAAGTGTAGTGTGAAGGAGCTTGTGGCATCTGGCGTTGAGGTTGCAGTTTGCAACCAACTGCCTCTTCTCCCATGTGCCAAGCATGTAGAACTACGGTGGCTAATGTGAAAACGTGAATGGCCCTAGCCAGAGACAGTGTTTGGTTTGTCCGTTCTGGGCTACTGTAGGAACAGTAGCATCCGTGAAGAGGACCTGCTACCTATGTAGATATAAAGAGCTCATTCTAAGGTAACGAAAACACAACAATTCTTATTTTCAGGCGATTATACACAAAAGAATACATACTTATTAATATTATATTCCATTTCTGCGAATAGGTGCTACACACTGTTCCTTTCAATGTGATAATTATCTCAAAATAATACATATAAAATTGAACGTTGTACCATATTAGACCATGTGCCATGACGGAGGACTAAAACTAGCAGGTTTTTATTCAACCAAAAGTTACACCCAGTGATTGCAATGATTTCTCTATAGTGTTTTAGGTATGCTGGCCAGTGAAATGAACTTATGTTTATTTTTAACATATACTTATGTTATGTTTTACTGGACTGAATACACACAAATGCTGATCTTCCATACCACATGGTTCAACATGCCAGAGGCAGATTATGAGGATACTAATAACTGTATCCCAGGACCCTGCTAATAGTAATACTAATGCCAATAAAAATGCAAATGTTCATTAAAACTCCCTCATTTCATAGATTTCACAATATGAACCCTGAACCATAACATATTTTATAAAAGGCCTAACGCATGAGGCATACAGTATATGTCAATTGTGCTTTACAGGAAAGAACTGCATAGGTTCTGTGTCTTTATACAAAAGGTTTAAAACAGTATTGAAGGTATTTGGTACCTTCGTGATTGAGAAGAGTATCCAGCTCCTCTTTGGCAACAACCATTCTCAGTTTGTCACCGCTGTCGATGACAAATATGACAGCATGGCTTTCTCTGAGGAGGATAAGAGAAGAAGTTAGACTAGACACAGTCATGTTACTGTGGCGTGTTTTAATATTTGACGGGCATGTTGTGTGCCTTTCATACTTGTAGTAATGCTCCCATAGGTTTCTGTATCTGCTCTGCCCAGACATATCGAAGACTGTAAAAGACAGGCTGCATGCAGAGAGAGAGAGAGAACAGACAGATTAGTCTGTAAAGTAGTAAAAAAAACTAATAAATATATATTATAAATGTCTATAAAATCTACCTTGAACTCTTGAACTTTTCAATGTTGAAGCCAATTGTTGGGACTATTTCTTGTGCCTGTGCCTGCATTCACACACACAGAGACACACATGCGCACACAAAAACAGACAAGTAACGGCAAAAGTATGTCAACAAGGAAACAGTATAAGGAGAGTATGATATGGGCTTTACCTGACTAACATGTTTCCAGTCTTCTGACAATGGGCCTAAATGATTCGAATGCTGAAAACAAGCAATCAGTGAATGATTGCAGTGAAATAGAGGAGGTTTTGACAGGCCGTGTCACAATATTTATCCCAAATTCGATTTTTTTTTATGTGTACCCACATGGCAGACTACAGTACACAAAGGCCTCTTACAAAATCAGTCACTTCTCACAAGTTTCCTGTACTTACATTAGACGGTTTGAGTTGGTTGATGATGGTAGTTTTGCCGCTGTTGTCCAGTCCCAAACACAGAACGTTGACCTCTTTCTTCCTGAGGCCGAGCCAGCCCGACAGTTTATCCAGCAGCCCCATTAGACCTGATTGACGCTACACCATTTAAATTTTAACACATCACCCCATAGATAGTCTGGAAATTAAATACACTAAATGTACAAATTCTCATCCAAGCAAGCGATAATGACAAACATAGCCGTGTGTCCCCAGTGCTTGCCGTGAATAGAGTCACCAGCTGAGATGCCGCCTGGGCGTCCCAGCTGACACGTAATCCTATTAAGGCACATTAAGCTCTGTGAACCACCCGGTGACCCGATCATGGAGTATGGAGCATTTGATTTACTACTCTAACACCTCACCTTACAATACATTACCTTAATTAAGGAGCCACTATCCAATGTGTCAGTCTGTGTGCTTTACACTAATTCAATCTGTGATCTACAATGAATTAGAAATCACAGACACATACACACAAATGTCACAGTGAAATAGGTCATACATATCTTAAGAAGAAGTCACTATAAACTACAGACCTATTATCGCATATGTAACCATGATGGGAAAATATGCATTTTAAAGTAGGAATGAAGCACACTCATCATCTGAAAATGATATATCTAATATAACATTTTCAGAATGATTGCAGGAATTTATTTGGGCTTCTCACATGGCAGGTGTGGAGCTGGTCAGTGGTCCAACAGCTCCATCTTTTGGTTATCAGTTATGTGCACGACGTCATGTAAGTCACCAGGTTGAAGAGGTGGTACAAGACTCACAGGATATAAAGCTCAGAGAGAGAAACTGGTTGAAGAATTAAATTCCCTTGGACATACACCAAGTCAACGAGCAAGAAAACCTACCTATTAAGCCAGGCCAAGAATGGTTATTATTTTATTCACTTACTTTATTGTATTCAAGTTGTAAAACTGTATTAGATTTTATCGAAAACTGCAAAACTGCATTCTATTTTGTTTTTATTTTATTAATCATGTATTTTATTGCATTTAAATTGTAAAATGTTATTCTATTTTATTGTTATTTTATTAATCTAGTTTTTTTTTTTTTACTTCACACTGTTTTACTACTCTTACTGGTATTATAACTTTTAATTTTGTTTTATTACATTTTTATAATTTTATTGTCTAGCATACATTGGTCTCAAATGATCAAATTAATAAATTACTGAATTGTTTCGTCTTGTTCTGACATATTTTCAGCTTGTCAGTCATCTATGAAGCACTGTGAACTGCACTAACCTGTATGAAAGGTTCTATACAAAGAAAGTTTGATTGAAATAATGTTTGATTGATATATCTGACAATGATTTACATTAAAAGCTGATTAACGAGACGGGGCTAACTCTGAGATTCAATACCGTTTTGATTTCGAGTTAAAAACGGAAATAAAATTAAATGAGAAGTCAACCACCTGAACTGTTCATCTTTATTTGCAAATAAATAATCGCTGTAACTGCCTCTTACAGTGTGCAAGATCTACAACATCTCTTTGGAAATTATAGAAAAATAAAATACAAGAATTATAAGTATACTTGTACTTTGTACAAAAGAATGTTCTAACATTGCTCAGCAGTAGAACATGCTAAACAAACAGCATCTGATATTCTCCTTATTCTGTAGAGGGGTGGTGACCGTGAGCGTGTGTGTGTGTGTGTGTGTGTGTGTGTGTGTGTGTGCTCCTTTCCTACTCCTGCAGGCCTGCTGGATGTATAACTACGCTGTGACCGAAAGGCACAGATCTCTGGATCCAGTTTGCCTTCGACATTAAATCATCGGAGCCCCAGTTTGTAAGAATCACCACAGCTGCTCTCTTGAATATGGAATACAACTCAAACTAATGGCTAGGTCCTGTGACTGCACTGAAACGTATGAACCACTCGGAAGTGTTTCTCTCCTGCATGGTTAACGGACTGTAAGGCATTCTGCGTGTATGTGTCTGTGTGTGTGTGTGTGTGCATGTGTGTGTTTGTTACTGTTGAATGACACATGATGAGTTATGATGCTCCTGTTTACGCTCGTTCTCTCTCTGCCGTCCTAATCTGTCTCTGCCGGACAGCTCTGTCCGTCCGGATCACACAAAGACTACTTCCTTTTCTCACCGGTCTCCATCCACCAGCTTTTAGCTACTTCTGCTGACCCTCAACTAACTAATTATATTCTGCAGCACTTACCTATTCACCACTGACTTAGCGAATTAAGAAAAATGTTGATTTTAACGGCAAACGTCTGACAACTTGACACCATCTACTGCAGATCTATGTACACTGGTTTCCCATTCTTCCACAAATGCCACAACCAACACGAGCACAATGTAAGAACAGACCGGAGGAGAATTACTTCCAGTAGCTTTGCACCTACGACGGATTATTCCGCTATGACATCTCGGATCACACTGCATTAGTGTGTGTGCAGGCAAAAAAGAAAACAACGAATGTATTATGAAAGCGGCTAATTCTGAAGAACCACATGAGTCCATGTTATTAAGTTTCCAGACAATGTCAAGCATCTCCTATCTAAGTTCTGTGAACATTCATATGTTAAGACGGTGGAGATTGTGTACTTTCAGGCAATGTATAACATTCACAATCCAAAATAAAATCAGGCGTATCGCACAACTGTGAGCACACTGGTTGCTAAAGAAACCCGCCGGAGTAGACTTGTATGGTAATTCATCTGAAGGCAATTGATCCAGTTCTGCAAGCTCAGCATGTGACGATAAAAACAGGTGGATGGTGTGGTGTGAGCCTCATGTTCACAACAAGAGCTCTCTCATTGCACGATTCTTCATCTCTCTCTGAGATACTGAGGTGACTGCATAATACGGTATTGCTGATTTGGATAAAAATCTTAAATAAATAAAATCCAGATTTACTAGGGCTTTCACATACAGGACTGCACATATATATATATATATTAGGTTATGATAATAATTATCGATTAATTGTCTATACACTTTTAAAACATTCAAGAAATCTCCGCTTCTTTCTTCAAGTATTAGCGTACCAGATTCTCTGGAGAGAGGGTAAACTAAAGCGACGCAAATAAAACCTTCATGATAAATTATCAAACTCCAAATTAAAAGGTTTTCAAATACTTTTCGATTGCACACCCAAATAGCAGCTACATGAGCACATAACTCGGAGCGAGAAAAGAAGAACAACGAAAGAAAAGAGTCAAAAGATTCGGTAGATTACGATTGCAAATCTACGTCTCTAGATATTGTTGCTCCACACACAAATTACTGCTGCTGCAACAAGGCATTACATTCCCCTAAGTGAGGGCCTGGGCCAGTCTTTAAAGTCTATCAGGCTGCAATAGTCTGGGTAAGGGGTGTATGGTAGGAAAGAGTCTGTTACTACTGGATGTGAGGGAGACCAGGGGGCAGTCTGCTGTGGTAGTCTGTCCATTGACCTCCTGTACGAGGGGCTGAGACTCAGGCACAGGCTGTAGACTGTCTGTCTGTCTGTCTGTCCAACGGTCTAGACTTCACTTCCCTCTGGTCCGTCTATCTGTCCATCCCAGGTTGAGTTAAAGGGTTCCCTCATACATGGAAACCCTTCTCCTGTTCGTGCAGTAGCTGGAGGCGGAGGGCCCGTATGCTGCTGGCGATCCGCCTCTGGTGGCCGATCAGCTCCACCCCTATACGCCTCACATCTCTAGGCAGAGAGGGGAGACACAGAAATATACACACGGACAAAACGCTTTAAGTCTTACTTGTGAGGACTTTTCATTGACTTCATTCATTGCCTGTTTTTTTTCAGGCAGGCCCTCTAAGTCGGGTAGGCAGTGTTTACATTGGGCCTCATGCAGGAAGCGATATAAGAAAAAGAAGGCGGTGATGTTTTGATCACATATGTGCTATAAGCTTCATTAATTGTTATCTGTCAGCTTCATATAAGGGCTGAGTGAGGATTAACAAAAATATCTCACTTTGAAGTTCATCCCTCATTTTTCTATCCTTGTAAAAACATCTCATGTATTCAAGAACATGTCACAGTGCGGGGGCAGATTCAACGCAGATAATTAAATAGAACAAAAGTCTCCAGGTACAAAGGGAAGGCAGGTACGGCTGGCAGACACAGGCAAACACAAAACTTCATACAATGAAAGATGAACAGACAAAGAACAAAGGAAGTGAGGTGCTATAAATAGTGACTGACTAACTGGGGAAGTGAGAACAGGTGAGCAGGAGGTGAGGTGAGTGTAGGACTAATGAGGGACAGGTGAAACTGATCAGGGCGGGGCAGACTATCAAAAAGGCGGGAAAACAAACAAAGGCAGGAAGTAAAACAAGACAAGACACAAGAGGAGGGGACTTTCAAACTAAAACAGGAAACAAACTAACAAAAACACAGGACCATGACAGAACGTGAGCACACTGAGTTTATATGAGACACAACGTTTCGGTCACAATGTGAAGCAAAACATCTTTATACTACAACCACAGGGCTCTAGCTGAATTTAAGATAACCCTGATGATGTCATAGTGATGTCATTTTCTCAGACTTTTAAAAGCTCCCCCTAGAGCCATAAGAGACATTCACAGTGTGAATAGTACTCCTCGTAACAACTAAACTGAACTTCATTAGTAAAATTGGCCCCTTTAAATCACCACTGCTGCTACAAAGATTGGTCCTATTTGGTTTCATGCAATTTAATAATGGTTATGTTTTGGCTCTGCTACTCACTCAATACTCATCCTCGCCACAGAATCCAATGTGTTGTAGCCAGCTGCCATGAAACTGCTCTTGTACTGACTCATCTTAATGGAGTCCAGCCAGTCGCCGATGGAGATGAACATTGGGTAGTCCATTTCCTCCCCCGGAGACTCTGGTGGACTGATACAAAAAACAAAAATGTCAGATCCTGCCATTATTTCTAAAGCATCTCAGAGGTGGACAACTGACATTACGGGCTTAAAGTCCTCAGAGTGACACAGACTTGGTACTACTTTTAGGCGTAGGAGTGAGAACATTTTATAAACTTTCTAAACCTCTAAAGTTGCCGAGATTAAGGAGAGATGTCCTATCGTAGCTCACTGTTTATTGTAACTCAAATAACTTCTGTTCTGAGTTCAGAGACGCTTGAAAACAGGTTCCCCTGTCACCTCCTAAAGCATTTCATGATCAATACTGTACCTCTGAATGTCCTCTACCAGTGGCAGCAGGCTGCTGGGGTTACGGATCAGTTTATCCAAGAAGGAAACGACATCGGTGAATTTGGGCCGATGACTCCTCTCCTTCTGCCAGCAGTGCAGCATCAGCTGGTGCAGGGCCACGGGGCAGCCCATCGGAGCAGGCAGCCGGTAGCCCTCTTCAATAGACAGAATCACCTGGAGACACAGTCGGATGTGATGAAGGATGAAGTCTAAGATGGCTGCTGTATTAGAATTTAATTAGCTTGAAAATTGATCTATTCAGTTGGAAAGTTTTAGTTAGAGACTTGAAATTGAGTTTTTTTCTGTGATCTTGCAGGCTGCAGCAGACCAAACAAAGACAAGAAACCCGCTGAATAACATACATGTTGCAGTGTTTGCGTTATATAGATTTATATGTAAGGTCTGAGGATCTGGGGTTGCATTTACAAAGCTTTATATTCAGTAGGCGATTTGTGGATTTTAGCAGAGGGGATGTACCCGGTTCATGTCTGCTACTTCAGCACCACGGAGAGCGCCACGGATTTATCAATGGCACTCTCCATGGTGCTGAAGTAGAGTGTCATGAATTTATCAATACACATCACATTTAAATATATACACATTTATCAATACACATCACATTTAAATATATACACATTTATCAATACTCAGCTGCTTCTGGGACGCACTGTGGCACGTCTGGTGGAATCACAAGCATTGTCTAGAGTGGCCAAGACATTTTGGGAATATTTAAACCTGCAATAACTCATTTTTTTGGCCACTTGGGGGCAGCGGAAACAAATGTTGAACACAATATTGACATATCATCAAGTTTTGAGTTGATGTGGCGTTAATGTTAGCAAACAGTGTTGCCAGATTTGGCTACTTTTGATTAAGTTGGGCAGGGAAATATACCGTAGACAACTTTCTCCGGTGTGAGGGAGCTACGTAACATCTGGTTGTAAATTCCGTCGCGGAGGACGACTAAAAGGTTAAAATATTTAAACTTTGGACGGCAATGCCGTCTACTGTTACCGTTGCCGATATTCACTGCCGGCCTCACCTAATTTTACCGTCCTGCTCTCGTCCACTAACATGATATCCGGTTTGCCGTCTACCGTCTGCCTGAATCCATGTGAATGCAGCATAAGCCTGCAGCAAATAGTCAGATTACTTACTTCAGGTCAAAACAGCAAGCATCATCATATTCAATGCTCCGTGTAAGCTTTTATTATTTCCCATAACCTCCTCCTTGGGTGTTTGATTTCCTGTGTAGTACAAATACGCTTGAACTTGGTCTTTTATTCATGTGCCCAAACCTAATCTGTGCCGACAATCACTTCCAACATGTATCGCACGCAGGTAAATCCCTTTTTATCTGAGCTGATAGCGTGTATTACTGCGGCCTCCATACAGTAGATCTCCATATCATATCTGTGAGTCTATGGGAAAGTAGAGATCCATGTATCTTTGTAGGGAGCAGTATGTAAGTGGCTGACCGGGATGAGATAGTGTTTGGCTGGTTTTGCGACTTGGCCGGCCTTTTGCCTTGGAAAGCACTTCTAAGCAATTCCCAAACAGCACAAATCCTCCCCAAACCCTTGGACCTTAGTGGATGTGCGTGTGTGGGTGTATAGATGTGTAGGAGAGTGTGTGTAAGGGGTTGAAGGGATTACGGTGGAGCTTTCACACTCAGCGGAGAGAGGAGGATGGATCTGCTTCCTCCCTGGCCCCTCCAATCCCTGACCACAGCCCAGGGATCAGCGGATTGCTCAGCCACACTGAATCCACAGCTTTAAACTCCCCCTCTATCGGACCAAAGTCCTCTGAACCTCTGACCTTCAATGCTCTTTTCCTTTCCTCTCACTCATCTTTTTGCATCCTTTTGGTGAATCTAACCGGCGTCTCTGTTCCTCGCCTCCTCTCTCTCAGAGGTAGGCTTTTGATGTGAGGGAGCAGGTTAAAGGGCGGCAATTTTAACAGATATAATGGAAAATAAACTCGGCATTTCCTCAGCGGAGCAGGACTTGTATTGAGGAGTCAATATTGAGGTACGCTGTGGTGCTAGAGGTTAGAGAAGCAGGCTTGTGAGGGGAATATCTGTGGAAACAACATGAACCACTCTTTTCCATCCTCTAGGATCGATCACAGAGACGCCTCAGAGAAAATCACTTAAAGGAATAGTTCACTCAAAAGGTAAAACACCAGCATGTTCAAAATACACTCAGTGAGTTAGCTATTCAGCTGTGTCAACCAACGTTGCCAGGAGCTGTTTCTTTATATTTCTAAAAATACTGAACTTGTCCAAAGAGCCTTAAGCAGAATTGTACGTACTGATAGAGTATGCCTGAGCCTCATGTAGTAAGTACGAATTGGATATACTAGTGCAGTGCCCGTTCGGAGCGCATGCCCATCCGGAACGAGCCGATTGCTTGGCCCCAAAAAGTTCAGCTTGCAGCGTTGTCGAGAACCTGCAGAGTGTGAAGTTGACTGGATGAACGGTTCTCGAGATATGCGAAGGGCAGTCATATCACAGACAGATAGAGATTTCTTCCTTTATAGTTTGATGATGCTTCTACAGCGCCACCTATTTGCGAAATGGCACCAAATGTGTCCTAGTCACCCAGACATCATATATACACATGTCCACCAAATGTGGTCCCAATAGCACAAAGCGTTCAAGAGATATGGCATTTTTTTGTGATATAAGCCCTGCCCACAACATTTGAGCTAACTTTGAGGGCCAGCTTTAGCAAAACTGTATTGGAATATCAAAAATCCCAAAAAGTAACTTTTCCCGACTTGGTCCAGAGATGTTCTGCATCAAATTTGGTGACGATTGCTCAAAATTTGTAGGAGGAGCAGCAAAAAAAATCTGATTTGGACAAAATTCAAAAAGGCAGAAAATCAGTGTAGACGCAAATGGGCGAGGCTTATATGGATAGATTAAACTGGACCCACAAAATCCAGGAAAAAAAGAACTTTGTTTCTGAGATTTATGGTTAAAAAGTTATAGGCCAAAATGTAAAGTTCATTGTTATAGTGCCACCGTCTGGTCAAATTGCACCACATTCAACCAGCCAAGACAGTAACTAGCTACAATTGAGAACACCAAGGTCACTTCACTTCAGGGTCTTCAGTAAGATTTCTGGGAGTTAACATTGTACAAGTACACACATATTATACAGGTTGGATTTTTTGGGGCTGATTCTGATATTTTTAGACTAAATATCAATAAAAAAATAACTGTTTATAGGTGAAAAAATCTAGAAACCGTACTGAGGTAGTGAGGTAATCTGGTTCTTTTTGCAACCCTAATACTCACATCCTGATTGGACATCTCCCAGTACGGCCGCTCCCCATATGACATCACTTCCCACATGACGATGCCGTAACTCCACGCGTCGCTGGCCGAGGAGAACTTCCTGTATGAGATGGCCTCAGGAGCGGTCCATCGGATGGGGATCTTGCCACCCTGTTTACACACACACACAAATAAAAAACACACTTATGGATAGACTCAGATTGTAAAAATGTTTATTAGCATCTGGTAAATCATTCAAAGTAGCCTCAACCCTGCAAACATTACTTTCCACTGAAGAAAGTAGCTGTTAAAGCGTGCTGAGCCATTTTAAAACACATTATAATATTAAATACTGCTGTCCAAATGCTCTCCAGTCTGAATCCTGTGTTTATCACCTCCAGTATCCGCCTCACATCACCTTTCTCCCCATTCCCTCTCCTCACCTCACCTCACCTCACCTCTCCCTTCACTTCCATCTGTGGATTTCACCCACAGTGTGTCAAACTTGCAAACCATAAACACAACATTTCCTTCGCACAATAACCTCAATAGGAACCAGGAAATGGAGGTCACTGTGGGCTCAGACAGACTTACAGAACGGCGTCATTTCAGTTTTTGAAGTTTAGCTTTTTGCTATCTACGGGAACTCCATCTCTCGCTGGCCTCAGGAGGGGAGGCGGAAAAATCAACATTTCAGTAGGAGGAGAGTGCAGAGTAGCAGAGTATCCGTTTGCTGATGTCCCGAGCCTACATCTGTCTGTAAATACAGTCTTTGAATGGAAAATGTAAGTGTCTCAAATTCCAAATGCCTTTCCACACCAGCAAGACTTGGGGGAAACATATATGTGGAAAATAAAAATGATAAGTAGGTAACGGTTGTTTTTGTTGTTGTCATGTGGTGATACAGGGAGGATCAGCCACAGAACAGCTGGGGAGTGTCTTGTAAACTCTCAGTATATCTCAGTGAATTGAGATGCTGTTTGCTGGGTCTCTACTCCTGTTGCTTTCATAGTTCAAGACTTCCAGCTCTACTTCTAATGAGGTTCAGGAACAGACCAGGAGAAGTCAGCTGAGCCAACTGGCACTGAACTGAGAAAAAAAATGATATCCTTGTTATTACTGTTGTGATACTGTTGTTGTAAGTGAAGTATTAAATAAAACTAATGGTATTAAGTCCATCATATCTGACTCAAAATGTCACTCACACCAAATTAATGAATCTATTTAATCCCATTTAGGAGCCTGTACTTCGAGGGTGTATTTCCTACAACAGGATTAAGTCAGCTTTGTTAAGACCTGTAATACATTAGCAGCAGCTGCTTGGTTTTAGAGAGTTGTGTCAGGTGTGTACCGTCGTGGTGTACGCAGCCTCCGGGTCGTCCTCCAGGATCCGGGACAGGCCGAAGTCTGACACTTTACACACCAGGTTGCTGTTGACCAGGATGTTTCGAGCTGCCAGGTCTCGGTGAACGTAGCCCATGTCTGACAGATACTTCATGCCCGAGGCGATGCCACGCAGCATGCCAACCAACTGGATGACAGTGAAGTGACCGTCGTGTTGCTGTCAGGGAGAGCAGGATACAGAGGAAAATGAGGAGCCATTGCAAGAAACCAGAGACAGCACAGACAGCAGAGAGAGAAAAGGAGGGTCGATAAGAAAAACAATAAGACAAAGGAATGACACTGACAAATACATAATGGTATGTATGGAGCAACAGAATATATTATAGTGAAATACTTTGGTGATTTTTGTTGAAAAGAAAAAATAGTTTGTTCAGAATTATGCTGGCAGTTTATTGGCAGGACGACATGTTCCCATTTTAGCTTCTTGAGAGGCAAAACAGAGACAAACTGTTTTTCTTACAAATCTTAAAAATGTTTTACTATGCAACCAGAGGGTAACCTTGTTCTCCTGCATGCAACAACAGACCAAGACAAAGGCCTTTAGTAGATATGTTATGCCTTTGTCTTTTTTAAAACTATATTTATATCAGCGTTTTTGCCATATGTTTGTTTCCCACAGAAATACCACCTGAGGCAGGAAACCGACATAATCACACTCGAGTCTCAGCACTCACCCTCAGAAATGAGTCCAGCGATCCATTTTCCATGTACTCCACCACGATCATCACAGGCCGGCCTGCAAACACACAAACGCAACACACACACTGCTTATTTCTCCAAAGATGATTTCTTTTTATTCACGGACTTATTTTGCTAAGGAGAGTGTAGAGTAGAGGGTGAAAGACGAGACATGTGTTGGAGTACAGAAAGCGTAGCTTAGTGTTATCTAAAAGATTTTCAATGCCATGGCTGAATATTTAGATGATTTCCACTATGTGGACGAGGTCTTTGAATTTGATGGCCGCCCGTATTTATTTGAGCCAGAGTATACGGATATTCAGATTTCACAACGAGACTTCTCCTTGAGCGGGACTTGGACACAATAACAAACAGACCGGATCAAGTGAAAGGTAAGAAAAAGGTTTCCTTTCTCTGTAGGGTCCTTTCCATAATGTTGTCAGACACTTATAATAATAATCTGAGCCTGCCAGTCGCAAAAACAAACACTTTTAGGGAATGTAACGTAACATTGACGCTGCTCATTTGCACTTGCAGCTTGTTTCGTGGCTGCCGGTTACAGCGTTATCCCTCAATACTGGACCAGTTTCAGATTTCTGTCCTCATTAGTCACTTAGACATGGGAAAATAGGGTCCAGGTTGAAAAATACCAAAGTTATCCTTTAATAAAGACTGCGAGGTACAGTTAAAAGCTCATAAACTGAGAGGCTCTTTGTCTGTGATTAGAATTTCTTACAGGTTTTTAAAGGTAAATGTCAAGGTTAATATTTTTTTTGATATAAGATGCTCTTGGCTGTGTTAAAAACCAATATATTTAAATCTGACCATTAAAAATGTCATTCCAATGAACTGCAATTATATCAATCATATTAGATGTGCATGATGCTGAATGGATCTGTGATTTTCACCAAAAGGGACACATTTTCGGCAGCTAATATGCAAAATTCCTGAATTTTAAAATGTCTTGGCATCTATTATCATCTATTATGTAAGCATTTAACTTGCTTGTGCATACAGATATCAGAGGACAGCATGGAGCAAAGACTGGTCAGCATGATAAATGGTTGAATGAAGGTCATCAAATTGTTAGTCAAGGGACACCGGTCCCAAACGATCCTCCGATGAAGCACAAGATAATGTTCTGAGTCATGTAGGTGACATATTGGGTTCTGGTAAACATGGTCTGTGTGTGTGTGTGTGTGTGTGTGTGTGTGTGTGTGTGTGTGTGTGTGTGTGTGTGTGTGTGTGTTTGTTGCTGCCAGTTTGAGACAGAGAAAAGCAAAGAGAGGGTTGGAGAAAACACACAGACCATCAGCAGGTGATTGATGCATCGAGTCAAGACGCTCGATTCATAAAACTTTTCCAGCCTTCAGAACGGGACCTGTTCAGTATTCAGTCCATGCATGACATGAAACATGAGTTAGAAACAGGTGCAGGCAAAGCCTCTCTTTCCAAATGTTATTGTTTCCCCACAGAGGATCCCTACGGTGTTACAGATTGACTGGTTTACAGCTGGGAGGCAGTTGTCCAGGCCTGCGTGCCGCTGGTGAGCTGTAAAACATTCTGAGCTGCTGGAAAGAGAAATAAAAGTGTTACTGTAGTGAAGTAGCACCATGATATCACACTCCAGATTCAAGGCAGCTTTCTTTCCTCACATGGGAACGTGAAAAATCACATAGTGGAAGGTAGAGTATCACTCTAATGTATAATGGCGATGCAGAAATTTGTAAAAGGGTTCTATTAATACCTCTGAATGACTTTATAGGAAACGGGATGTTGCTTGTTTCATAAGAGCACAATGCAGTGTCACTTTAGAGTAAAGGCATTTGATCCGAATTTCAGTCACAGAGAGATATAACACATCTTGTGTCATGTCACAACTAGTCTAACTGACATCTGTCACCACGGCTTAAACCCCTCAAACAATTTTTGATAATTGCTGTGACAGACAGGCAATAACGACCACAGTGTTAGTGTTTTGTACTACTGAACTTCCATTTATCAGCCTCTCAAAGTCTCCTACTTGCTTCGAATATGGATGTATTCCCCTTTTTCTTTTCCAGAATCACCAGGACTGTTTGGACCTGAAGATTGATTTGATGCGAATAGTTGCGTTCAAGATTTATGATGTTACAAAATTCATTTTATCAGAAATCTGAAGGTTTCAAATATGACAGCTCACAGTAACACAACTAACCAGTGTAATCTCTGAGGTTTTTGGTGAAACTGACATCTATGGGCTGACAACAGCCCACTCAAATCAAACCAAATCGCTAATATTTCTAACTTCATGGGGTCAAGGGTCAGCACCTAGAATGTGAATCCTAATAGCATCATAACCAATAAATAACACAGACCCATTTCCCATTAGGGAGAATGGGACACACCCAAACCTTGATGCTCACGTGTCGATTGGATCGGCATAATAACACATAAGGAGGTGTCACAAGCAAGAATGATAGCTCGTTTTGCTTGCAACGACCAGGGCTAATGATGTGCTGATTGACAGCGAGATGGGTTCATGTACAACCCTCACTTTAATAGTGGACAGCGCTCCGTTGGGACTGATAGGGTTAAGGGACTCAACACCTCATTAGAGAGACAGGAGACAGCAGGTGAGACTGCTGCAATAAGACCATTCTGCCTGCTGTCGAAAACAAACAACATACGACACAAAGTAAGATTTATGCTTCAATAAATCAGTATGTTTTTTTTTTTTACAAGAACGAGGCTTTAAGGATGAGAACTAAGTTGCTGTTTTGGCAAATGCATGTTGGGTTACCTTTTCAAACAGTCCAGTTGCCAGAAAAAATGCTGGCATCGTACGTTTCTGCAAACCACGGATACGTCGAGTGTCGACGTTTCTGAACCAAAAATATGTTTCATTAATACGTTTCATATCAGCCTTGTATCACGCTTGCAAAACCACTTTATGAAATTTTCAATGGGACGCATCTGGGACTGTCCAAAATGCAAAAAAGCCATCATGGCCATGGACTAATCTCCTAGTGCACCTTCTACTGAGGTTCACAACAAATGCTTCTTGGGAAAATGCAAACTATGTGTTGTGCACCTTCATAAATGTTGGTTGCACGGTGTACCTTTATTGTTATTATCATTATTTAACGTTTTATATTGCACTTTTAAATTTTGGAGTTTTAATCTCTTGCAGTTAAGGAACAAAGCTGATGAACAAGTACACTGTGGCATACACCTTCGGAAAAACTGAGAAATATTGACTGCGTTAATTTTTCACTTTTAAAAAGTTTAACATTTAAAATAATCAAAGGCGAATCAAGCATAACATCAACAAGGGAATGCTGATCCTAACCCCGAATTCCTGTCACCAGAGACAAGAAGGCACGGCGGGTATATGGATGGACGGATCAGCAGACTTACTTCAGACCAAACAGGCACATGATGTTTCTTTTTTTAAATCTGCAAAATCGCATCATCATACCCTTAAATTTGCAGATACTTTCCCCCAACACCAATCCAGGAGGGATCGACAGGAAATTATTTGATCAAGCTTGGCTCTCCTGAGCTAATTAGCAAGGCCTGGAAACAATATATACTTATGCAGCGTAGCGCCTGAACAAAAACAAAGGCACCTGTTCGCCAGAGTCAAATGTGTCACCTGTTATTTCCGAGCAGGTATAGCAGTCAGTCACAGCACAATACTCTCTATAATTAATCTCTGAAGAACAACAACAGATGTAGGGAGTGAAAGATGGAGGAAGAGAGTGAAAGACAAACAGAGAGGCAGGCAGACAGAAAAGGGATACTCAGAATTAATGTCTCTCTCTATATATAATACCCCACTGCCAAGCACAAATGGCTTTTGATTGCATGATTTGGTGTGTATTGTACTGAATTGTGTGTGTGTGTGTGTGTGTGTGTGTGTGTGTATGCACCATTGGATAGGCAGTCATGGGAAATGGTTTGCTTATAGATTCAATCGATTTCATGAATGTATTTCATGCTTTTACATTTCACCAGATTTAAAACGCTCAAATTCAAATATTAGTATTATAAAATATGATTCTTCCTAAACAACAATAGAGTGGCTCTGTATTTTCTGGCAGTTCACATTTTGATAACTTAAAGGAACAGTGTGTAACATTGCGGGGGATCTATTGGCAGAAGTGGAATATAATATTCATAACTATGTTTTCTTTAGTGTATAATCACCTGAAACTAAGGCCCTGTCTACATGTATACAGATATTTTTAAAAACGGATATTTTCCCCTCCGTTTAAAAAAAAATCTGTCCACATGACCTTCGTTTTACAAAATATCTCTGTCCACATTCGAATGACTCCAAATGTGTTCTTTATGAGTGAAACTGACATTCAGAGTGGATTGTTCAAGGGTTTATGATGTTTTTTATAAGATAAAATGTATTTAAAAATAAAAATGTCTTCCCCGGCCACAGCGACTCAAAGTGTTTTCATTCTTTTATCATCACATGTCTAACCAGAGAAATCATCTCAGTGTTGTGTGGATGGATTTTTTTTCACTCAATAGCTTCAGAGATGCTCGACTATAAAAACTACAGTCAAATCTATCGGTGCAAAACATCAGCAATCAGCCGCTTTGATGTAACAATGGAAGTATGGGCCTTTAAAGACCCTTATCAGCTGAATCCTTGTCAGCGGGGTCACAGCTGAGGACTGTCCTCTATCTATATTCAGGGGAGGGGGAGGGCGGGGGGTTGTCTTCTGTCTTCAGGGGACACATTTATATTCACAGCGATGTCTCAGTTTATACAACCTCTGTAAAAACAACCATATGTTGCGCTGGGTGAGCCCCGTAAAACAGAGCTCGTTAACAAGTCCTCACAATCACACACACACATCTTTTGTAGATATTCCCGCACAAAAAAACTTGAACATGGATGCACCCACACACAATATAAACATGCACAAGCAGTATAGGTGTGTAGAGAATAATGCATACTCACGCACAAGGCGTAAACAAAACTATGTGTATAAGCAGAACGGAGTCGCTAATCTTGTAAATACCACGAAAAACACACAGTGACTTGTTATTCCATACCATAAAAAGTCAACCTTAAAAAGCAGTTTTACTGCAATTTACCATTCGGACAAGCAAAGACTTGAATGTGACTGTGGTAAACAGTGTGATGGGTGAAGAGATAGCAATTTCAAATGCTCTTGTTACATTTTATTTTGCTTTTAAAGCAAAGCGCTTAATGCGAGCGCAGCATCTGGGTCGCCCCCAGACAACACAACTGGAGGGAGTCATTTTTTATAGAAAGAGAGTGCACACCGTCTATATGACACATTGTTCTTATCTTTTTCTCTGTGAGTTACTGGAATTCTACATGGGAAAATGCATCTCACATATGACAGAAAGAAGAAGAAGTAGAGGGTCTTTGGATCGTTGTTTTATAGCATCAAACTAATTCATGCCTAAATTTGGCCGTGACGAGAGTGGTTGTTTCTCATGTTTCTTTTTTTTGGAATTTTGTTTTTCTTGATTTTCAGAGATACAAAATGAACAGAAACAGAATTTTTTTTTTTTATAATAATATTAATAATAAATAAAATAAAATAAAATAAAATAAAATAAATACAAAATTGGATCAATATACAGTATATGTCATAGACAATTGGGAGGTAATGATTACACTAGTATGTTTCTAATACTTATTTACACTAAATCTGGTCTAAAGTTTGATTTCTCATGTTTATTACCACATTGCCAATGAACATATCTGTATTTAGCGCTCACTTGAAGACTGAATTTTTCTGACCAGCATAAGTGTAACTTTCGAGCAACATCTCTCAATACTTTTTTTCCAATAAATCCACATTTAAAATAGAGTCTGACCCATAGGAGAGTTAAAATTTGCTTGGTTTCATATCAGTAACTTACAGGACGTTAGCAGTTACTGTACATAATGTAGTGCTGCAGGAAATCGGTATCGGTAACAAAGATGTAATCTGATCACATCTACTTACTTTTGGTGACCACGCCCTCCAGCCTGATGATGTTGGGGTGATCAAACTGGCCCATGATTGACGCTTCGCGCAGGAAGTCCCGCCTCTGACGCTCCACATATCCGCCCTTCAGTGTCTTTATCGCCACGGCGATCTCCTTTTTCCCTGGCGTTCTCAGGCGGCCGCTGCACACCTCGCCAAACTCACCTGAAGCACACACACACACATGAATAAACACAGTGAGGACACACACACCATGAGAAGGCAGCGTGGTCTGCCACCTGGGGGCACTGTTGCAGTTCCCATCTAAACTCCAGCATGATTGCTTCGTCTCTGATTAGTTCAACTTCATGAAATTCTCTTTCACCTTCTAAAAAAAACTTAAATCTATTCTTATACTTTCTTTTGTTCTCTAAACCTGTTAAGCTTTAATATTCCTACAGCGTGCGCAGAGAAAATGACAGTGAGACACTGGGAAATGGAAAAAGGCGTCCTCTTTAGTGTGTACAATAGAGTAGAGGGGGTTCACAGCAATTATATGTGAGGAATGAAAATAGATAGTCTCCTATGGCACATTTAAAGCTATTGTTATTCTTACCAACATGAAACGATCCTCTTCCACCCACATGGTGAAAGACACAAGTGGATGAGTGTTTAACTGTGTGTGCAGGCCTGTGTGTGTGTGTGCGTGTGTGTGTGTGTGTGTGTGTGTGTGTTTGTGTGTGTGTGTGTGTGTGTGTGTGTGTGTGTATACCGGCTCCGATCACCCTCTCGATGCGGATCCTGGAGGGGTCGATCTCCTTGGTGAACTCGTGGATGGCCTGCGTGGGGTCTTCATATGTATCAGGGTCCACGTAGGTCTTTATTCCCGGGAATGGGACTGTGGGAACAGAGAGAAAGACACAGAGACAATGAGCTATGTATCTTTACCGGGCTGGAAGGTTAAATAAGCTAAACAAGATGGACAATTTTTAAATTCAATTACCAACCATGTCACACTAGCTTATTAAGAAGGAGGTTAAATAATGCTCCAAACTGGAAAAACTGGCAATGACCATTTTCAAAGGGGTCCCTTGACCTCTGATTTCAAGATATGTGAATGAAAATGGGTTCTCTGGGTACCCACGAGTCTCCCCTTTACAGACACGCCCACTTTATGATAATCACATGCAGTTTGGGGCAAGTCATAGTCAAGTCAGCACACTGACACACTGACAGCTGTTGTTGCCTGTTGGGCTGCAGTTTGCCATGTTATGATTTGAGCATATTTTTTATGCTAAATGCAGTACCTGTGAGGGTTTCTGGACAATATTTGTCATTGTTTCGTGTTGTTAATTGATTTCCAGTAATAAATACATACATTTGCATAAAGTAGCATATTTGCCCACTCCCATGTTAATAAGAGTATTAAATATGTGACAAATCTCCCTTTAAGGTACATTTTGAACAGATACAAAATGTGCGATGAATTTGCGATTAATCGCGATTCAATATTTGACAGCTGTAATCAAAATACAAAAGTACACAGGGACATTAAAATGAATATTAACATAACATTAACACATTTTAAATTCAAATTAAATTAAAGAATGTATAAAAAATTGACTGCTACTGCCAATAACTGCTGGAGTACTGCTACTACTACTACTACTGCTGCTGAGGCTATAAATACCACCCAACCAGGGCTACTGGTACCCAGGGGGATACATCCGCAGTTACCAGGAGGGATGTGGAAATCAGAATCGGTTTTATTTACCAACTACATACATAAAAGGAATTTGACTCTGGCTTTTATGCGTCTCTCTAAACATACTTACACAGAAATAGAAATAACAGCTAAGAACGAGGACAACAAAGCTGGACAAATAAAGGAAAATAATAGACAGGACTGTTATGTACACAAGGGGTGGAAAAAATAGGTGTGTATATAAATATTATATAAATATATATATATATATATATATATAAAGCACCAATGACAACAATAAAACAAGAATAAAAATGTCTATACACAAGTCAGGTGTTCTTTAAGTGAAAACAACACAAATAGTGCCAAGAATAAATACTGAATGGATATACATGGGCTGGATTATGTACAGTATGTACATGTATATACTGTATATCTGTATGTACAGTGTGTATGATTTATATTGGCAGTGACAGATGATACGTACATGTTTAAAAAAAAGAACATTAAAGACGGTAAGAATTAAAATTAGAACAACAGCAGTGGATATTTTGGTGGATTGGAAAGATTGTGGAATTTGAAATAATAGAAATTATGATTTGATAAAAAAACATGTATTGACGTATTTTGGTTTAGGAGGGAAATCAACACACAAATAGGGAAAAAACATGAATGTGAGGCTGATCTTTAATAGATTTATTGTTAGAATAACCCCCAAAAACTACCAGCTACGTTGCGCTGACTGCACCTCCCACCAACCTAAATAAGTTGTAACACCATAGCATCCGTCTTTGACACACGGGACACGTTTCCCTTAGACGAGTCAGATCTGCTCTCTAGCAAAGCTCGAGAGTGTTACCTCACTCTGAGACATATATACCAAAACACACACACACACACACACACTGATAGCTTGTTACTGCTCTGTCTTTTGCTGAGAAGCAGCAGGGTAGTAGCACGCTGAGCCAGTCTTTTAACCGGGGCGAGGTTTTAGCCCCTCGCTTTAAGCAAGCGTCCACACTGTTGAAGTGTCCTTGAGCAAGTCAGTGACTCTTTTAACAGGCTGCTGCTGTTCTGCCTCTGACCCTGACCTCCCAGTGGAGAGGAGGAGGGGGGGGGGCTGGCTAGACAAAAGCGGTGTTTCTCCTTCAGGGATCGATACAGTGTCACAAAACAAAAAAAACGACAAGCAAGTTGTCTCTGATAAAACCCCGAGGAGCCTGGTCTCCTCTCAAAGCTTCTGCTCAACACCACAGCCACCGACAAGACACAGGAGATACGGGGTTTTGAACACACACACACAGTCACGTATAAGGTGTGTGTTTTAATCTTGAATATCAGAGAACGATGTGGCAGCTTGTTAGCCACCTTCACAAAACTAATTTCATATTTCCTCTCATACCTTTGGCTATCCGTTTCTGCCTGTCCTCTGAAAACTGCCTCATTTCTCTTCGTCCCCTCCTCTCTTCCGCTACCTTTCGACCTGTTTGCCCTTCCTATTCTCGTTTCTCTCCCCCCTCCGTTTCTCCTCCAGCAATCTTCCAATGTCTCGCCCCAATCTTCGTCTTTATGCTCACTTTCAAACATCTTTCTTTCTTTTTCTTTTTTTTTCACTTTACAGCTCTCATTTCAATTTTTGTTTTTCATGTCGGGAATGAAAAGTTGGGTATTAAAAGACAAAAGAGGCAGGGAAAGGTACAGGAGTGCAGACGCAGACAGCTCAGGGATGCAGCGTTGTAACCAGATTAATCAAAAAAAGAACATCAAATGAAACTTGAGGAGAGGTGAGGAGGAGTGCCGAAGAGGAAGGAGAGATGAAGGAGCATTGTGGTTTAAAGAATTTTGCTCTGTTGACATGTCTGACGTCTTAATTCCTGAAACTATTCGTATAAATATCACATTTCTTTTCTTGCTAGCATTTGTAACAAAAGCAAGTCAGTGCTTTTGCATTTTGTACCAGCTTTGTGGAGGGGACCGTCATTCCCAAAATTCAAATATGCATAGGCACAGAAACACGTGGGAAATGATCCATACAGCGGTACAACGTGCATGTTGAATGCAAAGAGAGGAGCACGTGGCTAGCCTGCTAGCTGCTAACTGTGAATCTCTCTCTTTCTTCTCTGCTTATTGGCAAAAACACAACACGAAATAAAACCTGACGCTTTCTCACCAAATGGTTGGGCGTTCTGGCGAAAGTCGTTTTCAACACTAACATTATATAATGTGCCAAACAGATTTTACATTTCATTAAAATATAAAACTTAGACCTTGCAGATGTCCTCCTACCATCATTACCATAAATATGGAAATTAATTCTTGACTCAAACTTTTTGCTAGGTGAAGTTTGTGAAAAACGAGAGTCACAGTGAGAGAAAAAAGTATCCAAAACAACAAAGAAGAGACTGATTGATTTACCATGTCCATTCTGGTAACTGGTCCTCCTTTTCTCCTCTGAGGTCATCTTGGCCTTAAAGTACCACTGACACCTGGAAAACACATCGAGAAATGAAACAAAACTATAGCTTATAGGACCCTAAGATGAAATAGAATAAAACTAAACAATATTGCAAGGTTGTTGATCATTGGAAGTCATCATTTGAAGAAAGATGTTGGCAGACAGTGAGAGGCTGGCCTTAGAGAAGATGAGATTAAGTAATGCAGATGGAAGTGGTGTGTACACATAAACACACAGATTCAAAATTCTTGAGAAATTAAAGTATTTGGAACTTAATGGAACAGAAACTCTTTCACAGAGAGAATTAAATGTTTTTGTTTTCTCTAAGCACACTACTACAGAAGAGAAGAACACCTGCATCCACTGATGCAAATACTCCCTCGCCCTCCTGTGTGAGAGAGAGTTTATCTGGGCACTGAGATACCGAGAGACAGCCAACGACTGAGAAAAAGCTGCTGCCAAGAAAGTCTGAAAAGCTGAGAGATTAGATGACAGCATCTGCAAAATACCACAGAAGAATTTATCCAAATAGATGCTTGGATGTTACTCTGAAATAAAAAAGTGAAGGAAACACAAAGCACCCTTTTAGAATCACACGGAGAAACAAGAATAGCTTGTTCATGGCAAAGTACAGTGTGCAGACGGGAATTTGACTCACAGCTCACAACACATTAACACAAAGCCGTCAAAAAGAACACCAACTGTTGAGTGTTGCATACACTGGTGGACTCAGGGAGGGAGAAGCATGTTCAAAAAATGCTACAAAATTGCCCTCTTGGATGCCCCTATGGTAGATAAAAAGCGATAGAAGTGCCCTCTAGGGTTCCCTTCCAGTGGAGAAAACATGATGAACTACCTGTAGGGTACCCTTAAATGGAGAAAATGTGATGAAATGCCTTATAGGGTGCCCTTCCAGTGGAGAAAACATGATGAAGTGCCCTCTAGGGTGCCCTTAAATGTAGAAAATGTGATTAAGTGCCCTCTAGTGTGCCTTTAAATGGAGAAAACGTGATGAAGTGACGTGTCATTATTTATTCATTACCATTACTATTAAATTTAAATAGTATTTGATGCATAGCCTACTTTGCTCCAATATTTGATCAAATTTTGTTTTACCTTTCCACTCCATGATTCAACAAAAACCCAACGACCAACAGCTCACAAACTGTTATAGGCACAGATACATATGCAAATGACAAAAAAGGTCGCCTAAATTTGGTTAAGTTTAGGCAACTAAAGCTATGTGGTTGTATTGAAAGAATACGGTCATGTTTACGGTTATGAACACATCACTGTCATGGTCGAAAGAAACTAATATTGACTTTTGGTACATGACAGGACGGCAACCACGACCTCCCATGTCACACTCTTTGTGGATCCAACCATTCTCTCCTTTTTGCAACTGTATAATAACGACATACTACTTGTGCCCTTGCTACTTAAAGAGGATCTTATACAAATAGTGTAGACATAAGTCATTGTAAATGTTTGAACCAATAATCAAGCTGCCGTTTTTCTGCTGAGGACACACTCTCAAATACAGTGTGAAGGGACTATAAACAGCGTATGAGCCATATTGTAATTTTACAGGGCGTAGTTTGTGGTGATGTATTGGATTACATAAATTGAAAAAGTTACATCTTCAGTGTGACCATGTGGTTGCAACTGTAATAAATTGTGTCGATCCAGTGAACCATATGGAAGTCATATGAAAGAGTTGCATTAGATCAGATTAAATCCCATGTTAGATACTACTTTCATGACAATTCACGTAACAGACAGAAATAACTTCCTTCTCTGCATTCAGATTCTGCTGCTATAAATGAATTTGGCTCCATTAGCGGCTCTTTTGCAAACGATTTAAAGCATCAAACTCCAACAAAAATTACAGTTATTAAAAGCAGCAACTAAATGATAATTTATACCTGTGGTCTGTCATTTTCGAAATTTTCATTACTGAAATGGCATTTTGATGGTTAACATAATTATGAGCATTTAGACACAATTTAAAACGGTCACCCCACCACTAAAAAAACAAAACCTTCTAATACTTTCAAATTGATCTGCAGGTTTTTCAGTTACACAACACTAAGCTACAACTAAATGAAAGGTCTAAACTCTGCTCCAACCCAAATACATGGTAGTGAATTATCATAGGCTTTAAACCTCAACATTTATGATTATATGAATATATAGAAACTATCTGCATGGTTAGATATCACTTAAGGTTAGGGGTTTAAGTCAAACTTCTGTGGTGGCTTTTTGTCATTCAAACGGGGTTGACCGTTGGCCTAAAAGTTCAGTATCGACTGTTACAAAATGGACATGCGATTTTAATGAAATATTTGGTGCCTGGTGTGCGAGAGGAGGTGGCACAACTGGAAGAGAGCAGTGAGATGGAAAATACTGATATGAAGAAAGGTGCTCCGAGTTCTCTCACAGGCTGATGAATTTTAAAACCTATTTTGCAGTAGAGGGCTTCATTAATGACCGTGAGCATGAGGGACGCTCGCTCCCACGTCTCACTAGTGGATCCCCTAAATTTTCTCATATTTCATCATTTATTAGATAGGATATAGAACTCTGCTGCCCGTTTCATAAACTCCCACAGCAGCCGAGTATACTTAAAAATGATTCCAGGTTGTGACTTAATTCCGATTTGCTCACATGCTGTATGTGTTTTTATATGTTAATAACGCTGTCGGCAGTTGGCACGGATAAAAGCTGACAATTTTTGGAAGGCTTTGAATTTTTTTCCCTGCACTGGAAAACAAACATAATAAATAAACCAATTATATAATAATTATACACATTTTTAGAATGATCTGACATGTAAAGAATCTCCTCAACAACATAAAACTGGCATTTTGTGGTATATTAAATTGAGAAAAAAATCAGAATTTCAGAGGTTAAAGTCATAAATTCATGAGAAAAATACTTGGATATTCTCTGAAAATAAAGTGGCAAATTTACAAGAAAAAAAACTCACAAATTTATGAGAAAAAATCTCAGATTCAGTTTATATATACGTGTATATGTATCTTTCAGGACCTTAGACTCAATCAGTTTTCAGAGTTTTTTTCTCGTAAATTTATGACTTTATAATCTCGTAAATTTATGAGTTTTTTTCTTGTAAATTTGCAACTTTTATCTCAGAGAATATCCAAGTTTTTTTCTTGTTAATTTATGACTTTAATCACAGAAATTCAGAGTTTTTTCTAGGAATATTATCCCCCTCCCCTGGCTCCGTAAATATATATATTTTTTTACCTACAATGGTCCTTATATGCCATCATAGATTTGGGATATAACTGTAGTTATTGTAATTTTCAAAGTGTCAGACTATGTGTACAATGTGACTGAAATCTTGTTTTACTACATAATAATGTATATGGGTCTCACTAAGATCTGTTACACTAATTGCTATAAACATAACAAGTATTCACTCTCCTTTCAGCTCTGTTTTGGTCTCCACCATCTCCTGAGGGAAATATGTCCAGTGCAGAGTTTTATATATTTTCTCTTCATGCTTGATCAGCATCCAAATGAATTGTGCAGATTTCTGATTTTCTGAAAGGATAAATTTCCTCTTTTTAAAATGTGATGTGAAGCGAGGGTGCTGCGTCAGTAACTGCTCTAATCAACAAAAACAACAAACAATGGTAGAGAGTATTGTATTGCCTAATAAAGTGGCTAAATGAGACGATAATACAGCGTAAGATTGAATGAATTGGGAGTGAAAAGCCCACAATGTGCTAGTGGAGAAAGTGTGTGTGTACTGTAAGCGCTTGCTTGTATGGAGTGTGTGTGGGTTCATGTGATCATGTGTGAGCCTCCTCCTCTTTGAAGACTTAACATAATCCGGGTTGCCACATTAGAGCAGGTGTCAGAGGGCTACGAGCCGCGGGTTGCCAGATTGGGCTTCGGCTAAGTGAAGTCTGTGGGATCCTGGACACTGATAGACAGAGCAGATAACATGGTGGGTAACACTGGCAGGGAGGACAAGAAGGGGATTTGGAAAGCTACTGTTGACCTCTGCTGATGGGGTCAAGCTGTTCATTAAAGAAATGTTGGCATGTGCCTTTATCAGTCTTTTCCAGTCCCATCCTCTGATCCCATTCATCCGCCTATCCCTCTGTCTCACCGGCTTTCATGTTGAAAAGAGGCCGCACATCCAGACACACACAAAGACCTTGGCTTCTGCCACTGCTCTCTGGGCTGTTGAGCATTGTTACGGTACATATTCACAAGCACTTTACACACCCACACAGACGCATGCACCTCAGTAAAACAACCTTCCCGAGAGCCTTAATCAAAGCATCAGTGTAATTCAAACCACTCCTCTCTTGCCCTAACATCCCTCACCGTCACCTCACCGTGGCACACCCCTCTGCTGCGACTGAGGGCACAGACAGGAAGGATGAAAGAAAATATGAAGAAAACGATAAAAAACGTTGCAGAGACCGAGAGACAACTCAAGGATAAAGAGCACACAAAATAATCTCTTCAGCTAGGCAACATCTGTGCAGTCGTGACAGCGTTGCTCTAGTATCACTCTTCAAGTTTAGCATGAGCAGATGCAAACATAGATGATTTTAGGGGCAACCAGGTGTTAAAACTCCCCGTGCAGCGCGGGTCCTCTTATATCCTCACTTGTGTTGAACAACCTCACATCTATGAGAGCCGTGTGACTGAAAGCTCTCATATTTCTCAGGCAGCTCAAGTACATTCGGAGCTTTTTTAAAACCGAAAGAGAGTGAAAGTCCCTCCTACACAGGGCAGAGGGATCGCAGATATGACTGATCGTGATAAAGTAAAAA
This sequence comes from Sebastolobus alascanus, assembly GCA_916701645.2. NCBI lineage: Eukaryota > Metazoa > Chordata > Actinopteri > Perciformes > Sebastidae > Sebastolobus > Sebastolobus alascanus. The sequence continues at coordinate 184,550 of CAKAOJ020000180.1, forward strand.
AAAAAAACACTCCAACTGCTGCTACTGCTTTTAGCTGGATTCAGGTAAAAAAAGGTCCTTCTTGTGCTGGAACGTAAAAAGCCTAAAGGGCTTGCTTTAGCGCTTGCACCTGGTGTTTGTGTGTGAGAGAGTTTTTAATAAGTAAACCAGGAACACAGACACTCCTACACACACATGGGATCACATCATAAAAATAAGAAAAACACAGTAAATCCCTGCCATAAATCTGCTGCTTTCAGCTTTTTTTTTTTTTTTAAGGTGATGGACTTAGAGTTCCTTTGACATTCACATCCTGCCAACGCTAAAGGACTTCACTTTGAGGTAGTGCACCTTGTCTGATGGAAACACTGATCTCACATCTGTGAAGTTCACTGCTCACTCGTGGAAATTCTCTGGCAACCAACACAGTTCAATGTGAAAACGAATATGCAAGTGTTGTAGGCTGCAGTTTCTCTAATGGGTGCCAGATCCTGGCTCCAGAAAGACTGAACACTGCTGTGTTCATTAAATTTATTAGGGGTGGGCGATACCACAAAATTTGGTTTTGATCCGATACCAAGTAATACGGGGCCAGAATCGCCAATACAGATACTTTTTATAATTAAAAGCGGCTTATGCACTTTCATGTTGCTTTCCACTATTAATTACTTATCACATGCATGTTAAAACACAGGACACCTTTAAACCTGCAGTGGGTAGAATTGGCGCAAATATGTTTTAAAAAAAGTTATTTTTATAAAACTGGCACTATATCCTGACAGTAGTGCATGAGACAGGTAATCTGAAAAAAATCATGTGCCTCTGTGTCCTTCGGTGTCCTCCGGTGATCCTAATGGCATCTGCGAGATTTCACAGACCGGAGGAAAACAACCAATCAGATCAATTACTTTAGGCTGATGATGTCACAGTCCTAAATTGTTTGTAAGATAGAAACATCACCTCATAGGAGCCAAGATGGCGCTGGCTGTCGTATGGACTTCAGCTGAGGAGTGACATTTTGAGATTTCCTCACTGATATTATGTTACCACTTAAATGTCAACTTAATTATCTACCAAAGTTACCAACTACCGTCAACCAACTGTATTTTTTGGAAAACGCTCCTTCTCTTGTAATACGTCTTGGCGCTAACTTTTTCAAGCTAGCACTAGCTTAAAAATTGAAGACCAAAAGCAAACCTTCATCGTGGAGGAACCGACAATGGAAATGGTAATGGAAACTGACAATTCAAGAGAAAAGAGGAACATAAGTATGACTCATTCCTATTCCTGCAAATCCAGCAAAGGTGGTGAATGTGATTTGTCCCCCAACACAAACATAACTAATAAAATCAAAGAGAGCGTGGATGACCTTAAACGCATGGTGAACGAAAATACCATGAGTATTGAGGGTTTTAAAAAAAACATCGACCACTGCTTTCTTGAGGTGTCTGATCTAAAACGCCACACTGAAAAATAATGGCCTTGAGAGGAACGTTCTTGAGATCGAACAAAAAGTCGATGAAACTGACAGATACAGCAGAGGATGGAACCCGAGGCTACGTGGCATCACAGAGAAAACTGATGAGAACATTTGTTCGAAAGTGAAAGAAATCTGCTCTTCCTGAGGCAGTTTTTGCTGCCATCGATGTCGTTCGCCGACTTGGACCTCCCAAGGAGCCGATCAGAGGCCAGAATGCAACACATAGCGTGTGTTTACGTTTAGATCTTATAGATATTTGGCGTCACAAAAACCCAGACCAAAGAATATTTACTTGGAGGAACAAAGATCGTTCACAAGAGCTGGAACTGACTTCTAGCTGATCACTAATGACATTACTAACAAGGTTAAGGAAGTCTCCATCGATCCAGTAACTGACCCTAAAGCCATCTCAATTAAGATAAATATGAATGCTCTATGCACTAAAACAATAAATAGAAATGAGTGGAAATTTAATAAATCATTACTAGAGAACAAATACTTCTAAACCATAAAATCATTAAGAAATATTGGAGACAAGTGAATGAAATCAACAATGCAGGATTATGTTGGGAAAAAAAGATTGCTCAAATAAAAAAAAACAAACAAGAAGTAATTACAAAAATCCTGGAATTTTCATGGGTGGACATGGGTGAGTATTTTTACTGTAATGTATTTTTAAATTTTATTTTTTTTTATGTCATAACTGAATTCTCTGGCACTTTGTTTCCTCTTTTTGTTTTGTTTTTGTTTGAACTAGTTTATATGTTTTTATTATCTCCGCCAGGCGTAAACCTGGGAGGAGATTATATGTTCGGTCATGCGTGTACATCTGTCTGTCTGTCCACAGCTAATCTCCAAACTACAGGACCCATCAGCCTTATATTTTTTGTGCTCATTTATGACTGTCTTCTCAAGGACTTCTCTATTGACTGTTTCATACCGTCATTGTTCCGTGGCAGGACACGTGAAGCAACATTTGATTTTGATGTCTTTTTGACCGAGATGCTTTTAGAATGTGTCCTCCAGAGTTTCTAGCAAATGATGGATGGATCCATATTACAATAGAACAATCAGTTTCATTTCATCTCTAATCGTTCTTGCTGACATTTAGATTTCTGTAGAATAAAGGTTAATTTGAGGTCATCTTTCCCACCATAACTGTCCTTTGAATTACGCTCATTATTTGCACATGCCCTCAGAGGATGATATATTTCTATGCAAATCTGACCTCAGCAAATCATGTGAACTCTGGTCAATTAAGCAGAATGTGCAATCAGCCATAATTATCATATCTGCTCCTGTTTTTGTGCAATACCCTCTCACGTGTGTAAAGGTCTGAGTTCATTGCTGATGCGTGAAGTGTGCGGAAGACAAACTGGACTTCAAATCTGTAAATGTCTCTCTTAATGTCTCTGTTAACAACATCTGATTTTGATGTGACATACATTACGAGCATATTTCCTTGAACTTTGTGTTTCACCAAAGATAAAAGCAGTGTTGACAGAGAGGTTGATCTGGAGCAATAACGGGTACCAGTCACAACATCTTAGCACCATTATAATAAATATTATTATTATAATAATAGCTCCCATCTGCTTTACAGAGCTTTATTGGGAGATTCAGCTAATTATTTACTGTTTTGGTTCACTCTCACTGCTCCCATGTCATTGATTTTTTTCCCCTGTTTGCAGCAGGCATCTGTTTTCAGTGAAAAAGCTCTAAAAACCCACTGTACACTACCTGCTCAGCACCAAACAGCATACAGACACAGTCAGCGATCAGCTGGTGAACATAGTGGAGCTTATAGCAGATAAAGAGACAGATATTTAGGAGTTGGTAGAGACCAAATCAGAGCTAAAAGAGAGTGAATATCTTACATTCATGAGGTGGCCAAACTTAAAAGGTGATAATATGTCAATGTTGTGTTCACATCTTTAAACCACTAATCCCAAGTGGCCCAAAGAACAGTTATTGCAGGTTTAATGAATCCTTTTTGGTGTTTGAGTATCGTTGATGATACAGTAGTTAATGGTATTTAGTTAACTTTACCATATTTGAACACTGAATATTTGAGTTAACTTATATGAGCTCTTGTATTGTTGTTTGGTATATGCTCTTGAATGCAATCATACGGTACATTTGTTTCATTGTCTTAACAGGGTACTATAAATAGATGCGTTATTCTCTATAAACATGGCTCCTGTGAATCTTCATGGAAAAACCAACAAACATATCAAAAAAGGTGATGGATGTGTGGTGTTTAATGTTTCTGTCTGTGTTTGCGAGCAACTCTATTTATTTTTATTCAGTTACTTCAGGGTGAACATTATTTAGTCTCCAAACCTTCTCAACTTCACACTTCTGAAATATTTTTTTTCTCACACGTTCACTCACACAAAAATAGTCTTGCTTTGCCTTTCATTCCTTCTCTGAATATTTCTGTCCATGTGTATCTGTGTTTTCACCTCCTACATTGTAGAGCTATGTATATAATAGCTATGTAATAATAATAATAACCATAATCATTATTAGATTATGTAATAATCTAGGCTGCAAAACACCTTCATAGACACACATTTATATGCTGAACATGTGTGTAAGGTCACACACAGATCGAACTAAGAGACGGTGCAAACATCATACCAGCCTTCCTCAAGATATCTTTGTCATCACTTCAATTTAGAGGCAAACAAAGTCCAGAGTCAAGTGTTGAAGCAAAATGTAATACAGTCCTTTGTAGTGTAAGGTTTTACCAATTCCCTGGAGGAAATATTGAACAACTATAACTGTAAGGAAATGATTATGAAGCTAATACAGTACTGTAGGTAAAGGAAGGAACATGAAGTTGTTGCACCAACCAAATAGGCCTTTTTCAAAGCAGACAGTTTAACATGACTTTGCAGGAACACCACATGTGCAGTTAATATTATTAATAAGGGATGCACATACGGGTCATGTAAACAGCATATTCCATTTGGATATTCTGAATTAGGCCTTACTCCGAATGGAGCATTTTCCGATTAAGACATGTGGGATACGTCGATATTATTCAGGTTTTAAGAGCATGCTTCGGACATTTATTCAGCACATTCGGAATATGCGTCTCCATTGGGTTTTTTATGGCAGTGTGCGACACACGGCCTCTCCTCAGCCCTGTACGTTATACACAAACCAACTAGCCGACAGTTTGCAGAGATGCGTGCCCAAAAGAAAAGCCCACATTTCTGGTCGGAAGGAGAAACACACCTACTTTTACACATTATGAAAGACTTGGATATCAACAGGTTTTTGGATATGCGCAAATATCGCATCGCCGACCTTTTCAAGAAGGTGGTTGAAGGAATGAAAGAAGGAGGCTGTGTGCGCACGGTCGAACAAGTCCGCTACTGGTTACGTTAATCAGAGTATTAAAGGCTGCATGTACATGAGAATATTAGTGGGATATTAATTTTTATTAGCCATGTAACCAGCTTAGTAGGAATATTGTCTTTTTTGGAACAAGGGCAAAAATTTGAATATTTTGTGCATGAAAACGTCACTGACAAGGCTTATGGTTACACTTAAATGGATCATGTACCAATATATCAGGGGCAGGCAACACTGACAGGTTGATTTTAAAAGTCGGGTGTCAACTCAATATGCGGTTTAAAAACCACACAGTAAAGTAAAGTAGCAACACACTGAATGACACACTCTTTGCATAAAGTGAAATCAAGGGTTGTTCTTACCTTCCTGTGATCAGGAGGAAGAGGGTGAGGATGACGAGGAGTGTGAAGCCACCAACTGCTGCTGTGACGATGACCAACACCTGGCCTTGGTCGGAGGCGATATCTGATGCTGAAAGTGGTGGAGAATGGAGGATGGTTAGGAAGCAGGGAAAAGATGTAGGGTTGGGCAGAGGAGATGTGGAAAAGAAGGCAAAGAAGGAAGGAAGATGAGAAGTTGAATGTAAAGAGCAGGTACGGATGATAAAAGCAGTGAGGGGAGAAAAGAAGGAAATTACTCGGGAGGCAGTATAAAAGGAGAAGAAAGAGCTAATCTTCATTCAACATCATCTTCAATATTCCCCTCCATCAATGCACCATACATTGACCATGTTCGCTCTCATGATAGGCAGACATTACGGCGAGATGTTTGATCAGCTCTTTGTAATGCAAAAAACCCTCCGTCAGCTTTCGTATACTGCAATGATTCATATATGCCTGCTGCTGTTTAATTAATATTATTCATTCATGAAATTGTGATTTAGTCCATGATCATTTGGTTAAATTGGTCCCATTTGATATTCATGATTTTCCCTTTTCTGTGTCTTGTCACAAGGCTAACGAATCCGAGATAATTGAAAGATGATTGCTATTACCAAACTTATTTCTATAATATTTCACGCTTAATGAATATGAATTGGAGATCAGGGTGCGTGGTCGGCTAGCCCAAAGAGGGAGGCTCATGCGGGTTTCTACAGTATGTGGGTGTTGAGTCACGAGCACGTGTGTGTGTGCGCAGGCAGGGTGTCGTGAATGTGTGTGTGTTTGGCTGGATAAAAGTAATTACAGACCACTCAGAGGGAGGGAGAGTGAAAGTGGCGGTGCACAGATCACACGAGACAATTCTCCCAGACGTCAACTTCACACACTCTTCACATCACTAACTAGGCAGATGTGTTGGACTGATGCTGCTGTAATGATGTGTGTATGTGTGTGTGTGTGTGTGTGTGTGTGTGTGTGTGTGTGTGTGTGTGTGTGTGTGTGTGTGTGGAGAGAGAGGGAAGGGCGGCAGAGGACAGGATGCAGAATGCAAGGTGAGCGAAGAGGAAAACAGATGACAGAAGAGAGGCAAAGACAAACAAGAGGGAAAGAGAGAGGCGGAAGTGACAGACGGATGGAAGGACGAGCGCATGAGACAGTGAGTGGCAGGCGGACAGACAGACTGACAGGGAGGGAGAGAGCGACAGGGGCCAAATCTGCTTTCTCTTTCAGATAAAAGGCCAGGCAATACAAAGGCTTGGCCAAGCACTGTCTGATCCGCAGATAAAGCAAAGCTCTGCAGCTTTGGAAGGGAGAGGGCCACTGAGCCAAATCAGCCCTCAACAATACCTGAACCAACATAAAAGGGCAGCTGGACCTTTGTATTTTATGAGTAGACTTGCTACTGTTCACACACACACACACACACACACACACACACACACACACACACACACACACACACACACACACACACACACACACACACACACACACACACACACACACACACACACACACACACACACACACACACACACACACACACACACACACACACACAAAACATTGATTCAAAATACATCGAACATCAAGGCTGTGTTGTCAGACTCCCGTGATGATTGTATTCAATTCTTCAACTGCCATCGCAACAGATATCCTGACCTTTAAGGGGTTTAGGGTTTGTAAATGCAACCTATATGAAATTCATACTGCAGGGAGGCCAGATGCTCCGGCTGCAATGAATCACAGTTAACAGATACGGTCTTGGTGAATTTTAGCCTATCATTTCAAAATTAAATCAGTTGTAATCCAATATATACAAATCTTTCTAATCTTCATTTACTACTAAAATTTAGCATTTCTTTATATGCCTGAAAGTATTACAATGCTTTAACCCCTTTGCAGTAATATGACTGAAATATGTGACTAATATGTGATTTACACAAATTGAAATCATGAAATATATTTTCTGAAAGAAAGCTAATATCTAAAACATTTCATTGAATCATTTTACGGGTCGACTAATCATTACGGATATTTCTGTTTGGGAATGCTGCACTGTCCTCCGGTTGGACATGTGACGATTTGTGACAAAGCTCACAACTTATGTATTTTTTTTTTTAACGGGAAAAGTTAAACATTCAGCTACATTTTCAGTATAAACCTAAGTTGACTAAAATATATAAAAAATCATATTAAAGGGGACAAAAATATGTCTGCAACAAGCACAAGAAAAATGTTTTAAGCAGAATCTGGAAACAGCTAGATCTAGAATTTTTAAATCATTTTTTTCTACCTTTTTTTTGAGAATTACATTGCAATCATAAACTATAATCTTAGAAAAGCCAATCCAGAAGCAAACAGTATGAGAAAACATGAGAATTGCGAAAAAGATCATGTGAATTTGGTAGCTTCTTGCAAAACGTGGCTGTTAAGCAAATATCAAATCGAAATACTGCACATTCTAAATCAATCTACACTTTATTTAATCTACACTGTATTTCTGTGTCATAGTATAACTTCTCTATCGTTCCAAATGAACTTTGACATAACGTACAGTAAGAACAAGTTGACTTCATACTTATATCAGCAGTAATATATTTGATGTTGTAGTAAGAGTGCAAAAATAGACACACATACTTCCTGTGTATGTCAGTTGCAGTTAATAGGGAATCATGGGAGTTCTCTTCACTTTAAACAAAGTGAATTGTGGATTGAGACATGACAGTGTGATGCTATAGTGTTTATGATTTTGTGGCTGTATGTATGAATGTATGAATGTTTATTTCATTCCTGGGATCTCATGAAGAAGTTGCCAGTTGGAATCCTACTCTGGATGCTCCTGTTGGTGGGATCACATCCAGCCTTATTATCTGCTGTTGTGCTCTTGGTGCAGGCTGCCCTGAGCGCTGCTCCAGGCTACAATACATGAACTTCATGTGACCCTGAACTGATGCTTGCAGCCTGTTCTGCTGCTGCTTCTCAGCCTAAAATTGCGATTTTTTTATGCACAAGTAAAGGTCTTAACTGGCCTTGCAGCCCGATATCACGCCAAAGCGTGTAATAGACCCGCCTGTCCATCAGAGGATAGCAGTCAGTGTCACGTTTTGCACAAAGCAAAACAAAGCCACGGACTTAGGATCAGGCAAGAAAACCACTTAGTTTGGTTAAGGGAAAACGTCATGGTCACTGACTTAGGGATTTTGAGACTGCTCGTGTTTGCTCATACAATGTATAATAATGGATGGCTGACCCTTTTCACCAGCATCATCCCAACCTGACACTAAGAGTGACATGTTATGCTGCCATCACTTTACATGATTTCTGCACACTTCACCTTAAAAATTCACTACGATGAAGAAAAACTGCTCTTTTAACCTCACATAAATCTAATGCTAATAGTAATCTTAACCCCAGACCAAAGTCCTAATAGTATCCTAGTCGTTTGCAGGGGTGAGGCGCAGCAACATGCTTTGGAGGATTTTCCATAACTTGTCCTTTTGCCGTGAAAAGAAGTAAAAATACACACCAAGACAGATGCATCCCTCCCCAGTAACAAGTGCTGTCAATGGTGTCAGGTACTCACAGTCTCCTGTAGTCTTGTACTCATATTTCGGGGTGTAGGAGCTGTATCCAGCTGGCGTGCGGGTGCGTACGCAGAAGACGTACCAGGTGGCCTGTTTTAAACCTGAGATGATCACACTGGGAGCCTTGGTGCGCGTCGACGAGTAGCTCAACTGTTCATGTTCCTGTGGAAGATGATCGAAATAATCTAATTAACAGGTTTCCACCAAACATTATTTAATGAGTGACGGCCAGATTTAACTCAATTTACACTCAATATGTGTTGCTGTCTCTTGGCGGCTGCTGATTGCACAACCGGTGACAAGAAATGTCTTCAAACTTGATCACTTTAACACAGGCAATAGACAAGTTTAATTTTGTTTTCATAGAACAACCACTGCGTAGATATCATCATCTTTTAAAATAATGTGCACATAATCATGCAGAGAGAGCATTATGAATTGTCTATTCAGCTTAAAAAGATTAGCTTATAAGGTTATTATATGTCCTTGGAAGCATATTTGGAGTGCTTTATAATCATATAATGGGTACTATAGACTGTATTTGTGCCCTGGGACCCTTCAACTGCAGGAAAATAACAGTTTTTTTTCTCTTAGGAGGCCATTCTTTGGACTGATTAGATAAGAGGAGCTGATGTGGTTGGCTGTTATTGAAACCCAGCCCAACTACAGCAGCTCATACTGTATTTCTTTTCCTAAATATTCCAGATATTGCCGTGCTGGACTAGGATTGCGCTTACATCTCAAAATTGCAAAAAAATAAACTGCTGGTTACACAAAAAACTAATTTTGCTTATGCACTCGCATCCCGTTTCAGGAAAAACAACTAAAGAAGCCAAATTTTAATTGTTGATCAACATTGAAACCATATACTGTATCTACAACTTAATATATCTGTCCAACAACCTCCACGATACATTTGAACTCTTAGCTAATTTGGATGCACGAACAATCTCCGCTGATGCTGTGTTGAAGAGCTCAACTTTTCATGCACTACTAAATCATGGATAACACGATTTAGAAAGGATCAAATCCCATTTTAATCAGTGGACTACATTGTTGTGCCAGGATGTGCAGTTAGCAAGAGCCATGAAGATTTTTTTGGTCTGAGGCCAGATGAAGACCTAGAAATATCTGTTGATTTTCTTATGAATAACGAAACAATGTAGGACCTTTAACTAATTTTACACACTTGTATGATCCTTATTTTTTCTTGAAATCTCGGCTAAATAAATTGCTACAAATAAGTCTCTGACCCGAACAAGGATCAGAATATTATGGGTCTATACCTGCATAATGCCCTACAATCTTAGACTGGATCTGGACATAAGCAGAAGTAACTGTACCTTCTCAAAATATTTGATCTCGTAGTCGAGGATGAGCAGTGTTATTTGTTCGGGCTGCCGCCAGGAGAGAGCGATGCTGTTTGGAGAAGCCCAGTCCTTCTTCAGAGTCCCAACCAGAGACGGACCTGGTTTGAACACAAAACACACAGCTTCAGCTTCAATGTCTTTACTATAGCCAGAAGAATTGAATGACTCCGGCCATCTTTGGTGAGTATCCTGATGAATAAATTGAATAAAATTAATATGGTTATTGATATTGTACACACTTAGCCTTCAAATGTGTGCAAATATAAACAGCTCTGAGCTGCAAAACAGGGGTGAATTGAAGCTGATTATTACATGAATGCACGATTCCCCTCCAAAACATTCAGCCCTTAACTGCTTTCCACAGAGAATTTAAGGAAGAAATGATAACTACAAAAATATCACAAACCAAATATCTTTGGGCGTGCTGCTTAATTATATATAGGAAAGACTGAACACCTCCCTACAGCTTGATAACATCTGATTTTTTTAAGTGTGTGCTTGCTTCAAGGTGACGTTGCGTTAATGTGGCAGCATGCGCTGTAACCATCCGGCTACCAAGGTGCTTCGGTTTATCTAATTCTAAAGAAACACAAAAGGAAATATAGGACAACACAAACAATTGAAGGTTAAAAGGCCAATAAGATTATGTACTGTGTTGTTTATGTTGCACCACGTCGCTGCTGGCACGGTCCATAGATAATGGATTACATTGAAATTTTGTTGTAATGAATCAAGTTAATGTGAGTTAATGCAGCGTGTTGTTGCTTTATTATCCAATACTTTGGTTTAGGACCAAATACCTGTAACACTAATGACATCTCCTCAGTGTAATTTGTGCCAATTAACCACAGACTGTATATAAGAAGTGGACGTAGTCACCGTGTCGTCACCCATTGGTTTGTGTACTGCCGTTTTGAAGCCTTGAGTTTGGCATTTTGGCCGTCGCCATCTTGTTTTTTGCAACCAGAAGTGACACGAGAGGGTGAAGCTAAGTACAACCGAACGCTGAATAAGACAGTTTTAGGCGACTAAGGTTAATAACTTTCATGAACTGAAAACACACTGTGAAAGGGTTAAAGATCTAAGACGAAAACACTGACAACTCCAAGACCGGACAACGCCGTGGTAGCGACCTGTCAATCACAAGGTAGTCACGCCCTAAAGTATACCCTGCTTTATGGTCTATTTGACTCTAAATGGGACCATAATTTACTAAATGAACATCATGCTGTATTGAAGAAGAGTTGAAACTATTGATTGAGGCCATAAACTCATGTTTACAATGTTTACTGAGGTAATAAATCAAGTGAGAAGTAGGGTCATTGTCTCATAGACTTCTATACAATCAGACCTTTTTTTTGCAACCAGAGGAGTCGCCCCCTGCTGGCTGTTAGAAAGAAGGCAAGTTTAAGGCACTTCAGCATTGGCTTCACTTTTCTGTGACCCCGGAGGTTGTCCACTGCAATATACAAGGATTAGCATGCTAACATCCTAAGCTACATTAAGATGATGCCCATGTTGAAAACTATCTGCTAAATATCAGCACGCTAACATTGTCATTGTAAGCATGTTGCACTGTGATGTTGTAGCCTCACAGAGCTGCAGACTCTTAGTCTTGTTGATCTAGAGAGAACCAGTTGACCTCAGCAAGCAGTCAGTTTGATAAGAATGTGCGCTGAATACAGAGCGAGGAGTTCTTCTATGATGCAGCCAGTATACAACGAGGCTGTATAGAGCAACAAGAAATCCAATGGCTGACAACGTGTGTGCATGTGCATACACGCACACACACGCAGTAGATTAACACCTGTCCACATTGTCAGCAACAATCATCACAGATCCACGCTGATGCTCAATTATTGTATTTCAAATATAGGCTGCAGTCCTTTCAAGTCGCTGGGAATAAACATCCACGCAGCTATTCTCCCATAAGATCAACTTGTTTTAATTGAAAATAAGTCGAGGAAAGCTACATCTTCTTTTCTTGGGCTGAATTGCATTAGCTTTGCTCTATGAATTTCTGCTGGGTGAATAATTGCGCTGGTGCTCCCAAGAGAGGTCAGCAGATGTAACTGCCCTGAGAGCCATTATTGTGTATTATATCATCTAATGTTACAGAGCCGACTCATTATTTAGATATACAATGTAGGCCCGCTTTACTCAGGTGTATTCAAAGTAAAATGATGCCACAGACACTATTTTTCATTTGTTCTACAGTAGCGAGCCTGGGGAATGCAGCTCTTTCTTTGTCTGAGGCTGGGTATTAGGGGAAGCATAGGGGATCAGGGATGGAGGTTTAGGGTTTGGGGGTAGGGGGCTAGCTGACATGAGAGCTGTGGGCTGTAGGGGTTTGAGCTTGTTAGCCAGAGACCTACTGCTACAAATCTGATAGAAAATGAACACCTCTGTTCCCTTCATTCCTCTTATTTCCATCTCTCTTTCCCTCACCACCTGCTTCTTTTTGTCCATTCGCTCTCCATCTGTGATCGGCTTTATCTCTTTATATCCTCGTATATGTGATGGTTTTAACGCTCTGTCCTCTGGTCCTTCCTTTCCTGCTCATCTCCAAATCTCCCTCCCCACTCAGAGCAGCCGGTTAGACTGTTATCAGGTCATTAAATAGACTTTATCAATGGTTATAAGCCTCATAGATGCGGGTCAGAAGGGGCCCTGCTACATCTACAAGTAGGTTTTATCATCTATTCACATGGGCGATCACCGAAAGAAGGAATAAAAGAAGACAACAGCGACCATAGTAATTATGACAGGAGCAAAAGCGGAAGTCAGGCTCTGAAGTATAGACAATGTAGATCACCATATGGGGTGGAGGTTGGGGGCGATTGATGGGACACAAAACACAGGCTTTTCAACCAGGAGACCGGGGTTCGCATCCGGTGTGAAAACAATAACGTGTAGTTGTCTTTTTGTTCACTTTCACTTTTCAAACGTAGTTATTTTAAGCAAAAACCCAATCTTTTTTTCTAAACTTAACTAAGTGGGTTGTTGCCTAAACCTAAACAATAGGGCTGGGAATCACCAGAGGCCCCACGATAAGATATTATCACAATACTTAAGTCACGATACAATCTTATTGCAATTTTAACAATTTGCGATATGCTGAGTTTTGTGATAAGATATATTGCGATTTATTACCTTTTTTTCAACTGCAAATTATGCAGTTTGTCAACATCTGTTTTATCTAACAAGATACAGTTTTCACTCTGTTCATCTCAGAGTTTTCATTCACATATCTTGAGGTCAGAGGTCAAGGGACCCTTTTGAAAATGGCCATGCCAGTTTTTCCTCGCCAAAATTTAGCTTAGCTTTAGAGCGTTACTTAGCGTTCTTCCCGACAAGCTAACATGACATGGTTGGTACCAATCGATTCTCTAGTTTCATATGATACCAGGATCTAAACTCTAGCATTAAGACTGAGCCCTTGACCTCTGAAAGACAGAATAGCGGCCGTCGGATTGTTAATAGTTTATATAATAAAAGATTGATACTTGAAGTCTGTGTATCGATATTGACAATATTGCCACGCAAAATATCGCGATACTAACCTGTATCGATTTTTCCCCCCACCCCTGGTAAACAAGCTGGTTTGTTTATGTTGAAAACGTACCACTTCATTCAGTTTGACAACGTGTTAGAACGTGTTGCTTGTTTCGCTTTCACTTTTACAAGGTAGTAGTTGTAGCAGGTCCCTACTGACCCACATCTATGAGGCTTATAATGACTGAAAACACACATTTAATGAGCTGGTAACAGTAAAATCGGGTGCTCAGAGTGGGAAGAAATTTATTGGTATATTGGGAAGCAGGAACTCAAAAAGGTGAAGAGTTTGAACTTGGTTGTAATGTGAGTCATGGAGATTTAAATATAACTGCAAAACGTGGTGTCGCAGAAGAGGAGCAGAAATGCTCAAATTCTTATATGTATGTATTCAAAAAACAAATTTCAGTTGCCCCCCCATGGTCCTGTGGTTTTAATATGATAAGAATAACATTTAAATAATCTTGAGGGATAATTTGGTTTGTAATATTGTGGACAATATGTGTGTTAGCAAAAGTAAAATAAGTGTGTATTTGCAAAAGAGGAATTTTCTATAAAACAACTCTCATTTTATGGAAATACTTCACAAACATGTCAGACATTATTCACTGAACAACTCATGATCAACTGTGATTACAAATGACTAAAACATGCAGTTAATCAAGCAACCAACAACTCAGGTCAATAACTTGAACTGGATCAAAACATGGTGATGGATGAAACAGGGCCGGAGGGGTTAGGTGTACAGTGCTGTGCAGCAACCAGCACGTTTACACTAAATGCATTTTAATGCTTGGCTTCTCCTTAATAACCACCAACTTAATAGCCATTTCAAATTTGGTAGGTTGTCTGAGATGTTAGCAAAAATAGAACAACATAATATCATGCGTGAGTGAAAATGGCTAATAATTCCAGCATAATCAGCAGGCTGAAAGGGCAGGGTGTGTGTGTGTATGCATACATGTCTATGTTGGGGTTTACTGTCTGTGAGTGCATGTGTATAATTTTTTATCTTAAAAAGAGAGTATGGAGCAGCTGGAGTAGAAAATAAACCACTAAGCCAACGCTTCTGACATCTTATTAGGTGTTATTACTGCATATAACCCCTCATATGCCCATTTCAGTCAGAGCGCGCTCGTATCCTCTGCTCCGTCTCTCCTCAGTGGCAGAGAAAATTCATCTCAGGGGGATCTTATCTGATCTAACTCCCTCTAATGAAGCACTCTGTTGAGGCTGCGACGTTGAAAGGTTTCCTGCGCTGCTCCTGCCAGCTGGGTACAACAGTGGTGGCAGGGCGGTGTGGTTTGCGGCTAGAGCCATGCAGCGGAGGCATCAAACTAAGACTCGGCAAGATGGCTGGCATCTGCTGTTAGCATATTGGCCCCTGATAGGGAACAATAAACACAGCCTAAATACAATCTCCCTCTGACTCGCAGATTCAAATCAGCCTCCCACCGCAAGGCACCGCGCAACGCACACTCACACGAGCTGTGCAAGCAAACAAGGGAACACAGTCTGCAGGAAGCAAAAGCACACAAGACGTGTGCACGCACACAAATAGTCTGACGTGTGTAAAAACAATGTGTTTGTTGGAGAAGGAGGACCACCGTCTGGCTGGAAGAAAATAATGGCCAGTGGAAATGTGGCAGCTGTGTTTGCATGTCAAGACAGAACTCATCATGACACTTTCCCATTCCTTCCCACAGCAATCATACAAAAGCCACAGTTGCTCTAATTGAGCCATTTTCACAAACCTAAAGAAAAACATATACAGTCTATTTTTTCAGCAATAGTCTATATGTTCCTGTGCTCCTTCCTGAGCTCACGTTGTGGATAGAATCTAATGCAACCCTGTCAAATTACGTTCCCATACAACTAAACTGCATTCTTAATTACGTCTTGAGGGAAACATGTTTTCTCCGGGATTATAGTTTACAGTTTAAACACGTGATTAATGTTGTAAATTGAAACAAAACAAAACAAAAAAGACTACTTAGCTAGGTTTAGGCAACAAAATTATTGGGTAAGGTTTGGCAAAACAACATCATGGTTTGGCTTAAAATGACTAAGTAAGTGAACGTTGACTTTTTGTTTCACATGATATGACATGAACAGCGGTTTCCTGGGGCGGTGGTTCCCAATCGTTTTCCTTTTCAGTCATTGAGTAAACTGACGACTCCTGACTAAGAGCCAGATTTTATGGATTTATCATATTATATTCAATGCATAACAATAACGGTACAGAACAACTGATAAACTGTACAATTAACCCAGATAGTGAAATAATAATAATAACTTAAAAAATAAAAACATTTTTTAGTTACGTTTCTTTCAAAGTGTAATTGGGAATGCAATTTAGTTACGATACGATACGATACAATACACTTTATTGTCCCCTTGGGGAAATTTGTTCTGGACTAAGTGCTGCACACCATCAGCTGCCTCCACAGCAGCATCAATAAAAAGGAACAAACAACAATCCACATGTAAACAGAGAAACACAGACAGTGTAAACCACAAACATACTGTATATTGCACATTACTCATATTGCACAAGATCTATATAAAAACAGAATAAATAGAAGATAAAAATAAGAATACCATGACGCTATTGCACAACCCTCAGCCTCAAGAAACATTATTTAAAATTTAAAATTTTGCTCGAGGTGGGCACAAACTAGTTCTTAAAACGGTTCAGTTTGCAATTGGGGACTCTGCATCGTCTGCCAGATGGTAAGAGCTCCTACTCGGAAAGGAGGATGTGAGATGGGTCCGACAATACTCTCTTCGCTTGCCTAAGAACAGATTGCTCATATATTGACTGGAGGGACGGGTTGTCAGTCCTCCCCATAACCTTCATAGCTGTCTGAACCAGACGATAATTGAATGGGAACGTAATCTTTAGGAGACAGGGCTGACTTATGTGATCTAGATTTATTCTATGTATTTAATGGACTTTTGGACTAGAATTAGTGTTAAATACATTGTACATTAAATAGTATTAGTATTATTCTCTTGATAATTGATGAGTTAGTCAGTGCTGTCTAGATGTAATGTAATTTATTTATTTATATAAATAGATTTTGAGGCGGAGAAGCCGTAAACCTGAAGTGACTGTAAAAATACATTGCTACAGTAGAAACTCATCTACATGAGTGGATAGTATTTCTATTGTGGACAAACAATCAATGAAGACTCATGACATCGAAGCGTAGACACACACACACACACACACACACACACACACACACACACACACACACACACACACACACACACACACACACACACACACACACACACACACACACACACACACACACACACACACACTAGGAACTACAGCGTCTGCCTCTGTGTGCATTGTGGTTGCATTTTTCTTAAGGCTGGAGTATGAAACACATCACTGTCTCCAGGCATCGGCAAGATACTTTGAGGATACAGGACACGCAGCAACCGTCTTTAATGATTCCGTATGTGGGTTATTAGAGCTGCAGCATGAAATCTGCCAGAGGAACTCGGGGAGCATTGGAAAGCCATTAGAAACACCAGTCAATTACGATGCCCGATGGATGGATTTTCCAGTCAAGCGTGGTTAAGCTAAACATAAACTAATGGGGAGTCTTTAAATGAGCTTGACCTGCATATGATTTTAATTAGCTTTCCTGCCCTAAAGGCTTCCATTAACTGTTTGAAAAAAATCAATAGAGCCTGTATTGATGCAGTGCGAGAGCTTAAACGATGTCCTAACACTCTACTGATTCACTGCTGATAGAGAGACCAGTGGGAGAGAAACACACGTACACAATATAGGTGCTCTTGTTTACAACAGTCATATTTATACGTCTGTCTCTCATCCAGGTGTCTGGTTGTGTTTGTCTTGCGGCCGACCGAAATTGCTCTTTCGGCACGCATTTTCATGGGTGAATAGAACGAAAAAGATTTACTGGAACAAACACCTGCACGCGCACACTTAATACCCTTAAATATTAAAATCACCTGAATTTGATTTGATTGAAATTAGTTCAATTCAATACAATTCGACTCGATTCCAAGCGCCCCTTGCCATCGACGATACGTGGCGTGCTTCAGAAGCACTTCATATTTGCCTCAGGGAACTAAGGCAATGAATGAATGAATTGAAGCCATCTCCAGTGTTACCACTGGGACCTCAAGTAATCAGTTGGAGCAACGTCACATTTGTAGAATCTGTAATGTGTGTGTGTCTGAACGTCTGAGTGTGTGTGTGTGTGTGTGTGTGTGTGTGTGTGTGTGTGTGCTGCTTTTACGAACCACAAGACAATTAAAGTGACATGGGGTCTGCTTTGGGGACTATCATCGTTACCCTTCATTAATGCTGGAGGTCATTCCCATTGCACTATGGGTCATCTGCTCTCTGCCATGAACTCCATGCATAAACACACAGGCCACACCACAGAGACCCGACTGTCAAATCAACTGTTGGGTCTGAGTCTAATTATAGAGTATAAATAAGTGACTGATCTGCTCAACTCAATCAAGCACAGTATAATTGGAATTGTTGCCTCATTAACACTGAACTCTGTGGTATCCACCTGAGAATCACATCTCCCTGCAATATGGGTCTGTTTGTTGGGTTGTCAAGATATGTGTTTAAGGAATAGTTCGACATTTTCAGCTTGCTTGCTGAGAGTAAGATGATAAGATTGATACCTATCTATGTTTGTGCATTAAAGGGCAACTTTGCTGATTTTTAACCAGCTTTTTTTAACCAACTACAATGCGGGATAGTCAGCCTGTTCACATGAAAAAGCATATAAATGCCACGGTAATGCGCAAGGCGTTTAGCATGCAATAAGAACGCCTTTCTTGATTTCCACGTATCATTTGTACGCGATGTATCCTGTAGTGACTGCAGTGTATACACATCCTCGTATATATACTACGGTAAGAGTGACATAGCATAAAAAGCAAGAAATACCACTTATGGTGGGCAGGTGGGCAGGTCGGGAGGTGGATGGGTCCAACAAATACCGGACTTTTAACCAGAAGACCAGAGTTCAAGACCGTTGTTGACCGGTGTTTCGTTTTTTTAAGTTATGTTAGTGACGTTTGTCACGTGACGATGGTCACATGTTTTTTATTGACGTTTGTGACGTGTTTTCTGTAGCTGTGTTATGTTGATTCCGTACGTGTTTTACTTAGTTTACTTACTACTTATTTTAAGCCCAAAAATACTGTTTCCCCTTACCTTAACTAAGACTGCGAGCAGGGGGAAACAGTTAGCCTGGCTCTGTCCAAAGTCCAAAAATCGGCCCACCAGCACCTCTAAAACTCACAATTAATATGTGTTTTTTTGTTAGTTTATTTGTGGTTTTATAAATAAAGAGTTATTTTAGACACCACCCGTTCTAGGAAACACATGAGTTGTCCCCCTCAATATTTTTAAGTTTCCAAAGATTGCCTCCTTTAGTGTCCCCTTCAGGAACAGGAATTGCTTGTTTATTGCCCCCCCAACAGTGAAATGAAATATCCGCCCTTGGACACAGCTTTTGTTAATAGTAGCTTTCATATTGGTGACTATCCATTTCCTGTACAGGGTTGCTATCCATTTCACCAGGAGATTTCTGCTACTCTTGCACTTTTGCAGCAAGCTTGCTTCGAGAACTTTTGGGAGCTTCGAATTCAGTCCTCAAAGATGATACCGGTCATAGCATAGCACCTGTGCATGGCCCATAAAGCCTGCTTCTGAATCCATTGCACTGTGTACAGTACCTATGGTAGCTACGAATTCCTTCCTCTATCTCCTTCTCTACAATCTCCATATAAAGTGCTGCAATTTGCTGGCCAATCGTCTATATAGCAATCTCTCTCCCCACTGTGGTGATGTGGGCTGCTTTCTTTTAGAGGCATATTGTTGCTCCCTGCAGTCTCAGACAGGAAAAATGGATGTGACCCCTATGACACTAAATAGCTGTCAACTAGATCTAAACTGGGACAGTTTCTTGTTCTCCCTCGGTACACCTGCAATCCCCCCCTGCTGTGGTGGCTGTCTCTGGTATGACAGTGGAGAAAATCTCCGAAGCCTCCTTTGCCCCATCCAGATGGTGGCTGCAACAGTCACCCGGACCATTTATCATGTGTATCTGCTGAGTACGGGGAGTTAACAGGTAATTAAAATCATCAGTCACGCAACAAAAGCAGGGATCGGGAAGGCGGAGTGGAAAAGAGAAAAAGGGAAGAGACCTTTCTGCGAGTTCAGAGCTATTTCCTCTTTCTGTGGATGTGAGTTGTGGAAGGAGAGTGGAGTGGAACATAGCAGTAAGGAAAGTAACAAAAAAAGAACAAGGACAGAGAGGCAAATCAAAGAAACCTAGTGAGATAAAGTGTGACTTTGGAAGGTCTTTGACCTGCAAACAGCCCGCAACATTTAAACCGTTGTCTTCTTATTGACAGCAGTGGAAGAGGGATTAAAAGACAGACAGACAGATACAAAGTAAGGGTGCTCCGATCGATCGGCCACCGATGACAAACATCGAAAAAAACAACCAGCGATGTACTCAGTCAATCGCCGATAGACGATATATTCGTCCAATTGCCCAACCCTTGTAGTCACAGAGCCGAATCGATTTCTGCATAAAAGGGACAGCGGCTTGACACGACCATACACACACGCACACAAGACACCGACACGTTGAGTTACATGTCGCGCTGGCATGCTATCTGAAATCACAACTGGGGCAGCATGACAGTAGGTTGGCTTTGTTTGGTCTAGTGTAATGAGGGATCTTCTTTACAGCAGTATTGCGGGATCGCTGTTTAAAAGGGGGCTTATGAGAGAGCGAGTGGAATATGTTGCAAATGTTACCTGCCAATAAATAAACAGTTATCAATTCATGATGCTTTCCCATCTCTTAATATACAGCTGTTAAGAACAAAATAAATAATGCTACACGATAAAGAGAAGGCTTCAAATAGACCCCGTGATCAGAATCGGTCGATACTGCTTCCAGTGATCGGCCCCCGAAACTCCTGATCGGATCACCCTTAATAAAAAGCGAAAAGAAGTCTTGTCTACTGTCTCGTGGAGGAGGTTTGTGCGCTAGCTAGCCTGTCTGACACTCTGAGGTCCCGTCTTTAATAGGGTCCCCGCTTGCCTCTGATCCCTCTTGTTCCCACTTAATGAGGACGTGGAGAAGCAATGACGTGTGGGAAAGGCCAGTGAAACCGGCCCTATACTGGCCCACCACAATCAATACTCATTTTGCCTCCACCTCTCATTCCCCCAAAAGTAATTAATGAGAAGAACGGAAGTATCTGGCCGCTGACAGCTGATTTCCCTGCCGGTCCCCGTCCTTAACACCCTGTCCACTTCTCATGCTGCTACTTAAAAGCTTCATTATGGTTGAAACCAAGCATTCAGTATTGGAAAGTGACACAGATATGGGCGGACACAGATGTCGATGCGCATAATGTCCTTTTAGGATAAGAACCTAAAAGAAGAGGCGTCATTCTCACCAGTTTAGTGTGGTTAGATAAAACACACATGCATTTGCACTTTCATTTTCATTCTATATAAATTAAATTTGCAATATGATGTTCTGGCAGAAACCTAACAATTGGTGAAGGAATGTATGGAAGCATTTTGGACCATCAATGGAAAAATTGTGGATAAAGTATGTCTGTTAATTCTACAACACTCAGGTTAAAAGTCACAGCCCTAAACCATACCACTTGCCTAGCCTTTGACTTGAATTGATTCTACTGAAACATTTAATTCACATTTCACTATGATGGTGCACTTGATGGGGATGGAAATGGCAGTGATGGTTTTGATGGTTATGATTATGGGTTTCAGCAGACAAATATATTTTTACTACGCACCAATACAGAAATAGCTGGATCGGATATCGGTGACAATGGGGCCGATCTATTAAATTCAATTCTATGTTTTTATACTATATAAATTATATACTGGAATTTAGATTGCATTAAACTGCATTAAAAAGCTTTACACTGTAATTCCTGATAATTTTGAAGATATTTTACCAAATTGCTGGTACGCAATTTATTATTTTAATAATAAACAATTCAGTAAATTTATGTAAATAGATACAAGTAAATCTATGCATTTATTTTGTTTTGCAAAGTTAAGAAGGCAATGTTTAAGTCCAGCCTGCTGTTGCCTTACACATACAGTAAAAACGATCCCAGTCACTTCCACACAGTGAGGCCACTTCTTATATGATGTAGTTTATTTTATTACAAATTTATTTAAATTTGATCCACGCTACACTGCTCTTCTATGTGAAAGCCTCCTTCATATATTTCTGAGCAGAGACAACTGAATATGTTCTTTTTTTTCCAAGAAAGTTGTTATTTAAATGCACTGAATATTGGATAAAAAAAATACTATTATCACTAGTATTATTAGGCATACAGCATATTAATTAAACAGTGGTAGTGGACCGGCACTCTGTATCGCTATCGGGACTGAAAAAGTCAGATCGGTGTATCCCTAACTTTTACATAATTTAAATGCTGTTCCAACAGGTTCCTACTCATACAGGGACCAAAACTGCGGTGAAAAAGAAAATACTTTGACTCGTTACACATAAATGTAGTTAGTCCTGCATATGAGAACAGATTAAAAACTTTCAGCAGCTTCAAAATCTCCTCTCGCCTGTGAATAGGAGTGCATAGGGAGAGGAGTGAGTGCCACTGCAGTGGAGGTACAGTATAAATAGCAGTCGACCCTCCTATAGCACCCAGAGCAGACTTACTGCAGCAGAACACACAGCAGGCAGAGTGGCAATACGCTCTTTCCTATAGAGCTCATTTCAAGCAGAGCCATTTTTACACAACCCTGCTGTCAAAGTCAGCCCTCCTAGAGTTAAAATAGCCCACGCAATTGATACAATGAAGGATTGCTTGAATACAGCAGGCAGCATGTACTTTAAAAGCACTCATAATGCACAAGGTGACAGTAAACGTGTTGGAGAATAATGCAGCTCCCGTTTGGACCAATCGCTCGCAACTTCTACAAATGTGTGAAAGGTCACAGTTCCATGTTTTCTATGGAACAAAGAAAATGCCATTTTGCAGGGATGTTTCTCATACCCGTTAATCTTTTTTCTTTTGTTGGTTGGTGTGGCGCTTCACATTGGTATACACAACCGTTTTTTTTCTTTTCTTTTTTTACTTGCTGGCACTTTCATTTACCAGCAAGCAAAAGTGGGACAAACTGATACTTAAGAAAATTGTCTGACTAATCAATATTAACAGTCTATTGCTCAAGGTGGCACATTTGCGGAGGGTGAACTAAAAGGCTAATATCGCTCCTACAGTACTGACAGATTCACAGTTTAATAAAAAATGTCTGACATTAGAAGAACGTACGAACAAATGCATGAGTGGTGACCGACATGTAGTCGTGTACATGATGCATTTCACAAAAAGAAACTTGATAAAAGAAAGCTTGTCAATTGTTTCAGTATATGTATTTGATGTCTAACTCTGAATATATTTGAATACACTGAAGAAATGGAGTATAAACTGTAAGACCTTAAGCTGAGTGTGTCCTCAATGGTTGTTAAAATGTATAAAGGCCTACAGAGATTGAGGTTAGAACTGCTGTCATTATGAATGGCTTTATGGAGTGAGGCTAATGCAAATTCATTTAAATGAACTGAAGCGACAAAAGGCATTGGCAACTGATTTATCTAACTTTCAGAAGACAATGGCGCCGCTTTCTGGGGAGGAAAATCAACCCGAAGATTGAAGAGGGGATTGAGGTGGGAGTATAGAGAGAGAGGAAACTTCTGAGAACATCCATCAGGATTGCAGAACAATGAATCCAATCACTCTGTATTAATGAGCCAATGCTTAAAATAGTTCCCGTTGTGAGGTGAAGTCAGGGGAAATGATCTTTGCAGGGGGGGGGAACGAAGCTTCCTGATAAAAGTCTGGGCATAAATCATTTTGTGGAGTAGAAATAGCTAATCTCTTTTCCTCAAACTCCCCACCTGCTCCGAACACTGCTGAATAGCGATGCTGGGGAATAGCTATTCTTAACGCTGACTGGTGAATAGGTGACTTACTGTACGTCTGGAAGGCTCAGAGGAGCTGGTTGAAGATATACTGTATGACCACACACAACACTGTAGATGTGGGCAGCTCATTGACGGCCATCAAAAAGGCTTGAAGGTCTTTCTGTAATCCAGCATTCAGCCACCGTCCAGATGCTGAATGACTTATCAAGCAGATTTGTAGCGATAGAGATTGAAACATATGATTTACTCGTGGCTGTTCCTGTAGGGGCTTTATGGCGTTTTAAATAGAGGTGCAAATACACTATTATTTCTGGTTTTAACTAGTAGATAACAACGCAAATTGCGAAACTCTCGCGAGGTGGTTGAGGTAGGCCTTAACCTGGAATGGTTAAGGTTAGGATAGGTTGTTTTTGCAAGTTTTTGCAATTTGCAGGTTACCTTCTAGCAAAATTATTTCTGAACTGAGCAACACTGAGTTTGTTTTCTGCAAATGCATCTTTGATTCAGACTGAAATATCTCAACAACTACTGACTGGATTGCCATGAAATGGTGCAGACGTTCACATGCCTTCCATGATTAATTTTATTAACTTTAGTGAGAGTTTTGATCTACTGTAGTGCCATCATCACCAAATACCAACTGGTGCTCAGTAATGTAACTTCTTCGTTCTTTCCTGCAACTTGATTGGATGCTGTTGGATTGGTTAAAACAAAGTGGATCTGGGGAATTAAGTGTCGACTTGCTGGGAATGAAATGAGTATTTTCAAGTCAAAAGGCTCAAGTCCAAGTGAAGTCACAAGTCACTGGTGTTAAAGTCCATGTCGAGTTGCAAGTCTTTTTTGATTCTGTCAAGCCTAAAGTCATCAAATTTGTGACTGGAGTCTGACTCGAGTCCAAGTCGTGTGACTAGTTTCTGCCAAATACCAGCAAATCTAATGACATTTCCATCAACTTTGAATGGACTAATTAGCAAATGCTAGCTGGCTAACATGCTAAGCTAAGACGGTGACCATGGTAAATATTATATCTGCTAAAGCATGTTAGCATTGTCATTGTGGGCATGTTAATGCAGCCCTCCTATACCTTTAACACATGAACCAAAGCTTATTCAGGAAAAGTGATCACAATAGATCAGTGTGGGTGGTTAAATCTAATAAATGACATTTATCCAGTAAAGCAAACTCCTCAAACAAATGCATCTCTGTCCCTGAACGAATCACACTTTTTGAATCATTCTTGCAGCTGGTGTCAGGACCTGCAACGCTATGACAAAAGATAAGCCTTGGGGCAATTTTACATTGCACTAAAGCATATCAATTACTTGGGACTTCATACTGATCTCTCAAGTAATTCACTCTAATCCTCTAGGTGCGTCCCTAAAGTTTGTGTTAACTGTATGACTTTGTCCCTAGCCCACCCTAACTCTGGTGTTACCCATATTAAGCAGGCGACTATTTGTTGGCTGTAACCTGAATACAAATAAACAGATACAAGGCCAACATAGGCACAGATCTTCCAACTGGGCCCAGCTGTGCTAATATGCCCCTCCTCACCTCATTTTCACTTCTTCCAGCCCTTATCAACTCTCTCTCATTGTCCTCCACAAAAGGTATACCCAAATCCAACTCTATCCCATATATAACAGCCTGAATGTTACTGTCTCAGTCCACCTTTTCTATCTAAAAGCAGAATGCAGACATGTCAAAGTTCAGACATTTAGTATTTATGGCAATCACCTCTTGTATTGGAATTGTTTGACTCCACATCTGTTGTTTTTCTCCACAAACTTAACTAGTCTGACCTTATGTATGTATGTGTGTGTGTGTGTGTGTGTGTGTGGTAGCAGCAGGTCACGGGCAAAGATAAAAGAGGGCGCTGAAGGGCAGAGAATGGGCAGGGGGCAACAGATGCCCCAGGTCACATCGAGCCCCATGGGAAGCCAGCTAAACAAACCTGCCAACAAACACAGTGAGCAAACACCTGCTAACATCATATCGCAGATGCACACATTCATTATGTCTACACAAGCACACATACTCATCCTGTTATGTACAGTGCATACCATTATAAACACTAGTGCAGTACCCATTCGTGGTGTGCCCGTTCGCAACGGGCCGATTGCTTAGCTCCCGACAGCCCCCCGGTGTCGTCGGGGGCTCGTGCTCGTTCTTAGCGCGTGGCCGTTTGGAGCGGGCTGATTGCTCGGTTGAGTTTGGTTGTAATGTTAGTATATCCAGCATCCAGAAGCAAAACTGAAAATCAATGAGCCGCGATCTCCCCGCTGCGGACGACATGCTGATCTGCAGGGCCTTGAAGCCCCGCCCCCGCTGCTGATCAGAGCGCTTGTTTATTCAAAGTTTATTAATATTGAACGTGTCGCGAGTCCAATTTGCACCAAATGTGACAAAGCACTCCATGGGGTCCCCAGCAATACACCCGCCAAGTGTGAAGAAGTTCGAATGAGCAGTTCTCGAGATATGCAAAGGACATACAGAAAGACATCAATCTCACAATCATATATTGAGCTAATTGTCTGGCCACTTCTTAAATGATGTAGTTTATTTGATTACAAATTCATTAAAATTTGATTCCACGCTACACTACTTGTCAATGTGAAAGCCACCTTCATTTATTTCAGAGCAGAGACAACCTTTTTTTCAAGAAAGTTGTCATTTAAATGCACTGAATAATGGATAAAAATCACTATTTACAGCTTTAAGTGTAAAGTACTGATTATCAGTATACCGTCAGCCTTCAAACTCACATAATGGTCAAACAAGTGCCAGAAAAACCTGTGAACAAAGCCCTTGATGTCGGCACGGAGCCAGTGGCTTTTCCGACTACATGAAAAGCACAGTACAACTTTGGACTTATCTTGACGAAGTGTTGGAGGCTTGACGTTTGCTGAGACAGCAACAAGAGCACAAAGATGGAAACTGAACTGAACAAAAACATTCCAGGAAACGTCCAAATCTCTATTGAACAAGAGGATAGCTTTTAATCTCTGTGACTACATCAACACTTACAATAAAAGCCTTGCGGTGGTTTGGCATCTGAGAGCCTTAAATGTGATATATGAATGAAAGTAAGATGAGGAACGTTAGAGTGACACAAACTCCAACAACTTTCTATTTTTTTTGTGCTTTCTCCAGTTACCTGTATCACCACACAGGTTGAGCCAATTAATTTAATGAAGTTGTTATTGCTCTCTTGTGTAAAGGAGCATGAAATCCCATGATATCATGGCTGAAGAGTCTAATACTGCTCCGGTCGATGAAAGAGGTCTATACTATATCAAATTAATAATGTAGTTTTCAAAGTAGCTTTTGCCCTTTCCACTTTCTTAGAAGACTGTGGGGTGCCACGACTATAATTTACTATATGTCACTGTGCTGGAGCTTCTCCCAGCATGCATCAGGTGAAAGGCACGGAAATAACTTGGGACAGGTCTCCAGTCTACCACAGGACTGACACACAGGCAAACACAGACAGACCAACATTGTTTTAGGACAGCTGCAAACTGAGCACCTTGAGGAGAGCCACACAAACACAGAACTAACATGCAAACTTCACACAGAAAGGACCGGGGCTACAGTATGTATTAAAGCCTAACACCTTGTTGCGGTGAGGCAGGAGCCCAAACCACCCAACTAACATACCACCCCAGCATTAGAATCAGCCTTAAACAAGGAAACATTAGACTGTGTATAAGAAGTGGACGTAGTGACGTCACCCATGGTTTGTTGACTGCCGTTTTGAAGCCTTGAGTTGGACATTTTGGCTCTCGCCATCTTGGTTTTCTTGCAACCAGACGTGAAATGAAAGGGTGGAGCTAATTACAACCGAACGCTGGATTAGAATTTTTTTTTATACTTTATTGAAGGAGTGCAGGATTTAAAACACATTTAAATTTAAATTTTAAAGACATTTTAGGCAACCAAAGTTTATTATTAACTTCCATGAACTGAAAACACATGGTGAAAGGGTTAAAGTTGAAAGACGAAAACACGGACAACTCTCAAACCCGGACAATGCCGTGGTAGCGACCTGTCAATCACAAGGTAGTCACGCCCTAAAGCATCCCCTGCTTTATGGTCTATCTGACTCTAAATGAGACCATAATTTACTAAATGAACATCATGCTAAGAAGACTTGAAACTAGCAATTGAAACCATAAACCCATCTTTACAATCTTTACTGAGGTAATAAATCAAGTGAGAAGTAGGGTCATTTTCTCATAGACTTCTATACAATCAGACTTCTTTTTGCAACCGGAGTCGCCCCCTGCTGGCTATTAGAAAGAATGCAGCTTTAAGTCATTTCAGCATTGGCTTCACTTTTCAGACCCGGAGGTAGCTCACTGGTAAAAAATACATGAATAAAAAGACACCATTTCATCACTTAAACCTTGATGTGACTAGAAACAGTGTCGGATCTTTTCTGTGCTGCTTTATTTTCCTTTAGCCGAGTCTTTTCATTTAACACGCTAGGATAACAGGAACATACAGCATGCTGTGGAAACCCTTCACTATAGGATGTAGAGCAGAAACGTGTACTATTTGGGCGTAATAGATCATTTTTTTTTAGCTGAAGAGGGAAGCAAAGAGAGTGAAAGTGGTCCAGATGATAGGTAACCAACAGAGGCCACACACGGAGTAAATCTGCTGTGTGTGCTGGTAGTAAATATGACTTGGAAAGCGAAGGCTGATGGGAAACACCAAAGATCCTGATCTTATGCTCTCTCTCTGTCTCGTCTTCTCTTTTTTTCTCTTGCGCCCACCACTGGCCTCCCCTCTGACGACTCTCTTTATTTATCTCTTTCTTTCCCCGCGTCTCGTTCGGCTCTTCTCTCACTCGTTCTCTTTGCAGAGCTGACGGCGGAGGCTGGGTTGTGATCCAATCACAGGCTGGCTGCAGCAATCACCGTCTGCTGATTGGTTTTATAATCCTCACTCAGGATCTCAGATGGGAGGGAATCAGCTGGCCAAGAAGGGCTGCTCTGAAAGCTGTCATACTGATGCACACCCACATACACACACACAGACTTTCTTCGTTTCTCTCTGCATCTATATCACACTTCTTGACTCCACATCATTGCTTTCATTCTCTGTACAAAAGTTCCCTATGAATGTGTGTGCGTGTGTGGTGGGATAGCAATGATTGAACAACAAAGAGGAAAAGAGCAGTCGCTCAGCTCAATTTCTGTATCTGATGTTATTCATCTTGTGTGTTTGTGTCTTTTAGCTTCGCCGTATGTACACGCGTACATGTACAGTAATAACATGTGCATCAATACATCTTAGAATATGATGCAAGACTGCATCCTAGCCCTGCAACACCTCGCCAGCGCACAAAAAGGACAGGATGAAGTAAAACATAAGTGAATGCAGCAAAGCTACACTCGCTGCAGCCCAAACTCCCAGATCAATAAGCTGAGCTTTAACTCTCATATTTAAACATCCAGAGAAGAAAAAAGCTAATCTTCAAGGCACAATATCGCAGCTGAATCCCCCAAATACTCACAGGTAACAGTGGAGGTTTGATTTGCCTTCTAGCATGGATAACCATATGGGAAGAGAAAATGCAATTAGTCAATACACACAGGTGCTGTCCATGAAAAATACAATAACTCATACATAAATGCACACACAAGTGGCTAAAGAAAAAAATCCAAATCGGTGTGTGTGTGTGTGTTTGGTACTTTTTTTCCCCCTATTCTCACAACAGGTCCCCTATAATCATGTACGTATATTGTGCCTGGGACAGTTAATACGAGATGCAAGGCCTTAATAAGGCTGCGTGTTACATCTAATGTCCCGTGTTCTGTTTCTTGCATTTCAAATCCTACTTTCTGCATCCTTACTTTCTGCATTGTTCAGCATGTTGCATCAGCTCGTAACCTGCTGTATGTCCTATTTACCGTGTCCTTGTCCTACATCTGTGAAGTTGTGTAAGGACAAACAAGACGTCTACCAGTAACGTGAGCGTCTTCCTATAGGCGTCTATCAAAATTAGCTGTACAGGTGTGGAAGTATTCATAGCAAAGATTCTGTCAGGTAGGTACAAGGAGTTACTGAGGTTTCATTGATGTACAAATCATAGACTGTACATAAGAATTGGACGTAGTCACCATGACGTCACCTATTGGTTTGTGGACTGCCGTTTTGAAGCTCCTAGTTTGGCAGTTTGGCCGTCGCCATCTTGGTTTTTGGCTGTCACCATCTAGGTTATTTGCAACCAAAAGTACAACCAAACGCTGAATAAGACATTTTTAGGCAACCAAAATGTTACAATTAACTTTCATGAACTGAAACACACTGTGAAAGGGTTAAAGTTCTAAGACGTAGAACACGGAAACACCCAGAGCCGGACAACGCCGTGGTAGCAACCTGTCAATCACAAGGTAGCCACGCCCTAAAGCATACCCTGCTTTATGGTTGACTCCAAATGTGACTGTACTACGGGTCTTTATGAATATACCGTCAGCCACTCTGCTCCTTTCTTCCAGTGCCAACTTGTGTTTATTCTTACCTAAGGCTGCTCCACCTCTCTTCAATTTCAGCTCCCAGGAATGAATTATTACTGTCAATAATCTCCAGGAGGTAACACTTTGGTGATGTGAGAAACCCAATTACCGTCCTGTATTCTGTGACCTGCATCCGAAGCATCTCAACCTCTGAGCTGTGAGACTGTGTATCTTACACTGTAGCTGCCACAGCACAGAGTTCTTCATCCTACTCCTACTGTAGATCCTGTCTTCTATTGTCCTGCTGTTTGAGTGATATGTGTCTGGAGTGCCTTCCCTTCCAGTTTGACACATTGTCAGGGTAAAATAAGGGCCAGTGTATCTAGAAGAAGATCTGTGAAGAAGAAGATCTGTGAATTTATGTGTATGTGACCCAGAGGTAGCCCACTGGTCCAGACTATGACTTTTACCTTATAAGATTTCTTCACAGTGTATTGAAAATGTCCTGAAGTGCTCCCAAAACGACAGAGAATAATAATTTCCCTGCACACCAACTAGTGTTTTGTCCTTCAATTAAAATCTAATTTTGTCCAGTCAGATCCAGCTACCTCTGATATAATATATGTTTGTATGTTTCAGTTGGTTTTTATTACATTTTCATTGTGCAACTGATCCAGATTATAATTGTTGTCTAACCTTGTTGGAAAATTTCTACCAACTTTTACTAAAGCGTGGGTTGGATCCTTTTGATTACTATAATTCTAATCATTAAAAATGTTTGTGAGCAAAGAATGTAATCTAAAATAAATAAAATTGAACACTGGGACAAAACATCCACTATTCATTCCATGAATAACAGTAGCGATTTTAAAAAGCCTTAATGAGCAAACCTTGCTTATAACAACAAAGATCTAGATTTGAAACAAACACATCCTCCTTACAGAGCAGCTTCCAACTCGTATCATTATGATTGTGGGCATACTTTGCATCGGCAGTTGCCTCAAAAAGGAGAAACACTAGTCAAGCCCCAATGTATATTTCCTCCATGCATACATGAACATACACATACAGACACACGTGAGAAGTTTATTTAGTTTGCACCCACTTTTGAGTACTCCACACAGACACACAGATCTGGTCCCACAGCTTCACCATTAGCTCAGTGTGTGTGTTCACTGGGGTGAAACCAAGCCACTGGGGGCATCACTCATTCCTGGAGGGAGGGAGAGAGAGAGAGTCTCTTTCTGTAACATATATACACACATGCATACACACACTGTCCCCATGAGGTCAGTGGGATAAGCTGGCTTGAGGAAGGCATGTACCCTTCACTTCCTGTCAATGACAACATGGGCCGGTAGCCGCTACGCACCACTGAGTCTAAATCACACTCTCTCTCTCTCCTCCTGTTTTTGTCTGTATCGCTCTACCTGACATCTTCCCATTGTATCTATTCCATCCCCACCTCCACCCAAAATCTTCCTCTTATAAGATAAAACTTTAATGAATCCCTTGGGGGAAATTGGCTTGTTGCAGTGGAAAAATATATAGTCACAATAATAATAGGACGCAAGAAAGAGAAAATGTTTGTTGAGGGAAGGAGGCATTTTGTTCTGCTTACTCATTCTGGCTCTCTGCAAGGGTTAGTCTAATTTCCTGGACTGACACAGTACTTTTGTTAATAAATAATAGATATTATTGTTTTATTAAGTCTGTACCCTCTCTGGGCTTCACGATTCTCATTGTCTCACTATGTTAAGTGTTACATACAAGCATGCAAACTCTCACAAATAGGCAAGTGTAACTTCTAGGGCTGCAACTAATGATTGTTTTGGATTGTCGATTAATCCGTGGATTAGTTTCTCAAATAGTTGATTAATTGTTTGGTATATAAAATGTGAGAAAATGGTGAAAAATGTCCATCAGTGTTTCCCAAAGCCCAAGATGACGTCCTGAAAAGTCTTGTTTTGTCCACAACTCAAAGATATTCAGTTTACTGTCATAGAGGAGTAAAGAAACCAGAAAATATTCACATTTAAGAAGCTGGAATCAGAGAATTTTGACTTTCTTTTTTCTTAAAAAATTACTAAAAGCGATTAATCGATTATCAAAATAGCTGGCGATTAATTTAATAGTTTAATAGTTACTTCTGTTAAGTGGTCATCAACAATGTGTCAGTTAATTCTGTGCTTACATGGCGTAGCTCGAATGGGTGACGAGTCGGTTAGTGAGTTTAGTAAACTGGTCTTGGCCACATTGCAGCTTCAAAAAGCTACAAAATTTTGCATATATTTCTATGAAGGTGTATTAGGGCCATTGTAGGTAAAAAAATTAAAATGATGTAGCCCGGGGAGGGGTGTAATATTACAATTTTAATTTTACTTTGTAATCTCGCAAATTTTGTGTTTTTCCTCGTAAGTTTGCCACTTTAATCTCAGTTTTTTTCTTCGGATAATGTTTTTTGTTTTTTTACCTACAATGAACCTAATATGCCGTCGTATATTTCAGATGACGTACCATATTATTGGCATGAAAAATTGGATATGAGCATCTTATAAAGTAGACAGCTTTGTTCTGTATAACCCAACTGTCCCCTCTGTCTCTGTTCCTTCATGTCTCTCCGGGCTCTAATCACACAGGGGACCGTCATCCTTGCTCTGTCTTTTAATCCTTCAGTCTCCCTTGTCTCAAACGTCATGTTTTTTTCTGTCTATCAACCCCCTCAACACAACCCTCTGTCCCTCGGCTATTGGTGGATAAAACCCTAAAGATGTTCCAAGACAGCTGGCTTGTACACATTTCACTTCAGAGTTGAACAGTGCTTCCTCTAAGCGCATTTAGATGAAACATTTCGGGGGTGATTTGAGAA
Organism: Sebastolobus alascanus; assembly: GCA_916701645.2. Lineage (NCBI taxonomy): Eukaryota > Metazoa > Chordata > Actinopteri > Perciformes > Sebastidae > Sebastolobus > Sebastolobus alascanus. The sequence continues at coordinate 217,634 of CAKAOJ020000180.1, forward strand.
GATATTGTGAAAACTCCCAACCAACTAAAAGAACTAATCTCAGTCGACATCACTGTGGTTCATAAAATGTTTTTAAAGATGTCAATTCATGATTTTGATAAGATACATAAATAAGATAATCCAGAAACTGATACACTATCAGTAATAAAAGTCTACTGGTAAAATAATGAACAGTTAATCTGTGTGTGATGTAATAACTAATTACCGTTGCAACATTTTCTAATGAGACTGTTTTGCTTGATAAAGAAAAGTACGGCTGAGGTGAAAACACTGATGAAGAAAATTGCTCTCTATCCCAGAGGAACTTGATAAAATTACATCTACAACAGTCTGACATAGCTTCCCTCTACGTGCTTCTACGGTGGCTCTACAGTATGCAGCTCTTTACAAGAATATTCACATCATATTTTACAAATCTTGTAGAGGTTCCTATCTGACTGCTGATGAGGGACCAGGCTGGGGTTGACTGTGGCACTCAAGGACACTTTGACAGGAAAACCTTCTGGTAACAGGACTGTGTAGTCTGTAGGGGATTTACTGCCAGCGAAGCATGTGTGTGTGTGTGTGTGAGTTGTGTGTGTCATCCATCTGTGGTTTGGTTGCACACACACACAGTGGTGAATAGCCTAATAGATGGGCATTCAATGTCCACACACACATACAGGAACTAATAGATGTTCTTTCTCCGTGAGACTTGGAGAATATCAGAGACCTGGCCATCAGCAGGCTCCAATGTGTTAATAGTGTGAGAATCAATAATGTATAAGGTGTCTAAATGGAAATTAACTCACAAAGGAAAAAAGTGTGTATCCCACTCAGGTCTAAGGGTCACATTATAGAAGTTTCTCCACAAACTAAACTGACTTAGTGAGCAAAGCTCCGGCTGAGTTTCTGTCCCCCTTTCTGTGTTTTTTTTTCTTTAAATCATCTACCACGGCAGGTTCCTTGAAACATCTCTCGGCTTTTTTTTCTGGGCTCTTGATTTTATATTTCCAGTATTGATTTAATGTTGAAAGTAAGAAAGCATTATGACAGATATATGTTTAGCTCTGTACTCCGTACATTGGATTTTAAGTGAAAAAGCGATGATGAGGTTTAAGTGCTGACTTTAAATTTTAAGAGTGTATTAAGTCTTCACATTTGAATTGGATGAACAGTGTACCACTCATAGGCCATTTTATAAATAGTCTGTCATTTTTCAAATACAATGATCCTACATATATAGAGCAAATGCAACCAACAGTGGGATATTCTTGACTGACCAAGTCAATCAAATGACCTCAATCCAACAGAGCAGTTGTTTCACTTGCTGAAGACCAGACTGAAGGTAAAAGCCAAACAAGTAAATCACGACTTAAGTGATGTTAATCCATCCAACTCATTTCTGTCCTCCACCCATTGGAACTATGTTAAAATGGGTAAAATCCCTACACTATTCATGAGATGTGGACAACTTCACATAAAAGTCTGAAACAGAAAGCTGTCTTATGGCCCTCATACTTTCTGACTAAACTGTTAATCTGTTCTTTTCTCTCAACTTCCTCATTTCTCAACTTCCTCTACTCTCATTGTACTTTAGTTTCTAAGTCCTTCAGCTCCGGCCTCCATTACATTTGTCTGCTGACCTTACAATTTTACAATGCCACCCTCAATGTTACTGCTAAACCTGTAATTGGATGGTTATTAAAGCTTTTCCTCTAAAGGTCAGATGCCCTTATATTGGAAGTATTTTTGTCAGAAATTCCTCTCAAACTGTCTGCTCATCTCTCCCAAAATACAGTGTATTTACTATACAATTCAATTTACAGAGCCCAGAAGGTATCAGGGGGGAAGTTTTTGATATTTTTTGTTACCAGATTATTCATTTCTACCCTGGAAATAATAATTTCATATACTCAATACAATAATGCACCCAAAGTCATACTTAAGCATTTGATATTGGGAGTAATGTGCTGTGGCATTAAGTCAAAAGCCAAGTATAGCATTACTTCTTGTGCATTATCTAAAATAGCACTGGTTTGACTAGATGTTTGGTCAGATATGAAGCAGCAGCAGTAGAGCAACATACACAGGACTTTCAACCAGGAGACTGGTGTTCAAGACCGGTGTTTGTGTCCCAAAGTGTTAAGTTATTTAAGTCACATAAGTGACGTTGACTAAGTCTACTTACTTATTTTAAGCCCAACCGTGATGTTTTTTCTAAACCTAACTAAGTGGTCTTGTTGCCTTAATCTAAGTGAATAGTTTTGTTGCCTAAAACCTAACTGCGGCTGTTACTGTAGTTTTGTTGCGTGGCATAAAAATGACACGCGAAAAGGCTAAAATGTGTTCTCATGACACGCAGAATGTCCTTGTAATGTTGTGCTATTTACGTACCTTTCCATGAGATCGGGCTGCTTGGATAACCTTATGCATAACAGGAACATTGTATATCATAATATGCTGATGATACTCAAATTTATATATCAGTGTCACCAAATGAGTATGATCCCACATTGAGCAAATCCTACGAACCTAAAGAAAAATGGCTGAAAGTCTTTCCTCATTGTTGCTGAAAACAAAAACCCAAATCAAAAATGATCTTGGATTCTGACCTGAATTTTAATCACACATAACAACAATGACAAAGTCATCTTTTTTTTTTTTTTTACCACAGCTAACATTTATTACCTCTAGAAGATTTCACAACTCTAACTTCTAAGCTCTTCATGAAAAACCACCATTTCCCCATTTACACCTAATTTAGAAACTACTGTTAGGTTGAATACCATTAGCAGGATTTCTCTTTATTTCCTGTACTGTACAGAGCCCCTCTGGGGTGACATGGAAGAAAAAAAAGTTGATGCTTCACAATCACAATGGATTCAAAATCCCTACACATGGAATACTTGGCTCATGATACTTACATACTATTACTATATATTGCAGTATTGCTACTTTTACATAAATAAAGGATCTGGCTTCTTCTTCCACCACTGAGAACAGGGGAAAGTCCAGGACATAAACCATTATTATTACACAAAACAATAAACATATAAATTAATTAGAAAGCCTACATAAATCAATGAATAAATATTACAGCATGACTACTGTGTACCAAAAATATAGAGACTAATAAATCAATATATACAACATAGAAAACAAAATGTAGTATATGGGAATAATATGTTCACTATAAACTCACTACACTGCATGGTCGGATATAACTCCCTCTAGGAATATTACAGTACCTTATTAAATGGATACCATAGTAGATAAAAATGTCCAAAAGTACAGTGAGGTCACTATAAATGTATTATTCAGTACCACAGACTCATAAGTTCCCTTTAGAAATATTATAGTGAAACAACAGCAGATAAAATTACAAAGTATAGTAAGGTCATATTGAATTTACTGAGTGCCATAAATATACAATTGGTAGGCTTAGTTATAAAAATACTATAAAGACAGCGTAGCGGGACATCTCAGCACACTGCAGAACAACTACTGTAGAAAGGAAAGAAAGTGACTGGGCATTTCAAACATGCATTGGCCTACAAGCAGATGTATTTTAGCACAAACAGTCTTAGTGGGAGTACACAGTACACTGTGCAGGAGCCTGAAGTCCAGATGGACGTAAAATTATCTGTAAATCAGAGGGGATGGATTACAAAATCAAAACAGAGACTGAGTTCTGGCAATCGTAAATATGTGAGTTTTCAAAGCGAAGTGAGACAATTAACTGAGCTCCAAAGAGGCCAAATCCTCTGTGAGGACCAAAAGGTGCAAAAAGATTTGATTTGTGGAAACAAACAATCTGGATAGTCATGACAACACATGCCAACTGCAACTCATTTGTAAACTAACCAACAGGGGTATAGTAAATATAGCAAAATATGCGGCACATAGGCAACACACAAATTGACGACCTGATATGAGCCAATTTTGGAGTAATTCTTTCTACAAAAGTTAAATTGCTTTTACTTATTGTATTATGTTGTGTACCCGTTGTGCAGAGATGTCTCTTAATGATGGATTTACAGTATTTGTCTCAGACTGCAGAGCTGCACATAGCTCTGTGCTCCAGTGTGAATTTGTTCCCCTATAGACTGTTTATAGGTGCTATATATCACAAGGCTTTCAATGGTAATCACCAATGATGCTGCAATCCCAACCCATTTAGGTCACTACTCTACAGCCCACGGCAGCTTGATGGAGCTATAGTCATTATGTCTTTGTGTGCGTGTGTGTTGGGGTATGTGTGTGTTGGGGTATGTGTGTGTGTGTGTGTGTGTGTGTGTGTGTGTGTGTGTGTCTTACTCAGCATTATCACTCCATTACAGGTGCAGGGTTTTTCACACAGCCCTCGTTCTGTTGCGAGTCTGTTATGCATGTGTGTGTCTGCATGTGTGTGTTTGTGTGTACAGTTCTATTTGCACAACTGCAAACACAGCACTCCACTCTCCTAATACATACAGCGGTCTCTCCTGACAAGTGCACTCAATCATGCTAATTTTTTACGAATACAGCATTATTCAACTGGCGAGGACAAAACTGTGAGTTTACCTCCACAAGCTTTTGTGAAAGCTTGACGAGTTACCAGGACACTTGTATTTGGCTTTCAGGTCAATTTATATAAACTTTTGAAGAACATGTATCATGGAGGCTATTTCATCAGATTGTTAGTTTGATCAACACCAGAGGTTAAATCAGCTATTTTGCAACAGGCCGTTGGCACGAAAAGGCGTATGAATGACACGGTAATGTGCAAGGCATTTAGCGTGAAATAAGAACCCATATCTTGCTTTTGGCATATCATTTATATGCCATGTAGTCTGTACTGAGTGCAATGTAAATGCATCCACGCGAATATGCTACGGTCAGAGCTAGTGCCGTAGAATAAAAAGGTGGGCGGGTGGGGAGGTGTATGGGTCCAACAAACTCAGGACTTTCAACCAGGAGACTGGTGTTTTGTTTTGTAAGTTATGTTAGTGACGTTTGTCACATGATGTTTGTCGCATGATGTTTGTCACATGATGTTTGTCGTATGATGTTTGTCGCATGTTTTTTATTGATGTTTGTGAACTATAAAAGAAGTGGACGTAGTCGCTGTAAAATGCGTCCTCATGACACGCAGAATGTCCTCGTAATGTCGTGTTACTGTATTTATACACCTTCCCAGGAGACCGGGTTGATTGTAGCTTCACAATGACGCCAAGAGTTGCCACACAAAATGTACAAACTTTCTTGCCACTAAAACTTTATGTTAGTTATAACAAGTACAAATTCTGTTTTGTGCCATGCTGCATGTTGTGACAATGACTTGCAGACCTGATTAATTATCACCACCAAAGCGATAATTAATCAGGTTTGAGGTTGCTGGCGCTCAACTCAGTAATCTGCTTTCATTTCTATAATTTACAGCATATTAGTACAGTGTATTATGGAGGCACTGCTTACAGAAGGGGATTTGGACATGACTTGATGTCTTACCATCATAAACAGGGTCAACTAGACGCACATATATTATAAATATTAACAGCAATGCATGCAAAAACGAAGGCAAAGAGACCAGAATGAAGTTATATAAAGTAATTTGTGGGTGGATATTGTGAAAGATTTAAATGGAAAATTAGATACATGGGTAGTAAGGGTCAAGTAACAGTTACCTTTCTTTGTCTTTGTCTCTTTACAACCGAGGCTTCTTTATTAAAACACACAATTAAACCAAAGGAGCTTGGTGCAGTCTGAAATTGACGGGTTCACGGACAGACCACTTTCTATGTGTAGATAAATAATGCGTCTTGAAGAGAGTTGAAGAAAGTCTGAGCTCATTGTGTGTATGTGTATGTGTGTGTGTGTGTGTGTGTGTGTGTGTGAGACTCCTCGCTCTCCTTGAGGATGTTAGAATGAATCTATTAAAAGTCAGGAGTGCAAGAGAACAAACAGCATTATGCACACACTGAAAGAACTTACTGTCACCCACACCCACACACACACACACACACACACACACACACACACACCTTCTCCCCAAAGCACTCATAGTGATAGGTGAGCTTGAAAGTTCGTCCGCTTCATAAAGTGTGTAAAAATCAAACACATATTTACCGCCGAGACCTTCTCATCTGCTCAATAAAGATGAGAGGAGCTTCACAGCACAGAGCGACTATAAAGAGATTGAAATTATACTAGCATTTCTGTGGATAGCGAGCACTTGAATGCAACAACAAAAACATCTTTGGAAATACATTTTGGGTATTATGTGCAGTGGTGTATAGAAGTATATTAAAAAAGTCCCCCAAGCTCAACAGTACTTGCCATGCCCACATGTTGTGGAAGTGTCGAAGCAATTTTCAAAATGTTGACAATGACGCTAAAAAAAACATTGTAATTGAACGTAATCTGGGGTTTTGCAGATGGTCCAATATCAACGCTCTGTCAGATGATGGGATATGAGCACGGTTGGAAGTTTCACTGATGATTTCACACCCATCAAGTGAGAGCATTGTATCTGGCAGAAAATGCGTCTGCTTACAAAGAATTGTAACATTTTCCACCGAGGACCAAATCATCTTTTAAAATACACCAGGATTTGTACGCCAAATTGAACTTTTAAACCCACAGCACAAAGAATATATAATGTCATCGTGTCTGTCCTCACCTCCACTATCTACACCTTTTCTGAAAACTGTTTTCCTTTATTCCTACTCTCTTTCATCTGTTTGTGTCCTACTTCAAAGGTTTCTGTCATGATTACATGCTGGGGAGCGGAGAGAGGTACTGTAGTTATACAGTGGAAGAAGAGGAGAAGAGGTCCAGTCTGAGGGCAGGGGTACACTGAGGGTGAACACCTTCAAAGCAGATTTTTACTCCAAAGCCCGAGAGCTCCTTTGGTTTGCTGGCAGACGGTACAGTAAGTGTCAGTGAGTCACATTTGTCAGCGTTGGACCCAGTTTAACTGCCATGTGCCGTGATAGTGTGGATCTATGGCTGCTGAGTCCACTAATATCAATAAATAAAGCTAAACTTTAGGGCTTTTAATTGATTAAAATATTTAATTGTGATTAATCACATGATTGTCCACAGTTAATCGCAAATGAATCACACATATTTTTATTTTTCAAAATGTACCTTAAAGGGAGATTTGTCAAGTATTTTTAATACTCAACATGGGAGTGGGCAAATATGCTTTCTTTATGCAAATGTATAAATGTATTATTGGAAATCAATTAACCATACAAAACAATGAAAAATATTGTTCAGAAACCCTCACAGGTACTGCAGTTAGTATAAAAAATATGCTCAAATCATAACATGACAAACTCAAGTCTGAGTCATGGCAGACTCAGCTGTCAGTGTGTCAGTGTGCTGACTTGACTATGACTTGCCCCAAACTGCATGTGATTATCATAAAGTGAGCATGTCTGTAAAGGGGAGACTCGTGGGTACCCATAGAACCCATTTTCATTCACATATCTTGAGGTCAAAAGTCAAGGGACCCCTTTGAAAATGGCCATGACAGTTTTTCTTCGGCAAATGTACCGTAAGTTCGGAGTGTTATTTAAACTCCTTGCCAACAAGCTAGTATGACATGGTACCAATGGATTCCTTAAGTTTCTAGTTTCATGTGATGCCAGTATCTTCACTCTAGCTTAAAGACCAAGCCCGTGGACCTCTAAAAGACAGAATAGCGGCCATTGGATTGTTAAGAGATTAATAGGTTATATAATACAACCTAAAAATCTCAATTTGCGTTATTGTGTTAAAGAAATTAGTGGCTTTAAAACAAATTTGCGTAAATGCGTTATTATCGCATTAACTTTGACAGCCCTACTAAATATATGTTGCACTGTATTTGGTACAGTAGTTCTTCTACAGACTGCTCTCTGCGCATAACATTTAGTTTATGCGCAGAGAGCATGCCAACAACGAATGGTAAGATATATTTCTGATTCAATTTTGAATTCAAATATTGAGTAAAATATATAATCTAAATATATATTCTAAAAGCAACAGTAGGTGAAGTTAATCCGTTGTCATTTATTTAGAAATAGTAAATATAAATCACCAAATTTTGAAGTCAGAGATGAGCTGGATAATATGTCGGTAGCTACATCCATCTGCTCTCCTCAGTGATGGGAAGTTTGAAGAAGCAATCGTCATGTCGTTACCATGCTATGTCCTTGACATGTTTTTGGAATAGGATTAGTAGGAGACATGGCATACCACGAGTGGGTTTGAATCTCCTTAGATTTGATCTTTTCTCCTCCAGCTTTAAATAATCTATGAAATATATACATCTATATCTCCATATTTCCCAGCGTATAATAAGCAGGGTGGGTGGGTGCAGCATGTGTGGGTTGGCTTTCACATGTACGTCAACGGATTCTAATAATACAAAGTACATCAACGAACGACTGAGCTGCACGATATGCATGTAGAGGCGTCCTATATGCATGTACATGTCATGGGAATGATACATATTTACATGAACACATGAATACACACACATCTTGGAGATGTAAAAAGTGTCCAGAGCTGAATGCAGCAGGGATGTTGTGGTTACATTTGTGTTTAGACCCCATGGCTACCAGAACACTTCTGCAGGGGTGAAGTCAGTGCTGTTGTAGTTAGTTCAAGTGTGGGGAACCTTTGGTGAGCATGTGATTTAACAATGTTGGCCGATAGCAAGCTGTCTGTACTGTGTTGATGTCTGAGGCGGTCACACTAGAGAAGCCACGATGATGTGTTTAGCTTATTCAATTTTAGACAGTTTTTTTTGTAGCAGTTAAGGCTGAATAAATTCTTTGCTACGACACTACGGGGAAAGCAGGACAAGTTTGTGAAAAGAACCTTCAAGTAAACATCACACACAGGATGATACAACCCTGACTGCTCCAAATATCACAGATACAAATTCAAAGATGAGAAATTGTGATCACTACAAGGACTTCTTGTCTGTGTTGGTTTAAAAGTTAAAGCGGCTTTAATCAATATTTTTATATGAACAATGGATCACAGCACTTGTGCGTGAAAAAAGTTGCTTGCAGTGATGAGTTCACAGATAATAATCAATCAACTCCGCAGTTCCCCTCAGCAGCTCTTTAGTGTCTTTCAGCCCACTGGTTTAGTTTTCTGGCTCATAACTTTGAGAGGCAAAACAAAAAAAGTTATTTCAGGTTTAAGAAATCATAACAGCTACTGAGCTTGCATGTCAACAGATCCATCCCCCTGTTAACGGAGCAAATCTCATCCATTGAATACGATTTTAGGATATGGTTGAAAGCGGTAATTTTGCATAATGAGTACTCTTACTTTTGCAACATTAAGTACACTTTGCTGGTAATACTTATATATCGACTCAAGCAGAATTTCGAATGCAGGACTTTTACTTGTATTTGTAGTATTTTTACACTGTGGTATTGTTACTTTTACTTAAGTAAAGGATCTGAATACTTCTTCCACCACTGCAAACTACACAGCAACTATACTATACTGTAGTGCTAATAAAGCTAACAAAAACACATTTATGTTGTGATGCATTGCACTTGTATATACTGTATGCATATGGTTGAATACCTATAAGCCCAAATACATCTACAAACAACCAATCACTCACACACACACACATAAAAATAAGAGGTTCAACTATCCATATGTCACGTCCATCTCCCTTTCATCTAGCCACACAGCTCTCTGTTCTAGTACGATTAATTATTTATGTTGTGATGCATTGCACTTGTATATACTGTATGCATATGGTTGAATACCTATAAGCTCAAATACATCTACAAACAACCAATCACTCACACACACACATAAAAATAAGAGGTTCAACTATCCATATGTCACGTCCATCTCCCTTTCATCTAGCCACACAGCTCTCTGTTCTAGTACGATTAATTATCACTTCAAAAAGAAAACAAGACTGCAAGACATCATGTACTGTACGTACGTAAGGCTGACTACAGTGGGAGAAAATCCTCTGTGTTCTTCATGTTAGAAGAAACATGAAAACAAAGCAACATAAAGCAAACACTTCATTATGTCCAATAATAGAGCTGAAGCCTGATCTGATGTGCTTGTTATTCATCACCAGTGTTACAGAGTGTGAAGATAGAGTGATGATGACTGTGGGGATGCCAGTGTAGGGAATTGCTGGTGTGTGTGTGATGGGATCAGTCACCCCTGGGTGCTGAGGTCACTCAGAAGGTGTTGGATAGGGCCGGAAACGACCGCAGAGAAACCATAACACTGGTGTTAGAGGGTAGTTATACTGAGCACTTACAGTACAAACTTCCACAGCAGGTGAATCTTTCAGCTTGTGTAGCGCTCTGTTACAATCACAGCGATGGAAAGATTGACCTCGATTCCACAAGAAAAGCAAAGGTAACTTCTGCTGTTTATTGGGCAACATATTTCTCATTATTATCAAAAGTTAAGCAGCGCTGAGGAGAGTCCTCAAGTGGCCAAAAAAACAGTTACTGTAGTTTAAAATATTGTTATTTATAATGGTAAACAGCCTGTTTAAGATAGCTGTGTGGTCAGTGGTACAGTACAACCCGATCTCATGGGAAGGTGTATAAACTAGAAACTAGAGCTGATGAAATTTCCATCTCCGCCATTTCCAAAAGTATCGTCATTACATAACAAATTAACACACTGTTTTGAGCTGAGGTGTAATCTCTCACATACCCAAAAAACAATCATCTGCATGAATTCGGATCACAGGTTCCAGATGCTTGCACTATTTTAATCACATTTTCCAAACACCTCCACATTGAAACAGTAAAATCTCTCTTACACGATGCTAGATGGGATTCACAGGGACATTTGTGAAAATAACACTTTCAACACTTTTTTTTTTCTGCTGTAGTGACAAACAGCAAATATCTTTCATGCTGCAAAGTGTTGATACACTCAATTTCCCCCAGGTAACACTTTCATGGAATAATGCGAGTCTTTCATCTTGCACTTCACTGATCATCGTAAGCGCTGTATTGCAGACCCAGTATGGTGCCGAGAGTATATACTGTACATGCTGTAGTGTTTGGGGACGACAAGAGGGTGCAACACAACACAGAGTGACACTCGGAAAAATCAAATGTGATCAAACTGAAATAAAATCTGAAGCAGATTAACACATTGGCCAAACATTCGACTGAACATGCCACATGAAAACCAAACAAAGTGTTCAAACACAACTAATCACGGACTGGATTAGAGAGTGAACACTTTTGATGATAAGAATATGATCATGTAATATGTCGTGTAAAAGATGGTTATTAGGGAATAATACAATTTTCAATTTGTAGATCTGGGGAGCAAATCGTCAAACTTTGAGAAGAGTTATGATTATTCATATTCTACCCACCAGTGATTAAAATAATTTAATTACATAAAGTGTACAGTATATTATGTGGAACATATAGTCTTCCTGCAGGCAAAGATAGACCATGAACTGCTCTACAGCTTTTCTAAATGAGGCTTAACTGGGGGCAATTTATAGAGCAGTCAGCATGGTGGTACAACCAGTAGCTCTGGGGAACCACAATTCACAAACCAATTGAAAATCTGCTGTCACAACAAAAAAATAAAATTGTATAATGGCAATATAATAACCCTATCGAAAAAAAAAACATGAATATTACAGTAAATGTATTCCCTCAAGTACCATCTCAGGAATCTTTATTTTCTTTGCGTGAAGCTTTATCAGGATTCATAACTCATTTTCACACTTTCACACTTATCATAATCAAACTATATTGACATTAAAATGGTGTCAGGGTGATAAAAAAAGGATGCAAACAGAGTGCAAAATATGTGAAATATTGCTTTCACAAGACAAAAAGATCTCACAGGGGGAGATAAAAAAACATATTCGATCAACATGACATTTTGCAGATAGGAATATAGAGGAAACATATCCTTGAAATGCACAAGGGAAGAAAGCAAAAGATTATGAATAAAATGAGATGAGGCCTTTAAATTTCAGCCTTAAAGGGGAACACCACCCAAATTAAGAATTTCAATATGTTATTTCCATGGCCAAGGAAAGTACAAGCAATATTTCTGAAAATGAGCTACTCGCTCTCAAACCCAGAAACCAGAAACGTAAAAAAATATAGAAAAAATATTAGCAAACATGAACAACTCTCTCCCAAATCCAAAAACTAAAGTGCTAAAACTCAAACTTGTGATGTCATAGGGTATAAAGTCTGGAGCTGCTCCATAGACAATAAATGGGAGACTGATTTTGTGGTCGCACAGGATGTTTTTTTAAAAAAAAAATTTAATACCCAAATGAACTTTATTCTATTGTAGTGTTGTCAGTTGTGAAACAGAAAATGTAACATATACTCAGAACAATCCCCTGGCTGCTCTCAGTATCATCAGTAACATCCTTCTCTATTCATTGTCTATGGAGCTGTTAGGATTAATATTTATGAATTTTAAAAATGGCCGTAGTTCCCCTTTAATGCAGTAAGTCAATGCCACACAGCTGTCTTAACACAGTAAACTATAATGGCATGTAGTGTCGGTGCTTACAATGATGAACACACACAATTCAAACACACACATGGCCTTAATGTAAAAGTACGGGAGGGAAAGAAAGACGAGGGAGAGGCAGAGAGAGAGGAGAGGAAAAGATAAAGGCACATCAGCGGGATAAATACTCTGATAAATCACTGTGGGGGCAAAAAGCTGTCGGATAAATTTATCCCATCCTAGTGTGCCCCCCCCTGTATCTCTCTCCACAGTTGGCATAAAAAGTGTGTGAGTGTGCGAGTGTGTGTGTGTGTGTGTGAGAGAGAGAGTGATGATGAAGATGACCCTGGTACTGAATAGTTGCATTGATGTATACAGCAGCATGAGACACACGCACAACATCCATGACGCAAAATGTTCCCTTGACACATCTTCACATACACACATTGCGGCGGGTAATTGGGGCCCCCTGGGGCCAAACTCTGGGCGCGGGTGCCAAGGGCGCGCATTCCTTACAGAGAGGCAGATAAATCAACCGTTAATAAGCCGGCGAGCGTGGGGGCTCTATTTACGACCGCTCTCTTCACAAGGCCAGTGCCACCAGCCCAGCTGTGGTCACATACACAGACACACACAGACACATACACATACACACTTAATCTTTATCAGACAGAAGACCCCCAAGATACACGTGCCCATATAACTGTATGTCAAGGGAGGGAAAAAACTCATAATGTGATATATTCAGCATTTTTCATCAGCGGCTCCTTTTTCCTATTAACCCATAATGGAGTAAGGATCGCAGCTAAATCTACATCACTGACACACACACACACACACACACACACACACACACACACACACACACACACACACACACACACACACACACACACACACACACACACACACACACACACACACACACACACACACAGCCACACACACACACACACAATAGATTTCAGCCGTCTCAAGCAGATCTACAGTGCTAGCCGGAGCTCAGCGCAGCACAGCGGAAAACAGTATTGATTCATCCACGGAAAGTCACCTTCCCCTTCACCCCGGCCCGGCCGGCGCCTCGGGAACCCCGGTCATTCCACTCAGCCAATTTGTATGGTTGTTGTTATTATTAGTGTTTCTCCGGCACAGCGCTTTGGTCTTGGGGCACGGACACAGCGCTTTATGATGCCGCGCCTAATAAACATCATTGTGATTTTCCCAGGCTGGTAATTAAGTGTGGGGGCTAATTTGTCATAGTTAGTTAGAGCGTGGCGCGATGCCGGCAGAGGGCTGCCTGCCTGGGAGGGGAGGGGTGCCGTGACTGAGAAGGGCAGGACTTTAACACACACTATTCATTTATCGCCAGTGCTGCATAATGACGTTGGCGCTGGCTCGGGGCACGGCAGAGTGCCATCGCAGATCAAGGTGGGCCAGAGGTTTTCCTAGAATCTGTCAATTTTGTGCACACAAGGTTTGACATTTATGGGTGTTTGACAACCAATCACAACTTTAATTTATTTTAAAACCAAGATTCTCTGCCAGGACTTAAATCGTTGAATCTGACCATTTGTATTTCAAAAAAGAATACTTAATGTATTAGTTAAATTAAACTAAACTTGAGGGTCTAAGGATAAAAGGTGTCGTATGATGTACAGATTGTGATTTTGTGGGCTGACACTGGCGAAATCTTTATGGAACCGAGTAGAGAATTGGGCTCTGTTAGATTATTTTATTTCCAATATTATTTCCTGTTTGCTAAACAATGTGTCAGTCAAGTAATTTTGCTCAGACTTGGTTCTTATTGGCTATCAGGCAATGCAGACATATTGGAGAAGTTCCGACCCCTCCAGGTAGAAGCTCAAAAGTAGAGATTAAGAGAAACAACACAAGCAGACGAGTGCTACTCGAGTTAGAAACTAGTTCAACTAAAACAAGTGGTAGTGGATATCTTTGTTACGAATGTTAAGCATATAAAAACACTTATATGGAGTGAAAGAGGTGAGGTGAGTTAACCGCTTTTGGCAGCGTCTTGGCTAGGTTTCGAGATTCCCTGAAATACTCTTAGATTTTGGATTGGCGAGCCAACATTGAATCCGACCACCTCCTTACCCAGAGGAGCTGGACTGAGATGACCTTTCGCCCCGAGGAGGAGACCACCCATTCCTTCATTCCCATCATCGGAGTAACCTAGAGCAGTGTGGTTGGACTGTTAAAGGGTAACTTCAGAATTGTTCAACCTGGACCCTATTTTCTCATGTTTTTGTGTCTAACTGACTAATAGGGAAAACAATTTCTGAAACTGGTCCAGTATTGAGGGAGAACGCTGTAGACAGCAGCTGCTCACGGGCTGCAATATGGTGCCATTGGGGCAAACTGGCTCCGTCATTTTTGTCCACTTAAAGTGCTTGATTTTTGCCATGACGGGCTCTGATTGTTATTATAAGTGTCTGACATTAAGTCAAGTCTCCTTGAGCGGGACTTGGACACAATAACAAACAGACCGGATAGAGCGAAAGGTAAGAAAAAGGTTTTATTTATCTGTAGGGTCCTTTCCAGAATGTTGTCAGACACTTATAATAACAATCTGAGCCTGTCGGTGGCAAAAACAAACACTTTTAGTGAACATAACGTCACACTGACGCTGCTCTCTTGCCCTCGCAGCTCGTTTAGCAGCTGCCATCTACAGCGCTCTCCCTCAATACTGGACCAGTTTCAAAGGTTGTTGTCCACATTAGTCACTTAGACACAAAAACATGGAGAAATCGGGTGCAGGTTGAAAAATACTGAAGTTACCCTTGAAGTTTGCCCACATCTTACTAGTTGACATTTTTTTTTGACAAACCTAAGGGCACTTTGCACGGAAACTAACTTGACACACTACCCTATCTGACTGAAGCTATGCTTAAGCTGAACTTAAAATGTCCGAACCAAAGGAATCCTGAACTCTGTTACACTTAATTTTCTTCAATTAAAACAATTATTGTTGCACTGAATGCATTGAGTACTGTATCCACTGGTTAATTAACACTCAAATGTTTTTTTCTGCAGAAGTATTCAATATAGTTTAAGTTGAAAGTACCCTGTGGCTCCAGTTGCTTATTGTGTCTAAAACTTATTAAACGTGCTGACATAGCAGTATTTAATCGGTGATCTGTCTCTTTAAGCTGAGAACACTTAAAAATCCTTTTGTCTGATTCCTTGTTTTCAATTTTATTTGATGGACTGTTGCCTTTATATTTGTCTCTCTTTCTCAATATGTCGGCCCATCTTGAAAACTGTGTGCTAATGTGTCATAGCAACAATGAGCCAAAATGTGCGAAAAAAAAAGAAGAATTGGTGAGGCAAATTTGGGCTTAAGAGACATAGATAAGATTTATCATCCGGCTCATTCACTTTTTACAGACTAAAACAAGCAATAAGCCTGAAGAGGGGAAAAGCACTACTCATATAACCCAGAATTAATCATTTTGGGAGATATTGTGGGTCCAGAGAAAAAGAGAAGCTATAATGTGGACACATTTGTAGTTCCAGTGCTCGTAAAAGACAAGTGATAAAGTAGTGCAGGGATTGTCAGATGCTAAAACATCATTTCATACAAAGATTGCCATTGGACACGGCCTTTATGGAGTACCTGAACAAAATGTCAAAATAATAGCATTTACTACATGACAACATTAGTTATATCTACTATTTCTAACAGAGTTAAGGAGTCTGGCATGCAAAATAAAAAGACCTGAGGAGAGGAATGTCAGTGTCAATATTCTTAAGTGTTCAACACCATCGATTGCCTCAGTTGGTTTTTGTTGTTAACAAATGAAATATTCATCACAAAAATAAAGTACATAGGAGAGAAGTCTTAGGCTCACGAACGCACGTCTCCAGTTCTGCATTGGCTTCCTTTTCATTTCAGAATTCATTTAAATACGGTTTTGATTATATTTAAAGCCCTCTGCGGTTTGTCTCTTTTATATATTCCTGAGGTATGGAAACCAAATGCTGTTAAAAGACCCACAGTCAAAGCACAGGACAAAAGGACAAAGATCAAGCTTTTACTATTTAAGCTCTAACACAACAACACAACCTCCTCTCAGTCTCAGGTCAACCGAGTCAGTGGCACATTTTAAAAAGATGTTAAAACAGTAGTCCTGTTAAGTCTGGCATATTTAGAGTTTGTTACTGCAGTGGGTTTAGGATATCTATGTTTTAAAGGACCAATATGTAATATATTTACTGTAATAAATCATAAAAAGACCAAGATATGTCATCATAGATTAAGGAAACATGCTGAGTTGAAATACTGGCGCCTCCGACAAAAATGCTACAGCCAGCATGTTCTCCTTAGAAATTTAGATTACGGTCCGGAGCGTCTGTTTTTGTTTTGGTCGGTGTGACCCCGTCCACTGCCCGTTTCCACACCCGTATGCCACATATGAAACAAATTGGCACGCAAACACAGCCTTCTGCAGCCACGGAAGTAAGCAAACCAACTGGATCAACAGAGATAACGTTAACATTAGATTCAAACCGACCTGAAAAGCCTCGGCACATCTCTCCGTGGTCCGGGTGCAGCTGGGTTATCAAGGCAGCGAGTATTTGAAACACAGACGGTGAAGTGATTCTGACTACTGCTGGTGGCCAGATGCTACCACGGTCGTGTCTAGAAGGTAACCCTCAAATAGCAAAAATTTGCACTAACTGCTATCAGTGTTTTGAATTTGGACTGCTGTTACCCATTTTAAACGCTAGCTGTCAGTGCTACATATTGCTCTTTTAACCACTCCATAGAATGGAATTTAAATTAAATATTTCATAAGAAATTAGAGACGAGTATTCGACTACCCACAGTGATCTACAATGTAAGATGATGCGATGACACTATATAATATCTTGGTACTGGCACTACAATACTGACAGTATGTGTGGATAAGGTTTGCTGTGATGGGTGGCATCCCCGAGCATTCTGCACCAACACCGAATCATCATTTTTATTCATCTTTCATTACTACACCCTATTCTGCACACCATTAACTCCCGACCCTCTGTGTGCATGGTGTAGTAAGCTTGCATGCCAGGTAAGCACATTCTCAAATCAATTTAGATTTTGATGAAGTCTCAGATTATGCACGGTGTTGGCATATCCGTGCGGTCTGCACCGTTTACTGGAGAAAGACAGATGAAGATGATAAAGATAGTGATGGTTAAAGTCAAGGTTATAAGTGCTATATGAGAGACTGACATTACACCAGTTATACACAGGTTTGATTGCATGCTTTCATTCGGTTTTGCGATGATAGTCGCACTAACACGACATCAACATTAACCCTGAAGTTATGCATGATTTAACTTTGATTTTGTGTATGATGGTTTAATATCTTTGTACAATTTCTACATCTGCCTTCAGGTGAGTGAAACAAATGAAAATGATCTGGACACTTGCAGTCAATAAGCTTCATTCACCTCTCCAGCTCCTCCCACGTTATTCCATATCAGCATATAGCAGATCTCAGATTGTTAAATTTCCCCAGCGGCTTGTCATCTACAAAAGACCGTCTGATTAGAGTCGCTCAAGTTTACTGCAAGAATGTTCTGATGCGTCGCCGCAACTGAGAACCTGATCTGTCTCTGATTGCTCTCAGTGACATACACAATTATCCAGCTGCTTCCTGTGATTAAAGCAACTCTCCTGTTTCTAGGCCATATCATCCACCTCCTCCTCTTCCTCCTCCTCCTCCTTTGCGTCATCCACCTGTCCACCCCCTCTCACCATTTATTTCCAAGATTGCATTGCAAATCCCCCCCCGTCCACATGCTGCATATGCACGTAGATACTATTTTTCAAATAAACTAAATGTATAATAATAATAATAATCAACATACACACATGACACATGTTGAGTGTCTCAGCTATATTTGATTTAATTTACAGAATTAATACACGTGTATAGAAAAAACACTTAAAAACAAAAAGGCTGAGGTAACTTAAATATTCTTCTAGAAATGTTTAAGTTTTAAGTGTGAAACTTGCAGAACACAACTTTTCAAGTATTTAACAAACCTATGAAAAGTTTGTCAGATTTTTTTTAGCCTGAGTCTGAAACTTAAAGGTACAGTGTGTAGGATTTGGCACCATCTAGTGATGTGGTTGCAGATTGCAACCAACAGAGTACCCCTCCGCTCACTCCCCCCTTTCCAAGACTGTGGTAACGTGAACATGCATTTTTTTTAAAACAAGATTAATCTCTTTACTGTCAAAGTCCATCAGTGTGGTGCTGCTGTTTTGAATCGCATCATACTGAAATGTGTTTCCACTTCTGCACAAAGTAGTTAATTAACCACAGCTGGAGTCTACCTGATGGACATATGTTTTGGTGATGAGCATATTTTAGTGAAAAAGTTTTTTTAGGTTAATTAAAAAATGCATTATGGCAAAGAATTTCAAGTTTCCATAGCACACACACGCACACACACACACACACACACACACACACACACACACAAGAGCACAGATGTCTGTGAGTGTCTGCATCTCTTCCCCCGCACTCTTTATCCTCTGCCCACATTTCTTGTCAGCTAATTTACCCTCTTTTTCATTCTGCCACCCCTTCTTTGCTCTTTCGATCGTCTCCTCGCTCAATCATCCTCTCATTCTCTGCTTCTCATCTTCTTTCACCCTCTTCTTTTTCCTCTGTCACTTCATCTGTCTCTGTCTCGCCTTTCTCCCGCTCTCATAACACCTCTCTCCCTCTTTTTCTTTCCTAAGTCTCTCTCTCTCTCTCTCTTCCTCTCTATTTACCTCTCAGGCTTACTCCCTCATTTCACATCTCCTCTGTTCACTTAACCTTCCACATCCTCATCCAGCTGTCACTTGTCCTCCAGCTGCCTCTGGCTCTTTTCTCTTCCTCTTGACCCCGTCACCTACTTTGGGAAGACACCCAGGGTTCCTTGAGCAAGGCAGCGCATGGGCAATTACACCTCTTGTCTGATATTTGGGGGGATACTACTTGTTTAGTGAGTATGCAGATTGTGGAAGGGACCGCACTTTTGATGCATTATGATCATATCGTGACTTACGTATTGTGATAATATTGTATCGTGGGGTCTCTGGTGATTCCCACCCCTAATGCACAAGCACTGAAAAAGGGAGTTTTTCACGATTCACAGATTAAAAATTAGTCTGCACTACTTTTAGAGCTTTGTGCAAGTAAAACTTCCAGAGTGCCGAGGTGCAGCTTATGAGAGGTTGAGTTTCCGCCTGCACTTGATGGCCTTCAGAGTTTCTACTAGCTGGTGAAAAAAAAAAAAAAGACCATTATGGCGGATGTGAACCTCCCCGAGCTGTAAACTTATAAGTCTGCCAGATCACGGCAGTGCCACGTTCCTCGTGCCGACTTCAAGAACTGCAAATGCACACATAATTTCCCCAGACTCTTTTTCTCTTTCTCCAAATATGAGGGGGATTTACTCCAGGCAAAGTCACTCCCCTGCTGTTAATCCTTATGCTTTATAATTCTCCACACACAGTCTCAGTGCATGTGTGTGTGTGTTATAAAGATTGATGCTTGTGCATACATCAGATATGCTTCACTGTATAAATCACAAAATATTGAAAAGGTTATGGCTGACAGGAAATTATCACAGGCCTTAACTTCTATGTGCCAGTCATGAATGTGCACAGTACTGGTGTGTGTTGGTGTGTGTGTGTGTGTTTGCAAAGCGGCCCATCATAGGCACAACAAATCATATACTAACCCCACTGACACAAAGCGTTTACCGAAAGGGCCATCTGCATTTTAATGACTACGCCTAATTTATCTATGGCCAGCGTACATTATTACAGGAGACTCTTGATTCCTCACAACAGGGAGAAATGCACATGGCTGTCTCATTTCTGCTGATGGCAACGCTATGCTAATGGTGTTAGAATTTTCTGTGCACCTTTCCAAACAAGCCCATCACAGAGAGGTTTAGGTGGATGTGTCTAGGGAAGCATATGTGCAACCGTATTTGTATGTATGCATATCAGTGCAGCCGCAGAAAAACGGCTCACCGCAGCATGCAAGTTTTCCTTTTCTTAATAAGGCTTGCATGGTTGGAGTGAATATATTGACCTTATGCACACATTAAACCTTTTCAAAAACCTCTGCAGGTTATATATTGCTGCCACAAGGCATAGGCATTCTTCGTCTAAACAATGTGCCTGGCTGATGGACCCGATCCCTCTTCCAGTGTCATGTTGCAGCTCCTGTTAATCAGTGTTTGTAGGACTGTAACATACTCTGGAAAAAAAAAATGTTCTGTTGTTTATAAAAAGCAACAGAGAATAATGAATCTCCAGGTTACACAAATGTAACATTGGGTTTCACAGTGCTGTGTGTAATCACCGCTACAATAGGCCGGTACTACAACAGCAGAAAAATCTGTTTTACAGTGTAAGCTGTTTAGGTGAAGAGTATGTATCATTTCACAGTAAAACACAGTCTGTTCCCACTACAAGTGCTTGCGTGTATGTGTATGGCAACGTATCCTCATACAACGATTCGTATGATATCTTACGAAGGTATTCCTCATTTTTTGTGTGTTTTCCTACAAATGTCCAGCAACACGTGTCAATTTACGCTCGTTACATGCGTACAGACTTTTCAAAATAAACTCCTGTCTTCACGGGTTAGTTACTTGCTCAGGTTTATGCAACAAAACTACTTAGTTGGGTTTAGGAAAAGATTGATGCTATGAGAGGGTCGCACTGTAAAGGACAGATGGTGTCGAATCCTGTACAGATTGTAAAGCAATTGTCAAGAAGCTCCTTAGATATATTATATTTAAAAAAAAAAAAAAGACATGAGCTTAAGTTTAAATGGCTGATGCAGTTTGTAAAACCTAGCCTGTACTGGTTTAATCCATAAATAATTGTATATTGAGCTCTAAGTCACAATATTATAATATAACTGACGTTAGTACCTGGTACTACTGTCACAGTAATACTTGGTACTACTGTGTGGGCTATTTGTGTGCATGAATCATCGTCCTCCATTCCCAGCAGAGACAGCAGGTCTCATAAATACATGTTAATATCCGCCTCTGTAACAAATCCTTTCAAATTAGCTCCGAGTTGAAGTGTGAAAATAAGAAGTTAGACTAAGAAGTGTGTAAAGTATTTAGAGAGCACAAGGTTGGGAAGACGTGAAGCAGAAAACTGCAACATCTGGCCAGTGTTTGACACGAGTACGAGAGCAAATCTGCTGTGGTGGAATGTAACTAAGAATATTTACTCAAGTACTTGACTTTAGTATCATTTTGAGGTACTTTTACTTTACTTGAGAATTTTCATTTCATGCTACATTATACTTACTGTTTTAATGCCTATGCATGTATATATTTATATA
The DNA here is from genome assembly GCA_916701645.2 of Sebastolobus alascanus. Taxonomy (NCBI): domain Eukaryota; kingdom Metazoa; phylum Chordata; class Actinopteri; order Perciformes; family Sebastidae; genus Sebastolobus; species Sebastolobus alascanus. The sequence goes on from CAKAOJ020000180.1 coordinate 239,491, forward strand.
TTGTTCTCAGGGAATGTGCAATATTTGACATGTTTATCTACTGCGTCTTCAGGTGTACTACTCTAATGTCTTGTTGGTTATGTATTATTTTAAGCTTTTTGCCGCTGTGTGCAGCACTAATACCCAAGCAAAATTTCCCCTTGGGACAATAAAGTATATCTTATCTTACTACACTACGAGACAAATATTGTACAACACTACTTGTATTTGACAGCTTTAGTTTAGTTGCAGATGCTTTTCAGATTAAGATTTTACATGCTAAATATACGAGGAGCTTTGCACAGGGTTTTGCTATTAAACTAACCAGTAGTTTAAAAAGTACCTAGAATTGCCCACAAATTACAACATTAAGTAGAAATATCCAATAATACCGTGCATTGTTAATATTATAACAGGTGTGTTTCTGCATAATGAATATTTTTTCTTTAGATACTTTAAATACATTTCACTGATAATACTTTTGTACTTTTTGAATGCAGGACTTTCACTTACATGGACTTATAATAGGGTTTTTTTCAAAAAATAGTATTTCAATTTCCACTTTAGTAAAGGATCTGAAACCACCACTGACCACCTGTCACAAAAAGCAGTTTAAATATTCACAACTATTTTGAAATCCAAACCAGGATCATCGGCACATGGGCTGGATTGCTCACTGTACAATTACAGCCTACATACAACAAGCGATGAAATCAAATAGCACATGAATGACACTGACAATTGACTCTCTGACCAACCTCTCATTTCTGTCAAGGTAAAATACATCATCAGGCTGTTTATCAGTGGCTGATGGCCAGGAATCTGCCTCTTCCCTTGAGCATTTTAAACAGATGCAGCTGGGTGTATTAGTGATGAAGTGGGTCTTGTGTACAGCTCGGGGACCTGCCAGGACTACGTGCTAAACTGGGCGTCCTAATGATATAAAAAGGCTGCGTGTAACATTGAGTTACCTGTAAAGACTCGAGCTGTCCCCTGTGACACAGAATAATGCATTTAATGTGTTTTGGCTGTATGAGAAAATGTATTGCTCCCAGACTCCCACAGCAACACAAGGATGGAGGGAAGGAGAGAAAGAAGGGAGGAGAGTAGAAAGAAAAAACAAACATGTTTAGAAACAGGAGAGACGAACAACCAATAGAAAAGGGGAGAGAGAGAATAGTCGAGGGAGGAGAGAGGGAGGAGGAGGAGGAGGGAGAAAACAGAAAACACAGTGTTTGCAAATCGCAAATTAAAAGCATAAGTGTTCCCATACAGGCTGCTGTCCCAGAGGAAATATGGGACTTTCAGCATAAAAACCTTATTTGGAGCAAGTAGGCAGGTAGAGAGAAGCTCTCCTCTCCTTGGCCTCCTGTCATCAGTTACAGCAGCAGTTAAGGATGAAAAACTAAAAATACGAGAGAACATTAACTTTGATGTCATTCTGACTTTAACCCTGACTTTCTCTACCATCTGCATCAAAGGCCACATATACAGTACGACAACAGTAAATATTGCGTTATTAGCAAAGTAGGTAAAATTAAGTTTTCTTGTAAACAAACAAAGTTTCCATTTATATTCAGTATTTCTCACCAAAATGCATTGTGTGTCTCCTTGAGGTCTAACGAACGAGTTGAATGCATTTGCATCCATTTTTACTTTCTAGCAGTCTTCCTCTTTCCTGCCTTCTCTGGCATTTTACTGTGTTTCTTGGTGCATTACCGCCACTTTGACTGGAAGAATAATGTAAAACGATTGGCAGGAATGTGAATTGCCTCATAAAACCATTGCTCCACAGCGCTACTGGTGGACAAAAGCTCCACAGGGTGCCTTTAAAATATGCAAGGATCTCTTCATAGTTCCATTGTGTGTATTATATAAAGAGCCAAGAGGAAAGTATTTTTCCTTCAGGGTTCTCGAGTCATGAAATAAAACATGAAAAGCTGCTCTGCTGTATGATGGATGTACCGTAGAGCTAACCTAAAGCACCCTAAAGCAGAATCTACCTTTTAAATATCACAGTGTTGCAGCATACAAGGAACTAAACATCAAGTAAAATATTACTCACCACCCTGATCAGTGCTGACGGTGATGATGGCTACCTGGCGAGGGAAGGAGCTCAAGTCTGACACACCGTTGAGGGACTCGATCTCAAAGGTGTAGTTGGCGTGCGCTGAGAAGTCCATGACGGTGACGGTGGCGTTGGTCAGGCCTTGCGGCCGTGGGAGGAAACGCAACTCCTCCTCACAGAACTGGCACTGGTCGGGCTCGGGGCCACAGCGCTTGCACTGGACGTTGTAGGTGAGGTCCACGCGTCCCCCGGTGTCGCTGGGAGGAGACCACTCCAGCATCATATAGGTGTCGTTGAGGTTAGAAATCAAGTTACGGGGAGAAGATGGAGGCCCTGCAGTAGTAGAAAAAAAAAAAATGAATAGATAAATCAGTTATTTATCTATTTTCTAGCCTTAACGGCACTGGTTTAGCAGCCCAGGAAACTCACAGACCAACTGCATACGTTGTGAATCATTTCACGTGATGCTACTCAGCCAATCAGATCTGTGCATTCCGATAAGCGACTGAAGTCAATGAGTGAGACACACACACACACACACACACACACACACACACACACACACACACACACACACACAGGTGAAAGACGACGAGTACAATAAGTTAGTCAAAGAAAGGTAATTTCACTTGGTGTGCTCTAAAAAAAAGAAAAGTAGACAAAGCGAAAACAGCTTTTAATCAAGGATGGACAGACTGTTGCATGTTCATTCTTCCCACGGGCAGATCAAAACCATATGTTCCCGGACCGAGGCGATTATTAAATTCGGCCAGTAAGAGACAAAGCACAAATCTTTTGACCAAACACTCAAATACAAACTGAGGGCACCGGAAATAAACGTTCTAAACTACTACTTCAATATATATGGCGCTGAATCATAACGCAAGTCAGACATTTTGATGTTCCACACCATTGCTTAAGGAAATTTGCTCTAACTGGACGTCTTTGAATTTGAATTGAATACCCCTGCCTTAGAGTAACCCAGCTGCCAATATCATTATGCATATACAAAGAAAAGTACAGTACACCGCATCTAAGACTGAATTCTAAATGCTCCGCACAAATATTAACATAGTCTTGTAATCTACATCTAAAGGTGTCTGTAATGCACACAGGTGCATTGCAGTATTTAATTGTTATAATATCACATATTACTGCTGAACCACATAACTCATCTTCATATAAATTCTGCAGTAAACATTTTAAGTTATTTCATCTCCCTCCCTATATTTGTACTGCTCTCTGGGTGTGTGTGTGTGTGTGTGTTTGTGTGTGTGTCGGGGTAAGTATTGTGCTATAGCAGGCAGCCAGCTGTCAACAGGGTGGAGTTAAAAGGCCGGAGGGATTTGAACACTCCCGTCCTGCCAAGCTCACTGTCTGCCTCGAAAATGGGATGCTTCCCTCTCCTTCGCCATCCCTCCATCCCTCTCCCTCCATACCTTCGCTAAAAGTCTCAGCAGACAGGAAAGCGCCTCCTACCCCTCCTCCACTTCTGTCAGCGAAGGTCCATTCTCTCTCTCTCTTTATCTCTTTCTGCGTCTATCGGCCATTATCTCACCTCCTCTTTTCTCTCCGTCGAGGAGAATCCACCCACCTCCCCTCCTGCGGAGCAACCCCACTGCCATCAATCAGCTCCTATTCTCCTCTAGGGGCAGATTGGTATCAGCACCCTCCTTCCTTTCTCTCCTCACTGTCTACTCCATCCAGCCTTAACACTCGCTCTCCACCTTTATCTCTCCTCCTGTGACATCCTTTCTTTCTTGCTCTCTGCCTTTGTCTTCCTCCCAAGCCCTCAGTCTTTAATCTCCATTTCTTTTCTTTTTTTTTTTTTTTTTTTTTTTTACTTAGACATCAAGCAAATAGTTTATTCTCTGGCCCACAAGCTGCTGATTAAAATGCATTATGAGTAAACACAGAACTCACAGCTTGTTAGAATAGATGTGGTAGTCTGCACCTTTTAGTTTGCTGGGTTGTCACACCACCACAGGCCTTTATATACAGTGTTTACTGGGAGCAAAAGTGGACTGGGAGATTTAGGATGTGCTTTTACCTGGAAGATTTAGTTCAACAACCAACAACAACTGCTGTAGAGCCACAAAACAACATTCTTTTCTATACTGTATATTTTACTTCAACTTAATCTCCAAAATTCAATTCAATGCTCACTTAGCAATAAATTACCCACCCACATTCAAAGTAGAGTTGTGGCTTTGTGCTGATGTTGTATGTTATATTAAATGTAAATATTGTTAATTTAGATGCTATCAGCCTGGTCATTGGTATAATGTCTTCCTCATATTTCAGGGGTAAAAAAAAGAAATCTTGAAATTAACCTTTCAATAAACGTAACATAAACAATTTTGCTGGAACAGTTTTTATGCTGCTTCGGTGACTGGCATATCTAAACCTGTTTGATCAGTATATAATACCTATATAGGACTGGGACTTATATGCTTATCTGCCGATTCAGTACTATCATGATACTTGGGTGCCGATTCGATATGTATTGCAATTCTACAAATATTGCGGTTCAATATTATGATTTATTGCAATTTTGTTTTTTTGTTTTGTTAAAGGAAAAAAGTTGAAATTCTTCACTTCTAGGGTCTTTTACTTTGGAAAATCTCTAAATTTATTCAGTAAAAATGAGAGTGAGAGTGAGTAATGAGATGAGAGTGACGGCTAACTTGACCGCACGTTACCGCAAAACAATAACGTTTCCTGTCCATGACAGAGTTAGCATGCAGCTTTAGCCTTGATGTCTAGCTCTGCTTTTCCTGGCGATGTGTGAAACCCAAAGTGTTTCCATACTTTACTATATGTGTAGTGTTTACCACATTGGATTTAACATGTAAGAGTGCAGACGCTCCACCGTTTTCTGCTTTCTCGCTTTGGCTTTGTTTTTCTTGAAATGGATATGACGTCACGTTACTCAGACTACAACAATAAAAGCAGTAACTTCCTTCTAATTCCGCATAGACTGAAATGAAACAATTATATAGAGTCGTGCAAAAATCACGATACATAGGTGAATCGATTATTTTCCCCCACCCCTGATATACAGAACTGTTGGATATAGTAGCTATATAATAGCTATCTAACAGTAAGAGACTGTTGTTGAACTGAAAGTCTGCAGGTATAAATGTATAGGTTTCTATGAGCCGACGCAAGATGTTGCATCATCTGACTCTAAATTTAGAGATGAAAACAAAACAACAAACAAGAGCCAGGCCTTTCTGAAGATTTCCTCTGCCAACAGTGCATCTTGCAGGGGAACTGTAAACTCACAGCTTCCCCACAATGACTCGGCTTTGTCTCGCCGTAAAAGACAAATACACTCCTCCACCCCGTAGAGCTCTCAGACGTGGCCCCCGTCTATCTCACTGACAGCTAAATGGCTTTTTAATTAAAGGAGAATTAGTCCGGTTAAACTGTAATTTAATGCAAATATGAAGTCGTAATGACAGTCGGTGAATCACCAATGAAGACGAGGCAGCTGAACAAAAGCCATGTAATTCATCCAGAGACTCTCTAATGCACAGTTTCACACCAGATAAGTCCTGCAGACGAGACACAGCTAATTCTGAGAGAGCACTGGAGTAATCCACCAGCTCTATAGAGACAAAGCAATAACTTAGCCAGGCTGTCGGGCATACACAAGTATAAGGATCTTTAACGTGAATTCACAATTAAGAAAGTTGCAGTGAGGCTCAAAGCTCTGCCATGATCCTGTTCACATCTAACAGGAGGGCTAAAAGCCCTGAACATCTATGTGGTTATGTGTCTAATGAGTAATAAGTAGATCCATCAATCTGGATCGATATATCGATTGAATGATCAACGATCCAACTTCATCGATGCAAAGTGAAAACTTTCATCGTCTTTAAGATACGCCTTTATTTTGAAATTCCCATGGCACATCTGTTTCACCATTTCCGTCCAAGTGCACCTCATTCCTAAACATCCAAACAGTACTAGCGGCGTTGAGCTTCGGTTATTCTTTCCGCAAGGACGGTCACACAGACATGTGCTGATGTGGAATAATGACGAGGAAACGAGCGGCGTTAGCGAGCAGTGGTAACGGTGTAACATTAGCGAGTTACAATTTATTTGTCGGTGAATAAATGCTGCAGCTCCTCAAGACCCAAGCCAACTTCCTGTGTCCACCAGCTATTCTCATTTTATTGACAAGCCGCTCAAAATTGCATCGTGACAGACTTTGTGATAGCGGAAAATATCATATCGTTGTCCAAAGAATTTATATATCGTATCGTGATGAAATTACACTCCTAGCAATAAGTAAGTATTTGGTATACTCACGTGTACAAGCCATAGTTGGAGGATCTCTCTCGGCCCTGAAGAAGCCCGTCTCACAGCGGCAGCTGGCGGCTCCTTCTCCATAGCTGAAACTATGCGGAGGGCACTTTGAACACTTGACGTTTCCAGCGAGTGCCTTGTAGAAGCCTGGGTGGCATGCTGGGGGTGACAGGAAGACAATATGACAATATATGAGAGCAAAGCCAGACCATGTTATGGACGCACGGGTAAGAACATCACATGCAAACATCACATATCCTCCCAATGCATGAGGACCCAAGTGGACACATACTGTTGACAAGAAACCAGCAATGACATCATGTTTCTAAAATATTATATCATAGTATTGGTTTAAAGCAGCCATACCTAAACAAGAGGCATTGGAGTGACCTGGTTTCGAACAATCGTCATCAGGAGTTTAGCATCATCAGTGAAGCCAACCAAGTCTGGTATTTATCAGAAATTCATATTTCAGAGCACTAAATATTTTCAACAGATTCATGAAAACAGGTTTTCTTTTCAAATATGGAAATCAATTCAGCAAGGTTCACTAAAATATAATGAGGCCATCTGCTCTGCTTTTGGAAACTTAGTATTAAAAAGTATGATTTGCATTTTACATAAAAAAAGAAGCTTAACAGACACAGATATTCATGACTTTAATGAAAATTATCTGACTTTTCTCAACTGGAATCGAAAACACTTGCAATGCAGAATCAATATACACAAATTATTCTCCTCCCTTCCTGAAAGAGAGAAAAAGCTAAACCCTGCGGATAGCATTAGACACAGCTTTAATACCTAATTTATATTTACTGCTGGTGTGTAACTCTCAATGAATAATTAAAGCTTAATGATTAAATGTGATGATAGAAAGGCTTTTTAATAGAAAACATACAAATACATGACAGGTTACGCTTTGCTTAGGATGTTTTTACAACTACAGTTGGTTTGCTGTAACTTTTTAGACTCTGAGTGTTTAACCTTCAACAGAAAAACATCGTGGGGTCAAAGAATATGAAAAGTTGCAAAGAATCCACGATGCTAACAGAATTTGACTTAAAAGGAACAGTGTGTAGGATCTGGCGGTATCTAGCGGTGAGGTTGCAGATTACAACTTCAAGTTGTTGTAAGAGTAGAGTGCCTAGTGTGTGCTTAGTGTGTGTGTGTATATGGGAAGTGAGTGGTGAAGCGAGAGAGAGAGCGGCGGCGACAGGAGCGAGTAACGTTATCGACTCCGGCCCAAGCAGGAAAAGTTAACAGTGTTTGGTTTGTCCGTTCTGGGCTACTGTTGATACATGGCGATGCTGAAAACAAATCCATATGGCCTTATTACACAGCAGTTTTTTTGCAAAGAAAACATACTGGCGTGGCATTGGATAGTAAGGATAAATACCTCTCTGCTCTCAGCAGACAAATAATATCAGTCAAGTGTTAAAGCTGGGGTCTGCGATTTATCCAGTATACACTTTTTGTTATATTGGTTGAAATGGTCTTTACACCCCGACAGCAATCCGTTTCTTATGAGCACTGAAAAAAGACCGGAAAAGATCCGTCATCTGTAGCTGCTGTAATCCTGTAAAAACGTCTACCAGTCAGTAAAAATGGTCCCGGTTGTAAGGAACCAATCAGAAGCCTCCCTGCCTCCCTGCTCGTACTCTAGCCTCAGCGTGCACCAGCGTGAACTCAAAGCGCGTGTCCGCCGCACGTTCACTGGAGAGAGGAAGAGAAAACTCAGCTCTTAAAACACCGGACAACGACAACGAACTCGTACCACTATTACCATATTATCGAAAAATACAACTTTGATTTAGTTGTTTATGTTCTGTTAGTTTACTTTATAAAATACTGCAGATTTAAACTATTTATTCTAACAGCTCAAAGTGAAGTCAGACAAACAGGATTATCAACGAGGGGAGACGGCGGATAGAAAACATTGCCGAACAAAATTTACGTTACTCAAACTGCTTTTTCAGTTACAGAAACACAAACGAGTGGACTGATCTCCCTCCAGATATTAGAGTAATGTTAAAAAGGGTCGTGTTGTCTCAGCAGGTATCTCTCTCTTTCCCTCCCCTCTCTGCTGCTCTGTGGCCGGCTCTCCAGCGAGCTGCTGCCCCCCCCCCTCTCCGTCAACCAGGAAATAAAAGCCCCTCGTCTACGAGACCGGTCTCTTGAGAGAGCTCCAGCTCATAGCGGGGTCTGTGTGAGTGAATGCCCGGGTGGAGAGGTGGCGATCCCGGCAGGAGCTAGCTAGCTGTGCCGGCAGTTTGTGGAGCTTCTAAACTCCGACAACAGTTGAGAAAATGTTTGATTCGCCATCTAACATCGTAAACTGTCAATATTCTAAATCGACACCGTTGATTTCTCGCCTCAACATTTTTCAGAAGTGAATTTAGTGATGAAATAGCTACGAAAAATGTGAAGTAGTTAAGATGCGGCGGTGCTCGTGCATGTGTGTGGGGGGCGTTGCCTTATAAGGAGTTTCGAGGGGAGGGGGGGGTTTAGACGGAGCTCCTGAGGCGATGCGACTTTCAAATTATGCTAGTTTTCCAAGATCGCAGACCCCAGCTTTAAAACTGAGAAAATGAAACATTGTTAAAATACTTTAAGAAAACAAATAGTATTGAAAGTTAGAAGAAACATTCAGCTTAGCCACTAAGAACATAAGTGATACTTGCATAACCTTTCACTAATTTAGAGAGAATATGTTTAAAGCTGTAACTCCCTGTACTCTTTCCAAACAGAGAGAGGGGTTTTAAACTCATTGGTTTGGTGCATGAAAAACGGTGCAAAATGAGTATTTTGTTCTAATCCAGCGCTAGCTGCTGAATTTATTCCAGAGGCTCTGTGTATGAAAGCGTGTAATGAAGAGGCTCTCTGTTTCCACATTCACACAAAATACATGTATTGCTATCAAACCCACATTTTTTGTATTAAAACTCACAGAATGAATAGAGGAAAATGGCCAAGAATGCATGCATTGTGAGTTTTGTACCGCCACAGCATGAAAGTATGTTTGTTGTCTTATAAAACATAACACATTAAAGCAGCTTCCCTTATTAAAAAAGAAAATGAACTAAAAGCTCACAAGAGTTTACAAAAGTCATTAGAAACCAACTGCAACGGCTTTTAATAGCATTTTCTCAACCTGCTATGCACATCCGTGTCACCGAGACATGTAAGAGTCTCCTGCATGGTGAGATTTCCATTGCTGCCGGTTGTCACCAAGCACATCGATTTAACAAGGTAACACAAGCTGAGCCATTTGGGATTCACCTTGAAGCACCGAGTGCCTTTGTGTGTCTCCATTGCTGCCTGTGATAAATGGAGCTGTAGGGAGGACAAGGAAGCGCTCTAAACCACGACCGCTCTCATCAAATGGGGACAATTAGGACAGAGGCAAGGAGGTTAACACGCATGCACGCACGCACGCACGCACGCACGCACGCACGCACGCACGCACGCACACACACACACACACACACGGCACAAGTCGGCGTGGACTTTTTTTAGTGTTTATCTGTACAAGGATTGTTTGTTAAAATTTGATAATTTACTGACATCATATATAACTATAAAACCTAAGGAATCCATCGGTACCAACAAGGTCATACTAGCTTGTCGTGAAGGAGGCTAAATAACGCTCCAAACTCATGCTAAATTTTGGCGAGGAAAAACTGGCATGGCCATTTTCAAAGGGGTCTCTTGACCTCTGACCTCCAGATATGTGAATGAAAATGGGTTCTATGGGTACCCACGAGTCTCCCCTTTACAGACATGCCCACTTTGTGATAATCACATGCAGTTTGGGGCAAGTCATAGTCAAGTCAGCACACTGACACACTGACAGCTGTTGTTGCCTGTTGGGCTGCAGTTTGCCATGTTATGATTTGAGCATATTTGTTATGCTAAATGCAGTACCTGTGAGACAATATCGGTCATTGTTTTGTGTTGTTTATTGATTTCCAATAATAAACATATACATATATTTGCATAAAGCAAGCATATTTTCCCACTCCCATGTTGATAAGAGTATTAAATACTTGACAAATCTCCCCTTAAGGTACATTTTGAACAGATAAAAAAATATGTGATTCGTTTGCGATTAAATATTTCAATCGTTTGACAGCCCTAGATAATTTACACTTTTATTGTATTAATGACCAATATTACAGTTGAAAATGACCAGCCCTATCTCAGAATCAGGCCTTATATGATGTATTGATCAGACTCTATACAAGACTATTTGTATTTTACAGTTATTGATATCCTCCATTTCAATCAAAAGTCTCAATATCCCATGACTGAGGAAAATAAAGAGTATTAAAAATGTTCTAATTTAAAAAAAATGCTTAAATTTGACATACATACATACATGAAGCACACACACACACATACTGTACATCAGTATGATAAGTGGCGTACCCTATGGCGTACCAAGGCTGCCTCCGTCATTAACCTCTGATACCGGCGTGTCCTTGAGTCAAAAAGCGTCAGTCAACTCCCCCACCCCTGGACCCTGTTTCAGACTCTGTCAACCTAACGATGCCTCTGCCTCGACCTTCGCTGAACTGAGGGGATGTTCCCTTTCGAACCTCACAGCGTTCTGCTGCAATCTGTCTGGCCAGGCTCTGTTCCAAGGCCACAGTGGTGCTGTACAATGGCTGACCATGCATCACCCGAGGATGGACACGCACACGGTGGCAAGGAGGTTAGCACACACATGCTGGTACGCACACACACACACACACACCAGTGGACATGGCAACAGCAATGACAAACAGAACATTGAACTAGAAGGCTTGTCGAATGAATGAAGCCTGGGGATTTTGACGTTCGAGCAGTTATATGGACTGTATGAGCGATATTACAATCATTACAATGAATCTCTGTTATTTCCCCTGTGAATAAACGTCTGATCCATACAGATGAAAATAACTTTGTATTGGATAGAGTTTGCACGTAAGGCTGCTGATGGTCGGGTGACTAGTAAGTATGAAAGCCAAAACAAAATAGCACAGTGGAGGGAAGCAGCAGGACAAGGCTGAATGTGTGTGTTGTGTGTGTGTGTGTGTGTGTGTGTGTGTGTGTGTGTGTTACTAAAATGAATCCCTTGTGTAACAGTTTCATCAGGGTCATAGAAGTATCACAACACATGTAAAAAATGAATAAAATTTAGGGAACCATTTTCTGTGAAGCCCATACCTAAACTGAATGTACTGACATGGAACATGCACGAGGCAATAAATAAAGTCATGAACCTTCATCATGAAGATGTCTTATAAGAACAGCCGTATAAATAAGCATAGATTATAATGTAAAATATTATGTGTTTTATTAGATTTTATTATTACATTTTAGACAGCCCTTTCCGACGGGGAAGTGAAGCCGTTGTATCCATCTATGCTCTCGCCAAAGCCACCAGACTCCATTGTAAAAAACTGTAATTTTACCTCGCAGAACACATGGGTTGCTGGTCTACCGTTGTTTCGCAGTCATTTTTTGTGCTATTGCGTTCGGTGAATCTGAACTAACCCAAGTCACACAATAACACAAACTAACCGATCGAGGCAGCGGTGGACCAGCAGCTGTATTCTGCAAGTTAAAATTAGTTTCTTTTTTCAATGGAGTCTGGTGGCTTTGGCAAGAGGATAGATAACGGCTTCCATTCCCCGTTGGAAACATAGACTGTATAGCTGTCTCACAGCAAGGTGAACCGGCGAAAATATTCTAAATATAGCTATACACTTAAACTGATATTCAGGGCCGCTGCTAGCCATTTGGGTGCCTTAGGCGTAATTGCTTTGTGGGATTTCATCTGACTGCATGCCTAAGATAAAGTCAACATGTCTTATATTTATCTTAATGTAAAAAACCCATCATAATATATTATGAAGGCTTTTATCAATTCTTAAAATGTATTATGCATAAATTGCAATGCAGGTATTCAATTATAGATATGCGCTTTATATAAAGTGTTATTAAAGATAGAACTAAAAACAAAAATCTCGTATGTTGTGTGGATTCCCTCCATAGGTGTGAGGATGTGTGGATGTATACTGTACACACCACTAGAGCTGAGCAGAGGATGAGAGAGTAGCATCCTGACCCACTGGCCTTTGGGGCTCTGATCTAACTCTGGGCCCTCAGCCCAAGGTTAATGAGATCTGGAAGTCATCCAGTACATCTACATCTCAGAGCCCCGAGCCGGGCCCTGAGACCCAGAGGCAGCAGATTGGTTGGTGAGGCCTGCCACTTCATACTCACTGGACCTGAACAACACCAGAGCAACTGGCAGGCAGATCATGTGTGGGGAGTAGACCTGTCTGTCTTCCTCTGCCTGTCTGTCTGTCTCTCTACTGCCTATATTGTACTGTATGACCATCTGCTGGAACTTCTACTCAATTTGCCTCTCTAATTGGTTAAATAAATATATTGGTTAGCTAAGCAGTGGCCCTGTTGTTTAACATAGTTGGACAATTTGGTGGTTCCACCGATGTTTTTAAGAACAGAAATAGATTGTGAGAGGGGTTTATGCATATATGAAACACACCCCTTCTAAAGACAGGTGCTGACCACAATTGGTACACCTTCTATGGGAAATTGTTAGCCCAGTATCCCGAGGAATTATGTCCATTGTGGACAATTTGTGTCCAAAGCTAACGTTCAAAGCCAGCAGCACAAAAAGTAATGTGCTCTATACTGTATGTACTGAGGCAGAATCAACTGATATAAAGGTTGGTGTGGTAACCACATCTTTTCCCAACCTTAATCAAATGTATTAGTTGCCCGTCCCCAACCATACTGTGCACGTCATTTAATTGCCATAACCACAATCTTTCTCTATCCTTGTACCATACAGGTACTGTAGTTGCCATGCCATATTGTAGAAACAGAAATAATTTCAAGGAAAATGTTGGCATTGAACCTGAGGTTTGGCAGAATCGTCCAATATTGACATTCTTGTCTGGCGATAAGTTTGAAAAATTCAGTAGCCAACATCCCAACCTATAACTTAAGATTTCAATTGAGCTGTACAATAAACAACACATTTTTCATTCAGTCAAGCATCAACCATAACCCTTACTACATTGGACGAATCACTGTGCAATCACTGGTCTTTAAATTTGATTTTTAAACATGAACAAGTTTCTCTGGAAACACTTAAATATTTTGCCTAAACTATTCATCCCATCAGATTCTGAATGATGTTTAGGTGAAAACCATTAAAAAGCATGCCTAATTTAATGACCTATAGGTTAAGGTGACAACCATGGACCACAACATCCCTGGTTCGGACCTCTGTTGCAGGTCATTCCTCATCTCTCTCTCCCCTAACTTCCTGTCATCTACCTAAAAACAATATATATATATGCATGCATTAAAAGCATGCTTTGTTTTATAATCGTTTTTTTTATCATTACACCTTGTTTTAATAGTTTGTGCAGTCCGGCTCTATCAATTCTTAGTCGGTGAAAGATTCCAGACTTAGCTTTGAGATGTTAAAGTTTTAATTTTCATTAGGGTCTAATGGTTGTTTTAGACATCCTAAAAAGAATCATTGAATTGAATATTAGTATAAAATTCCACCTATCACTGCCAATCAGTCCAGCGCAAAACATTCTGTATTATAACCTTCTTCTTCGATGGTATCTGCATATTTGTGTGTGTAGGCCTGTTTGCATGCGTAAATGACTCTCTGGCTCTCTGGCTCTTTGCAGTGCATATAGCCGATGATGGTGGGTGCCTCTCCTGGTGGTCAGCGAAGAAGAACAATTCCAAGAGGAGCACAATTCTGCAGCATTTACTTGCAGAACCACATCAACAAATGTTGCAGAATAGTTCAGCTCTTGAAATCAAAGGCAGCGAGCGTGGTGAGGAGGCGATGCAAAGGATGAGAGATCATTGCAGAGATGGTGGCGTTAGAGGCGAGATGCAGCCTGAAACTTATTGCAAATGAAAAAAAAAAAAAAGCAAGACTGTTTTCAGTTTTCATTCCACACAAACACCACCCTCCTCAGTCTCCCTTCTATAAAATACTATAGAACAATACAAATAAAAGCCTTATTGCTTTTTCTCATGTGACACAGTACACATGTTGTCCATGCATATCTTACATACTATCAGAATGCATAGTCCCTTTTCTTTCTCCATATTCATCATACTCCACCAGGGGAAAATTACAACCCTATTCTCTTGCTCTCGCAACATGATGTTCAGATTCACTTCCAAACAAAACAAAAAAATCCGGCAAATATGAGCGAGATACTTTAAGATGATACAGTGCCATGATACAAGTCAGATAAACAGTACTGAGTTATCTCACACTCTCAAACACTCAACATGAAAAGCTCTCCTCTCCCCCGTCTTCATTAGAGAGCAGTGAGTGCTATCTGATTCGAGGATTAGTGGCTCTCTTCGACACATCGCTGCTGAAGTGTTGAGAATTGTGTTTTCTCAATTAGTGGCAGAAGGTGACAGAGGATAAACAGGCCCGCAGTGTGCGAGCTAGTTATTAAAGTTATTAATAACTATAAAACTTTGATCTTCTTTTCATTACTTATTATATTGGATTATATCGTGATCATCTACGTCATCATTGTCAATCAGTATCGTGAACTTTAAACCTCACGTCAAAGGTTTGCCAAGCTACTTTCAGCCACTGCACTCCAGCCAGTCTTATTCTTATAATTATATAACCACAAGGTCGGCGGTTCGATCCCCGGCTCCTCCTGTCTGCATGTTGAAGTGTCCTTGAGTGAGACACTGAACCCCAAGTTGCTCCCTGGGCGCTTTACAGCAGCCCACTGCTTCTAATGCCTAGGATGGGTTAAATGCAGAGGTCAAATTTCATAAGGTCGTATGGACCTGTATGTTTATGACGATTGTAACAAAGTTTATGTTGTTCTAAAGATTATTGCTGTGTCTCAATTTGCGTACTTCCACTTGCTATTTTGAGTGCAGAAGTGCGTTCACACTGAGAAGTATGGCAAATTACAGTGCACTATAAGTACCCGGATGTTGAACTCAAAACAGTCAAAACCTTGAGTGTGGAACGCTGGACACTTCTCACCCTCAACGGTCGCCATATTTGTTACGTAGCGGAAGGGGGAGGAGCCACCGACCTATTTCAAACTTGCGAAAATGGCGGGCAACATACAGTAGCTGCAGCGGTTGCGACTGAAACAGTGGACACCGAATACAAGCCATTATTGAGTTAATTTATCCATCTGAATTGAATCACTGCCGATACGGCGTGATGTCCGTGGCTGACTAACACCAGCGGATCTACCGAACTTCCGGTGAGTGCACAACAGCCGTGTGTGATGTGAGACGACGCTACCTGTCGAAATTTACGCACTACCCAAGTAAGTAAATAGTCTGCACAGTGTACTACATGGAAATGTACTAACAGAAGTATCCAAATTTAGACACAGCACATATGATTGTACAGTGGATTGACATTGCATTTCCTGTGTGATATTAGTATTTTCCTCTATGTGATGTATGCATGGCATATTTATATTTTGTATGAATACCTCTTCTGTACTGCATCATATCAGACACATTCAGTATGTGTTAGTGAAGTGCAAATAGTAGCTGCCCTTAAATTTTAAGTGATATTGAGATAATAAAGATCAATTTGGCCTTATATCCTTCCACACAACATGCACATGTTTGCACGACCTCACCCGTGTTTACAACCTGCTATTTCAGACATCTCTTGTACAGGCTGGTTGTTACCTTCTTGTATTCACCCTCTCCTACCTGCTTCCTGATTGTAATCTCTATCAGGGCATTTACGGATCACGGAGGCCGTGGGCTTTGCAAAGCACCAATGTTTACTAGCGACGTATAGCGAAGGCTAGCTTGGACACAGCGAACTTGCCTCAGTGACGAAGGATTGAGTCTCTCTCCACTAACTATTGTGTTTGTATCTTCTTCCCGTCTCTGAATAAATGTAATGCCATTAATGCAAATCATTCACTACTTGTGGTTAATTTGTTCCTTTATGTACCTTCTTGCGACAATTATTTGAACTTCCATCTATTGCATTGATTTTTATTCCTCAGTTTAATTAGGCTGCTATTTTGTAGCATGAAGGTTTATTGCGTTGAATCAGGCTTTGATAAGATACAATGGCTGGAGATTCATAATTGGTGATCACAGGTAATAGAGGTAATAAGCTCTTTTAATGCAGGCCATTTTTGTAAGTAGAAAAAACCCCCAATACTATTAACAAGGATAATCAGAGCTAATTATCTCTTCCATTGACAACATGCAGACTGGGGGGTGTTTGAGACGTTAAAGGATTCGAATCACTTACACTTTACTACGCTCTCCAGCAGCACCATTAAAATCGCTGCTTAATGCAATGTCTACTTCAACTACAATACGACAATGTTTTTGTTAAATACTTATGCCTTTTCTCCCTCCGCAGACTCTCTTCCTTCTCCAGGCCCTGTTTTCACTGTGGTACTTTCCAGACTCATCCATTCCTGATCTCACCAGCGCTCACGCCTCTAGAGTTTCTCACTCCTGCCAATCAACTCCTCTCTGCACGCCTCTTCCTTATTCACTCACCGAGCTTGTTTTCTCATTAAAGGTACCCTGTGGAGTTGTTTTTGTAAACAAACTTAAGTTATATTTACATTTAGTGTCACCAAAACATACTGTGTGTATCATTGAGGTCCAACAAATATGTTAAATGTATTCGCTTCCACATAAAACAGTATTTTAAATCCTGCATTTTTTACATCCACTTGCTAGCAGTCTTCTTCTTCTCTGCCTTTGCTTGCACATTGCTGCGTATCTTGGTGCATCACCCCCACCTGTAGACCAGTGGAGTAGTGTAAAATCAGTGTATGATTTTATTCAATAAAACATTAAAGTTTCAATGTTGGTATCCAGCTTAGTAAAAACGTATCGGTACACTGGATTTTAATCATTTTAAAAAGGTTGAGAGGGGAACAAAGACAAACACACAGGAAAACAGCAGAGCTAATAAACAACTGGACAATGAGATGAAGATGAAAACACACAAAAAAGCAAGAGAATAAGAGTCGGTTTTCACCAAAGACGGTGCTGGATGGGCTCATTCAGGGGCAGCCATCACTGATATATCAGTGACATTATCAGAGACAAAGATCTTTTTATGGACTTTACAGAGGTCAGCCTCACTGATCCCTTTATGGCAATGTTTATAGCGGCGTAGAGAGAGTCTTGTGCCAAATGAACTAACGGAGTAGTAAACTTCGCAAAAGACACACGATAACTCAGAGAGAGCAGATCTCCTCTCTAAATCTCACTTTGGAGACAAAACGGTGGCTGGTTGAGGCTTCGGGATGGACAGTAAAGCAGTGTTTTTATAGTCGGAGCTCCACTGCTGAGATAATGTCCTGTCTGGCGCCAAGACAGCGCGGACCTGTATTAAGATAGCTCTAATGTATGATCATAACAGTAAATCCATAGTGCTTATCGTTGGCTAGTGGGCACGGACGCCATCAACTACTGGTGGAATGTGACACTTGTAGCCCAGCAGGCGGTGGAGTTTAAGGATGGTGATGTCAGATGGTTGCTCCGTCCATCTCTTTAACACTTTAAGAAGTCTTAAAGGAATAGTCTGACATTCTGACAAGAGTCAGATGAGAAGATCGATACCACTCTCATGTATGTATGGTATGTAATCTATAGACAGGTGACCTTTTAGTGCTTAGCTTTGAATAAAGACTGGAAACAAGGAGAATCAGCTAACCTGGTTCTGTTCGAAGGTAACAAAATCCACCAAATTGTCAAACAATTAGTGATGCTCGGGTCAGGGTTGACCACACTCATCTGACCCATTATGAGAGCCAATCCGCATCGCCCGACCCGCAAAAATATGTTAATCAACCACCTGAACCCGACCCGCAAAAATATACGTTAATCAACCCACCTGAACCCGACCAGCAAAGCGCCAACTTTATGCATTATAGTAACACAAGCGGACTCGAGCGCCACAGCTCGCGGTATGTGTGCGAGTGTGCGGGAGCAACATCATTTCACAGACATACGTGAAATGACCACGATCTGTACGGTCAAAACGGCTCCCGAAGACGTAAGCGTAACAGCATCAGTTGTATCAGAACTGGAGAATATTTCTTCATTGAAAGGAGAACAAAGAACGGCACTGAAGGCCATGTTTTCACTCTTCTCTGCAAGAGTTTGATTGACAGATGGTACTGTGTTCTGCGTAACAAACCATCTGGCGGATCAGGTTAGAGTATGCATGGTACAACTCTCCATTGTAGTTGTTTTTTTTTCTTGTTTCAGCCCTTTCCCATTATTACTACCTATTTACCTTCACTTCACCTCTACTTTTCTTCCGCTGTGTGTTGCTTCTCTGTCTCGTGCTCTACCAGAGACATCTGCAGTACGCTTTTGTTCCTCCTTGTGAATGTCAGTTTATCGAAAGCAGATTCAATCTTCTGTGAAGACACCATGTACAACAAAAAAAAAAGTGTTTTTGCTACATTTACAAGAAAGCAGCTCCTTTATAGCACAGCCCTTCATTCACTGCCTCTGTATTCATATCATCCCCCTGTTTTCACTGTTCCTAAGTTTAATTATGAAACTCGCAAGGCTATATGCCTCTTGAAGAAGAGAGGGTGCATGTCAATGTGTGTGTGCACAGAGGCCTAATGAATTTATTAGAAGGTGTTATGAAGATTAGCATGAATTAGCCCCAAACTTCTCCCTCGCTCGCTGCCTCCCTTCCGCATGATTGATGGTGATTGTGATTTTAACACGCCGTTAAATCGACAGCAAATCGTCTTTAGCAGAGGTCGCATTAGCATAGAGGCCTTCTTGTGGAAAATAAACAACGGCGATGTCTTCTCAAAAACAGCACAAATAAAGGAGGGAGATAATGACACGGCAGCCCTTTAGTAACATCAACAACAACATAATGGAGCTGGAGTGAAATTAAAATGGATCAGTCAATTTAAATGCCTTTGGTGATGCGCGCTCTCTCTCTCTCTCTCTCTCTCTCTCTCTCTCTCTCTCTCTCCGTTTTCTTTTTCCTCTCTTTAAATCTCACTTTCACAGACTTACGCAAACAGGCTCAAATCAAGTGTTTGCAGAAGAGAAACATATTTACAGATGCAAAGAAGTACACTGTATACCATGAGCATCAAGATTTGTAAACATTTATTTTTCTTTGAGACAAGCAGGCTCCCGCAGCGTCTCTAATGGACAAATAGCACTAAGAGAGAAGTTGTTGCTGTTGACAAAAACGAAGGAGGTGGCAGAATAAAACATGAAGAAAATCTCATAAGATGCCCGAAAGGCTTTGACAAAGTTGTTTAAGTGCTGTCTCACAGGTATACTCCTCAGATAAACCAGTTTATTTCAAAACAAATCACTTTTGGAGTCCAGGAAATATAAAAATAATGATTACGGTGATACTGTAACAGATAAAAAAAAGTGTCAAATTACATTTCCGTGAAGCAGCTGTAGGGATGTCAAGATGTGCAGCGTGGTTAGTGAGAAGTGAGAAAATCTTGCTGTCACATCGTGAGTGCGAAGGCGTTGCATCTATTTAGAAACAACTTTGCAGAAATTGATAAGAGCAAGTGCCACTCTGATTGGCAAAACAGGAAGAGGGAAAAGACGACAGCGTGATTACACTGTTGAGTCTATCAGCATCTCTGGGAGAAGCATGATCTTATTCTCATGCATTCAGACATGTGAAGACACTTGGTAACTGATGGTGATTATTTTTAGACTGTACTGGCAGCTCTTAATAGTAAAAGAGAAGAATCAAAGTTTATTTTAAATGAAGATAGAATGGTTTTGAGTAAACAGTGACAATGTTATGACAGTCTGCCCAGGAGAGTATTTGAAGAAATGTGGGCAACTTAGACATTTTGGCCTGGGGATGGTAAAAATAGTAAAAGGAAAGATCTACACCAGGTTCATCTTATGGGGAGCATAAAAGAGCTCCGTTAATTTCATAGACTGTATATACTGTAAGAAGTGGACGTAGTCACAGTGACGTCACCCATTGGTTTTTGGACTGCCATTTTGAAGCCTTGAGTTCGGCATTTTGGCCGTCGCCATCTTGGTTTTTTGCAACTAGTAGTGACACCAGAGGGTGGAGCTAAGTACAACCAAACTCTGAATAGGACATTTTTAGGTGACCAAAGTGTTGCAATTAACTGTCATGAACTGAAAACACACTGTGAAAGGGTTAAAGCTGTAAGACGAAAACGCGGACAACTCCTAGACCGGACAACGCCGTGGTAGTGACCTATCAATCACAAGGTAGCCACGTCCTAAAGCATACCCTGCTTTATGGTCTATCTGACTCTAAATGGGACCAAAATTTACTAAATGAACATCATGCTGTATTGAAGAAGACCTGAAACTAGCGATTGAGACCATAAACTCATGTTTACAATGTTTACTGAGGTAATAAATCAAGTGAGAAGTAGGGTCATTTTCTCATAGACTTCTATACAATCAGACTTCTTTTTGCAACCAAAGGAGTCGCCCCCTGCTGGCTGTTAGAAAGAATGCAAGTTTAACCTCATTGGCTTCACTTCTCAGACCCTAGGGTTGCCCGCTGGTTAATTTCATAGCAATCTGCCCACTAAATTTTGGTATATTTAGTAAACAATTTTGGACTGACAAGTTCTTTTTCTTTGCTAAAAAGTAACCGTAAACCACTACTGGAATTAAGGCCTATGAATGAGCCAGAGGCCGGTGTGCTCAAAATTAACTCTTTTTCCTGTCCCAGATTCTACTTTCAACTGTCCCATCTTTTTTTTCATTCTACATAATAAATATAGTTTTATTATAAACTATTTATCATTAATAAATAGTTTATAATCACTTCATTGACTCACTCTGGTCCGCCATGGAAGTTCTGCTAGTTGTTCCTTGCACTTATATCTGAATTAAAAAATGAAATAATCCTGTAGTGATTGGCCACAATCAGTTTTCATTATTCTTTTTAGTCATTGGTTGAGTTACTGTTTCTTGTTTGTTTCCATCTGTTTGATCAATAAAAGCATCACTGCAAACTGCAGTGCAAAAATGCAACCCTGTTTCTGATCTACAGCGATGGAAATTTACATACACACGCTTTGAACATATCTCATAGTAAATTTAAAATAGTATCAATAATCTTTCCCTTTTATTCTAAATTGTGAAGCCTTTAGTAAGGTCTGTTTAAATATGGGCACTATAAAACAAAATCATTCATCACCCTTCTGACGTTTAATAATGATGACTGAGATATCACCGCGATGATGGTTTTCATGTGCACGTGATGAATTAATGGTGACATTACGGAAGATATATATTCTATAGAGTCCAAGGAGTGTTTCCTGCTCCTCCCTGTCTAGTGGATAGTTTTCTCAGCCACTTTCACTTCCCATAGCTCGTTACTTCTCATGCCAAGTTTGTTTGAGCAACAAACATTACAACGTTAACACATACTAGCAACAAACATACGTTAGCTGCTACTTCATTGAAAAAGGTGCTAATGTCACTAGCGTGCCAATGTGCTAATTGTAATCAGTGTCTGACTTTAACACACTACATCTTGATGAAGCAGTACAAAATACACAAACAGAAGTGTGCAATATGTGTCTCACCAGTAATGGACATAATTACTCTCCGGCAGCTTTTACAACTTTCACACAGCTCGTCTTGTTTTCTCGTTCTCTTGACAAGTTGTTACCACTAACTATGGCACATAAACATAATAATTTCATTTGTAATGAGTTAGTTAGTTTCTCTACTGTCCCAGAATGGTCCCAGACACGGTATCTTTGTATCCCAGGTGCTATGTTTACTGTCCCCGGGACAACAGGACATCCTTAATTTTGAGCGCTGCAGGAGGAAGGCACTCTATTGTGCGCATCTGCTCACGTGTCAGATCGTAGTCTGACTCACCGGATGTAGGCTGTGGGTATAAGTCTGCCATTGGCCGCCTATTTCAGCTGTCATCTTGGGCTTTAGGCAACACTGATGGACATTTTACATCATTTTTTGACAATTTAGAGACCAAACAACTACTCCATTAATCGAGAAAATAATCGACTGATTAATCGACAATAAAAAATAAATATTAGTCGCAGCCCTACTGGCTATGCGAGACTAGATCATAGATGGCAAATGACGCAGAAGTAGCGTTTTTAACCAAATTTCGGCCACAAAATAGTGTTTGGAATATACAGAGCATTCAGATGGACAGCAATGAAGTTGATGATACTGCTGAAGTGGTTTCTTTTATAGCTTGATACGTGTGTTCATTATAGAAACCCATTTTAACCAACATGAATTAAAGCTGACCACAGCTGCCTTTCTCCATGGAGAACAAAATGCCTGTTATTTTTACAGCCATTACTCTGATCTGCAGGGGGTGAGGGTTTAATACCGCCAGGAACAATTCATACTATTTATTAGCCACTGCCAATACATTTTCAGTGGCAATTGGACTTAGAGTATTAATCGGAAAATTATAAAAAATGATAATGATAATAATAAGATAAAAAGGTCATTATAATTATTGTTATTTTGCATTTTATATTGCACTTGCTTTTCTTTATGGTTGACGGTGCTACTATACACTATGAGCCTTTCTGGTCCAGTTGCAGTTTGTGACTTAGTTAACTTGCTTAGCAAAGGACAGAAAGCACTCCAAGTGCAGTCATCTGGGATGATGGAGTGTGCCTTCATGGGACTAGCGGGAAGCATTTGCCAGTAATTAGGGGAGAATGAGCACAATTGGAGCACAAGCTTCTCTTGTTAATGATCTGAGGACAACACGCTCTCCCTGCGCGCTGACTCAAATCACAAACACACACATTTTCCAAACTCACTCATATTACCAAAGCTGTTTGACGTCATGGCAGTTCTGTTATATCAAAAGCAGCTTCATCAAGTGACATCTGACGAGTGGAACAGATTGAATCTTCCTTCTTTTCTTTCAACGCTACAGTGATGTGCCAATCAAAGGTCCAAAGCATGAGCGGAGATACATTGAGGCAGAGCCGGGAAATGTTCCAACATTCGCACAGCATTCATTTCTCTGAACTGAACATAAAGAACATATGTGCTCTATGGGAAATCTATCGAAGACGAAATATACGGTAAGTAGGAGGTGCTGAGTTTACAGGGAAGTACTGTTCATGGGTTTAACGTTCATTTTATGCTTCCAGCTTGTGTCTTCATTTCCTCCCCACAGGGTAAAAATCAGGGATTAATTCTGCTTTCCCCCTACCTGCCTCCCATCTAATAAGGGAAGGGTCCAATCACAGTAAACGGGGGTCCTTGCCTGCCAATTGTAGCCATGCTGTGGCAGATACATGCAAAGGCTTGCCTCAGAATCTACATTCACACTCTTCCAATGCCGAGAACGACGAACGCGAATGGCCCCATCTAGAGTCAGTGTTTGGTTTGTCTGTTCTGAAACATGGTGGCCGGCTCTCTGAAGAAGAGGAACTGTTCCCTACGTAGATATAAATGGCTCATTCTAAGGTAACAAAGAAACAAAAATTCTTATTCTCAGGTGATTATACACTTTACAAAATGTACTTATTAATATTATATTCCATTTCTGCCAATAGATCCCCCTAAATGTTACGCACTGTTCCTTTAAGTATTTTATCTGAAGGCCAGGGGTCGTCTTTGTCAATGTGTGTCCTCAGCTTGAGCCAAACATTGAGAGTTGAAGTTGCCTTCAGGCTCAGCTCATTGGCACGTAATGTAACACAGTTTAGCTTTCGTGCTAGCCCCCCCTCCCCTCCCCTGATTCTCCAACAGCAGCTCAGTTATCACCTGAACAATATGATGCACGGCGAGACGTCTTCGTGTGCTCCTGCTGAGCCTCATGGGGCAGCGCACGACAACCAGTCTGCCTGCTGGTGCGAAACCAGTCATGAATAATGTGCTTGTTAATATTATTGATAATATAATTCGGATGTTTTCCAACAGTTACTAATCTATTTTTCATTGCTTTGATTTCTCTCTCTTTTTGTTTTTGATAAACAGCCAGTATTAACGCTACATCGGATAGCAGAATAGCAGCTGGTCTCTGGCTGTAAAGCTATAGCTACTTTGATCTGGCATATGGTGATGTCAAAACGTCCTTTACAGCAAAGCTTGTTTGTGTAGTGAAATCATTTCCATACATAAAAATTACAAAGTGAAACTTATGTAGCCCAGTATGATCAAGCTTATAGCCAGCGTGTGGTTTATTAATATTTTTTCTTGTTCAAAAGATAGAATAAACATATGCATTGTTGTAGCATAATTGCATTTTCCTGCAATTACTCTAAATACTACTACTACTCCTAATAATAAGAATGATTAATAATAATACATCCTCAAACATATTGCATTGTATCAGAGGTGGATCACATTCACTGGATCACATCCGACATTTATTAAAAAACTCTAATTTATGGGCATATAATCCCAATTTACACACACTTCCACACACAGATGAGCTGGCAGTATATCCTTTTCAGATCCCTCTCTGATCTATAGAGTGTAATAGTGTTTAATAAGGCTGACATTACGCCGGGATAATCCCGCTCTCTCATGCACCGACACACAACCAATTCCATTTCCACCGCCTCAGCTGTTTTCTCCGCGCTCCAAAAGCTCATTTCAAGAAAAGGAGGCCGGGGCGCAAAACGAGGCCTCAAATATCAATTACCACTGATGGGAGAGAGGGGGAAAAAGCTGATGGATGCTACATTTCCTCAAATCCTTCGCTGTTCTTTTCATTTTAGTTTAATATGTTTTTTTATTATAGAGCGATAACAGCATATGATGAGGAAAAATTAATACTGATTGGCCTAATATGAAGCCTAGGAGTGGCAAAAATGCAGAGCCTTCAAAATGTGTGTCGTGGTTGTGTGTGGACAGAAAGAAAACAGTTGGATTGTATTTGCATGAAGGAAAGATTCAGGGACAATTCTGCAAATCTCTGGTTTAGAGTTTTTATGATTAAATTTCATCACTTGGTTATGAAACATAACGAAATGTCACAACTAGGGCTGTCAAAGATAACACAATAATGCACATTTTTTTTAACGCCACTAATTTCTTTAATGCATTAACGTAATCGATCTTTCGGATGTTAGAGTAAGATAAGCTAGAGTGAAGCTACTGGCATCATATAAAACTAGAAAAACTAAAGAATCCATTGGTACCAACCATGTCATACTAGCTTGTTGGGAAGGAGGTTAAATAATGATCAAAATATGTACTAAATGCAGTACCTGTGAGGGTTTCTGGACAACAGTTGTCTTTTTTTTGGGTTGTTAATTGATTTCAAATAATAAATATATACATACATTTGCATAAAGCAAGCATATTTGAGTATTAAATACTTGATAAATCTCCTTATAAGGTACATTTTGAACTGATAAAAATGTGTGATTTATTTGCGATTAATCATGATTAAATATTTTAATCGACTGACAGACCTAGTCACAACTTAACCTGGGTGAGATTAAGCTTTACTATGAGAAGGCAAAACAGGGGAAAATCTATTCATGTTACATTTCAAACACTGGAGAACGTGCTTTAGATAAAAGAAAATGAGACGAAACAAAATGAGAAACCAATACGGAAAATAGGTTACAAGATAGATATTAAAAAGATTCATTTACATTCATTTGCCCGCAGCAAGCACACAAACTATTCAGCAACAAAGAGGGAATATTGATTCTAAGGAGGCAACAGAGAAAATATGTGAGAGACTGAGCACATTTCAAGTCCTCAGGAAGGCTGCCTTAGCGACTAAGAGTATAAATACTAAAAGCAGCTTCAGCAGAGTTCACCAAAAATAACAAGACAACAAGAAGACCAGTGCCAACACCCTCGTCAAATACCGCAGCTTGGTCAGTGCCCCTCGGCGTCTGATACAGATGCATGAAGGCAAACGGGCTTTCAACTAACTCCAATGTAAACCCACCCGAGTCAGTATTAGACGCTCAGAGTAAACGCAGTACGTCAGTGAGTGGCGGATGAGTTAGACCAACACAGTACTTTCACCCAGGTGACCGCTGTTCATGTATTTACAAAAGAACGCACATTCAGACGATAAATACAAGGTGTCCGCACATTAGCTACTGTACTGCTCCCCATGAACATTTAATTGATTACAACCGGTGACGTTTCGAGCATCTAGCTCTTGATCAGGTAAAGATTGCAATATAGAGACACCTGACAGAGCACCTGACAGGTCACCTGGTCCTAATATCCCTCGGTTACACAGAATACATCATATAAAAAACCTACACAATATATAAATACACATCTGTGCAAACAAACACACGATCACACTAAAGTACATAGTGAACACTAGTCACTGTGTGACTGTATATATATAAACACTATAATGCATTATGTAAATAAATTATAGTAAATACACAAAAAAATATACACAGAATCTGTACAGAGATATATACAACTTAAATATCACTAAAACATCAGGTAAAAAGGGGATATAGTCCAGCTAAGTAAGAGGCGATTCTGCTGAATTAAAAAGGTGGACCGCTGTTCGTATCCCGTGACTAGAAGTCAAAGTTGACTCATTCTGTCAGGTCAGTCGTTAGTCACGTTAACGTCAACCACGATCTTTTCCTAACCCTAACCCTAACTTCCTGTGAAGACAGAGGTTTATTTTGAAAGGATTCTATGCGGTAATGAGTGTATATTGACATGCAATTCACACATCCAAAACTGACGCTAGAGGGGTAACTAGAACTTCATAATTTGAAGCTTAGGGCCACTGACCAAGCCTCTGTGTTTGACGAGTTGGGAGTAAGAATGTGTTGGTGCCAAATGACCTGAGAAATGTGAGAGTCTCATGGCCTTTCAGCATGTCTAACATAGCGGAACAAGGCCATTCAGTGCTTTTATAGACAAGCTAAAGAATCTTAAAGTCCATTCCAGTACGTGCTTGAAGCCAATGTAGTGTTTTGAGGACAAAAGTAATATGCTCTCTTTGAAAGTCCCTGTCAAAACACTGGATGCAGCCATCCTACAGTCTTCTGAGAAAGACCATTATAGTCGTCTATTTTACACATTACAAAAGCCTGGGGGCTTTGGTAAGAATCCTCTTATTTCTGCAATGTGTCTTAAGTGATAAATCATTGAACTTGTACCACTGTTGGTATGGTTTCAGAAAAGTGACGAAGCAATGAACCAAGATAAACCTTAATTTATTCCCTTGTTTTCTTATCACCGAAGTTTCACCTCTTTTTGTCTGAGATTAAAAGCATCCAGAGGTGTGCAGTATGTCCATGACCAGATTAACCTGCTTAGGTACCCAGCAGGTGCAAGAACTTTGTTATTGGGTCCCTGTTGCCTTCAAGTTACCATCACGCACAGTGCACACAGCACACTATAGATTGCAGCTGCCTTGTATTTTGTACAGGGAGCCAGACACCACACTGCTATATTGGAAAACTACCTGGCCCAAGGTTTTCTGTGTGTCAGTTAGTTTGTGGATGAAACATGACTTTATTTAGGAAAAAACACCATGTGTGCACAATATAAACTAAAATAATAAAGATGTTAGATGGCTCCTCTACAAGAAGGGCGCAAAAAAGATGACATAATAAAGCAAGACCTAGCTGATATTGTACTTTAGTAGTGCAAATTGTTAGTGCCCACTTTGCCCGGTTAGCAATCCAGCCATGAGAGACCAGCCCGTTCTCATTTGGGCGTCAAATACCCAGCCCAGTCAGCAGGAAAAAATTATGGCATTGGACGTTTCTGCAAACCAGGGATACGTTGAATGTCGACGTTTTTGCATTCGGTCAGAGCAAGTAACGTAGTTTAAATAGCGAAAAGAGACACACCAGGCGGGCAAACACACACAGGGCTTTCATCAAGAAGACCGCGGTTAGTGTCCCGTGCGTTACGTTTCACTTTATAATCATCTATTTGTTTGTGTCCCTTGTTCACAACTTCCAGTCATATTTTCACTGTAAAAACGAATTTATTTTAAGTCCAACCATGTTGTTTTTTCCTAAACCTCACCAAGTGGTTCTGTTGCCTAAACATAAGCAAGTGTTTTTGTTTAATTCATAACATTAAGCATGTGTTTACTGTGACCAAAAAGTGACAGTATGCGGGGAGTTGGGATGAAAGCGTGTTTGAGAGACATACAGCTGTGTATAAGCAGAATATTTATTAAATCTTGTGTATATGAAATGTCTGAGTTGCAGCATGTATAAATTTGATTAAAAAGGGCCAGGGATTGATTCTTGTGGAACTTCATGTTATGTAACTGTTTTGGATGAATGCATTTTTTTTCAGTGGAGCAAAAGTGAGCTGGGCTCTTTACTTACAAAACACAACATGTGTGCAAATCTGTGTCCCTGTTTCTCCCAAGATGGATTTCAAGATAAGGTAATGTTGGTTTGAAATGCTTAGTCTGTAATCAAAACTCTTCTTATTTGGTTCTGATGACATTAAAACCTGGCTTTTTCTTGTTGATGATTTTGATCCCCAATTACTATATTTAACAGTTGATTTTGTGGACACGGAGAGTGTCATTGACAAGAACAAGACAAAACGATAGCCATCAGCTGGGATGCTCTGGCATGTGAACACAGTCTCTGCCCTATGGCTCTCTTCCCATATAAGTCAGTGAAGGGAGAGAGATAAGGTGTGTATGAATTAATCAAATATCTGCGCATTACTTCCAATATTCTCGCAGTCGGCACGCAGCTCGGGCTTTTACAAATCACACCGCTGTCCCCAGTTTGCGTAATTAGTTTAGTGTTATTGCATTCGCACGGAGCACAGGGTGTAAAATGTGTTATTGCTTTTTAACTGAACACAGTGGGTAAACTAATGTGCTCAACATGATCAATAAATCATATCTGAACACATCAACTCCCCGCCAACTGGAAAATGAAGCAGTGGCTTGGCCTCTGCTTGCATATGAAATAAAAGGTGTGAATGGTGTGTGTGCATGTAGAATATAATAAGTAAAAACATTGTGCATTATGTGCATGTCATACATCTTGTCCAATGTAATGAGTACACGGTTTCTACATACTGTTTGTGCTGTTAACATGCATTAATACAAAAACAGAACACCTTTCCTCACAGTATTTCCTAAAATAAAAATAATATGTGTTAAAAGCAGTACCACACATGATCTTCACAGTCTGTGTGTATCTGCCTTAACAATCTTCTCATTGCTCGTCCTGTGCTGCTCTCCTCCCACACCGTGGGCGGCTGAGGCAGTTGGTCCACTTTGTAAAAGCCTCCTGCAGTTCGCTAATCATGTTGACCGCCAGCTACCAAATTAAAGCTGTCACTGCCGCTGCTGGACGCCGTCGGTCCGAGCAATGTGGCTTCCAGTGGTTAAATGGATCCACCACGAGGGGCCGTTTCTATCAGAGTCTGTCTTACAGACAGTTCTGTCACGTGAAAGCCTTGTGAATTCAATTTTGGGAAGATTTTCTTGTGTTCTTTTCAAATAAAGGATTTATGTCAGATTTGACTACAGATGTTGTGTTACATTCGTATTAGCGTGGCTTCAGTGGTTTCCTTGTGGACACAACATCAATGTAGCATCACTGCAATACAGTTCAGCAGTGAAGCAGCTTTTAGTAGCCGTGTTTCTGTTCAATTGTCGAGCAAATTTTAAGCGAACTTTTGAAATGTCGCAAAAAAAGAATCAACTGGTTTGGGGCGAATAAACTCGGCTACGGTGTAGTTTGGTCAGAAGTTGGCGCTATAGGCTACGCATGGCTGTAATCCGCCAGTTAACAGAGTAGAAGAAGAAGAGGTTGCGAACTGGAAACAAAACAAGTCGGCTTGGCCAACTAACTATGACAGAAAAATGGAAATAAGTCTTCAGGATTTGTTTCAACTGGGCAAGTTTTAATTGTTCTTTCATGTCAGTTAGTATTGGCCATGTTTCATGCTGATCAGTCCTGTGAGTTACAGCAAATGTTCGCTACGTCAGAATTTATTCAGCAAAAGGCGTTTCCATAGTCCATTTAGCGCATCAACTCATTTTGACAAAGCAAAAACCACCTTAAGTGAGCGTAAAAACGTTTTTTTTTTTTTCTCGATTTTTGTCGCTTTTCAATGCAATATTTCAAAATGTGCATAAAAACAAGTGAATGGAAACACGACTCTGGATTTTAGTGCACCATGTCTGTCTAAAACATGATGTTCCTCTTTGTTTTAAGACATCTGTACAACACTCGAAGGTTTATTTGACCATTCACATTTGGATAACCTTACATGATAGTCAATTTACAGCACTAGTACTACTACAAACTGTAGTGTAAATAGATACACGGGGAGAGAAACAATGATCCAAAGCATTTCCCTGCCTCCCCACAAGCCCTTGAACGAAGGGAAGAGTTTTCTTTCTCCGCCATCTACCACATTAACATGTAACAATAATTTTACTGTGACCAAAACAAAAGAGGACCAGGAGTATCCTGTGATGGATCACCCAACCACAGCAAGGTTTAAGTGTCTTAAAGTTAATTTCCATATATTCTACTGAAATGAATGGAAACCAAAGGCTGCCTGGAGGGTACGGAGAGGAAAAATAACAAAACATATTTAGTTTGAAAATGTTTGCATAACGGTTGGCACGACGTTCGGGTGCTCAAAGTGCTCTTTTTTTATTTAGCTTATTTTCAGGATGAAATTGCAAAACTTTGTAATTTAGATGCTTTCACCCTTTCTTGGGTCTTTGAATGGTATTTCTGTAACTGAAAAAGTAAGCATGCAATTCACAATACTACAGACGGAATATTCAGTGCACATTTTTTTAAAATTGATTTGCTGGAAAACACGTCAGAGCAGTGTGAAATATGGGGGATGATATGACAATATGTCAGGAGTGGAACCCGTGCTGGTCATTGTGGCTACATGGTGCTGTTTATACATCAGCCTGCAAAAATTTTGTACTGCATAGTCCAAGCTGCAATGATAATACAGTTGTTGAGCTGAGAGAAGCAGACTGAAGAGCTGAAAGTCAATGCACAAATGAAGTGACTCAAGAGCCATATACGAGGTTTTCCCCATTTTCAAATAGTTTACTACTATGATAGTTTAAGCTTCACACTCCAGGGCACTGCTTTCTATTCATTTTGAGCTTAGTGTATTTGCCAATATGCAGCTCAGAGCCTGCGTAGTAAAGTTTAATACAGTCGCAAAGGCTCTAGGGCTAGGTACTCCCTGTAGGAGACATGCAGTAGATCAAAATAAGCATATTGAAATCATTTCAAAGTTGTTGAATGTGCAGCTCTCCAACGAGTTCACTGAGCCAAAAAGCTCCCTTGAGCCAGCCCCTGTCTCTGCTACATAAAGAAAAAAAAAAAAAAAAAATCAGAGAAAGAAAAAAAACCCTGAATGTTCCATAATAAAGAACTGGGGAGATCTTCTGTAAATCACAACGTAGTTAACAGAGCAGCTCCACCTCTAAATAAAATGCAAATATAAGACAACATGGCTCCGTAAAGGGATTTAATTATGTACATATCTGTGCACTTCCCTGGCAATTAAACCCCAGTGGAGTCCTCCAGCAGTTCAAACATATTAGAAAAATGTCTGGTGTCAGAGGATGATGCCGCAGCCCATTAGCCTATCCACAGGCTCAGGGAGGGTGTGGAGAAGAATAAATGTTGGGTAAGACTTTATTTCTGTTTTTTAAGGAGCACTTTGACTGCAAGTGTGTGTGTGTGTATGTTTTCAGAACCACCCCCTTAGGTCCAATGTCATCGGAACAACACAGGATATAGGGAAACCTTTGGCGGGTAGTGGGAGTGACATACAAACAGCCATACAAAGTCATGCAGTGTATATGCTGTAACTATATCCACAAACACACACCTGGTACAGCAAGAGAGTTGCAAAATGAAACCTCCCAGGCTATCTCCTCTCCCGTCTTCCTGTTAAAACATTGCTTAATGACAGAGCGGGGGAGAGGAAGATTTTAATTAGCCAGCAGAGGAAGCTTCATTAAATCTCTCCTCTTCCGTCCTGCCAGGCGCTGTCCTGATTCAAAACTCTCACTGCCATTAGGTAGGACTACATGGTGGCAAGGGGAAATCAGATAAATCTTCCACTCAGCTTGACACTGCTGATGGCTTGGCAATTTTTCTGGTATATGGGGGATGTAAATCTTTGCACTGTCAACGCCGCCAATTGCGTCATTTGAGTCTTGTATGTGGGCATGTTTCAGAGATAGTCAATATTCATATTTCAACCGAAAAGTTGCCTAAAGTTGTGTACCAGCTGTATATTCTATCACCACTGAGCACTACTGAAGAGAAACAGCACTTAAAGCTTGAGTGATTGCCAGCAACATGAATGTTCGTTAGGAATGGATGATGTAAGGAGGCTCTCATTTCAGTACAGACATGCACACATTTGCACATCACACATACAAAAACGCCCGTGATGTCAAATCGGAAGAGGCGTTCGGCCCGTTTCCAAACTTTGACATCTGTTGCATTTTTTTTAAAATGTATTTATGTTTCAGTGATGCCAGTTGAAAAGCAAGTTTAGAAGAAATGCTGCTCATGCACTTGTTAAGTTTTCAGGATGGCCAATTAGTGAGCGATTCCTAAATAGTGAAAAAGAGACGAGCAAATAAGATGAGCGGTAGAAGGAGGACGAACAGTCTGAAGAAGAGGATGAGTAACAGACAAATTGCAAAGTGAATAAGTCATATAATGTGCGCGCTCTCACACACACACTGACAGACGAATGTGATCCACCTACCATTACTTTCTCTCTGTGCCTCTATAGATAGCGTAAACACCTCCCACATCTATCAAAGGAGCACAAATACACACACACTTTCCCTTCTCTTCCCATAATCCGGCCTCTTTTCTATTCCTCTGCCAGCCATCACAGTACATCACTGCATCCCTCCTTCAAAGCTCCCAAGAGACGACTGTTACAGAGAGAAAAGTGAAATGAGAAATTCCCATTGCCACCTAATTGCATGGCCAAATCGATCCTGTAATAGATTCCTTCTATCTGACATCCAGTCTCACTGACAGCACTATCAGACAGACAAATCAGAACACTGAGTGTGTTTGTGTGTGTGTGTGTGTGTGTGTGTGTGTGTGTGTGTGGGCTGTTTCAGCCCTCAACATGGCAGGTTCAGGACGGTCGGACGTCTGTGTGATTGCTTAGAAGTGAGAGAAAAGGCAGATTGAGGCTCTGCAATACCCACTTCCTACCGTTTTGTTGAGGATGAGCTCAAACGTGGGCAATTCAATACTAAACAAAAAAAGATGGAGATATGAGATGGAAAATGTGAGAGTGTACTCTGTGTGCTGGATGGAGACATTATGTGGGATGGAACACGAAGCCAGATCTATACAGTAGCATCTTCAATCTGTAAGCAGGATTTGCAAATTTCCTCAGTTCATATTAAAAATTACCATCGCAAGAAGCACCTGAGTTTCCTACAGTTACTCAGTAGGCTGCACACATTATGCAGTAAAAGGTCAAAATCTAATCAGTTATGTACATTAAGGCTGGGCAATATATTGAAATTATATTGATATTGTGAGACTAGATTAGGGCTGTGTATTGGCAAGAATCTGGCGATACGATACGTATCATGATACAGGGGTTAAGATTCAGTATATCGCGATACTGTAAGCAAGGAGATATATCGTGATTTTTTTAAATCCAATTTTAAGAAAACTGCACTACCTTATACATAAAACCTGAGTAAAAAAAAGTTTACTTTTTTATGCAATCAGAACAGTGGGACATGCGTTTGCATTTATCTAACTTTTAATTAAAAATAGATATTGTCTTTGAGAATCGATACAGTATCACAAAACATAATATCGCGATACTCAAGTGTATCGATATTTTCCTACACCCCTAGACTAGATATCGTCTTCGATTTTCGTAACATGGAATCTCTTTTACTGGTTTTAAAGGCTGCATTAAAGTAAAGTGAAGTAATTTTCTGAACTTACCAGACTGTTCCAGCTGTTCTATTATTTGCCTTTACCCACTTAGTCATTATATCCACATTACTGATGATTATTTATCAAAAATCTCATTGTTTAAATATTTTGCGAAAGCACCAATAGTCCACCCTACAATATCGTCGCAATATCGATAGAGGTATTTGGTCAAAAATATTGTGATATTTGATTTTCTCCATATCGCCCAGCCCTAATGTACAGACTCACGTATGGACACAACCATTGTTAACAAATTCACATAAAAAAACCTATTTTAGATTTTGAGGACCCGCCATCGTAATCAGCTGTCCTGAAAACTATAATTCCTTTTGTAAAAAACTGCCGGCAGCTGTGACTCCGACAAACACCTGTTCTCCAGTAGGTGACCCTCCTGAGCAGCCGAGCAGCTGCAAACAATTTCAAACGGAAGCCTAAAAACCCTTCAACTGAATCAGCCCCCGCCATTGTTCTTTTCCTTTTCCTCTGTCTCATCTTCTCCTGCCTGCTGGATTTCCAGAAGAAGCTGAAGTTTCCCTCATCCTGCACTCTGGATCAACCACCTTGAGTGGAACCCACAGAGAGGCCAGAGACCTGTGCTCCCTCCTGTCTCTTTAGGCCGGTGACAAAAAGCCTCTCCTCCTCCCTGCACAGCAAACCACAGATGTGAGGAAATTGTCTGCGTAAAAAAAAATCACTGAAGTACAAAGGAGCGCACAAAGTCTCTCTCTCTGTTGTGCTGTAAGAAACACAGATGAACTCCCTCTTTGTTGGGAAAACCAGAGCTGGAAGCATAAGCTTTGAACTGTGCAACAACGCTGTTGAACAATATAACTAACCAAAGGTCTCTGGTCTCTGTGTAAGGCTATGACAACTGAGCACACAGAAACAGCATTACTGCAGCATTAATTCAAACCCTCCACCTCTCTTTGTGCCTGTGCCAACACCCAGAACAAAGGACAGTACAGTACCTGGCTATGGTCCTATATAGAGACAGACACAAGCACCAACACACACAGATGTTCATACTTACAAATATACCAGTTAGTTTGTGTTCATGTATGTTAAACTAGAACATATTTGCCAACCCTGTGATCTAAAAAATAGGGAACCCACAGAAAAAAATGAGTTTCACAGACTTTGTTTCCTGCATTTTGGTGACTTTTAAAGAATGAAAATAGCAAAAATAATAATTTAATTCTCAGGAAAGAATACAGAATAATTCGCCCCTCTGGCATGTACTTTCGTTCATTTCATCCATTTATTTTTTGCTCCTGCTTGAGTGTTTCTTTCTCTAGTACTCTCCATCTCTCACTCGCTGAAGGCCCTTTTAGACACAACGCGACAACGGCACCACTGCGCTCTGAAACCCATCATTTCCATTGGCTTGCACCGCGCCACGACGGCATTTTACAGAATCAAGCAAAGCCCAACTTCGGGTGCTGTGCGCTATAATGTGTGCTGTCTCAAGCATCTTTCCTCCGACAGGAAACGACATTTGGTGTAGCTGTATTGATGTCTGGGTGCGAACAATAAGGCTTATACATGCTGTATAGTGCCAGGAACAGGTTGTGATAAAGAAAAAGGAAAAAAAGTGTGAAAATTTGTCAGAAATATAGGAAGAAATACCGGGAGATGGCAATGAAAATCGGGAGGGTTGGCAAGTATGAACACATCATACACAATCAGATTATGTACATTTCTGTACAAGTTCTTTTGTAAAAACTTATTTTTGAGTCAATAATATTTGCAAGCATTTGATTCTGGATTATTAAATGTCATCCTGATGCACAAGAACACACAAACACACCAAATGCAGTTATTTTTTATGACTTAAACTCTTGTGAAAAACTGAAAATACCTCAAATGTGTGTCGTCCAGAAATTCTGATAAGGCCTTTAAATTTATTTTGGCAGGTTCCATTACTTCCTGTTATTAGACTGTCACTGACTACAGTACATCTACGTATTGAACTGTTTCTAAGTTAAAACACTGTATGCAGTCCCATCCAACATTAACAGTGTTTTTTGGTGTTTCTTGCCCCTTGCTGATAAGCACTATTTCCTCATGGAGCCTTCCCTGCAGCCCTGTTCTTGCAGTTCTACCGACTAATTTCCAGGTTTGAACGAGCGTGTCATAAGGAAGATAAACAGTTTTCCCTTGTAGACTCGCAAATGAAGGTAATGAACTCCTCAGCGGTAGGTTTATTAAAAATATGTTTTGGTCAGAGACAGTGATGAAGTTAGTGCTGACAGTGTGCAGTAGTCCACTACCTTCATTTGCAAGGACTTAATTCTCCTACGCACCCGTCCACCTGGTGTGCATTAGACAACATTCAATTAGGTTGGAGGCGCTGCATAATTTGTCTGGTGAAACATGACCGAGGTCTCTATTGTTTACTTGCCGACGGAACAAAAAGTAAGGGGTTTAAAACTCTATAAATCTAAGAGAAGCATTAGGCTTTCACTTTGTAGTGTGCTGCTGTTTAGTCTAGTTTCAAATGACTTATCACACCTTTAGGAAAGTAAAGTTATTATCATACCATCTGCTGCAAGGTCTGGGCAGGAATATATGCTACTGTAGCAGTGGACAACCAAAACAGGTAAAAAGAGGACAAACAGGTGGGGAACTGAGACTGGGATATACAGCAGAGTGACAGAGGGAATATGAGCCAATTGCTGTTTTAAAGCTCTACAAAATGAGACACTTTCACCAATATGTCAGGATGTCAACCAGCTCTCATTCATGTGGAAGCTTAAGCTTATTGCTTTCATTCAACTTCTATTCAAAGTTTTTTTTTGATGTCCAGAGGCAGAGAGGTAATTGTAAATACCATAAGGAAACTGGGCTATAATAGCAATAACATGAAGTTGTGGTGTAAATATAAGAATCGATGTCAGACCTTAATGATACAGTTTTAAATGGACAGTGTGCAGGATTTGGCGGCATCTAGGGTTGTGGTTGCAGATTGCAACCAACTGAGTACCCCTTCGCTCACTCCTCCATTTCCAAATCTGCGGTAACAAGTGCAAAACCGTGGTAATGCCGTTCGCCTCGCTCAGAGGCCATCTCTACCATAATAATACTACTTTAGGAGTAACGGAAGTCAGACGGCAGCTGGCGGTACCACGGTTTTGCACTCTGCGGCTCACGTTACCGCAGTTTCACAAGCATGTCGGAGAACTACGGTGGCCCTCAGGTAACTTAAAAACGTTAAAGGCTCTCTCTAGAGTCGGTGTTTGGACTCCAACAAGAGGACCCGCTCCCTATGTAGAAATGAAGGGCTCATTCTAAGCTAACGAAAAAAACAACAACGATTCTTAGTTTCAGGTGATTATACACGAATGGAAATATAGTCATGAATATTATATTCCATTTCTGCTAATAGAGTCTCGAAATGTTACACACTGTTCCTTTAATTAAATGCTTTTGTTACCGTCACCCGAAATAAGAAAAATGTAGAAATGTCAGGAAATATGACGTCAGCAAATCAAGATCAGATTTTTATGAAAAGACGATAAATGATTGAATTACTGCCCGGTCCCGCTGCCCATCCTACTCCCTGGAAGAGAGATCAGTTGGATTAGTGCAGGGACACACACACATACACACACATACACACAGCATGAAACAAAATGATCCCTTTCATATCCCCACACATGAACTGGACCCGAGTTACTTCTGCACCACTGCAACTTCGATACTGAGAGTGTGTGTGTGTGTGTGTGTGTGTGTGTGTGTTTCTTCTGTAGGCTACTACTCTTCTGTCTTTGAAAACCACAGCAGCTGCAGGTATTTTTCACTTACAGCACCGTTTCTTTTTAACTCGGGTTGATTGAAAGGAGACTAAGAAAGAGAAACGGACGGTGAGAGAGAGAACCAGGTGGCCAGTAAGTGTCCTCTTTATTGATTCTGTGTGCAGTTGTGTGTGTGTTTTATCAGTGTGTGTGTGAGGCAGCAAACAGACGGTAGTCAGGTGCAGAGGTTTGGGTCCGACACCCTGGGGTCTTCTGGTGCCCTGACACCCACATAATGTTAATCACTGTCCATGATCCTGTCCTGCTGCTGTTAACACTCAGGAGGAAGAGGCTCCTTTAACAAACTTATTCTAAGCTTAGACAAGAGTCTCGGGCCCGACGTATGAATAATGTATTGCACGAAAAATACTAAATTGGGCACTTTCACGAAAGAAATTTGCATCCATCAAAAACAATGTGCTATGCTTTACACTATGAGTCATGTTGAGTGTGATGCAGCCTATAGCAGGGTGTCAAACAGAATTGCATAACAAATATATTATTAATGCATTCAAGATGCATCTATTAGCAACTTTCAAGTTACTAGTATTGGCTGTTTTAACAGGCTAGTGAGCTTTACATTTCACACTTAATTTACAGGACATTTTTAGCCACTGATTAACATAAAGGTCATTTACATAACTGACATTTTTTCTCTTGCAGTGTGACACTGGCAGCAGTACTGTGATACCTTCTCTTAGGGGCCGAGGTGTAGTTCAGCCTTTTTCCTTTAATAATAATAATAACAGTTAATATAAAGTAGTTTAATATTCAAATAAGGCCACCCATGTTTATGCAGCTATGTGTGTGTCCTAAAGGGTCAGTCTCAGTGCATGTTTTGCATTGACCTTGATATTGTTTTCAAGGTCAAAAATACATTTTGAATCTAGGCCAACATGGAGGGCTTAAAAGTTCTTAGAAAAAAACATCTACACTTTCATGACAACTGGGAGAATTCCATGTGCCGAGGAAGATCATGCGTTATGATCAAAAACTCAAGAAAAGCTACTAAATGAACCTTAAACTTGCAGTAGGAAGAATGTTTTTTGGCATCATTGGGCAAAAAAAACATAATAACCTTTCAGCATACTGTAATTCAAGTGTTCTGAGAGAAAACTACACTTCTTTAAAAAAATCTAGCTCGTTACGGGAGACTTTGGTCAATCACAGCTCATTTTAGAGAGCGAGTGTTCCTATTGGCTGTTCATTCAATGGAGGCAGCTGTTGATCACTCGCGAACTCAGATCAAAACGGTCAAACTAGGCAGCGCTGATCAAATATGAATCAATATTCTGTTACTGAAATGCCTGTTTCTCTCCTCAAATGTTTTCATAAACATATTTTTGTGTACTGCTTAGCTGTAAAATGAGAAAGTTTGCTCCGGCTTGCAGATCTTGCAGATGCCGTTAGGAACACCGGAGGACACAGAGGCACATGTTTTTTTCAGATTACCTTCCTCATGCACTGCTGTCAGTGTAGTAGTGACGGTTTTATAAAAATAACTTTTTTTTAATCATATTTGCTCCATTTCTACCCACTGCAGGTTTAATGTCAGATGTTTTTCTTCAGTTCAAAACATGTTGTTTATTCTGGGCTGGGCTATAACATTTTGCGAAAGTAAGCTAAAGCAAAGCAGTGCACACAGAATAGGATCTATTTCTTCTACTACTTCTAATATGATATAGATCCTTATAATATAAGCAGGCTATAAATAATAATAAGAGATACTGTAAGAGTGTCTGCCTCTAGTGTGTGCCTGCTTTATGGTGTTTTCCTAGTACAAAAAAAGTTTGCAACTTTTTGACACGTCTGGAATGCAGCGTAATATACTGTATGGATGTCAGAAAAGGTGACGGCACTAAGCAGCATAATTGTAAACACTTTCATCGTTTTCTTTCGCCGCCATGCCTTTATTACCTGCTGTCACTCTGAATAAGGACGAGGAGAATGCTTCACTGATGGAGACACGGGCAGATCAATCCCCCATAAAACAAGCTGTATTGGTTTATAAATCAGGTCTGCAGTCTCTGCCTCCGGCTGCCCAATAAGCATGTATCAGCTTGAGTGGGATGAGCTGCCTGCTAGCTGCAGCTGGTGATAGATAATAAGGACGCAAAACCACAGAATTACAGACACATAGCACAGAATATGAGAAAGAAATACACACATGTAGATGAGAATCAGTCTCACACACAATCTCCTGCATGTAAATGGACACATACACAGAAAGACACTCGCAGACTATCCGTACACTAAGAGGAACAGTATATACAGTACTGTATATATGTATACTCATACACACACCACCACTGCTCTTCCTTCTCCAATTCAGACACACACACATACACACACATATACAGTATAATAAATATACAGTATAAGATTGCAAAGATCTCCTTTGTCTCTGTAACGGTTGGCCTTTACTGTGGTATAAAAAGCCACTTTGCATTTTTGGGGGTTATACAGATTTCAGATGAACCATCCATTTGACTAGTTGCTGAAGCCTAATGGTGCAGAGTGTTACCATTACAAAGAGTAACGATGGGTTGAAATGGCTCCACTAAGGGCAATATTCTAACGTTCAGCTGATTTGTTGCCAAGTACTACCACTTAAATTGCAACTGCACACGGTTGGAACCAGTAAAAGTAAAAAGCGTACTTACAGAAAAATGAAAATACATGTATGGCATGCACACTTGTTTTGTACTTTTCATTTTCCTCCATCACTATGTGCTAATATTCCCTCTCAATGACTGAACACTTTTAGATTGTTACACTCAATAGTCCCAAAGATGGAGCCGTTTAACCCAATGAGAATAACTGTATCCGTAGTGGCAGTGTTGCCATTATTTATCTTATTGTACCTGGCAAGATGAACAGACAAACACAGTATAAATATTGCATTATGGCTGCCAACACTCAGTCCTCAGTGAAGGATGTGGTGGTTTTGTGTAATATGTCGATGGCTTCAGATATTTCTCCCTGTTGTGCGTATAGGGACGTTACATTCAGACCTCTGCTGTCTCATACGCACTGGTGATGGAGTGTTCCAGCCATGGGAAGTTTTGTAACTGCAATAAAGTTTTTCTTTACTATTTGATAGGGGTGGGAATCAGTATTGTGATTTATTAGCTTTTGACAACTGCAAATTATGCGGTTTTGTCAACATATGTTTTATGTAATAAGATACAATTTTTAATCCGTTCAACCCAGAGTTTTCATTTACATACGTTGAGGTCAGAGGTCAAAGGACTCCTTTGAAAATGGCCATGCCAGTTTTTCAAAGGACCCCTTTGAAAATGGCCATGCCAGTTTTTCAAAGGACCCCTTTGAAAATGGCCATGCCAGTTTTTCCTTTCAAAATTAAGCGTAACTTTGGAGCGTTATTTTGTGTTTTCCCGACAAGTTAACATGACGCTGTTGGTAACAATTGATTCCTTAGGTTTTCTAGTTTCATATGATACCAGTATCTTCTACACTACAACCTGTGTCGGATTGTTTAGAGGTTAATAGCTTATATATAATAAAAGATCGATACTTGACGTCCGTGTATCAATACAATATTGCCACACAAAATATCGTGATACTATGCTCTATCGATTTTTACACCCACCACTAGTATCTCAAACACGCAGCAGGGCCTGATCGGGAAATCACAAGAAAATGGCGTCAGTTAAAGACAAAGTTTATGAGCTGAAGGGCAAGCGAGCATTTCAATTATCCTGGAAACGGGAGTTTAATTGGGTGGCGTTAAAGGATGTGGGCGAAACTCTAGATTAATTTACTTAAATAAAGATTAACATGACAATTAACTTTGGTCTTTGTTGTTATTTGACCACTAATAAACAAAACAATAATACATAAAACTAGGGGCAAGTAAAAATTGACATTGGGCAAGTACATTTCTAACCCACATGCCCAACCGGGCAAGTGAAAAAAAAACATTAATTTTTGTTAATTAGTTTTCAAAATGGTGTGAAGAAGGAGATATAAACACTCTAGTAACATTTTCACCAAACCAAACATTGCTCTGTGCCCTCACACTATGGAAGACGGTGTATGATCTCATGGGTCATAAATATGAGTGAAAATTACAGACATCACGATAGATGAAAGCCTGTTCATTAAGCTTCCTGTAACTGAATTCATCAGTTAATTTCAAACCTCACACTGTAAAATCAGGTAAACATTTCGCCAATATGACATGCACAGCAAAATAATTGGCATTACCTAGTCAAGTCCTTTTCATTTTAACCTTTACCTTTCCTTTAACTAGTTTTGGAAATCAACTTGTAGCTAAAAAAGACAGAAAAACTCAAGAGAGAGTCTAAACTCAACTGGTACAAGGAGAGACGCATGTACAAAACAGACTTAAAACATGGCGTCTTAAATCCATCCTTAACATTTCTAGCAGGAAGTGTAATTCCTAAGATGTCTATGTGAAGTGCGAACCGCGAGAGGAGTGAGTCATCATCGTTCCCAGCTCTTCAGCTTTAAACTTCCTCCTCTCTAGTTAATCTCACCATGAAGAAAACCCAATTACAGCTACTCTATTCTATCCATGTCCAAAATACTCTTCCTACGGCTTAAGCCTACGTTTTAGCCTGATCAATGTAGTTGTCAGCATGAATTCAAACAGACTCCATCTGGCAAATTCTGAGTTTTCATTGTACGTCTGTACTTGTCGGGGGGGTCAGCCAAAGTTCAGACCTCAATCCACCGCGAGGGGAACGGTTTCACACCGCGGTCTTCTCTAGAAGTGACCCACTTCTGCTATCGCTGCTTGCCGCATTCAATGGCTGGATTAAGTCTATCCACGGGACACTTGTGCATGAGTGTGTGTGTGTGTGTGTGTGTGTGTGTGTGTGTGTGTGTGAGAGAGAGAGAGAGAGAGAGTGTGTGTGTGTGTGTGAGCAATTCCACCAGTGTGACTAACAAGCTTGGCTGTTGCAGTCCGGCAGATTGAGAGACACCTACTGCTAGTTAAAGCCTTTTGCACCCTGGGGTCATCTTCCCCTCATGGGGTGAGGAAGAGTATCAACGAGGTGAAAGTACTGTCACTGGGTTGACATTTTTGTAAAAGATGAAATAGAGACACATTCACATATTTTGTCAAATGGCAACATATGAAATGCAGCAAAGCATTTCATCAGATCATCATATTCAGAATCAGAATATTATGATGTGTGATTTATACCAGACTTAGTCATGGAGCCAGGACAGTGACTTTAGATTTTGGCATTGAAAACAAAACCTGAACTGAAAAAGGAAATAGTAGCATTGAAACCAGTGGTCAGAAAAGTGAAGCCAATGAGTAAGTGCATTAAACTTGCATTCTTTCTAATAGCCAGCAGGGGGCGACTCCGCTGGTTGCAAAAATAATTCTGATTGTATAGAAGTCGAACTTGAACCCTTTCACAGTGTGTTTTCAGCTCATGCAAGTAAATTGTAATTGAATGCGGCAGCGTTCGGTTGTACTTAGCTCCACC
Source organism: Sebastolobus alascanus (assembly GCA_916701645.2). NCBI lineage: Eukaryota > Metazoa > Chordata > Actinopteri > Perciformes > Sebastidae > Sebastolobus > Sebastolobus alascanus. The sequence goes on from CAKAOJ020000180.1 coordinate 283,136, forward strand.
CTCTCATATCACTTCTGGTTGCAAATAACGAAGCTGGCGACGGCCAAAAACCAGGAATAGCGACAGCCAAAATGCAGAACTCGAGTCTTCAAAATGGCAGTCCAAGAACCAGTGGGTGACGTCACGGTGACTACTTCTTATAGTCCATGATTGAAACACTTGTATTCATCTGAATACAGAAAATATCAAAATAAAATAAGATACGATTGTGCATTATGTTACATTCATTCTTAATTCTTCAGTGGAACTTTTTTCAGTGCAAATACAACTCTGTTGAAGTGTTTCAATGCCAAATTTTACTTTAAAAGCCTTTTTTCAAAGTCACCGTCCTGGCTCCACACATGTCCATGTTCACAACAACGCCATTACTGCAAATACTGTGAGACATAATTGTATGTAAGCAGCAAAAACTCACCTTAATAATTGCAATAACATTACACAAAAAAAATTTTTTTTAATTTAAAAATGTCCACACAGCTTTGATAGAGCTCAGGGTCCCTGCTGTGCTCACTGTATAAAGTTGGAATCTATGAGCAATAGATTATCAGTATGTTGTGGTTCCATCCCGGCACCATGTTGGAAGATTTAAATTGCACACATGCATGATGTTTTGTGATTGTTCAGAGGCATGTTCGTGTACTAAAACCAAGCCACAAAAACTACGATTCATACTTGAATTTTTGATTTGAGCAGGTGGAAACGCAAGCACAGCACCATGCCAAAATGACCAAAATAGCACTGTGCCGTCTGTTCTATGAAAACACAACCTCATCTGTGCCACTCCACCCACTTTGGCGCAAGCAGGTTCGCTCGGAGCCAGAAAACGGGTGCAGGTGCAAAGAAATCAACAAGCGGCCAACGAAAGTGCCACCGCTTCACTACTGCCAGATATGTGCCAACATGAAAATTAAGGCCATTGAGTTTAGGGACAAGAAAAACTGAATCACTTTCTGGGCCAGACTTCTGGGCCCACTAAATGTGTCAATCTGTCAACAATAAACTGGTAGATTAATTACAGCCCTACATTTTGTCCAAATGTGACACTGATGTCTGAGGTACTGCATGTGAAAAACAATGATTTTAAAATGTTTCACTTTTATTTAGCAGAAGTTACTTCAAAGCCAACGTGGTAAAAGTCAGCTACATCTGTGCGCTAAAATAACAAAAAAATATTGCTTTAAGGAATGAAAAGTGATGATGGGGTGAATGCATGAACAGGTTAGAGATTGATCTCTGTGTACAGGCGAGGAGCTTGCTTGTGCATTCGATGGGTAATTGTGTTGGGTCAAGAAATTCTGCCTCATGTATCAGTACGCATGAGAAAAATCTGAATAGTGATGTTGATATCTTAATTAGAACAACTTTCAAAAGCCCGTCTCCACCCCTCTCGCTAATGAGGGCGGCTTATAAATCATTCATTTTTTTTTACATGGCAGATGAAACATGTATATATGTTTTAAATATTAGACACATGAGTATTAACTCTTTTACTTTATGTCTGCAGGATAAACAAACTGCCACGGAGACGAAACACAGTCATCATCGACGCTGAACCCCCAATAACCCCTGTTTTTTCCTCTTTCTTGTTTTTGCTGGGGAGGAGCTGTCTCCAGCTCCTAAAATATTCTTTCATTTATGACAAGTCTGCTCTTCAATCCAGCCCTGTGATGTCTTATCTGGGCCATGTCGTGCTATACATACCCTGTAATGACTAATTCAGTCTCTCTCTCTCTCTCTCTCTCTCTCTCTTACGTACTAAAATAGAACACACACATGTGAGGAAAAAAAGCGAAATCAATTGAAATGTTGCAACGTCTGACAGGACTGTGCTCGAGGAGACAAAAAAAAAGGAAAGAAAAACATCAGACGGTGTCGCTTGCTTTTGTTTTCAGAGCGAGAGAGTGTTCGGTGTCGAGACAGGCAGGAGCTGCATGTATGTATGCAGGGTGCCGGTACGTTGGGGAATTTACTTTTTTCAACTGTCTTTGATCACTTCATGGCTTTGAAGTAACTCTCAGCGAAGGGGGGGGGGAAGAAGCCGAGCAGAAGTCACCGCAAGTTCACATCGCAACTAGGACTCGCAAAAAATTGCAATCTGCATAATTTATTCTTTAAACTGTTAAAATGCAAAGAGATGAAGAGATCTCTAGGTGCCCAACAAACCCGCCCCCCTGCTTGACAACCCCAATTAAACACTCTCCCTCTCCACATTTGTTCTCAATTACAGCTTGAAGAGCGACAACACGAGAGCCTCTTATGCTCATCAAGTGACTGATTTAAAGAGAGACAGTGGAAGGTAAAGCACCGCCGATCTGGACAAATGTAATTGACATCCAATGTAAATGAGCAAACAGAGAAAGATGTGCAGGACACACAAAAGAACATAATTACCTATCAATATGTTTTTGCTCTCCAGCCCTGTCAGTACAACACATTTCAGACGTTTATACAAGACATTGTATTAGCCAAATATTTATTTTAGAATCAAATCCAATTTCCCTACCCCAAAAGCCTTAAATGAAACCAAACCTTTATGGCCTCACTAACCTCACTAACATCACATTTTGACACCTTACACTTTATAACACTAATTAGAACCTTAAGCATTGAGCCTATTTCTAACTACTTGACCTTAACCCAACCCCTGTTCTAATCTACTGTAACTCTAATTATCTCTAGCCATTAGCTTAATCTCAAACTCTATAATTTTTCTTAATGTGAAAATCTGCCCCTAATGTCCTCACAAGAACAATGAACTGTCAAAAGTGGGTCCTAACAAGGACAGATAAGCTTGGAGTCAGGGGCGCACAGCCTCTTCACCTCGACTATGAACTAGACTGAAGGTCATAGCATCACACGGAACAGAGTGTCGAGTACAGTAGATCCAGTCAGACTTGCACAATGTTTACATGAAGAAGTTGGTCACCAATTTAAAGATGGCATCCTAGCTAAAATTTCAGGTTCAAAACCTAGCCATGTTGGCAATAACAAAACTCATTTAAAAAGAAGGATGTTACATTGGATAATGGCCTCTATAAACATAGCCCGATAAGATAAATTCATCAAGTCTGACTGTAGACTAATACAGGTCAGCTGTTATTGCAGGAAAGAACAATGATGGATGGTGGAGTCATAGTACCAGTGTTATGGTCAACCACCTCTATTTTGTACATACTTTGCTATCTAACACATTTCATTATTGGTTTATAGCTTATCAGCAATGCCGAGGTCACACCAGGTTTCTCCCTGTCTGCGACGGCAATTCTCTCTTCCACACCAGCGGAGTGTCAGTGAGCGAGTCAGTGGAAAAGATCAAGCTGTGGCATGAATAGGGAAGATGACCACTGAGTTCATGAGGAAGACCCCACCACCCTCCATCACTGCAACCCACACAATGACCTCCCTGGCCTCCTCCAGATGGCGCCCATTTTTCACTATGCCAAGAGGCCGTTGATCCCTACTGCATGGTCAACACCTATCAGTGGGACAAAGGAGTCCCACATGGCGAGAATTCAGTCAAGGTCTGCAGGATTCAAAGACCACGTCCTCTTACAAAAGCAATCACAAGTCAATTTAAACTTAAGTTAAACAATTTCTCATTCTAAGTTGTAAACAAGACATATAGCAGCCGGTTAGACTGTTATCATGTCATTAAATGGGTATTATCAGTGATTATAAGCCTCATCGATGTGGGTCAGAAGGGGCCTGCTACACCCAATAGTAGGTTTTATCATCGATTCACATGGGCGATCACAGAAAGAAGGAATAAAAGAAGAAAACAGCGACCTCTAGCTAATTATTCTAATTATGAAAGGAGCAAAAGTGGAAGTCAGGCGCTGTAGTAGAGACAGCTTGAAGACGGAGGTTTGCATCCCGTGTGAAACCAACAACTACGTTGTGTTCACAACCTTTAGTTTCACTTTCACTTTTGAATCATAGTTATTTTAAGCCAAAACACAATCTTTTTTCCCTAAACTTAACAAAGTGGTTTGTTGCCTAAACCTAAACAAGCTGTTTTGTTTGAGTTCAAAAAGTAACGTTTCAGCAGGTAAGTTTCGCTTTCACAATGCAGTAGGTGTAGCAGGCCCCTACTGACCCACATCTATGAGGCTTATAACGACTGATAACGCACATTTAATGAGCTGATAAAAGTCGAATCAGGTGCATAGCGTCACCTGTCACATACAAATCTTGCAGGGAGATTATGACATTAAGGTAGGTAATAACTTTTCTTCAACAAGGAGATTATTTTTTTTTGAGTGTTTCAAACATCAACAACTCTACTATAAATTCCTGTGTTTTGCCAGAATTCTCTAGGATTATTCACATGTCACATAAATGTTTTGATTTGGAATAATGTCTGATGAATGTTTTACATTTTCAGTGATTATTCGCCGCGCATGTTGACAGCATGTAGTGACAGACAAAGGAGCAATGGGCTGACGGCTGCTATTTACACTGGGCATAATTCAAGACACATCACGCCTTCGGCAGGGAAACTCCACGCCTTTCAGTGGTACACTGAGCTTAATGAGGGAAGGGGAAAGATGCATTAGCATACCGTCGGCGTTCAAAGAGCTTTCCATTATATTATTTGTGATGGCTGCAGAGGCAAATGCTAATACAATGCATTTGTAGACAATACAAAAAAAGCAATGCATTCAAGTTCAGCCAGACTGTATGATTTGCTGCCGTTTTTAAGCCTCAAGTTCAGCCTTTTGGCCGACGGCATCTTTTTGCAACCAGAAGTGACACAAGAGGCTGGAGCAAAGGACAACCGAACGCTGAATAAGGCATTTTTAGGCGACCAAAATGTTATAATTAACTTTCATAAACTGAAAAAACACTGTGAAAGGGTTAAAGTTCTAAAATGAAAACACTGGGACAACTCCCAGACCGGACAAACCGTGGTAGCGACATGTCAATCACAATGTAGCCACGCCCTAAAGCATACCCTGCTTTATGGTCTATTTGACTCTAAATGGGACCATAATTTGCTAAATGAACATCATCCTGTATTGAAGAATACTTGAAACTAGCGATTGAGACCATAAACTCATGTTTACAATGTTTACTGAGGTAATAAATCAAGTGAGAAGTAGGGTCATGTTCTCATAGACTTCTATACAATCGGACTTCTTTTTGCAACCAGAGGAGTCGCCCCCTGCTGGCTGTTAGAAAGAATGCAACTTTAAGGCACTTCCGCATCGGCTTCCCTTTTCAGACCCGGAGGTTTCCAACTGGGAGAAGCTCGAGACCGTGCCTTTGATATATATCAGCTCTGCCCTTAGGAAGACACGCGTCCTTCAGAACTCTGTGTGTGTTGATGCTGAATGAAGTGGGGTTAAACTCATCTGACAATCTCCAGATCCACTATCAGCATACACACACACACACTCTCTTTCTCTCTCTCCAGACACTCCCAATTAAGCCTGAAGGGTCATGCTTGTTAAACTAAAACCATCCTTTTCTGAAATGTCACAGTGTCTCCCTGCAGTGTGGCCCGTCTGTAAACAGCTCTGTTGCTGATGCCAGCCCGAGCCCCCTGATGTGTCTCCTTGTGTGCGTTTGTTAGAGCAAAATGTTGCCTCTCGCATCAACACTCCGTAGTGAATGCTTGAGAGAATTTTGGGCTTTTGTGTGTGCGTGGTGTTTGTTGTTGACCAAGATGCCAGGTGGTTTGGCATGTGGTGCGGGCTGTTGTGTCTTTGCCTCGTTGTTTGTGTGTGTTTCATGCGATTCATTATGTGTGTCTTCGCCTCTGCAGCCTCCCTCTCTCTTGTGTGTGACATCTCATTTAGTGAGCTGACAGGTTGAAGGATATGTGCTGTAATTGTTGTCTGACTGTCTTCATGCTGTAATTGAAAATGTCTTCACTCTCTTCAGGATGTGTATACCAGCATGCCAATTAAGATTAATACAGCCGCTCCCTGTTAGCTGCCCAATTACCTATGTGTGGCCCACCTTAGTCACCCAATGTGCGTCCAATGCCATGCTGGATATGTCTTAAATGTTACCTCAAAATTGAAGGCTTACATAAACTGTCGGCACAATTTGTGATTTAAATATTAAGAGATAAATTGTGATCTCAAATTAATAGGGGTGGGGATTCCCAGAGGCCCCACGATACGATATTATCGCGATACTTTAAAGTCACCATGCGATTTTATTGCGATTTTAAACATTTTGCAATATGCTGAGTATTTTTTATACCTTCTTTTATTACCTTCTTTCAACTGCAAATTATGCAGTTTGTCAACATCTGTTTTATCTAATAAGATGCAGTTTTCACTCTGTTCATCTCAGAGTTTTCATTCACATATCTTGAGGTCAGAGGTCAAGGGACCCCTTTGAAAATAAAGATTCTTTTCTCACACACTATGAACATTTTTTGAACGTTTATATGATCATTCGTATAGCTGGATGTATGTTTGATTCTGAAGGCATTATTTCCTCTCTATAGCCAAAATTTTGCGTAACTTTGGAGCGTTATTTATTATAACGTCCTTTCCGACAAGCTATCAAGGTTATCGATTCCTTAGGTTTTCTAGTTTCGTACGATATCAGTATCTTCACTCTAGCTTTAAGACTGAGCCCGCTACCACCTCTGAAAGAAAGAATAGCGGCCAGATTGTTAATAAAACGTCGATACTTGACGTCAGTATGTCAATACAATATTGCCACGCAAAATATTGCGACACTATGCTGTATCAATTTTTTTCCCCCACCCCAACAAATTAATGAAATAATTAATCTGTGATCTCAAGATAACAGGCCAAAAAAGTTTCCACTTCCGTGCGGTGAGCAAGCTAACAAAGCAAGTGCATTGTGTTTTGTTTTTAAAATTGAATGGACTTTAAAATAGCACAAGTCAAGTAACAAAATGTCACAGCATGTTGTGTTATTTTCAGTCCTTGGGGGTATTCATCATTCTTTAATATGAGAGGTGCACAGTAATTCTCAATGTGTGTGGCACGGCATTAGTTTAAAATGTAAATAGATTGCTCTTACTTTGCTCCACCCCAACACAGGGGAGAACCACTTTGGTTCAGCATATAACAAATAGCGCCCAGCTACAAACACGCTGGTGCACACGCAAATATAAATAAACACACTGTGATTACATTATTCATAGCACTGCAGAGAGCTCTTACGCGGAGCCCGGCAAACACACGAGAGCTGCTGTAAAACACTGAGTGGTAACAGCATCAGCTAGATTGTCTTACAGTGAGAGGGATGGAGGGATGGAGAGAGAGAGACTGAATGCATGTGTGTGTGTGTCAATCATTTAGGTGGAGCAAGGTGTCTTCTTGCATTAACAACAAGGATTGCTCTTATTGATGTTTTGGTCTGTTTGTGTATGTGTCTGTGTGCAGGCCTATATTTAGACATAGGCATACAAGCCGGTAGAGTGCTGGAGGGGTGCCAAGCAGGTGGCGGAGGTATATATTATACTATATACCTTTATTAAATAACATTATGTCATAATATGATGTGTCTCAGGAATAAACACACACACATTTACTATGTACCTGGAAGAAAAAAGGATATCTTATTCAGCACCACACAATGTCCACTTACATGCATGTAAAAACAAACAGAATATGCCATTATGCAGACTATATGAAACAAAATAGTCGTATTACAGTCCAAAGAACAATGCTCACCTCCACCTGTAACAAAAGGCATTGACACAAAAAGACTTAATGGAGATAAATTGTGTTTTGCTTTACAAAGAAGCACCTCTTTCTCTGCCTTCCTCAGCTCTTTCTCTCTCTGCCTCGGTTGCCTCTCTTTAGGGAGGGGACGTGCAACAAGAAACTTTGTTTATAAAGCTTTATGTTACCTGTGAAAGCTGCATTACAATGAAGGGCTCAAAAATATCTAACGCAACATAATGAAATCAGTATGAAGAAATTACAGAATATTCCTCCAAATCCTAAAACACATTACATGAGCTCAAGGCTAGCAGTTACAGTACAACACATAATATTTATAGCCTCCATGTGATGGTCTTTGAGCTAATGAAATGATTCATTAGAACCAATTAGGAATGAAATGTAACCTTGTTATTCATTTCCAGACAAGTTTCATGTTGTGTTGAGATATCTTGAAGGAACGCCAAGCACCGGTCACATGATCGGAGCACAGCCAATAGGAACGCTCTCTCTCTGAAATGACCTGTGATTGGTCAAAGTATTCTGTCACGCGCTAGATTTTTTAAAGCCTGAAAACAGAGCCATTAGGAGGTGCAGAAGTCTAGTTTTCTCTCAGAACACTTGAATTACAATATGCTGAAAGGTTATTATGGAATTTTTGCCCAATGATGGCAAAAATATACTGCCTACTGCCACTTTAAGACAAAGAAAACAAGCAACTATTGGCCACTATTATCAGGGGGCAGGGCTGTGGTCTAAATGCTCCTATGCATCCATCTCAGCCAAAATAATGATTTACTCCTATTAAAGGTTCCTTAGCACCACTATCCAGTAAGCAATGTGACCATCAAGGGGTCAGATGTGGACCATGAGCGTTATCTATCATTTCCACATGTGCATGGGAGAAAGAAAGAGAGAGAGAGAGAGTCCAAGAGATAGGGAGAATATAAAGAAAGTAGCATTTTGAATGAAAATGAAAGAAAGAAAGTGAAATACATTTAGAGCATGTGTTAAGTGTAAGGGGCCCAAGAGGAATTCAGGAAGTTTAGCTGTATTTTGAAAGGGGGAACCAGGGTCTACATTTTGTTCCTGGCCCTTCAAAAGTCCCTGACCCAGTGGTATTACTTTGTGATGGCCCGGGAGTTATTGCGGTGGAGTTGGCTGTGCTGTCTGAACATCGCTCACTGGACATTGATTCGATGCGGTTACATACCAAGAAATAAATAAATCACACAGTAGACTGAGACAAGCATTCTGGAGAGTTCAGTCCACCTGTCCACCTCTGCATGTCTCCTTTTCACTCATTCATTACATCCATTCAAACACTCCACAGCGAGTACAAAGAACAACTTGATGACTTTGTGTTGTTGCATCGTCATGGTTGTGTCTGGAACTATTTGGTCAAAAAGGCGCATTAGTATGTACCCACACTTTATATTTACTCTGTCCCTGCAATAAAACAATTATCTATTGATTTACTTATTTCTTTATTTTACTTAAAAAGTTTCCTTCCATCTAATCTTCTAACTGCAAAGCTGCATTATGGATGATTTATTTGGGCAGATCAAACCAATCAATTAAAGAATCGATGTGTTACTGACAGCTGTAGATTAGCGGAATAGTACCAAACCATTAGCAAGACTGTGTATTGCGTCACCCGCATGCTCATGCGCAAACAAGATGGTGGCCTGCTCATAAAAACATATCCATAGTGCTACTAGTGGTCAAAAACTCCACTTCTGTACCACAAAACCAGCTGCTGTCTCATTTGAGTCATGTGATCAAAACATGACTTTAATTTTTGGGTCTCATAACCAAAATGGTAATTGTAGATTAAAGTCTTTATAAAATCGGAAATCCTCCAAAATGCCAAAACAAGAAAATGTGTACTAAAATGAAGTGAAAATGAGGAGCATGCCAGATGATACGTGGGGTTATTGTTAGCTGATAGAGTTGATTAACTTCAGCCTCGCTGCAGCACACTGACACTTCAAACTTCATCCAGGAAATGAATAGGGGGATTAGAGTACTATTGTGACCAAAAGCACTGGGTTTGAATTAGAGAAAAAGATTATTTAGCTTTAGCTGGGTGGAGAGCATGTCCCTTTTTCCTACCTCAGTGGAGCTAAAGCCTTTTATTTAGACTTCACACAGCTCATCTGGTCTCTAGGATTAACGAAGGTTTGCAAGTCAGAACTGGCGTGTTTGACACATAGCTGGGTTGGTGTTTTGGGTCATGTAATAAAAAGAATTTAAATACCAAACTGATCTGCAGCACTTTTAGTGAGACCGGAACAAAGTAATGTGAGAAGGAGAACTTTGGCCCACACTTCTGCTCAGACCACAGCAAAAATAACAGGAATCTGTTGCAATTAAAGAGTGAAAATATGTCAACTAGAAAAGATTATTCAACATTTAGCCTCTCTCCTCTTAAACACTGTCAGTCAGGATGGAAACAGCAAATCATTTATTCTATTTAAAGGTGCTATTGATAACATTCAGCCACCAGATGTCACACTCCCCCTCCTCCGATCCACTGCATTCACTTCACAACAAGTGGTTGCCAGCTTGTTGCATAACCTGCATATTTTATGGTCGGTGGCGTTTCAAGATTCACGTAACGTAATCTATGGTAATCTGAGGATATGGCTATCTAGTTTTAGGTAACATTTAGCTCGTCATATTAGCACTGGTGTAGTGCAGGGAATACGCAGGTATACGGCATACTTATTTTTCAGTCACCACCGCCACCCACTTCTAAATCCCCTCTGATGCGCAATCTTTTTATACATAGGACGGAAATGTGAGGAAACTTTAACATTAGGTAACTGGATGCAACCGGCTCTAATGCTAAGATGCTAATGTAGCTCCACAGGGATTGAAGCTGTTATTTTTTTCATTTTGTCAAAATTTTTAAAATGATTAATCGTCATCCTAAAAACTTGCTGACATGTTCTTCTGTCTGTCTGTCTGTCTGTCTGTCTCCAACTCCCCCTGTTTCAGTGCCCGGGACAGTGCTGCTGCCGCACTACTGTACACGAACGCATCTCTGCACACAAAAAACAGCGATATCCATCTGAGGATAACTAATAATGATTGTTGAATATGAATAATGAATAATGTTATGGGATTATTCCTTATTTCATGGGGAATTTGGGGATTTATACATTAATACTACATACTTATATATTAAATAAACAAACAAAAACGAAGCATTCAAATGCTGATTTGGAGGTTGAATACCATGGCAACGGTCGAAGCTTCAAACCCTTCGGGTCAGCCCTAATTCAAATGTTATCAATGAGACCTTTAAAATGCTTTTAACAGTTACAGTTTAGGCTGTAACTTGTGCTCTTATTACAGTAAGTGCATATGCTGCATAAACATTAAATCTCATAACACATAAGCAACCAAAGATGAGGAGCACAAAGGTCAATGCTATGCTTTTAAAAAGTCTCATCAACGATGGTATTTTACTGAATTCACGGATCATTCAAACCTGTCATTTCTTTCCAGCCTATAGTCAAGCACCCGTAGCATTTAAAGCACCGGTCGCTTGTAAACTGGGAATTGAAGCATTAGCTTAGCCAGCCACCTCAGTCTTTCTCCTTCAATGCCCAAGGCGCTCCAGTGGTACCTTGTGCGGAGGCTTTTAATAACGACGCTTGTTTGAATCCTGGAACAATGAGCAAGGGCTGCATTTCAGGGCTGACATTGCAGTAAAATGCCATCACATTGCCCGAAGGGCTAAACTTAACCCAACTGTGAAATCTGCTTCTTAGAGAGCGAGGGGTGAAGGAGAGAAGGGAGGGAAGGCAAATTATTGTAGTCTATAGGGCGTATAGGGATGCTGATAGGTGACCTTGTTGTGGTTGCTTATTGTTGTAAATGGCAAAGAGCAGAAATACGTTTTTCAACAAAACTATGATGGATATGATGTGATATGAAGCAAATATATCTAAGACAGATTTAAGGTGATTATATAAATACCGCACCAGTTCTTGCCTTTTAAATGCTACACACTGTAACACACTTTCAGAGTACACTGCACATGTACATTTTGGGATGTACCATATCAAACCATCACCTCTTTAAAGAACAAACCTGCAAATACATTTCAACCTCCACGCAAGCTCACTTTGCAATCCATTTTTCCCTCCAAGTTCTCAAGAGTGAGTTTATTCATCATTACTGAACTTGTTCTGTCACATAAAAATTATATATAAAAATAGGGAAAAATAACAAAAGGGACGCACACGAATGAAGCAGCCAGTTTGGTACAGTCCGGCTCTAATCACAGCTGCGGTTTAACCCCTGGCCCGTTGATTGCGATGCAGCTGCGAGTGCAGCTGGGAAACTGCGCCGGCCCGTGTCACAAGATGAATCGTAATCAACTGTACAAGGACATCTGGTTCTGGTTGGCGGCAGAAGAGCGGTGAATAGTCTTGAAATCATTTTTTCCAAAGAGCACTAAGCAAGGCTGTAGTTTGTGGTGTGGTGTTGGATAGATGTGGAGGGGAACGAAATTGCACTCTGTCATCCAATTTGTGTCAATACTTCCAGCTCTTGTGCATCCAGTTCATTGTGGTAAAAGCAAAGTGAGGGTACATTGTGTTCATTTAAACCTAACAAATGTCAGCTCGATACAGACAAAAGATTGGGTTTGTGTCCAACTGGCACTTTTCTCTGAGTGCCAGCGTCTTTCTTCGTTTTAAACCGTTTGCAGTGAATTTAGCACTTGCAGGTGTTAAAATCACTGTTAATCACGTAAGACATACAGTATGATATATTGCTACTTGTCAGGATGAAAGCTCAGACTCCAGCGTTTAGTCAGTGAATGGAGATTGCAGATGTATCTACTATACATTACAGACACGTGCACCAGTTGACCAGCCGCTACGTGGCTTGAAAAGAAGTTGCATTGGACCTTCATGTAGGTATGTTTTTTTGTACTATAGCATTCCCAGTGAGCGGTGCTACCAGCGATAACCCAAAGCTCATATCAGAGAGTTGAGGATCAAACTGCAACCAAGCCAGCCGAGGTAATCTGTCACACCGAGGTAGCCCCTGGGACAGCGGGAGGTAGACCACTGATATACAACATTTCTAGACACACACACACTCCATTTCTCTGTATATATAAATCACACGGACACACACACAGAGTACTAATCCACTGAAAAAGTTCTGATTCCTGGATCTTCAGCTTCGACACAAAACACACAGCACTATATTTCACTAATGCACTGCTCCTTGTACATCACACAAACAAGATCATCATGTTTGCCTCAAAAGTTGGACTAAAATTCACCAGCACAAACACACAGGAGAATACTTTTGTCATTTTAACCATCTGGGAGAATTTTAAAACCAAAGGCAACTATTCAAGCATTCACTTTTCTTGATAACACTGTTTAGGATTTGTGTTATCATAGCGAGCCCCTCCACTAATCTAGCATGCACTATAGCCAGAGATACTGCTGAGTGCATCTGAGCCATGCAAAAATTATCTCTTTTGAATCCCTGCAGTATCCAAAAGGACGAGACAATACAGGACAAGTGTCTCATAGAATAAAACAAGTTTGAAAGAAAAAACAGAAAGTGTTAATAACGCATCACAGTAACTTACAGACCAAGTACAAGATAGTTCTAATATCAAATATATTTACATGCATTCATTGGGCGATTGGACGAATATATCGGCTATCGGCGATTGGCCCAGTACGTCGCCGTCTGCCTCTGAAGAACGAGTGATGAGCAGCTGCTCAGCAGGATGCTGGCACAGCACTAAAACAAAGTGCACACGCAGCGAACTCGCCGCTCGAACACATCTCCCAGCTGAAACAGGTGCAGGAATGAGTCCTAACAGCCAGAAATTAGTTAGCTTTTTAGCACTTTCGGTTCCCTCGTCTGGAAGTCAATGGGTTTTTTGAATGGGTTTCTAGTTAGATGCCTGAAATAAGGTCTGTGGTTTACACAAGCTGAAGAGATTTTAATGTTTTGTTCTACAACATAAAATACATCAATACATACCCCACTCGTGAATTTTGAAGCTTCTACGCATCTTTAAAAAGACGGTTGCTAACAAGTGGCTAATTGAGACTACAAAACGTTATCATGCCGACTCATCCGCCTTTACAGCCTCGTTGTGTATACTCAGGTGGTGTAGTTCGTCTATAGCCTAACGTTAGCTTTTTACTTCTGGCAATTTCATTTACAGAAATCATGGTGTTCATTTGTGGAGATTGTCTTGTTGAACAAAACGTGTAAGTATCATAAATGTTTGTGTTTGACACAGAGTTTATTTTCTGCAATAATTCAAAACCCAATGAAAAAATCCCATTGGCTTCTTGTCGAGAGAACCAGGGTGATGCTAACTTCCGGGTTGGCCTAAAAACACGTCATCCCTGCAGCACTCTACTATGGGGAAGAGATTTGCCTTCAGGGCTTTCTACCAGAAGGCCTTAAGTTTAGGCTACAAACCTACTTGGTTAGGTTTGGCTTAATATAAACCCTTTATGGCAGAACTTGTGTGTGAATATGTCGTCAATCTCCGGCTGTTGGGCTGACGGTGGCCGGTTGGAAAATTTTAACACATCGCCCAACCCTATCACACATACATACTAATACAGCCTTAGACAGAATCAGGTAAGCTCCATGCCATCACACTAACAACCCTAAACACTCTAATCCCCTCACATTAGATCTCATCTTATTCTCCAGAGAGTTAGCAGCAAGCAATAACGGGGGAGCAGAGGAAAGTGAAGGAGGGTGATGAGGATAAGGAGGGAATGGAGAGGGGAGGTAAATGATAAACTTCCTTTTGTAAATCGTTTATGTATGAGAGCACAGCAATAGAAAGATGGACTGACTTATAAGGCATCATTTGTAGTTGTTGCATGGAGTAAATGGAAATGAAGCCCTGCAGACATTATATCATCTATCTACATTGCTTATCTCTCTGACTGGCTGATGCGTCAATACGAGCAGTATGTTAAGTAGATCAAATGAAAAAATTGGCCAGGTTACTATAACACACTGTATGTCGCACCATGTTGATAAGAGATTATATGAATAAATGGGGACACACAGAAGACTGTGAATAAGATACAGAAAGTGTGCAAGTGAGGGAAGCATTTCAGTAAAAGAATAAGAAGAGTGCTGCATTCATGTTTAATGGACTAGACAGGAGATATCAGCTTCCTCCTTGACATCGCAATTCACCTCAGTTTTCAGAAAGCCAATAGTGCTAAAAATACTGTAACCCTCAGTTTCAAGTTGCAAACTCTAAAAGAATACCTTTCATGTTAGTTTCCAGGTGGTGAACCTTCAAAAAAAAATAACATTTATCCTTGAGTTTAGGTAAAAAATCCTGACCACATGAACATGTTTCAAGTGGGAAAAGCTTATCAGACAAAACCCATGCTAGCTACACCCATTAACTGGAGCATATAACAGACAAGGTCCACACTCTAAACCAGAGCCAGTTTCACTAACACATGCTTTTTCACATTATTGCAAGACTTGCTGGAGTCTCAACATATGCTACATTGATGAATGAGAAGCAAAATGAATGAAAGAAAGATTGTAAAACTCACCAGCACATGAGCCATCGAACTCCTCATACGCAACGCTGCAGATGCATTTTCCCAAGGGGACCAACCAGTCTCCATCCGCTCCACAGAACAGTTTGGGTGTGTCTTTTTCTTCAGCATGATCAATACAAGCCCCCCTCACCTCCACCAATGAGGAAGAGTCCACACGAGGCACTGTGTCCGGAAACGAGGCCAGGTTCCTCAGTGTGAAAGGACATTTTTTATAGTAAACCCTCACTGAAACCAAGGCGATGCAGGCACCGATGTCCTGGAACGCCAGGTAGAAGCCCTTCCTGGTCATGGGTCCCACCTCGCGCACCTCCGTGTTGAGCTTGAGGATGCGATCTCCGAGATCCATCTGAGTGAAGCTCTCATCGGCAGCGATGGTGTCGATCTTGGTGTACTGCTGGGGCTTGAATTTGACACCGTGAGCCTCATCAGTCTCGTGGAAGAAGAGGTTGAAGGTCTCCTTGCAGGTACCGGACACCCAGGGGATGGAGTTGCAGTCACGCAGGGTGAAGCGAAGCTCCACGTAGACCTTCTGGGCGGCCTGCCGAGAGATCCAGTTGGAGCGAAGCCAGTTGTTCTGGTTGGGCTCCATCACGTTGCAAACCTGGAACGTATGGATGGGCCGGTTGTGCTCGTCCATCTCCGTGATGGCGTCCCACTAAACAGGAAAAAGAATGGGGTGGGGGATAGAAGAGGGAATAAGAGGGAAAAGCAAAGAATTAATTAATCAATAGTAATTAAATGATAAGACCAAAAGTCTTCAGTCCCTCTAGTGGCCCCATCAGCAACTCTGTTCAATATAAAAGGTGATGGACAGAATCAAGAACACTCTGTTGTTTTTACTAGTTGGGCTTAAAATGTAAATTTTGTCCTGATTGTGGCACTTAAGGATACGCCGTGGGGTCATTGAAATCCACAAGTTTCATATCTTTTAGAGCATGAATGTGATCAGCAAATTTAATTGCAATCTGCCTGTTTCTACCTATTATGAGACACCTTGTGTAAAGATGGTTGGCTAGAAACTGCATGAGAAGAAAGCTCAATTGAGTTGAGAATGTCCTCCCAAGAAGAATGACTGTTAGTTGTTTTCAGCAAGTGGCCCTAAATTACATATTTATGTCCAAGTTACATCGCCCTCTAGAGGCCATAGCAATTATGACCGGAGCAAAGGAGGAAGTCAGGTGATTTTAGTTTGACAAAACCTGTGTAGGGAGGACATCAGGGTGGATGGATGGGTCAACAAAACATTGGACTTTTAACACAAGAGCACTCAGCATTTTTGTTTGTTTGTTACTGTAACCATGATGACAAAGCTCCCCTAACCAAAACCAAACCCAAACCATGCTCTTCCCCTAAAAGCTGTTTTAGTGCTTAACCAAAGCTTAACAATAGCATTGTCACATCGGAAAACATTTATTTTGTAACAGTGATTTGAAGCAGTTTTGACAGGCACAGACACATTAGAGGCAAAACATACTTCTATGTGTTGTACTAGAGGGCATACACAAACAATGGCATTTGTTGTTTAGCCTGGAGGATTTGTTGGGAGAATCTTAATGGGGGTATATACTCATTTACCTATACCTACATCTGTAATCCCTAACTAACATTCTAGTGCCGTGCTAGGATTTAATCCATCCTGCCTGCACAACAGATCAGTACCTAGTCCTAGTTGTGTTGCAAAATTGTGTAGCACAGGCCTTTGTGGCTGAGTAATGTTAGCATAGTAAGCACATGTGGGTATAGCATGCTAACCTGCTAACAAAAGTCATTTCTGGTTATTTCAGTAAGCCTATGCATACTGGCATCATTCGTATTCTTAATGAAATAACACTCAACTAATTTCTTAATACATTCCATTCAAATTCATTATGTAACTTCAATTAACAAAATGTTTGTTGGATGAGCTCCCATCCATATCACCTGCTGGTCATGTGTCCAAACAGGAAATGAAAGCTTCCAATGGGGCTTAGAGGAGAGGGAACTTGGACTGTACCATTTTGAGTACTAACAGAGGGGGTTTTTCATTGTTTCAGGGAATAGCCTTTCTAAGTACCCTAAACAACTTATATTGGTAGTATTTCTATGTTGGGGCAATTAGAGTAATGATTCAAATTGTTTTGTTTTGTTTTGTGTTGTTTTTGTTGTTGTTGTTGAGTTTCCTGTTTAAAAGCAAATGGGAGGAGCTCCTCAACTGTGGAGGTCATTGTTGAATTTGGTTGAGTATTTCACTCTGCCTCATGTCACATCTGTAACTGTAATGGTGCTTCCCCTCCTCTATACAAACTTTAAAATTGAATAATAAATAATTGATCACAAAAAAAGGATTCTTCTTCTCGGGACCATCACATCAAATTCCTTTACATTTAGGCAGCCATTATTGTTGAAATACAGTGGCATGTTGGTCAAGTGGAACTCAAAAAGAGCATGAATATATATATATAATATATTTGATTTGTCGAGACATTTGGAAATGGACCAAAATGATGGACAGACAGAATATTATCCTCAACACTGGCAGGGCAAAAAAAAAAACATGAACAAACAAACTTTTCCTCTTATTCCTTCAGGTATTTCAAGGAAGCTTTTCTCTTAGAGTGCTGTCTGACTCCAGCTGCCTAGTCATCAGCTCTGCAACTCCCAGGTCACATGATCAGGGCGCATGGCAGCTTTGCAGGGTCATGAGGTTACCTGTCCCCATGTTGATGGGAGAGAAGTTAATGGGGGTTTTTAGCCTCCTGGTCCCGCTCGGCTCTCTGGTTTTATTAGAGTGGGGACTGGCTACACGGGCGACCCCAAAACCACCCAACACCGACCTCCAAGAATCAAATTACTTGCCTGGGAAAACGGGCTCTCAAATCACTTCGCTTACAATGCAGCATTGGACCCTCCACAAGCTGCAGTGTTTGCCTTTATATGTGTGTGCTTTATATTCAGACTGATATAAAAAACATTTTGCTTTTGCTATTATTACTACTACTATTACTTCAGCCATAGTTGCACACCCAGTACCATCTCCTGGTATGAGCCAAACACTATAATCAACACGTTTTCACAGAGACAAGTAAGAGATGCATGTGGGAGTTTCGGTGAGGAAGGCCAACCATGAAGCTATTAATTACCAGCCAACACATTCACGTAACTGTCATTTTGTATTTAAAAGTGAACCAACAACAAACACAAACGCACACACACACACTTAATGTTCCCATTCTCCGGTCTGAGAGAAGAGATCCCCATTCTAATTAATGGCTGGAAAACAACTCCTTTATTGGTATACACAGTCCAGAGAGTTGCGATAGAGCTGCTGGTTAATTTACCAATACTATTTGCCTGATAAGCTTGTGCATTTAATAAGCTGTTTTGCACTTAGCTAAATATTACCTCTTGATGAGAGTAGTAATCAAAGCCTGATGTTTGCTTTCACATACTCATTATCCTTTTTAATAACATGTTCTAATTCAATCATCCAAAGACGACAGGCTTTAATCTGCTCTTCCCTCAAGGTGTAATTGAAGCATTACAGTCAAACAAATTGATTTTGATTAGATGTGATGTTGCCCATCACACGTGAGGGGCTATGCACGGTGAATTTTGTTGGGCATACAAAAATCCTGTTCGAAATATGTAACATGTTGAGACCTACAAAAAAGCCTCTTGGAGGTATACTGTAAACCCAACAGGAAGTCAGAGATTATGAATTTCATGTGCTATTTTAGGCAATTTTTGCCAACTCCTCCTCGAGATTTAATCCAATCAACTCCAATTTTGGTCAGTAAATCTGAAGACCTTTGTGATGAAAGGTTATTAAACGCTTCAGTTTTTATGGAACTATGTTGCCGTGGTGTGGCGGTGAAAAATCGCCTTTCGCCAAAAAACAGGAAGTTGAAAAATCATCATCTAAAGATAAGAGAAACACAGCTCTGTTAAGTTCACAGCAAACAAGGAACAGTGCCACAGATTGTCCATCCATTGTGTCCAGCTTTCCACATTAATATCATTAACAATGGGTCATGAATATTTTAATTTTAGTATAATTTGACTAAAATATTCAGAATCAATTTCTCGGGTAAGTTAATAACCCGTTTTACTAATTTACATATCTACCTATGTAATTTCCTTGATCTATTGTACGTATGTTAGTTTATATTCTGACTTAAAGGAATAGTTCAAGATTATGGCATATAGCTTTTGCTTTTTGCCAAGAGTTAGATGACAGAAGAAAAGAGCACCCACCTTAGACATTATAGTAATTCCCTACATTAAAACATTAAAATGCATAACCCAATACCCAGTTTGAAAACTTATAATAGAACACACATGGGCATAGACATATGCAATATGTAACAACATGATATATACATGTGGCACCATTATACGGAACATTTTATTAATTGTATTTAAAATATTTTTTTGCTATTGTGTAATGTATCCATAGTGAACCTTCATGCTTGTCTTACAACCATCTATATACATACTTAATTTAATTACCTTTTTAAAAATTGACCTACTTTCTATTCCAACAATACCTTTTCATATTTTTACCCAAAACTGATATTTTTTTGGTTTCTGTGGCTTTTATTACACAGATGCTCAGCTTGGTCTAGCCATGGAAGTTGCACAAGTGTGGAAACGTGCTGATTCAATCCACCCTTCAGGCCTTTTCAAATGTGATTTGACCACTTAGTCAGCCGTTGACCTGCAGAGGTGTTTGTAGGAGGAAAGATGCATCAGCACCCTTGGGCTCCAAGACTTTCTTTCAACAATGGTAAAGCTCTACAGTTTAGGAGAGTTACTGAAGAAATTGAAATTATACAGGAGAATAGCTTGTCTGGGTTTAAAAAGAAAATGTTTGACATTTCCACAGTGGAGACTTGGGAATTGGAAAAGGTCATCATAAAAATGTATAGAAACAAGTGCAAGCGTGTCTCTGCTGAAGACACAAACAAGCTGAGATTGGTGATAAAGGTTTTTGTGTAACTGTATCAATGGCTTCAAGCTCAAAGAGATAAAGAATAGGGATGGGGGATATTTTGCGTGGCAATATTGTATCGATACATTGACGTCAAGTATCGATCTTTTATTAAATAAACTATTAACCTTTTAACAATCCCAGGCCGCTATTCTGCCTTTCAGAGGTTGTAGTAGCGGGCTCAGTCTTAAAGCTAGAGTGAAGATACTTGTAAGAACGCTAAATATTGCTCCAAAGTTGAGCTACGTTTTGGCAACAAAAAACTTGCATGGCCATTTTCAAAGGGGTCCCTTGACCTCCGAGATGAACAGAGTGAAAACTGTATCTAATTAAGAAAAACAGATGTTGATGAACTGCATAATATGCAGTTGAAAAAAAGGTAATAAATCACAATATATCTTATTGCAATACTCAGCATGTCTCAAAAATCGTAATAAGATCGTATCGTGACTTAAGTACCGTGATAATATCGTTTTCTAGACCAACTACAATAGATGTTTTCAGTTTCTGTTCAGTTTCTATCCAGTTTATGATGCTTCACCGACATAAAAGTGAGGAGTGATGTTAAGTGTCTATAAGTTAAACTTTATGTTCCTTGCTAAAGGACAATCAAACAAGCCACTTAACAGTTACAGTACTGAGCAACTCCAGTATGTATGTAGGAGTCTTTACACACACGTGCATACAGAATAAGATCAGACACGGCCTTCAGCCTCTCTACTCAGGACATTTTATAGTGTATTAAGGCTGTTTTCTGTACTGAAGGGATTGGAGTTCTAATATTGAAGACATTCCTTCTATTAGACTACATTCTTTAATAACAAAACAAAGTGTGAGAGTCGTGGGAGAGGGAGAAAGAGAAGATAGAAAGCAGGAGACAAAGAAAGAGGAGATGAAATGTAAAATATGTGAAGAATGTATGGAGGTCTATGCTTGAGAGTGTTTTTCAGGAGATACAAGATAATTATTAAAGTGAGGAGGCATTTAAACAATCTCCATCGTAGATAAACTGTGGCCAGAGACAGAGAGATAAAGGCAGAGATAGTGTCGTTTGTCCCACAGGGGGGAAACAATCCACGGTGATGGGAACACTTCGCTGCTTGATTCACCAACTAAACACCATTCACAGCCGATCTAAAAGCCTCTTTCACATTTTGTCGGCTGATAATGTCAAGCAGCTATGTGGTGTCAGCACTTTTAAATAAGTCACTCTGCAGCGTCGCATTTACAAGAGCTAGGAATTGTTTTTTTTTCTAAATTGCCTTACAAGCAATGGAATTGATTTCTTCTTAATTACTTCAAAATAAAAGCGACAGCATCACACCTTTGGGCCAAAGCCTGTAGTCCCCTTGAGTCACCAACCTGACAGGATCTGAGCTACTTTGTTGTGTGGGTGTGTGGCGCTGATTTGTAATCTGAACGTGAACTTCTTTTTCAAAGCGTAAAACTTTAAGTGAAGCCTCGCCTGGCCACCTCAATACCTTGCCATCCAGCCCTAACATGCATAATTGAAAAACGGTCAGAAAATGTGGTTGATTGATTGCAGCCTGAGACCAAGGCCCTCATAGCCCATTTCTCTCTCACATGAAAGAGAGCCAGTCATTTTACTGGCCACTCGCCCGGAGATGAGCTCCTTTTATTTAAGCTGTGAAACCCGGAGCCCTATTGAGAACAGCACTTTTAACTATAGTGTCATAACCCGCTCCGCTCGTCCTCGATCGAAATTAAACATTTAGCGATCCTAAACGTTCCCACCAGTTGGTACTAGGGTCTAAAAAAAAGATTAAACACAAATTAAAAGTCAAATATCCCCCTCTGTGTGAATGAGAGAGTGTTATGACCTACTATTAAAGAATTACTTAATAATTATATTACTGACAGAAACCAGTGGGGCAGGTTAAGGAGTGGAGCTTTAAAAGGTGTACTGTCAGACTGGCAGGAGACGTGTGCTCATTGTGTGAAATGTTTAAATCTTTACAGATTTGCCTAACACACATGCACACACAGTTTTAATATGCCTCCGCGCCGGGACAGCCGTGGCCGGAGGCATTATGATTTTATGTCTGTCCGTCCATCCGTCCGTCTGTCCTTCTGTCCGTCTGTCCGTCCTTACCCTATTTTTTCTCCTGATCCGTGTTGAAATCGGCAGGAGGAAAGCTAGTTAACGTTAGCTGTTAGCAGCCGGTGGGCAGCACAGTCCTGCAGAGCTAACTAACAGCTAACGTTTACGGAGGTTGCATTGAGTTTTATTATGATGCGTTCGAGTAAAAATAAGTATTAGGCGAAGGAAATTTATAACGTTATCATGATGTGTTCAAATGTAATCTTGTAAAATGTAGTTTTTGGTGAGAAACCTGAATAAATACGGTTGTTTGAAGGAGATGTTTTTACAGCAATGGTATCCAATTGGGTTTCAAGAATCATTGATACTACTACTACTACATTTCTGGCATTGTGACATCCCTATGAGCTATTTGTGAGCCTAAATAATAAATAATACAAAATAACAGTACATATATTCATCCAGTGGCTGGAGTTTAGCAGGCCCCACAGCAATTTTAGGGAGGAATTACAAATGTCCTACGAGAAACAAACAGGACACTGCATATTGTATATTGTTGGTGGCAAAGAAGAATACACTGAAATCACAGGTGTCCATTTTTGCCACAGGAGACTAGATCTGTATAAATATTTATAATCTCTTTTTCTCTTCTAGGACAGTACAAAGTGTCCCGTAGCCTCACCTGCTTTACTTAGAACACAGTGTGTTACAGAGTTAGTGGAGTTGGGAGCAGGTGTGTTTTTCCTCGGTCTCTAGAGACTTCCTCTCTCAATTAAAGCAAAGATAAAGACTGGGGAGAAGGAAAAAAACTGGCGAGCGTGATCACCCACAGCGGCTTTCTTACTTTAGATCACTCCCACTATCCATCTTTTTGTTTGTGTGTGTGTGTATTCTTTCCCTCCTCCAGACAAACACTTCTACTCAAAAACATTATTAAAATTAAAATTCCCATCGCCATCTCTGACACAATTAAAGTTGCACCACACAGGAACTTGAGGTAAAAACAAAACCTGCTATACTTTAAATGTCATGTTTGACACTTCAACAACAAAAAGTGACAATTTCAAATTTACATGAGAGGACAAACTAATAAACTCTTTAAAAAAAAATCACTCCCTCTGCAGAACGCTGGACTCTCCCCTGTTGGACCATTTATCTCTCTTTTCCTTTTTGGCATTAACATCACACATCACCCGGGTGATTAAATATTAATTATATATCACATTACAGTATGTCTGCATGGGAAAAGTTACCACTTAGAGCCATTTGGCACCACGGACATGGAATGCTGCCTAGTGCAGCTCTAAATAAATATTTAACCCCATTTATGGTATGTTAACACTATTTCTGTTTCTAAAAAACAACATAACACTCAATCCTCCCCGAGTGGCAGAAAGTGATCACTCAGTTTGAAGGGTCTGTTTTGATTCTGTAAAGCCTATTTAGGGAATTTTAATTTGTTCTTATTCTAACAAGAAAGATTGCTTCTCTTAGGAGACTCATTATTTCTTGATGCCTGCCAGTGTGCATTCTTAAACACTCAGCATATAGGGCAATTATTGATTAATAGTATTTCTTCCAAAATTTGCTAAAACTCAGACTCTAAAATTCCTCTATATTTTCTTTGCCTCATCTATCTATCTATCTATCTATCTATCTATCTATCTATCTATCTATCCATTATTCCTCCCTCTCTCTCTCCTTTCCCTCTCTATTCCCATGTCTCTCTGTTTGTCTCATTCTTTCTACCTGATGCCTTCTCTATCTCTGTCTTCCCCATACACTTTGTCTCTTACACACAAGCATGCTGAATTTAGTGCGTGTGTGTGTGTGTGTGTGTGCGTGCGTGCGACGCCACTGTCACTGGGATTGAGAGATTTTTATTTAATCCCGGAGCCTCCCTCAGTGATGGATGAAAAACCTCCACCTCCCGCACACACACACAGACACGCGCACACACACACACACACACACACACACACACACACACACACACACACACACACTAGTAATAGAAATGAGGGAGATGGATGAGGAGTCTTTGCTCACTAGGGAACTTGATGTCAGCTCTTTGACTTTATGAGAAAAGAACAAACAACGAGAAGAAAGTAAAACAACTAAAACTAAGTGAGAGAAAGTAAGAAAAAAAAAAGGTGCAACGACAAAATTAAATGTGTTCTTCCGGCATTTTTATGACTTATGAATATTAATGATCACTGGCTGGAAATTTTGACTGTTAGAGAGAGTGAATAAAATCACCCACCCCACCCCTTCACCCCCCATTTAATAAGATTTAGTCTCAGAGACTATCAGGAGCATTTTTACATTCAAATCACCTCATTAACTCCAAAGTCACTCACTCACTCACTCACCAAAAAGCACTTATATAATAAAATGTATTTTACAATATTCACTGTTTCATTGGAACATGTAAAATACCCTCAGCAAGACTGAAGAATTACACAAAAGATATCTGATGTATTTAATATTAAAAACAGGAAGTCTTCCACTTTCTCACATTATAGACAGACTGTACAAGCTTAACTTAAGTCATATGGCTATCTGCCGTTGGTCTATAGAGGGCTCATTAGGGACAAGTGGGGGTTATCTTGGGGGATTGTGTCAATATCTGGCAACCTCGGCTGCGTCATTGTGTCTAACAGTGCCAACAAGACGATCAATACTTTGATTGGAGAATTATGGAAATAGATTTCCACTGTGTACTTCAGGACTTCCAGTTCAATAACTAAAGGTGTGCTAGTGAGGAATATTGACAGGGTTTGACACTGGAAAGAAGCGGCATAACAATACTCAATGTGTCAGAAAATCCTTTATATTGACACCTTAGTAAAATGGCATGAACACACTATCTTCCATATGACATCCTGGTGGTGGAGCTACTCACCATGCACACATACTATAGCCAGTAATGTCAATGTTTAGTTTGAATCCTAACTTTGTAGTCAGATTTCTCTCTCTTTTCTTTTCAACGTCTCCTTGCTGTGTAGCGGTCAGTTTGTCAGGTTGGCCGAAAATAACTGAAAACAGTATACTGTTAACTCTGAAACACCTTTGTTAAAAGTTAGATCAACGCATTGGTTTGGTGATATATTTATATTTTGGTCACGAGGAGGCTTCACATATACACACATAGCCTACACTTTCTCTATTCTCTTTAATGGATCTATAAGCAGAATTACTAATGGTTGCGTTATATAATCATGAGGCCGTGCTGGTGGGATGCAGAAATATAAACATAAGATTATGCAAGAAGCGGACTGCGAGAAACCAGACGTCTGCTACATTAAACATCTTGAAAACATCAGAAAAATTTAGCAGACATTTTTTCTCAATGATATGCAAACAGCACTCAAACTCACAGGGAGCAGGCTGTAGCTACTATGACTTGGATATTTCAGTAAATTCATCTCTTTATCATTCAGACCCAGACCCGTATGCCAGATGGAGCATAGTGTAAGTTCAGACAGCACTGAAGTTGCACTCGCAATAGCTGACTGGCGTCATCTGTTTCGTGCATGCTTCAAATCACCGGTTCATTCCCAGCTGTGTAGCGATCAGCTGATTAGTAACGTCCATATTCATATTCATTCACAAATCTAACTGTATAAGCTTTTGCTACGAATGTCGATTTTTTGTGTTATAGACTAGTCAGGGTTAAGCGCTCCAATACTAGTCCTAAACTGGAGCGTGTAGAAAAAGGGAAACGAGGAGAGAAACAGAAGCAGAGGGACTGATTTCTAAGGTTAGAGAGGCGGGTTAGATTACCGAGTTAACAGGCCTGTTGGCCTTGTTGATGTATGTTTAAGTGTTCATTTGTTTCTGATAAGTATGGTTTTAGTTAGTTATTTGATGCTATTGCATTTTATATAATGCTATACAGTATTACATCAAACATTTTATATCAACATTCATCTTAAGTTTCTTTTTTAGAAAGTTGGCGACATCAATCCAGAACGTTCTTCTATATATGTGAAAAATGATGAAAATAGAAAATATAGATGTACCACAAATAAGTACTAAACATATGGGAAATATTGTCCCCTCAAAATAATGAGTCTACAGCAAAATGTCAGCATATAGGTATGAGCACTGCCCTCCATATCAAGTAAACTAGTTTCTGTAGTTATTTATTAGATGATTCGGTTGTAGGCTACCAGAGAATGCTGCTTATCATTTGACTTGTTAGTTTGATGAAGTTCTTCTTAGATATCTGGTTGTTTGTCACTGCTCTTTAGGGACTCATTCTTCAATTTAAATCAAGTAAGATGCAACCCACATTACTCTTCCACACACACACACACACACACACACACACACACACACACACACACACACAAACACACACACACACACACACATCCCTAAATCAATAGGAACAAGTGAACAGTGGTGAGCAAATGGAATCCAAAGGCCCTGTGCTTCACTCGTTCCCTGCATCCATCACGGTAGATGGGTCGCCAGCAGCAGGGTGGAGCCAGAGCGCCCGCACCCATCTGTCATCCCTGTGGTGCTCTCACACAGTGACACACCGCCGGTCACGGCCTCAGTCATCCTCCGAAGAGAGCCGAGGGCGCTGAAGATAGAGTTCGACCCGTGTCACATTTTAAAGACCGCTCATGTTGGACTGATGTTTGCAGCTGATGTTCAGTATCTCTGTGTGTGTTGTTGACCATTTTTTGAAAGTCAACGAAACACCCAAATGACACAGATTAAGTATTTCCTCTGGAGCTGTATTGTGTGAACACCTCAGAAAATTAATGACAACCAGAGAGAGCAAGACTAATAAAATCCTCTTAAGTGTTTGTAGTTCCCTTGAGACATATTTGATTGCAGGTTTAACAGCCTGTTGAGTAAATTCCTCCCATTACAGTGGAATGATTTCTTTGGTCAGACATTGACACCATAATAATTAGTCATATACCTCTTATTAGAGGTAGCACAGCCTGGCTGCTCATTGATTTAGATGTCAATTATAAGCCAATGTATTGACTATACAACGGCTAACCCCTTTCTAAACCAATTTGAACTGAACTTTCGCCATCTTGACAAGCAAAGAGGGCGAAGCTGCAGAGCAAACTATCACAGTGCTCAGATCTGAGAGACGACAGACCGAAGCAAACAAAACAGCTTAGGTTATTATACTTTTTGCCCTCTGTGACATATTCGCAGAGTATGCTTGTGTATACACTTCTTTGAGATAAGAAGATATTATGTTGAGGCGTTGAGGGTACAGGAGAAAGAAGAGATAACAGTTTCACATTTCTAAATGTATTTGAACTGAACATGAACTCAACCTTAAGATGGGGACAATGGGGAAAAGAAGAAAGCACCATTGAGACCGAGCCTCGCTATGTAACAACTATTCCACCAGCCCAGCGCAATGATCAGGGCCATCCATCAAGATTTTATTGATCCCTGCATAACAGAACTCATCTATGCAAAATGGATTTGCCGTGTAAAGCCGCATATATGTTTTCCTTGAAAAGACAGCGGAGTGGCTGATGATAAATTGTCATTGTTATAATGGAAAATAATAAAATAATAGAAGACGTTTCTGCCAAAGCGGCGTGCTTTGACATTCAACATGTTTGGCTCTGTCACCACCTTACAGTATGTGTGTAATTGATTTAAAGGTTCTCTATATGATATCCAGAGCACTAATATAGCAGAAAACAACTAGTTGCTATGTAAAGATATAGAGGAGTAATGTCTACCTGAGTAGAGAATGAAGTCACTCTCCCTCTGTGTGTGCTAATCAGAACTTCTCTGTGCTTTTTTTACATATTGATCCTCCTGTTATGATCATGATATGATAATAATCTTTAAACGTATGCTCTGTGTGGGAAGCACACTTGATCATAGCCTACACATCATATAAGATTAGAACAGAACAGCTGATTTCAGGTGCAGTAGGCTCTAAACACTTCAGCTTCGATAATCACTGCTCCACCTGGTGGATAGATTAGCCATTGCAACTGGTTTCCACAAATGACGCCATAGGGGCGTTACGAGTCAGCCCCGCTTTCACCACGTCATCGCGGGGGGCTTTACTTGCAGCCAAGGTCCCAGGACGGACCCGTCACGGATTGGCCAGGGCCCCTTCGTGGAGGGAGGGGACATTCTAAGTGGCTGCATCTGAGTCTCTCTGTTGTGCCCCTCTGGTTAGCTCACGGCCGCTGCTCTGCACTGTGCATAGATATGCCCTCAATTCCGTATCCGCACCTTTCAGTTAGCACTAGCTGTTGCAGTAACACAGTTATGCCATTTAGCAAAGCATAATGTCCGTTACAGTGGTGGCCTCTGGAGAGGGTCCCAATCTATCATGCATGTGTGGCAGCCATAGATCGCTCCTCTCGCTGATATTCAATCAATCAAGGCTGGCATTAATGGATGCAAACAAGCACCATTTCTTGAAGTCAACGAGTCAAAGAGGCTGTCCTTTAAGAAAAGACAACCTAGTTTCCCACACTGCACCATAAACATCCACCCTGATGAATTGTCCATGAACAAGACACTGAGTCCCACCACCTCTGGGGCTGCTGTTCTCACCTCTGACCTCCCAATACAATGTTAATTAAAAAAAATCCACTGTGTCACATGCATGACTTAAGGGTTAGACTAAATAGCCTGATATTGGCTTTTCACAATATAGATTCAACTGACTTTTCCTGTAGCTCCACCAGCAGGTTGACCTTATAGTTTTGAGTGAATGTCTCGACAACTATTGGATGTGTTGCCATGATGTTTGGCATAGACCGTGAAAGCCTGGTAGCATATTTTAATGAATAAACGCCTGGATTGTATTGTTTTTTTTATCAAAACTTGTAGCTTACTTTAAACGAGCCGAACGATATCGGTCAGCATCACCCATTCCCACTGCTATGCAATTTAAAGACAGACAGAACCATGGACAGCGCTGTTTGTTGTGTGTAAAGGGTGTGTGTGTGTGTGTGTGTGTGTGTGTGTATATGTGGCGCTGTCCGTAGTGCTGAAACGGAGCAGGGCGATCGATAGACAGAACATGGTTTCTTAGTTTGGTTTCTTAGCCTGCTTGCTTTTCATGGTTGTAAAGAGAGAGAAAGAGAGCTGAAAGCCGCAAACAGCTGTTTCTAGCGCCATCGTTCATAGATTCAAAACATATTTAGTGCTCTGTAAGTTCAACGTTCTTATGCGAGTGCTCTGATTAATAAATGTATTCTTTGATTTTGAAACAGTAGCCTTATGCTGTTGCTATTTCTGAGGCTATTGCATGCTTAAATCAATTAATTTTGTTTTTATTAAAATTGCCTCTGCAATTTTTAACAGCCCCCTCAGTCACTTCATCCTGGCGCCTGGCCTGGGTGTCAGATTATAAAATGTTCTGTAATGTTACTCCATACTCATACATCAGTACTAAAGGCCTGTCTGTTTCAATGCATATGCCCCCCCACCCTCTCCGCACACCTTGAATTTATGACCCCCCTTGTTAAGATGCGTTCCGCTGTCCATGATTCACTCAGGATGACCTCTAAGAACTTGAGCGATCCCTTAACTTTTCATCTAGCGCCGTCATCGGGTTCAAATTTGAATTTGTCTGATACTTTGTTTTATGACCAAATATCTGCAAAAATGACATTCCCATCAGCCTCAGCTGTCCTTTATGTTTAGTTGCATCTTTTTAAACTGTCTTATCGGCAAGAAATAGATCAAAATTCCCATGTAAATCTTCCTTTGTACTAAAAGAAAATGTGTTTTGAGCAAAAGTTACGGGAATTTGGTTTCTTAAATGTAGCAAACAGAATTATAATGTTCAAGTAAGAGTCGGGTAAGAGTGCTATTCTGCAATTAGATAAACTCATGTAATGTTCCTTTTATTGGAACTAACAGTTGTCTTGGGGCAAATTCAACCCTCAGGCTAACAAAAAACACTGAATCCCTAGATTTTTGCACATGAAAACTGCAAGATCTCAAGTCACAGCGAACACACAGTATCTTCATTGTTGGCAAAAATATGATTTATCAGCGGCTTCAAAACCCACACGCCCGTAAAAGCCTATATCTACCTGCAGGATCAACACCGGCTGAGGGCACGAACCTCGTCTCCTTTCAACCTCTTCTCCTCTATCTCATTTGCCTAAACGGTGACATGTCACTCCCCTCTACAAACGCTGGCTCTTTCTCATCTGAGCTGACACAGACCAGAGACCTTTCTTTTTTTTTTTTCTTCCTCCCCCTACCAGTTCAGGCAAACTGTGCGTGGGAAAAACGAGGGGGGAAAGAGCTTGTCGTTTTACATATCTATTTTTGCCAAAGAGGCAGGCAGGCAGGCAGTCTGGAATGTCAATGTGTGGCTCAGCAGCCTCTGACTGATGTGAGATCACAGTGACGGCTGCACACAGCGGCACAATGAACACACACACACACACACAGACTTTGCCAGTGGGTGAGGTGGCAGCCATAGACAGCTTAGATAAGACCAGGTCACCCAGGTAGAGGGAAGCATGCCGCACAGACACACAAAAATAGAGTCTACCCACAACATTAATCCAATGTCGAATTGACTTTAAACAAAAATGTTGCTCTCAAACATTGTTCTTGGGAGCTATCGCAAATGTTACACTGCTTTATTTTATTGGTCTTTAATAAATGAGAAGTTTCTCTGTGACTCTCAGTTCTGTATACCCTCTAACCTAATCAGTATTGAAAGCTATATTCTTTGATGTGCACTCATGAGTCAAAAGCAGAGGGTCTAACTGGTATCAACTTTAGCCAAACACTGGAGTCAATGATAAAGACAACGTTGGCATTTTAAACTGTAGAAAAGGTCAGTACTAGCTCATTTTTTCTTTCTCTCAGTCCCAGTTCACTTAAATTCAAATCTGCTGTATTGGTCTGACACACAAGAAACCTGTCTTGCTGAAACAATATTGTATTGATTGAGTTACAGTAATATTATGCTGCCATTGAAGGAGTCAATACAATACGATCCTTATGGCATCAATTTACAGTAAAGGTTATGTTGTTTATTACATGTGTGATCTTTGCTAAATCAGTATTCATTTTTTCCTGTTCAGTTTGTCTTTGCAACACCTCTTCATACTAGTGGTGGAAGAAGTACTTAGAAATACTACAGTGCAGAAATACTCTGTTACAAGTAAAAGTCCTACATTAAAAATTTTACTTAAGTAAAAGTACTAAAGTATCAGCATCAAAATATACTTAAAGTACCGAAAGAAAAAGTAGTTATTAAGCAGAATGGCTCATTTCAGAATAATGTTTATTATGTTATTGGATTATAATTATTGATGCATTCATGTGTTAACGTTGCAGCTGATAAAGGTGGAGCTTATTTCAACTACTTTATATACTGCTGGGAAGCTTGTGAATTTCCCCCTGGGGATCAAGTCTTATCTTAATGTATAATAATATTCTATCTATCATAATTAATTTGTTGATTATATTTTGAATTATTAATTTGAATCTGCAAACCAACTAAAGTTATCAGATAAATGTAGTGAAGTAAAAAAGTACAATATCAACCTCCGAGATGAAATGGAGTAGAAGTATAAAGTAGCAGAAAATGGAAATACTCAAGTACAAGTACCTCAAAACTGTACTTAAATACAGCACTTGAGTAAATGTACTTAGTTACTTTCCACACCAGGGCAAAACAAAGCCTTGTTGCAGCGGCCATTTGATTTCCTACTAAAAACTCTTGAGTGAATATCTCAAAGTGCACCTGAAGGCAGCAGTATCATGAGGAGAGAAGCCATGATTAAATAGAAATAATAAAATAACCGTCATCTGCCGTAACATACTAAATATCACTTCGATTCTAATGTTTCATTTAGTTAATTATGCTGTCCTCCCTCTGCAGACATACAGGATGAAACACACACAAACACACCCACGACACATTGCCTCTCGCCTGTTTTCACAGTCTGCTGCTCTCTGTTAAGAAGAGGCTGTCAGAGAGACATAGAGAGGGGGGGGGGGTGAGAGAGAGAGGTAGTGAAAAGGAAGAAGCGGGAGAAAGATATCAAGAGGATGGGGAAGATGAACAGAAACGGAGGCACAAGACAGTAAGACAGAGCGGACAAGAGGTAAAGAGAGGGAGGTGCATGCTGAGCTGTATGTAACAGTGTGTGAGGATGGTGTGTGTGTGTGTTGCAGTACTTCTGTACGCTCGAAGGCCAAATATTCTCTCATAACAATAGAAACGATAAGAAAACACTCAGCAGAGGACAG
This sequence comes from Sebastolobus alascanus, assembly GCA_916701645.2. Taxonomy (NCBI): domain Eukaryota; kingdom Metazoa; phylum Chordata; class Actinopteri; order Perciformes; family Sebastidae; genus Sebastolobus; species Sebastolobus alascanus. The sequence continues at coordinate 315,680 of CAKAOJ020000180.1, forward strand.
TTTTCAAGGGATGCTTTAGGATGAAGACTGAAGGTTAAGGTGAGAATTAGGATTACTGTAGGCTTAGGTTGGTGGGATGAAGCTTAAGCACAGTGATTGCTGCAAACAGCCTGCGATACCTGACATTGAATTTAATGAAAAAGTAAATCTCGAAATAGGGAGAAAAACAAAATAAAGAATTGTAAGCTTGCAAAGCCATTACATTTCCTGAAAAAGGTCCACAATATATAATGAGATTATTCTAACAAGTCCTTGATATTTTGATATTAATACCATTAATTGCCTTGCCTTTTTGAAAGATATTTAAATAGACAGATTAAAAATATTCATCTAATGCATTTTCCTGACAAGTGACCTTTTCCTGCAGTGGAAATAATGACTGTCCTCTCCAGAAAACTAGACCGTTTGTTCGCTTACTCCCTTTGATGTAAATGGGGTGGACATAATAACAGAAACACCTGTCAGTATAACAATACAGTTCAACAGCACCACAGACTGCACACTCTAAAATGATTTGCTGAATTGACACCTGAACTTTAGAACTTTCATTAAGGTAGGATTTATTGCAGGTCTGTTGTCTTAGACTGCATTAGTTTGAGCTAGGTGTACCTAATAAACTGGCAACTGAGTTCATTTGTAAGGCCTTAAAGGTGCAGTGTGCAGGATCTGGCGGCATCTAGCGGTGAGGTTGCAGATTGCAACCAACTGAAACTTCTCCCTTGTGCCAAGCATGTAAGAGAACTACAGTGGCCGACGTGAAAACGTGAAAACGTGAAAACATGAAAACGCGAATGGCCGTATCTCGAGCCAGAGTTTGGTTTGTCCGTTCTGGGCTACTGTAGAAACATGGCGGCCGGCTCGGTGAAGAGGACCCGCTCCCTCTGTAGATATAAACGGCTCATTCTAAGGTAATGAAAACGAAATGATTCTTTTTTTCAGGTGATTATACACTAAAGAAAACATACTTATTAATGATTCATTCCATTCCTTCCAATAGAGCCCCCTAAATGCTACGCACTGTTCCTTTGAGAACATGTGCAATACATTTCGGTAGGAGACTTTAAATGAAACATTGAAATGTTGAATTATAAAACAGCAGCTTTTTTTGACATCTAAAGAAAAGTGCATATAAAGGTTAGGCCAAATATCCATTAGGACTCTTTGCTACTTCCGGGATGAACAACACTGTTTTAGCTTTGCCTTCTGGGTTTTAAGTTAGTCTGGTGCTGTGTCTCTGTCTGGTAACAGTAGGAGACATCTTCCCTTAGCAAAGCCATCTGACTCCAGTCTGTAACGCTTAAACAAGCCTGACTGGAAATGAGTGCAGACAAAACGGGATTGTCTGGCCTGCTCGATCAATTAGGACAGAGGGAGCAGCGAAGAGATAGGCCGAGAAAGCGTGCGGTGAGGCACGGCTCTCAGCATCCTCAGAATTTGTATAAAAGGTTAAGTGCATTTCAGAGAGCTTGCCAGACAAAACACGCATCTCCACTGAAACCAAATCCCTTTAACGGGAACCGTCTTCTGACCCCGAACGCCCCCACACACCTTCCCATGTAAGATCCAAGATCTGGACTGAAGTTAGACTCGAGAGCTGAGACGAAAACAAGATATTTCTCCCTCCCGTTCTTCTGCCTCTGCTTGTAAAAGAGACAAAGAGGATAAACTGTGGAGTTTCAGGGGAGGGATCTTAGCCAAGTGACCCTGTCTCTCTTCTATCACAGCTCCAACTCTATTTCATTGAAGAATGTGAAGAATATAAATGAGAATCAACCACATGCAGGGAATTGTAACTCTGGATTTATTTGCATAAATGTTTTCCCACTATAAAACAGCAATACACTGAAATATAAACCTACCATAGCACTTGATCACTGGCTAATAATATGCCAGTGATGTGTCTTTGCTCTCCCCAGATATGTAGTTTATAAATGGGTTTTGGAAGCCTTGGAGACAAATGATATTAGATGCGGGGACTTTGCCATCACTGAGGGTTTAGTAAATTGAAACCAAAGGTGAAAGAGAGAAGAGAAAGGAGGCGGTTTTGTCCTGCGGTGCTGTGATCAATCTTCTACCCCAGCATTTTTTTACAACATGCAGCAGAACCCCTAGCCATCCATTCCCTCCACTGGTTTGAATTGGGATTGAGGGGGTTTGGGAGGCGAGCGGTGACTTATATTCAGATTGGCTGAGCTGAAATGGAAGGTTTCCTGTTTGCCCCACCAGCAGTTTTACATAGAAACGTAAACTCTACTCAACTACCAAGAGAAATAAGCTCAAATATCATTTGAATCTGAAAGACCCTGCAAACTGGCACATTTCTCCTTGTCGACACAAACTATGAATATGGATGCAAATTATTTGAACCCACTGGAAACCATTTGACTTTTTGAATATGTAAGGGAACCGTTTCAATTTTCGGCATGACAGGATACGTGACCTTCACCAGCTGCAACGGCGCACTGAAGCAGCAGCAGTAGCGGCTGTAAAGGGTGTAATCCATGTGTAGCACAGATAGATGGTGGCCATCTTTATTGTATAAACTCCTGCTGAGATGCAACAATGTGTCCCGGAAGAGGGGAGAGATGGTGAGTGATAGAGGAGTGCAGGAGGAGGGAGATGTCACACACTTGGGCAGAGTATGAGGTTATTATCTCTAAGAGGGAAAAGGTATACTTTGTAGTAAATGTTGCTGTCTATGGGTATGATTAGAGGTGGTAAAATATGGGGTAATCCAGAGTTTATCCTGGTTCAGGAAAGGGCTTTTCGCTGTATACAGTTCACTGTATAATAAGTAACATGATCTTGGGCTTCTAATTGGTCACAACTAATGTTCAGTGGCTTGATCATATAGTGTCATAGTGTCAAAAAGTCATGGTTGGCAAGATATACCAAAAATTTTCAATGAAATTCATCAAACGTGTCTATTGCAATTCATTTGACAGCATTTAAAGGAATACCTCACCCACAAAATGTCTATTTGTATATCAATTACTTTGAATGTTTTTCTCGCATGCCTTCCCGGAGAACAAAGCATTAAAAAAAAAATAGAGAAAAGTCTTGATATAGTGCATATGAGGTAACAGTGACCTTGACCTTTGACTTTTGACCACAAAAATCTAATTCATCCTTATTTCCTGGTGGATGTTTGTGCCTTTGAAGAAATTCCCTCCAGGCGTTCCTGAGATATTGCGTTCATGAGAATGGACCGTACGATGGAACGGACAACAGCTGTGGCCAGCATTATTTTTCGAGGCATAAAAACATAAAAAGGAACTATTAAAATTGCTGATTGATACAAACGGAAGCATTTCAATAAAGTGATATGTGCCTAACATTTACAAATGACCTAATCAACGGTGCTTTCCTGTAGTTCCACTACAGATAATGCATTTTCCACTCAAGCTTGTCACTTCATTGATCAAACCAGGTTTATTAAATGTCAACTTTGTGTTGATTAATTTCTGTTTGGAACATTTTCTTTTCCATTTGAAAGTGTCAGGTGTGATTTTCTTCAATGGCTCTTTCAGCAGCTCACTGACATGTCCTTGTCCAAACATAACAACAGGTGAAGATGCATTTTGTTCTATTCTGACAAGAAAATACAATAAACCATATGTACTGTAGACTGGGAGTTGCATCACAGTGCACAGTGTGTGTGTATGTGTGCGTGTGCGTGTGTGTGTGTGTATGTGTGTGTGTATGTGTGTGTGTGTGTGTGTGTGCATCTTCCCTTGGTTTTCTATCAGACCACAGAGAGTGTGACAAATGGATGTGTCAGAGCTTGATGGAGCACTGCGATTGCTCTGCTAGGCACAAAGCTATTACAAGACTATATAGACAGCCCCAAAGAAAAATCCTGTTTCAATCAACCACACATAATCTGGGAGACAAAGAAAGATGTTCAACCGTTGATAGAAAGAGTCAGGCCCTCGTCCTTAAGGAAGACCGTTTTCTAATACGGGCTTTAAATCCGTGAGTATCTCAGAAGGATGAATTCAGATTTGTGTTCAATTTTCTATCCCACTAGCAGGAAGACACCTGGAAATGTTATCTTGGAGATGGACAAGAGAGCTGCTCCGGTGACAATGAATAGGAGGCTGATTTCTTACACCTTTTTTTGGTTCACAACTCACCAAAGTAAAAGCTATTCTTTTTCTGTAGATCTTCCTGTACAAACTGGGTTTTAAAGATTTATATCATAAACCAAAACTGGCAATACATTTTGCTTATGTTATCTTTAGAAATAATAACTTATTTATATTTGCCTACGTCCCCTTCATTCAATGCTTTCCCCAGAATTGCATTGCCACTGTTTTAAACAATTAAATGATACCATTTTCTACCGAAATTTATGCAAGGCAAGTTCCAGTGCAGATTTCTGGCATTTCAAATATTACTAAGTCTTCCTACACTACACTGAAATGATTTCTACACTCAGACATCTCAAATGTCAGAGATATTCTAAAGACGGCGTGCCATTTAGCAGGATTATGTACACAGAGCTTGTCAGGGCTTAAAGGCATTAAAATATTTTGACACAAAAGACTGACTTTAAAAGGTTCTAATACAAGGTAGAAATAACAGAGCAGAAAGTCTCTGTAAATCTGCAGCACCAGAATCAATCAACTACCATCATGGCCACAATATAGCTTCTACAAACACTATAACAAAGTGCTAGAATTCCTGGTTGAACCTCTAACCAGTAATACAGTTTTTTGGAAGAAATGATAACCAATGCTGTAAGTGCTTCCACTAATACTTCCGTGTTTCTTGCCTCGGTTAGCCAAGCGTTTGTCTGGTGTGACCGAGATGTAATGTCTTTTTTGGGGCTGTGATCAGCCTGCTGGCACTGCAGTAAATTCATTGCTAGTAAAGTGCAGAGTTGAGGTTCAGGTTTGGAATACCGAAGACATTCGTCAGTGTCACTGTAATATATATTTTTTTGATGCAAGTCAAGTGAAACAGACAGGAGTAAACAGCCTAGTAGAGATAAAGCACTGTGACCTTGGGCAGGTTTCATCTAACTGGGCCACCTCGCTGTTCTTTTGGAGTGCATGTGCGCATGAGAATGTGTGCAACAGTGTGTGTTTGCACATGTGTGCACGTGTGCCTGTGTGTGCAAGAACAGAAAGATAGAGACAGAAAGGAACCGGTGATGTTTGAGAAAAAAAAAATCCCAGTGCACCTGAATGTGTAGAGAAGGAAGAGACATCTCAATGTGCAAAAAACAGTTTGTGTGATCCTGTTCCTGTTCCTGTGCGTGTGCGTGTGTGCGTGTGTGTGTGTGTGTGTGTGCGTGTGTGTGTGTGTGTGTGTGTGTGTGTGAGTATCAGCAGGCTGTCCCCTTACAGTATTACAGTGTTCTTAGTCAATTCCCAGCTGAGCCCAACCGTTCCTACCTGACTGACTGCAGTACCAGAACCAGAACAAGAACCAGTCTCTTAGTTATACTCTACAGCAAGTTTTACTAAATCAGGTTTCCTGCTCTCTGTAGTACAATAAAGAACCATTTAAGAATCCATAGTGTATTAGTCCCCTACTGTTTAATAAAAACAAAGGTAACACTTCATTTTACAGGTCCGCAAATTTCATGGTAATTAGGTGATAATGAGCAAGTAACCTATTTGAAATTTAGGAATTACTGCCAAATTACCCCAATATTTAGCTCAAAATGTATTGAAAATTACTTAATTAGGTTATCCGAGCTTCTCTGTGTTTTGTTGACATAGCTGGTCCGGCCGTGCATGCTTTTCGTGCATGTTCGTGGATGTGAGCGTGCCCCACTGGCTTGCTCACGCCCGCCGCTCTGCACTGCTCTAATACTCCGGTTACAGCTAATAACGCCGTCCCGACCCACAGCCTCGTCACAGAAGTGTAGCACCCATCCCCCCCCTAGTTTAACACTGTTATCTCTGTCAGCACTTTCGTCATTGTTTGCACTGTTAGCGCTGTTAGCACCGTTAGCTGCTATCCGCCGGCTCGCCGTCGCCATGTTGAGAGGCAATAGAAATGCTTCCAATCCCATATTTAGCACCTTTAAAGCAACAGTTCATCATGGAACTAAAGAAAAACACTTAAGAAGCTATTTTTTCCAGCATTGTATACACTTTGCTAAGATACAAAAATGTAAGCCTAAAGAGATATCTGAATATAGTCTGAATAGAGTCTGTATATATACGACTGACTGTGTCTTAATGGCTGCCCTCCTGTCTGAATATATAACTTCTGATTATCTGCCTGTCTGTGCTAATGCGTGATTGACTGTTTGAATACCAGTATAACTGTGTAACTGCTTGTCTAACTACCTTTAAAAAAATGAATGGTTTCCCAGCTTTAACCTCTCCCTGTCTCACTGTCTCTCTTTCTCTCTGTCTGTCTCATTTTGGCTGAGCATTTAGAGCAGGAGATTTCTGCCAGCATTTGTCGGCTCATCTTAAACCAAACACACACACACACCTAGTTATTTTCCCTTCCAGTGCATTGACGTCAACATGCACCAAAGGTAGGACGAGGGGAGGAGGGGAGGAGTGGAGGGGATTAGGGTGGTCAAACCAGGGGAGGGAGACACAGGGAGGAGAGAAGAGGACAACAGAATGAGAAGAAATGGTTGACAGACCAAAACAAGTGAACAGGGAGAGACACAGTAAAATTACACTGACACTTGAGGATTTATCTTTCAACAGGGTTAAACAGCCTAAACACTGGACTTATAATTCACAGACACAGTAAGAATGCTTAACTGGGAAATTCCAAATACGAAATTGCGGTGTCATGATCAGCCGCTCACTTCAGCAAAGAAGACTACAACTCTGTTGGTCTTGTTGAAATGCAATGCAACACCTCACATGTTACATGTTACAGAGTGGTGCTTCTCTCTCTAACAAACCATCTTTGGCTGACACCAACTTGCAGAGAGCACACTGACTACATTAGCCAAGTTTCATTTTGGCCTTTGGGTTACTTACGGCAATAATGTCAATTAGATACAGCTGATATAATCTGCCAGCGGCTCCATTTGTCATTACAGTCAGCAAAAGTGATATTCAGCAGCAGTAAAAGAGACTTGTATATTGTGTGCAATGCTCCTTACTGATAAAAAATAACAAAGAAAGACAAGGTATTTTAGCAACAATAAACCGAATCTAAAACAAAACCACCTATCAGAACCCAACCCTACACAATCATATGTATTCCCAAGACATAATAATGTTTAAAAGATAGTTCAAAACGTAATTTTAAGTTCATTTGAAGCAGACATCAGATCAAGCCATAGACCTTTTTAGTATAAAATTCCCTCTTTGTGTTTCCCGGATGCGATTGCATGATTGTCCATGATTAATTGCGATTAATCGCAAATTAATTGCACATATTTTATCTGTTCAAAATGTACCTTAAATGGAGATTTGTCAAGTATTTAATCCTCTTATCAACATGGGAGTGGGCAAATATGCTTGCTTTGTGCAAATGTATGTATATATTTATTATTGGAAATCAATTAACAACACAAAACAATGACAAATATTGCCCAGAAACCCTCCCAGGTACTGCATTTAGCATAAAAAATATGCTCAAATCATAACATGGCAAACTGCAGCCCAACAGGCAACAACAGCTGTCAGTGTGTCAGTCTGCTGACTCACTATGACTTGCCCCAAAACTGCATGTGATTATCATAAAGTGGGCATGTCTGTAAAGGGGAGACTCGTGGGTAACCATAGAACCCATTTTCATTCACATAATTTGAGGTCAGAGGTCAAGGGACCGCTTTGAAAAATGCCATGCCACTTTTTCCTGGCCAAGCTAGTATGACATGGTTGGTACCAATGGATTCTTTATGTTTTATAATTTCATATGATGCCAGTATCTTCACTCCAGCTTTAAAACTGAGCCTGCTACAATCCTCAAGAATATTGATTGTTTTAATGCGTTAAAGAAATTAGTGGCATTAAAATGAATTTGCGTTAACGCGTTATTATCGTGTTAACTTTGGCAGCCCTAATATTAACCTTACCTTGAAACATTCTTTATTTAGACTGAACTATTGACCTGTTTGTATTTGAAACATAATGTTATATAAAGGTTTCCAGGGCTTTTTTACTCTTCAAAAGAAACACACGTCTGTCTGTCTGTCTAAACTCTGCTGTCTTACTTCTATTTTCTCTGCTACTTCCCGTATTCATGTATTCAGCTCCTGCATTCAGCAAGGCGCTAATAACCTCCTCACTCTTCCCTCCCTCTATTTTCTCCTCTTCTTTCCATTTGCATCCATCCAGTGGCTCGATCCCCCCTGCTCCCACTCTCTCTCTCTAAGTCAGCCTCACTGTATTCCTCACACGCTGAGGGTAAGCCCAAAAAGCTGTCAGAATATGTTCTGCTGTCAGCGAGATGCCGAGTGGGAGCGCATTAGATATTGGCCTCGGTGTGTCCCTGACAAGAAACAAGCCAATTAAGGAATCCCCCGGCACTGCTTAAGCCCGGTTATGGCAGAGGTCCCTGAGACGAACACTGGTGTGCTAAATCATCATACCTTTTTTATATTAGAGCCTCCGTGGGGAGAAGTGGAGTGATTCTGGATTATTCCCTTTTTTTTTTTCTTTCTTTCTCGCAGCGCTGCCGGCCATCACTCAGCAGCGCGCCTTTAGAGAAGTTTATCTGAGCTATGAAGGACACTGACATACTGATTTCCCTCTCTCTCCTCCTCTCTGTTGTTCAGGGCTCACTCTCAAGGCTAATAGTATTAGGGATGGAGGAAGTACTTTGAGATAAGCCAGGTCTCGTAGTTGCAATCAATTACTGTGGTTAAATATTGCAATAAAAAGATTAAGGATTAGTATTGGGGGAAAGTAAAGAGGCTTGAGAGGGCGTGCAAATGCCTTCGCGCAGTGTGTGAGCGCTTGAATGTGTGTTAGTCATCTTATTCACTCATTATATCCAATCGCTCCCCGACATGGCCTCCTATCTTCCTCTGTCTCTCTCTCTCTCTCTCTCCTTTCAGCCCCGTCTCCCTGCCCCCAAACTCAAAGCCTGAATCTGACGGCAATCCTCTGAAAACTTTCCGAAAACTGACAGACCGATTTGTTCAGAGGACTTTATGTCAACCAGCGGCTGCCTGAGCTTGCTCTTGTTGTATTGGGAGAATGATAAAGAAAGCTGGGTATTATCGTGGTGCATCATCACAAAATAACACAGCGGGAGGCCGCACGATGGATGTCAGAGCTACAGTGGGAAAATCATAAACGATTTGGCATCCAAAACTGTGTGGATAAAATACTTTGCTTCCTTCAGTCTGTCAGTCCCAAGTCTGTTTGTTTCTACTGCGTCCTTCTTAAACAATGCGGAGGGAGAGGTGTCGTTTTTGGATAACAGTGGAGCTTAAGGAATAAGATTCATGAAACATTTTAAGTTATTCCTCCAAAATGTTATTATTTGGAAAATCTACAAACATTACTTGTAACATGAAATACTGACCAATACAGATGCACTGATCCAACTTTTTCAGTCCCGATAACGATAGCGATACCTGGGCTTTGGGTATCGGCTGTTACGAAGTACCGATCCGATACCAGTGTTTAATTAATAAGCTGTATGCCTCAACATGTGCAGGCTGTTCTCAAACACAGACCGTAGCCATATCTACGAAAAGTAATGCACAAAATTAATTCACATGTAATCCACATAATCGTGAACCAAACACGTACTGCTGGACATTCGTCACGTGTTGCACAAAAAACTAAAAAGATAATGAATGTTTTATTTAATGGAATCAATCACTTCTCACTATGACATTGTACTAGACACAATAGCAATTCATAACAGTTTTTCCAATGTTGAAGCCTGTACTGAATTTTGGGGCTTTATGGCAACCATATATAATGAGGGTAAGACACACTCCTTCACCTAACTTCAATGGGAATGGGCAGTACATGCAGGTTTAGCGAAGAGGCCCGTTGTCAGCAGCGTCTGACAAATAGAGGAATAAAACTGCTGATGCATCAGACTTATTTTAAAGTGGACTTTCTTTTAATTGTTGTATTCAATCTCAATTTCATTCAAAATCCTGCATCATATCCACATTACAGGTGACAGTGATGCATGACACAGTAGTTGGCTGCTATTAAAAACAAATCTCCCTTAAACATAGTCTGCACACACACATAAACACACACACTCTGAGACAAATGTCTTGCTCTGAGCTGAGCCCTTGCGAGGCATCGGGGTTGCACAGCCTAATATTTAACTAAGCAGTGTTCTGGCATCAGTAAACCAATGTGCCAGCGTTGCGCTCCCCGCTTACATAACGCTGTGTTTATACGCCCCCGGCAGATCTGACTTATTGGCTGCTTGGGATCTCGGACAATAGATAAAAATAGGATTATTCCCTCCCTTTATGACGGACAACCATCGCTCTTTGTCGCCCAACCTGCCGACGCTCAGTCGCCATTCTGATGTCAATGAGTGAAAACAAAAGGCAACATTAGGCATTCTTAATCCCTTAAAGCTGTTTCATGTAATTTAATAAATAAACTGCTCCCCTCTCGGCTTCACTCTCCCCCCCCGACTCCCACCACTGGGAAATGACTCATGCATATTTCAGCAGTGTGTCTGCCCATTCTGAGTGGAGCTTATTGTGGCTGCATGCAGACGCCAAATCAACCCTCTTTTCCTTCTCTCCTCTCTCCTGTCTCTCCCTCATTCACCCCTCTGACGCCCTGTTCTTCACCACTATTCAGCGTTTCAGAACATGGAGAGACGGACTGAGAATAGAGACACACATCTCTGCCTCGTGAAAACAACCTCTCGACCAACATCTTTTCCAATGAAGAATCAGCTTGGCGTTGGCGTTCTCAAGCACGCACAATTATTAACTTCTCCTGGAGGCAAAAGTTTGCCTCCAGGAGTCCTTGAAAGAAAGCGTATAGATCAATGCTGTTCAATATGCACACATCTAATGAGTAAAACCTTTGAGGGTGAATGTGTTTTCTAACTCTGAGGATATTCCCACATTCGGTAAAGTCATTAACAAACATAACAACAGTCCTCCTGGCATGGTTTCCCCTTGTGGGCCAATTGAAATACGTCTATTTACTTTCCAAGCAGAGCAGGTAAAATAATCAAAAGGCACCTTGCAGTGAAGGCTGGGCATGACCAAGTCGTATGATCGTGTGTGTAAACATCTATTTGCTGCTTTCCAGTGTGCTGGAGATGCCTGGGATGTGGACCTACAGGGAAATGCATGCTAGTGATGGGGGAGACCAAGCAGCACAATTAATTCATTGATTGAAGCGCCTCAGTCTTTTCCTGTAATTTTCACTTTAATGAAAACTATTCCCAAGCAACTGTGATAATCACACACAGGTGTGCCCGTAGCAAGGTATTCACAGTCCAGCATTACTAATGAACTCTTACACTACCCAGACCACTGGAGGATCCACCATGAGCATGTTTTGCCAGACCCAGCGTGCCCCTACTGTACAGGTCACGAACATCGTGGGTGTGTCACTTAGAGTCTCTTGATTTTGGCACTGAAGACTTTCCATCCTCTTAACAATAGAATTTACATTTTGGTCATTTGGCTGACGCTCTTACCCATAATATTTGACAGTGAGTAAGCAGCTGTAGGCCGTCTGTGTCTTGCTCAAGGACACTTCAAAATCGCTGTTGTTGGTAACATGCAGAATGCCACAGTGTCCTGTGTTGTAATGCTGGCAGACCACCACTGTGTACTTGTGGTTAACCTTCCTCTTCTACAAAACCACCCACCTTCCTCCCTTTACAAGGGTTGTTTACTGGCTTTTGATAAAAACTCATCCATAAATATACACCCCAATTTCCACTTCACCTTCAAATTCATATCATACGACCAGCTATATTCCCGGCAAACTCATCATCGGGTAATCATGTTGGAGCAGTTACTGCATATGAAATTATTTTAAGATGTGCATTGGGCAGGACTGACTGACAGCATTTTATATCCAGAACTAGAACCAGTGTGCGACTCTGATAGGCAGCTACATGGTGTGCTGCTGTATCGGCCTGATACCAGGCTGTGTCTAATATGGTGGGGATTGACTTCCTCTTGCTGGCTCCCAGGTAGTGAGGGGGATTTAAACTATTTTACCTCCCCAGATCTTCACACCTTCCCTCAGGCCCTCTCACCTCGATGCCTTAAATATTAATGGTAAATCGGAGGATAGTGGATGAGTGAGGATGGGAGAGGGCTGACAGCTTAATCATGGAGGCAGCAGCCTCCCTCTCTCCTCTTCCTTAACGCTGTGGGCGGCTGTCACCACGACCTACATGATGTAATCACCTCCATAACCCTGATATGGGCCACCAAGGGCCTCGCAGGGAGAGATAGAGAGACAGAAAAGGGCTGGGGGGACCTTAGGGATCTTCCAGCAGAGGATCATTTAAAGTCAAAACCCACGGAGACTTACTCTGGTAAGTCGTAAGGATAGTGGAGGATGGAGGAAACACTGCATAGCTTCAAGAAGAAAGAAAAAAAGACAAAAAGTTGTACTTACTGCTAGGCCTCTCAAACACTTGAACACATCCTCAACAAGAGTAAGAGAGTTACTAGAGCCGTCAGTGCTGCTACTTTCCCCTATTCAGTCCACTTGCTGCTTCTGTTTTTCTGATCATTATCATATCTACACCACAACTTATTTATCTGCTTTTTTCTTTTTACAGATATTGCACTTTCTCACAATAACATTGTCATTATTGCATTCCTGTAAGATAGATAGATCAACCCCTATTTGAAAGTTTGGTTTTCAGCTAGCTAATATGCTATGCTATATGTTGCCGGAACTGCTAGTAAATGTTAAAAACTTTGAGCCCTCAGCTTTTTAGGAGAACATCATGTTCTGGCTTTGCAGTGACAAAAATGTGTAAAAATAGTTGATTTTCACTGATTTCTTTTTATATTTTGGATAGATTTCGAATATGTTCAGATTATTGGCACTACAGAATCCATCTTGCTTTAGATGATGTAAACAGGATGTGTGACGTTGCCACCTCAGGCCTGTTTTATTAACTTAGGTTGGATTAGCCGATTAGACTGTAATCAGGCCGTTAAATAGGTGTTATCAGTGCTTATAAGCCTCATAGGTGTGGGTCAGAAGGAGCCTGCTACACCCACTAGTAGGTTTTATCATCTATTCATATGATCGATCACCGAAAGAAGGAATAAAAGAAGACGACAGCGACGTCTAGCGACCGTAGTAATTATGACAGGATCAGAAGCGGAAGTCAGGCGCTATAGTATGGACAGCGTGAAACCCATATGGTCCATGGACATACAGTATATGTCTTTGTGTTCACAAGTTTTAAGTTTCACTTTCACATTTGAAACATAGTAATTTTAAACGAAAACATGATGTTTTTACTTTGAGCAATTGGTTTTGTTGCCTAAACCTAAAGAAGCCATTTTGTTTGTGTTAAGAACGCAAGGTTTCATTCAGTTTTCCATGTTAGAAAGTGTTGCTTTTAAGTTTCGCTTTCACTTTTACAACATAGTAGGCCTCTATTAACCCAGATCTATGGAGCTTATAGCAATAATGCCTTTTTAATGGCTTGTTAACAGTCGAATCGGGTGTTGGGTGATATTTTATCATACAAACAATACATTTGGGTGAATGGCGCTTTAGCTACTAACAATTTCTGCTCACACTGTACTGCTTACAGAAAAAATTCTAAACATGATTTTTCTCCTCAGCAGACTTACTTATTAATCTCTATTATGTCATGAGAGATCACAACTGATAAGATATGACACAGATCGAAATTGCTACCACAAGCAGTAACCTCATTGAATAAAGCACTTGACATTTTGAAAGACACTACATAAAAGAAGGTTAAAGCCCCAGGCATTTTCCTGACAGTAAAATAGACAATAAAATGGATTGGTTACCCTTATATCCTGGGAAAATGGGGAGTTAAACACGCTCAAACAAGGACTGAACATAGTCAGAGTTGTATGGACACATTTGTATAGCCTTTGCCTCTATCGCGTAATCAGTCTCCATCTTAAATGGACAAAACCAGGACAATGGAGGTGAACAAAGAGATGGAAGTCGGCCAATTCTGCATTTGTTGCTCACTATATAACGAGAAAACATTTTCAATCGGTCCCTAGGGTATCCTGACAGCACAGAGAGGTTTTGATGCAACATGAAGGTTTTGATCTGAGGATGTTACAGTTTGGTGTCAGCACATCTATATTTCATTATTATGATACCTTCAGTTTGGCACTTGCGGCCGTTTCCAAAGTTTTTATTTTCAGCCGGAAAATATACTGTTGAGGAGCTGGAGGCACTTTCTGCCAGAACAAAATGGGAATACCCTTTTGGGTAGTTGACTGGCCAAAATACAGAATAAGGTACAGGACATGCAGTTTCTCTAGTAAGTGAGAGGCAAACAGAGGTGAAATGGAGACTTGAACACCACGTTTTTGCAGTTAGCTTTGTGAGCATGGGCTGGACTGATGGCCATTCTATAAGCTTTCCTTTAGCATTTAAATAGTCAGTAAAATATTTCTGTGTCCCTAAAGGGACACAAACAATTGTAGGGGAAATTGAACAGCATAAGGGAAGCTTCCTTCAAGACCTTGGCTCATTATCTGTCTCCAAATTACAGTATTTCCTATGTGGATAAAGGGGTCTGAACAAAAACAAGGATGTGAATACGAAACAGATCACTGCTACCCGTTCTGACCTGTTACAATCTATATAATTGATCTCATTGATGCAGAAATGGCCATGCATTTTGAACAAGGCACACTGGACAGTAAGACCGAAGACAATAATCGGGGAGAAGAGTTGCCCTCCTTACCCCGTTTATAGGATACGTCTTCCATCCAAGCTCTCCAAGCACAGACGTCGTATCCAGCAGCACAACTGAAATGGGAAAAAGAGACGAGAGGAAAATACAACCATTAGCAATCTGTCAACACACAAAAAGTCCTATTTTCACACTGGAAATTGAAATATCAGTCATAAACGTGTCCATTTAGACATTTTTTTGTATTAACAGGAATGAGTTTCTCGGATGAATATTTATGAGCGCAGCGGCGTATATAGTGGGAGCAACACTTTTGCCACTTGTGACACAATTTGGGGACTGATGGATTACAGTCAGATTGCTGTCAACAGTCCATTCCCTCCCCTGCCTTCGCTTTCTCCCATCACTAACAACAATATGCTCTTCTTCTGCCTATGACTGAGCCTCTTCAAGAAATATAATCAGGGATAGATCCATCCTCAACTTTTCTTATGCCATGAGAATATGTGTTTCATTTTGCTAAATATTAAATACGGTTTTTAGGTATGTAAATTAGAGCCTTGGGATTGCATTTTCCCAGAGATTAATATATTAATCTGTGCAGCATAATAATATCATTGTCAGTTGACTCTAACCTTCCAGGTAGAGTTAAAAAGCAAAGCAATTTTACCCTGGGAAAAATTGCCATCCTTGACAATATTTTGTCTTGTTCTCAAGGACAGTAGATTTAATAATTCAAGAGGAAAGTGTCTCTCCCAGCGACAAGTGATCTACAGTGAAAAGGAGCAGACATGGCTTCCTGAATTTACCT
The DNA here is from genome assembly GCA_916701645.2 of Sebastolobus alascanus. Taxonomy (NCBI): domain Eukaryota; kingdom Metazoa; phylum Chordata; class Actinopteri; order Perciformes; family Sebastidae; genus Sebastolobus; species Sebastolobus alascanus. Next base: position 331,275 of record CAKAOJ020000180.1, read on the forward strand.
TCAGTGTGATGCTAGCACGACGCCACTAAATTAAAAAAATGCTTTTACCTACACTTGCGACGACATTAGGGAATAGACAGTAGATATTTCATTTTCACAATCCATAAATATTACATGGAGCCCGTCCAGTCACCTTGTCAAATGTGCCAAATGCACAGTATGTGTGAAAATAAAGTTAGGTCCTAATTATGTGTAGATGCACTGCATCATGAAGTGGGTATAAGAAAGCAATTGGTATTCAGGGAGAGAGTGATAGCTGGCAGAAAAACAACACTAGACTCGAGAGGCTTGGTGAAAGCCAATCATTTCTCTCACACGCTATGAGTCATCAAAAATCAGTCGCCAAAAATCTCATCTTTAAACTCGTCCTTGAGCAGCCATTGACTTAGATCTTAAATGTCAAGCTGTGGATCCCACACGCTTTATAGTGACACTGATTTCTGACAAATCAGAGTGTATTCTTCTACTTGGATAACGACAGAGTTTTAAGAGTCAGTCAGTCACGAATGTCCACTTAGAGCTCTGTAAGTGGTCCTTGGGAGGCTCATTATGCCAACACAAATTTCTATCAGTGACAATAATTCCTGAATAAATCTCCATTAACATCATTGCTTTGGGATAGATAGTTATTACAGCTGAATGTGCATCAAAGGAGGTAGTAGTTTCAATTCTTTGGTATTGTCATTTGCGAATTACAATGTCAAGGCAGAAGAAAAGTGATATTTATATATGTGAATGTACTCTGACAAGATCAAGGCAAGCATAAAGGGAGAAGGGACATTTCTGAATGTGCCTCTTCTCCAGTTATGAGCCAGTAAACCTCTGATGGAGCGTGGTTGACAGAGATTGTCCAAGCATCTGCTCACTGAGGTTTTCATTGTGTGTGCATGTATGCGTCTGTCATACACAACTAAATGCTCCTCTACTTCCACTCGTCTCCCAGAGAGCTGCTACAGGACACGCTGCAGTGACACAATGTAACACCTGTTTTGGATCGAGCCAAACGGATGTAACACGTCATCCAAGAGTTAAGAAAATGATTTCTTATGCTAATAAGAACATATGAATATGCTTTTTGATGGTAACATTGTAAAATATCATACAACTAATAATGAATTGCTGCTGCCATAATTCTAATTTTAAAAAGGATGTTTCTTTCAGTGGGATAGAGGGACTCATATCGGTCTTTCATGGAGTTCCAGCTACAGCAAAATGAGGAATTGTTGAAATTCATTATAATTTTTGAATCCATAAAAAATATCCAAATTAAGGAAAGCCTTAAAGCAGCATTAAGTTACTTTTGGGCCACTGGGGGCAGCGGAACAAGCAGTAAACATTGACATATCATCACCTTCTAAGTTAATGTGGCAAACTTGTTAGCAAACAGTAGCCTATTTATACATATAGTAAATATTAAGCAACATTAGCATTCATTTGGATTCGTGTTTCTGGCCACCCACTGAATGTAAGTCCAGTATTCACTCTCTTTTAGATCTATTTTTGGTCTCCACCAGCTCCTGAGACTTTAGCCACTAGTATATACAACCTACTCCTCTACGTTCACCAGATAGTCGCTAATTGTTTCTGTCTGCTGTTTGGTGCTGAGCAGGTCGTCTATAATGAGATTTTTAGAGCTTTTTTGCCTGCTGGAAATGGGTTGATGAGATCAGTAAAAGTGAATCAAAACAGTATAGTTGCCAAAGAACATTTAATCCATTGTTAATATAGAATATTGATTAGGGCAGCTTCAATTAGATTAACTGTTTTAATCTGTTTCAGGTCATATACAGTATGTGAATATGTGAATCAGTGTATATACAGTATATATAGTATGTTTGACAAAACCTAAATGTTAAATCCTTATTTTACTACTTAGCACACATTTCTATGCACTCTGGTCTCATTGCCTCACCAACCAAAAATCCATTGACATATGCAAGGAGAGGTAAAAGCAATGAGCTGCTGAGGTCACGTTAATGGAGTGGGAACTCCTAGTGTGCCAGAAAATGTATTCTGAAACATAATGGCTATATGTGCTTCCTGGAACCTGGGTTAACTTATAAGTGAGGTTTTTCAGGAGAGAGAAATGTGTTGTCCCTAAGATTTCAAGCTAGCATTATAGAAATGTCATCTGTAAAAATCCATACTGTGTGCATGACTGACAGCTGGGGATTGGTAAAATCAGATTCCCTGAGCAAAAGAGAGGACACAGGGAAAGAGACAGACACGCTGTGCAGCAAGAGAGAGTGAGACAAGTTCATACAGTATTTGACAGTTTACTGGTCATATCTAAGGCTTGACCTAAATGCATTTTGATCAATACCAATATGTTTTGATTAGGGTTTCTGATGAATATTATTATATTTAATGGCTGTAAATTCCTCCATTTTCAGAATGCATTTCCCCAGAATTTTATTACTTTTTGGGTCGACCTCTGAAACAACATTTAGACAATCATGGTGGGACACAAAAATGCCATAGAGGGGAATTGCTGTGAACCTTCAGCGCTTCACAAATCCCATCAGTAAGACCAACATAAAACATTTTACTCCTCTTATTACCTCCGCCAAGGAGGTTATGTTTTCGGTTCAGTTTGTCTGTCTGTCTGTCAACAGGATTACGGAAAAACTACTGCCCAATTTTCCTGAAACTTGGTGGAAGGGGGTAGCATGGTCCAAGGAAGAACCCATTAATTAAAGAGGAACTATTGTACTTTTGTGCTTTTTCCTTTCCTTTAGTGTGTTATATCATTTTTTTGTGCATGTAAAAGGTCTGCAAAGTCACAAAGCCAAGAGTCCACGCCAAAGGAGTTACTCTCCCCCACAGAAAAACTGCTCCTGAACTGCCTGAAACTCTCTGAAACGCCTCGCTTGAAGTCCTGCCTTTTCTTCCGTAACATGATGATGTCACCAAGTAACACATTTGCATAATACCTGCCTAGCGGCTAGTTTGACACGCCTTCAAAAAAAAGTTAGTTAGAGTGGAGCTGGAGCGGAGTCTATACATTAACGTATTTAAACATGTTCTAGTAGAAACCAAAAATACAAGTATGCACCTGGAAATGAGCATAATAGGTCCTCTTTAAATTTTGGAGCAGATCCAAATCATGGGCGGATACACAAATTACTTTTTGATTTCGTTAACATTGCAAGATGAGACATTTGGCCTTGGCGGAGGTCTGCACGCTCCGAGTGCCCTTCTAGTTTTTTGTTGAGGAAGTCTGAGTTTCAGTAGGTAGAGTTTTTCTCTTTATCAGACTATCATGACATTAACTGCTCATGCTACCCAGTTCTTCCTCTGTTTAGACAAATTGAAAGCATTAAGTAAATCAAATCATGTACACCAGATGGTATTTCATACTAAAAGCAAACGCAAAGCATTCAATGAATCCTGTTGTGTTATATCTATCTGAGCTAAATCGGAGAAAATGGACATTGATTTATATGAAAACGAAGCAGATTTTTCTATTAATTGACCATCCTGTCCAACACAGCAAGGGGAAGGCTCCATGCGGATCTTTTCATACTCTTCTTCCAATCTTGTCCTCTCTGCTCTGCTGGCTTAATTTAATATTTCCTCCGTGTTGGCTGGTTTTGGATCAGTTCCAGTGTCTTTTTCTGCCCACCAATGCCGGATCTGTGCCATGTCAGTGCCAGTGCCAGGCTGGAGGACTAGCTGGCAATGCCAATGGTGTTAATGGACACCATTAGGCTACTGTGGGCAGGTAAGCAGCACAGCCTCTGAAGGACGGCCTAATTGCTGAGAATTGGCCGTGTCGCTCACTGCAGTGAGAAGTTTCACACTTCACTTTGCCATAAATAAAGAACAGCTGATGTACATTAGGAGATAGTATGGAGAAATATCCAGCAGGGAACATTGCACTGTTGGGTCAAAACCTTTTGTTTCGAACTATATAAGAGCTAAGAAAAATAGTCTTGATGGGGAAGTTGTACAGTATGAGGTGTATATTTGAAACAGCTGTTGCAAAACTTGTACAACACACCATACTGTATATTGAAGTGTGACAGTAAATAGGTGCCTGATTGGTACAAAAGACAATTCATGCTTTGGAATGAAACACCTCTGGTGTGTTGACCATAAACTGTATATAAGAAGTCGATGTTTTCACCGTGACGTCACTGTGACGTCACCCATTGGTTTGTGGACTGCCGTTTTGAAGCTTCTAGTTCACCATTTTGGTTTTTGGCCACTGCTATCTTGGTTTTGTGCGACAAAAGAGGATGGAGCTAGGGTGGAAATACAACTGAACGATGAATAAGACATTCTTAGGCGACCAAAATGTTACAATTAACTTTCATGAACTGAAAACACACTGTGAAAGGGTTAAAATTATAAGACGAAAACACAGACAACTCCCAGACCGGACAACGCGGTGGTAGCGACCTGTCAAACACAAGGTAGCATTCTGTATTCAATAGACCATAAAGCATACCCTGCTTTATGGTCTATTTGACTCTAAATGGGACCATAATTTACTAATGAACATCATGCTGTATTGAAGAAGACTTGAAACTAGCGATTGAGACCATAAACTCATGTTTACAATGTTTACTGAGGTAATAAATCAAGTGAGAAGTAGGGTCATTTTCTCATAGACTTCTATACAATCAGACTTCTTTTTACAACCAGAGGAGTCGCCCCCTGCTGGCTATTAGAAAGAATGCAAGTTTAAGGCACTTCAGCATTGGCTTCACTTCTCAAAACCGTAGGTTGCCAACTGGTGTGCATGTGTGTTCATGTGCACATGTTAGTACAAATTTGCATGTGTGTGCACTTTTACTTGACCGTGTGTGTGTATTCTGGTTTGGGTAAATGTCTACTGAGCAGTGTACAGTAAAACTGCCTGCGTGTACATAACCATCCATCCTCTCTCTCTCTCTCTCTCTCTCTCTCTTTCTCTCTCTCTCTCTCTCTATCCCTCCATAGAGTTATCTTTCAGCGAGGCACCCACAGACCCTGCCAGGAGCTGAGGGTCCTTTGGGACTTCCACTGGTTCGATATAAATAGAACACGAGCTGGCCGACTCATAAATATATGGAGCTCCAGTAGAATGATGACATCTCCTGTCTGGCCTACAGCCTTCTCAGGCCACACAAACACCTGAAAATAACTACAGCCCAAACAAAAGACCCAAAGGCATGCAGTCTCAACCACTGTTACATCATGCAAATTAGAACTCGGAGCGGTTTGAGTATTCAGACAACAGTGATACCGGCTGTCTACAGGTGTGTACATCTTCATCTAGTCATGCATTTGCTTATAGCAGCACACTGGTTTCTGTTGTGGTGAAAGATTAATGAAACATTTTTTTGTAGGCAGTAGAATTCTTCTTTTCTCCTATGGTTCAAAAAGCAAAGCAAGCCTAACCTCTCAACAAAAGCTTTTAATTTGTAAGCTCCCTACGTACCCATTCCGGTAAACAGCAAGAAAGACAAACAACAGCATTTGATGAACAGAGACTCGTGAAAATTGATTTTGGTGAGTATTTAAGTGAGGATTGCACACTGTCATTTAGCGGTGTAAACAAAGCGATGGGCTCTCAACAGAGGGGGATGATATGCTGTGAAATGGAAGACTATCCATAGCAGAGGCAACCTGACAGGCATGACACGATTTTCAACACGCTCTCCACACCCCACCAAGATCAAACAATCAACAACGTAATACATGGCAGCAGAGCAAATCTTCGAATGTGGTTGATTAGATCTGATATAGGCTGTAAGTGTTTTTAAATGAGACATTAGTGAAGGGGATTCATGCCAATATCATGTGAATCAGCCATTCAACACTGAAGTACTGCTGCTACAATGTCGAATATAAGCATGTTGCAATTCTGACCACACCTCAATCTGTGATGTCACTGATTAGGGCGGAGCTAGAAGTGCCCACAGAGTGCAACAGCAGTGTTCTATGGACAAGCTTCAAATCACCCTTTATATACAATATATATATATACCCACAGAGTAGGGGAGAACGAGGTTGGCCGTCACACTTTTTACTTTAATTTGAATCCCTCAGAAACTGTAATAGATTCCCTTTCAATGTGTAATTGAAGCCTAAAGGTAGGAATGGAGTGACCTTACTCTGCTTATGGTTATTCTGTTCAAAAGATAAGGACTTTCAAATGTGTCTTGTGCACTATTGACAACTATCCCCATTGTGGGGTTGGTTTTCACACACTATATGGGGTTGTCCCTATGTTATTTTAATGGGGAAAAATTTAATTTAATGGAGGCAATCTTAAAAATTAATTAAATTTGTTTTAACTTCATTTGAAACCTAACATCTCCAGCATCAAGAGAATATAAACAGGAAAAATCATCCCTCCAAGTGCATTTTTTGTTATCCTTGTAGGCCTATAATAACACTCAACTCAACTCCTTTTGTCAGTCACTCACCATGAGTTACATGGAAAGAGATTGTGACAAGTATCCCCAACTGGGATTTTTTTCTGCTCGCAACTAAGCTAACAATCACATGTGTTGTAGCCTAGCTAAGAAAACAAAACCTAGCTAAACTAGCTCTCCCTTCATTCCTTTTTAATGGTAATGTTTTTTTGTTATTATAAACCCATTGTGTAGAAGCACAGAAGAGCTGGATATTTACATTTTGACATGAAAAACACTAAAAGTCCTCTCACCTCAATGTCCAGTGTTTAATCTTGAAATGACACTGTGAGTGACCTCTGACCCCAAATCTGAAAATGTCAGTATCAACATTTTTAACAGCGCCCTCTAGGGAGTGGGATCTAATGAATGTGACAACCAACCCTTGTGACAGCCGATCCTGTTCTCCCTTTTCTCTAACTTTTTAAAACTTATTTTTCAAGAATTGCATACAACGTACAAATCTTTTTTTTGCACATATTTAATTTATTAAAACACTTACTTGCAGATACTTCACAATGTTCCCATAACATTTCTGACCCTTTTTCAAAGCATGCCACAAGTTTGTAAAGTGATTTCCTACTATGCAGGATGCTATTGTTTTCGCAAGTACAATAAATGCACAACTGTAATCAACTCCCTGTCACATGATACCACATGATAAAATTTATATTTTTATCATTTTATATTTTTCATAAACTTTAAAAGTTATTGGGGTTTGCGTTCAGTTACTTAAAGGACCAGTATGTTACATTCAGGGGGATCTATTGGCAGAAATGGAATATAAAATTAAAGGGGACCTATTATGCGTTTGTGCTTTTCCTCTTTCCTTTAGTGTGTTATATAGTTTTTTGTGCATGTAAAAGGTCTGCAAAGTTACAAAGCCCGAAGTCCACGCCAAAATGAGTTACTCTCCCCGACAGAAACACTGCTCCTGAACTGCCTTGATTGAAGTCCCGCCTTTTCTTCTGTAATGTGGTGATGTCACCAAGTAACACATTTGCACAATACCTGCCTAGCAGCTAGTTTGGCTAGTTAGAACGGAGTCCGAAGAGTTTGACTCAGTTGACCAATCACAACAGAGGGACAGCTGACCAATCAGAGTGGGCAACCTCACTGTCAAATGCTGCCAGATCCTACACACTGCACCTTTAAAGGCCCTGCACACCTACACAGGTGTTTTCACTTTTTTAGGCTAATTGGACTTCTGCTCACGTTGAAGTTGGGTGGAGCTATGCTGAGAATTACATACTGTAAGTCTCCAAACACTGTCAAGCTCAGTCTCTGCACGTCCTCACAGTCCTCAGAGGAGGTCTAATAAGGCAAAAACACCTGTGTGGGTGTGCACCTTCAAAGTAGAATATCAGTCTGCGTTTTGCATAATGGTCACCATTAATATACTGCATATGCAGGTAAACACATACGACTTGCAGGCTAAGATATGCACCACCACCAACAGCACGGTCCATTTAATGCCAAAGCTTATTCATAAAAATGACATTTCAAGGAGTTATTATCCTCAAGTGTAAAGTATGAAGTGGACGTTGCTCACCAGGTGGCCATAAAGCTCACATACAGTACACTTAACAGTCATTATCTTAATGCAGGAACGCCTCTGAGGAGGCTGAGTCCTGACAAAATGAACAGTCTCCAGCCTGGAGTCATCTCAGTCTCTCTAGGCAGGGGACCTTCTTGGAAACAGCTTTTATTACATGTAGCTGCATGTGCTCCACTTAGGTAGAAACAACTTTCACTTGGATAAAAGTACATTTTACAGCCCTAACATAGCTTACCAGTACACGCATATCTGTGGACAAAATATGAAGACGAATCTGAAGAATCTCCCAGTGTTATAAGAATCCACGTCCACACATGGCCGCAGCACACGAACACACACTGTGGCTCGCGAGTCAAAGGTGCAGCGTTAACATTTTTCGCAGCTCCTCTGGATTGACTGATTGATTGATTTTCCCTGACAGCACACTGCTGGTGAATATCTGCTTCATCTGCAGCAGTGATGGTGATCTTGCTGCTCTGCGGGGAGGTGCCAGTGAGAGCAAAAGCTTCAATCGGCCATCCGCATAAATCAATGCAAAAAGCTGCGTTATTTTGATGATGATTTCTTAGCGATGATTTCCTTTTGTCTTGCAATCTATAACCGTAAGCAGCCCGGCCGACAGTTTCCTCTCATGTGTTGCTGACTGGCTTCAAACTTTCAAAGATCCAGCAGTGTGCATTTGACCAACAAAAACAACATTCACATGTGGCGCTTTGATCTGACTCATCCATTCCCAACGATGGATTGCTTTCTTGATTTTTCATGACTGAATCTCTCTGTCAGGAAAAAAAAACAATCTCAACAATGTCAGAAGTGTGGAACAAAGACATCATCTCCCGATTTACTGGGTGTGAGCAATCTTCTGCTTGGGAAAAATCTACAAGGGCTCAAGAAATCAGGTTTACGAAATGAGATTTGTGAATGTTCATTATAATAAATATAGCTGCTGCTGACTTCACAGGGGAGGAAAATGGGGGAAAAAAAAGACTAATAAAAGTAAAGATGATGGGAAATCTTCTGATGGGGGAAACGGGCTTGTTCAAACTTGGCAGTGAGTGAGTAAAGCTTTGTTAATAACTGTCTGCAATCCCAGTTGGGTTGATGCGAGGGATTATCTGATGTGTTGCTGTGAGAGGAGGCACACAGGCGAGAAGCAAAAGGTGATTGGTTTTCATTGTTCTCCTAACAGCTGACATCTCGCCCAATTTTGTCTGTGAAATCCCCAATCTTTTGAGTTCTGTTTGTTCGTCTTCAGACGCATCAAACTACACTAAAACGCCTCCGTGTAATAGTGTTGTCCCCAGTCTACCTTCATAACACTGTGTGTCCTGTAGCTGAGCAGGAAAAACAGTGTTTTCCTTTTCACGGTCATGATGTGGCTGGATCTGAATTGTCCTCAACAAGCCACCGTACGCAGCAGGGACCTGAAATTATTCTGGCTGAGTCAAAAGCAAAACATTGAGAAAGAAGCGTGAGAAACATTTACGCTTCAGCAACTAATGAGACACTTTCCTTTGTCATTGGAGTTATTATCAGCTTTTCTATTCCGAGCTGCACCGCTCTGTGGTCGACAACGACTTGCGATTGTGCCACTGAGGTCCCAGATCAGTCAATATGAGAGACTAAAGTACAGCAGAAAGCAGACATCAGTTCAATCATTCAATCTGTGGCAGAGAAAAACACAGAGTGAGGCTGTTATGTAGCAGCTGTCTGGGAGGACAGGGAGCAGCATCGCTCTTATTGAACTGAGAGAACAATAAAATATAACCTTGGGGGGCAGATCCCGCTGTGTCCCGCACAATCAATAAGACTATTTTAAACCCCAATGATGCTGCAGCTGCCTGTGTGTGTGTGCACATGGAGGAACACATACACAAAAAGCGTGTGACCATGCATACCCACACACACACACACACGCACACGCAAGCATCATATAAAAAGGCAGGTGGAGTGCAAGCTAATGCACAAGAAGCGCACATGCAGGAGCAAAGCCCTATGTGTGCAGTGACACTTTCACACTGTATCCACACCACATACATCAAGAGCAACATAAAGTGCACACACAAGTACATTTACACATGCACACACTCTGACGGAATAAGTGGATCTTTGGCAGCTCAGTGCCTTTTACTGTGTGTCTAAAATATCCTGCAACACCCACAAAACACAAAACATACACACTCAAACTGTGCACACACATTCTCACTCTGTCACCCACTTAATGATTCAATCTGTGGCTGCTCTGCTGTCTACAGTCTGTGTGTGTGTGTGTGTGTGTGTGTGTGTGTGTGTGTGTGTGTGAGTGTGTTATGCAGAATATGTAATTAAAGCAGCCTCAGGGTTGTCACTTCAGCAGCTGATTTCCATAAAAACAGTATTTCATTTTATTATCTGATTCAGCGTTGGGATAAAAACAGAGCTGAGGCAATCCATTGAACTCTCCTGGGAAATAATAAACTTTAAGTCTGAATCCCACGGTGCATTTATGTGCAAACAGAAGGCTTAATTCGAGATTGTTAAAACAGTAATTATAGGCTATATTTTATATTTTATTTCACAAATAAAACAAAGAGGATAGATATAGACAAAGGCAGAAAAGTTCTCTATTTTTGCGCACTACTTGCATGAATGTTAGTGGTGCGGGATCTTTTCTCAGTGATGGTTCACTGCTGGGATGTTATCAGTTTATTGGTTTAACTACTTACTTTTGTGGATTAATGGTTCTTACAGTGATAACAGTGCGGTATGTATCCCACACAGTGTCCACAGTGAACATGTTTGAAATGAGGGATTAAGTGGGAAAGCACAGCAAGAGTTGGCTAAATAAATTGGCAGTATAGAGGATAAACAAGTTCAGGTATCTGAGGAGTGAATCATTGAACTCACCTTGGTTGCAGAGGCTGAAGCGAGTGAGGACAATTCCAAGAAAGAGTGAAACGAGGAAAAATCTGTTTCCAAAACTCATGTCTGCTGCAACATTTATCACCGGCTTTATATGAGGTACTTCTAGCGGAGAGGTAACGTGGTCAGAGAAGGGGGAAAAAAAGCGCGGCTGGATCCTCAACAAGCACCGATCCACTCACTGGTCCTTACATTCGGTCCCGGTAAGAGAGAAGTGCCGGGTGACGGAACAAAAGGAGATCCATCCCTTTACCTGGAGGCAGCGGCGATGGGCGCGGAACGGACAGATTTTGGATAAAGTGGCGAAAATATTGAAAGTGAAATCGAAATTGTTCAGACAGGTGAGGAACACCTATAGCTCCTAACAACTTTGCATAATTCCCACGGACTTCAGTTGCCGATATTGCAAGGTTTCAAAGACACTCTTTATCAATCTAGCGCGTCTCCGGAGCGCACAGGGTCGTGACGGACTTTAGAGATCCTGTTGGACGGACTGGCAGCTCCGTGTCTGCAGCCCGGTCCGCTGCAGCAGCCACACGGGGGAAGGTGAACGGAGGAGTGATGGGATGCAGTGGAGGAGCAGCTGAAGCGGCGGCTACACTGGGAGACTGTGCGCATCTGTGCAGGATGCTCGGCACTAGAGGGGGTTAGCTGACAAGGCTGTGGCTTGTGTGCGCGCCTGTGTGTGTGTGTGTGTGTGTGTGTGGTATCTCATTGGTTCAAGTGCAGGGCTTTCCAAATGTCTCCACAAGGACCTCAGAATGGTAAAATAGAGCTGTGATGTGACTTTGACCGTCACCCGGTGAACTCCATGTGAGATAACATGCTGTTAGTGCCTGTTACTGTGTGAAGCCAAATGTTTCCAGGATGGTAACATATGGAGGTTATTATACGTGTCTCGGGGAATTAAATAACAATTTAAACTGTACTTGAAATCAATGACCAATGAAACTTAATAAAATGCATTCATTCTTGTTTTAATATTTAATTTTGACCCCTTTATAAAATCAGTGTGTCTATTAAAATACAGGTTTATGCAGGGAGACATACAGTAGCCTCTTTTATCAGCAGTTAAAGGGAAGACACATCTAAATCAGACAGACTGTGGTGATGATGTCACCTGGAGACAAATTCTGGGACTTCCCCATGGACAGTGAATAATAGAAATTTCCATTGGCAGCACAGTGATTTATTGGGATATGGACACATTTTTGATTCGCAGCCTGGAAGTGCTGCATGCAAATAAACAGAATGAGTCTACAGTCAATAAATTCAGTGTGAACTGTCCAACTGAAAACGTGTCATCCGATGAATCCCTCACTTAAAGTCATAATGCACTGATTTCCTGCTTAGGGACACTGATTTGATCACATTTTTTTCGTAGTCATTGTAATATATTTTTTTAAATATTTTTTTTGATGGAGTGAGTAAGGGTCTGAATACAATATTCAACATGATACACATAGTACTCTTTTCTTCAAGAAATCAAATGTCAATGAAATAAAATTTTTGAGAATTTCCCCGATCTCAGTAGAAACTCTATTTCCAAGGTCAAACATTTCTGTTATCCATTATTTCAATTGTAAATACTTAAAAAAAAATATATGTATGCCTTATTTTAGCTTATATTTATTATTTTGCTCCTGAAATGAAAGTGCTGAATTCTGTTTTATAATGTCCAATAATTTCTGAATTCCACTGTTTATACACATCTATAGATGGGCGTTTTGAATAGTTCTGGGTGATGGGTTATTCCAAAGGTGTACAGTATATGTTTGGGTATTTACATTTCTTGACCCAGTATTGAAAAGAATTTTTTTTTTACAAAAAATACTGTTTTAATTTTTTTACTTGGCAAAAAGAGCTACAAGTAAGCTATTAGGTTTTAACTGATGAAGTCATTGGAATAACCTAATTTATTTTTTAGGGTGGATTTTCTACTTCAATCGAGAACCATCAGGTATAATGATATTGACATCTGAAAACTCCAAATAATTTTGAGAACAATGGTGTTATGATGTTATCTCCTGAAAGAAAAAGTATTATTTTACAGATAGTAACTAGTCAACCAACAGTGCTGATGTGGAACAGCCATCCAATGTTCAACACGTGTATACAAGAAACTTTGTCTCAGAGGAAGTGTATCTCCATATAAACCCATTTGCAGTGCACCAGTGAGCTGCTCTGCTTGCCAAGCGGCCAATGTCAGCCAAGATTAGGGAAGGTCTTCTTCTCATCTTCATGGACGTCTCATCGAGCGAGTAAGCAAACCCTCCCCAACCTGACCGGGTTAAACAAAGCAACGCTGGCTGCTGTGATGAGACCCAGTCAATCAGGACATATAGGAACAGCTTCCTGTCAGCACAGAGGAGGTAAATACATCAACATCACAACCCGTCACCACCACTTAGCTCCCAGCCAATCACCAAACAATGCAGAGAAGCCGCCAACTGACTACAGACTTTGTGCGGCGCAACGTGCAAACACATTGGAGGACGGAGGGTTGTAGAGTAGAATACATTGACCACAGCGGCCTGTTTGTGTCTGTTGTAGCTGGAGGGAGGGCGCACACAAATGGATCAAGCTATTAACGTCAGCGGGCAGATGCATTGCAGCTATAAAAAGATGGCTAAATGTAGAAATTTTAGACTGGTGGCAACAGAGTGTGTACTAGATTTGTCATTGATGGGGACACAGAATTAAATATTCTAAGCACTTTCACACTTGCCACTACTTTGGGCCTTTATACCTCAACAGCAACCTATTACATGTCAGCAAATAGTTGCCTGGAATTCTTTATTTTCACTATATTGGTTATAAGTACATCAACTTATTCTTTTACTGCAACCTTGGCCACTATTATTTCCAATATGAATACATGATCTACTAGTTCTTATGCTATTACTTCTAATACTACTTCTAAAAATACAAAATAGAACATATTACTGATGACGTTAATCATCTCTCATCCCTGTAGAGGGTGATAACTGAGAATGATGAGTAAAAAAAGGACAAACTGTTGAGAAGAGGTCCTCTAATGCCCCCTCCGCTGCAATGATTTGGTTTCCTTTGCTGTAATGTTGGTCAATGAGGTGTGACTGTAGTGTACAGGGGGCCTAACTGTGAGCTATGATTCCCCGCGTCCAGAGAGAACAAGCTCCGTCCATCTGTACTCATCACAAGCAAAGAACTGGAACGAGACCGCATCAGCACAACTGACAGTGACAATGAGACTTTATTACTCTAATAGCTTCACTAATGTCCTCATCACAATGAAGTACCAGCCCATACAGAACTGAACCCACATGAATCCAAACTGTTAAAGACTGAGGCCTAAAGGAACATTTTCACCCCAAATGCCTCTAACACTGGTAATAGGAGCCATTTATTTTATTCTTTTTCTGGGGCTATTGCAGCATGGTGATTGGTGGTGTATTTTTGGCTCTATGGCAATATTGGTGGCATTAGGTTGGTTGGTTGGTCCAACACTTTAGTCCAGGCTGAATTACCTCAACAATTATTGGATAGATTGCCCTGAAATTTTGTACTGACATTCATGTTCCCCAGAGGATGAATCCTAATGGCTTTGGTGATCCCCTTTCCTCTATAAGGTTGAAGTTTGTGGTTTTACAGGAGCTATATTTAGTATGTTTGAGGTAGAAGCTTACATTCTATGGGTGCTAGTACATTCAGGGCATAAGCATGTTCATACATATATATCTATAAAGATCAGGCAATATAAGTTTTATTAAAATTGAATTTATGAAGTAATTTTAACGTTAATTTCAAACAAGTCCTAGTTGTTACTACTACAAAGAACCATACAGCAATTCAGTGCTGTCCACTATAACTCTAATGGATAAAGCAATAATAAAATAATGTGATTGCGGTGAAGCAAGAATGCATCTCAGCAGCGTCTGGGGTGTCTTTCTGTAAAATATGCAATGAAACCTGCATCACATTGAACAGAGCTGCTCACATATCTATAATAATTTAATTAGTAAGGGTTTAATTAAGAGTTTTAGCTTTTTAAGTGATGTCTAAGGGGGTACTGACATTAATACAATTCTGTGGGAATCCATAAAAATGTTTTAGTCTGAAAGAAAAATTGTCAATTTAAAAAATAATGAATATCTCAGCTGAATAACAGCATTGGTATTCAGCATCAGACGCCCAATTTAGCCCAACTCTCCAGTTCAAGCCAAGTAAAGATACAGTAATTAAACATGGCTGTGAAGCGGTGCTGTCTAAGGACTTATAGAGCTATTAAATAGTGTTGTTCTGGTTTAGCAAAACAAAAATCGACACCTGAATCTTTGTGTTAATTACACATTGCTCTAGTGTACCAATTATAGAAAATACACAATTCAACATTGAGTATGTTTTGCTGATTAGATGTGTGAATTTTGTACATTTTATAGACATTCCCTCAGCAGTGATTTAATGAAGTGTTAGCATATTTGTTCCCATGGTAGGATATACATTGCACCTCATCCTCCATAAACTTGTGAGACTCAAAGGATTTGCACTGCACCAGTAAACCCATTTTCCTATTCTTGATTATTGCATTGGCCCTGAGGGAACATTCGGTTATCTGTGTGAAGCTTCATTCTGTTGCCCAAGGCGAAGATGACATTGAATATTTTCAAATAGCGTAACGCAAAACGGTGACAGTGGAAAAAAAAAATGCTCAAAAACAAACCATGATTACAGTGCTTCGAAACTGCCGGCAGCAATTTACAGTCTGCCTCCTCTTCCGATTTGCTTTTCAAAATCAAGCTCAACTTTTGAGTTACATGACACGTTGGTATCGAGCTGTCTGGTCTAGAAACGCAGGCCCCTGAGGGTGGAGCACAGTGGAGAGCATTTACCTACACATGTACATGCATGAGTGGATGTATTTCTGTGCACCGACTCCGTCAGGGACTTCTTCCACGCATAGTGTTAAGCCATGGGTTTAATTTTTATTGCCACAAGGGCATTTAGGCAAACAAGACAGACAATAGCTCCATTGCCGTTAGGGTAAAAATGAAGCAGTGTCCCATGGGCAGAAACTTATACTAATGAAACATGCAATAAGTGATTTTTTTGGCCACATAGGGGCAGCGGAGTTGAGACCACAATATTGACATGTCACTTAAGTTGATATGGTGATTGTTAGCAAACAGTTGCTTATTATTCACACATCCAGTTACAGAGTTACAGAGTAACATTATAATTCATTTGGAGTCAATGTAAGTCCAATGTTCAATCTCCCTTTAGCTCTGTTTTGGTCTCTACCAACTCTAGCAGCTCTAGCTGCAAAATACTCCACTATGTTCACCAGCTAACCTCTAACTGTGTCCTTCTGGTGTTTGGTGCTGACCCGTTAGTGTACAATGGGTTTTTAAGACTTTTTCTTTGACCGAAAACGGCTGCCTGCTGCGAAAGACAACAACGCTATGACAGCGGTAAGTGTGAACAAAATAGTAAAGCTTCAGGTCGGGCAGCTAAACAATGAGCTGAAACTCGCTACGCTCTGTAGGTTCATCACTACGAGTGACCCCTTTCACATTGTCACATTGTTTACACAATGTCAATAAATACATTACTATAAAAATATTGATTATAACCATCTTTTGGGAACTTAAACACAGGAGCTTGCATGATACAAATTTCAGAAGGGACTGTGAAAGCTAGGACTACCGCCCTTGTGCACCACTTTGTGTGTGAGCACCCGCTTTGAATGTTATCAGCTGATTGAATGGGCATCATCAGTGGTTATCAGCCTCATAGATATGGGTAAGAAGGAGCCTGCTACACCTGGTTGGTTTAGAAAGGCCATTATCATCTATTCACATGGTTGATCACCGATACGGATACAAGAAGACGAAGCCAACTTCTAGTGGCCGTAGTAATTATGACGGGAGCAAAGGCGGGTAACGTGGCATAAAGAGCGACAAAGCCTGCATTTGGTGGCAGTCAGGGTCGATGTGGATCAAACAAACACAGGGCTTTCACCCGGGTGACCGGTGTACTGGGTAACTCTGAAATGGTAACATCCAATCACAACACTAATCAGGTCAAATGGAACATATAGCTTTTGAATCGTTCGTGTCCCTTGTGAAACCAAAAGTCAACTGTGACTTATTTTACCATACTTTTGTTACGTCAATTGCGTGCAAACCAAAATTTTTTCCTAATCCTAACCAAGTTTTATTGCCTTAACCTAAAGTTTAAGTTTCGTTTAAATTCACTGCGTTAAGTTTCACTCTCACTTTCACAACGTGGTCGGTGCAGTTTGGCCCGTCTAAAGCAGATAACCACTGACATCCACTCAATCGGCTGATATAATTCGAAATGGGTGGTGTGAGAAAGAGTGATTGCTGACTTGGCTTGTATAAATGTGCAACAATATATATGTAAGTTTGAAATTTGTGAAAAAAAAGACAAAATGTCTTCACTGTAGCATGAAGCTGGCAGCTTTCTAAGCTAATTTCATCTCTAGCTTTAGGCAAGTCTGTAAAACCTGCCAGCATCTGGCCTGTTTTCCAGCAAACCATTCCCACGGGGATGTTTTAAAATATTTTTTTCTGTAGCATTGTACACAAAACGTGACACAAATTGGGTTTTCATTATGCACACAGCTCAAACTGTATATTTTCAGTTTGAAGAATGAATCATTTTGAGTTTTGAATGGACAAGGGATAGGAAGACTGGGATGATCAGTATGAAATGTTATGAAAAGAAAAGGGCCCTACTTACAGAAACTCCAATTTCATTCATAGAAAATCTGTGTAATGTCACAGTCTAGTCGACACCAATTGACAAGTGACTTCCTCAATTCCTGTGGCCCTACTATGACATTTCTATCCTGTATTCTTCCCAAATTAGTGTGTTCACATAATGACTAAACATGCAGCCTGATCTTGATAAATATGTGTCTTACTTGTTAAAATAACTATGTTAAACTGTAAAGTGAAGTCTATTTTCCTCGGGTTTCTGTCCTTGTTAGGGCATTTGGGCCCCATACAGAATAGAGATACAAGATCACAAACTCTCCTACAGACCAATTTTTTCCCCCCAGAATGACTTGTGGTGTCTATCTTACTGCACATCGACATGCACACAGTACACACTCATGCTACACCTCTGAGGTTGCCCACCTCCCTGGCTGCCTAATGGGCCATAGGCTCTAATCTGGATGGCCACGGTGCTCAGGAGAATGAGCAGAGCAAATAGAGAGAGCAGCTCATCAGGCCTACGAGCCAGTGTGTCGGTAACCCCAGCTGTTAAAGAGACATCCGCCCATCGTTCAGAGATGAGGGAAGGAAACGGGATGCCTTCACAGGCCGGGGTAATTTCCAGGGACTGACAGCAGATAGCTTTTCATAAACCTGTTTTTTTTCAACCTCCATAATGTCCCTTCAGCTTTTCAAGAGGCTTTGTTTCTCTTCTCCATCTCCTGGAGAAGAAATTTTAAGACTATGTACTATCACTAGATTTATTACTGGTTTATTTCCCCCTTACAGTAATACTTTTTGCATACTATATAACCAATAACAAAGAACAATTGGTTATGTATTTGTACATAAGTGATAGACACCTTGTATCATTTTCTTGTAAATGTATTTAGTTGAATGTTATTCAGCGTAAACCAAGAAATAAAGACTCTTCTAATGTGTTCGTCTAAACTCCAGACTTTGGATAAAAGGGATGGAACAACATAACAAACCCTTGAGTATACCATTACACACTTATTTGCATAATCTCCTATAATTCCTGCACATTCTCTCTCATTAAAAGAGTTCTGAAAGGTGTCTGGGAACAAATCCATCTCTGTTCTCCATTGTGTCTAAATGCAATGTTCTCTAGTCGAAACAGAGTATAATTTTCTCAGCGGAGTGCCATCAGCATTCCACTTGTCTTGCAGTGAATGCTTATTATACAACCAAACAATGTATGATACTCAGCCAATCATGTTCACGGTACAAATGCAAAATGAATTCCCACTGGAAATGATGGTGTTGATGATAATCACGAAGCGCAACATCATTATCACCCGTCGCCCCTTTTTTTGTGTGTGTTTTGAGTGTTTCCGTTACTTTCCAGACAGGTTCTGTAATTACAGTCAGCAGTGATGCAACGTGGCATTCAGTGACTTGACAGTTCCTGAAACCTGCCACCACCCCGCCCTCAACCCCAAAATTTCCATTAGTAATTGACAAATGGATGGATTAATGGTGTATAAAATGATCCATCCATCACAGGGGCTAAATGGGGTGAGAGAGCACCACTCTGTCAGACAAACCTTTTGAGAGCCTGGTTCTCATGACCTCTGCGTTACTGGATACAGCACTGTGGTTGTCTTCATTTTCCCTGCTCTAAAACAACTATTTCAGCTAAAAAACCCCACATTTTTTCTGCTGTTATATATTGTAAGTTAATTGAATTAGTGTTAAAAACAATATTGAGTGCTGATGGAACGGAAGTTTACTGAACTAGAAAATGCATTTGCAAGTCATTAAAGACTCCTCTAGGTAGCATTGCCCTTAAGTTTCATCTCAGAAAAGAATAATGAATTGTTGTGTGTGTATGTTGTGTATTGTTGTGTATGGTGTGTGTTGTCTTATATGCTGGTACCAAAGACAATTTTCCATTTTATGCAAATCTAATTGTCAATAAGGTAATACACAAAATAAGAACAACAAAACTATATGGCATAACATAGCAAAGTGGCCACATTCTCTTTTACACTGACTGACAAGTTTATCTACAAGTTGTGGCTGCCTCCAGGATGCTAATCTTTTCTTCATGATATGTCAGCAAAATGTTAAGGAAAAATTACAAAAAAATGTGCATACAATTTTTAGTTGTCATGGAGTTGCTAAATGCTGAATTGTTATAATCATGCTGACTCTATTATGGATTTCTGGTGAGTGTGGGTGTAAAGGATTGGTGGAGTGGTGGAGGGAGAACAAACGGTCATTTTCACCCAGCGTATGTTTTATTTATAGTTTACAACAGACAAACAAAGCAGCTCAAAGCAGTTGTCAAAAGAGCATACGGAAATCCATTGGTCAACATAAGAAAACCTGCACTAGGCCCCATGGCTCTTTGGCAGCTACTGTAGCACATGCTGCTTCCAGCAGGTCTGCACCCGAACTGCACCAACTTTCAAACCACTCGGGAGCTTCTATTTCTGCTTTTTTTTACAGGTTGTCCCTCCTGCCAGGCAAACCAATGTGAGCTCACAATCATGCAAATAACATACAAACAACTTTTCTGTGTAAAAACAATGTCTAATCATTATTCTACTGTAATTGTCCCAACACATACATATTAACAATGTAAGGGTTTATAAGACTCTTTTCTGAAACAATGAAAGAAAAAACCCTCTGTACTCCAACCAACATGGTACAGTCCCCCCCTTCTATACAGCCCATTGGATGCTACCACTTCCTCTTTGGCAGTTGGGACCAATGACCTGCAGGTAATCTGGATGGGAGCTCATGCACACAAACATTTAGTTGAGTGTGTGTAAAACAAATGAATATGTAGTTATTTCATTAACAATGCGGATGATGACAATATTCATACTGAAATGACTAGAAATGACTACTGTTAGTATGATAGCATGCTATGCTCACTATGCTAATTTATCTTCAGGCCTTAAGCTACATTATGCAAAGAAGAGTGCTGCAATGATGGTTAGCCTACTGTAGCTACACACCCAGAACTACTAAACCTTTTCATTCCCTGCTGGATGGAATGAATAATTGTCGGTACTAGTGTGTATTGGGCAGTGTGCAACCTACTCTAATTCTTTGGTAGAAGTAAATACAAGTAACTTGGTCCTGCTGCTCTAAAGTGTGACAAATAAATATCGGTGATTCTTTATCATTTTGTCTTTGCGCGTTAGATAAAATCATCCGGACAAGGGGATGGCATCAATACCTCAACATCAGCACTGTTTCGCAGTGATTTGATGGATTCTGGGAGAATTTCTTGTTCCTTTTAAGATGCCTGTCCATTCCCATAGGCCTTTTTTTTTTTTTTTTTAGCAAAATTCCAATAACCCGAGGGATTAAAGGGACCCGTCCAACTCAGTTAAATCAATGGCGTCGGGGAGATAAACAATGACAAGGCAAAATTTTCTGTCAGTCATGGACAGGTGCAGGTTCGTGTGTGCGAACGTGACTGTGTGTGAGAGTGTGGCCAAGCATGTACATAGGCTGCCCTTGCCAACATGCATGTGTGTATGTGTGTGAAGTCAAACAGTTAAGTGCTACAGCCGGATAAATTATGTAATAGCAGTATGTCTGTGCTGCTGCCTGCCTCTGCTAGATATAGAAAAGATATAGTCATCACATAATCATACACAGTGGGGTAATCACTGTAAAGTAATGTGTGAAGTGAAATGACAATAACATACCTTAGCATGCATCTGACACACTTATGTTACCGACTGTCATCGTTTTTGCTATATTTCTGTGTGTTTTACTGTGCTCTTATAGAAAGAGGCATGCATAGGACCCTTTTATTCATCTATAAGACTTTACTGACTTTGTTGAAAGCTGACACCCACAACATGGATAACATTTATCTTGATAATAATATGGAAGCATCAAAAACGATATAGGTTATATGAGGATAGGGTTATTTATGAGGATGGATAGAAGCAGTCGGACTTGAGGAGCTGTCTCATTAGAGTAATGCGTCATGTGTGAAAAGTACTTGTAAGTAACTTCACTGAGAAGGAAGACAGACATCAGACCACGTAAAATCTTTTTAGCCACTTAAATACACCTCTCACCAGGGGGGGCGCTTAATTGTGAGCAGTGGCAGAATTTCTGAATGACCTTTAGGTTTGAGTGATTTTGATAAGAAGACTTTACTCCTGGTGTTATTAAATCTTTAGGGAGTTTTGTCCTCAAAGGAAAGTATCTAAACTTGAAATAATCGGTTCGCTTCATAACAGAAAACAAGAAAAAAACAAATTTATATACAGTGAGAGGACTATTACCTTTTGATGAGCAGGGAAGTAAATGGAGTATTGCTGCAAAAATGCAAATACAGGAGACTATAAAGGAACAAGTTCAGAGGTAACATCCACAAAAGTCTTTGAAAAAAGTGAGAGACCCATTCTGCACAGCTACTTTTTTAAGATTATAAATAGAGTATTTACACCTCAAACACTTTGAGCCAGCCCTTAAAAACATCTTCATCAAGGGATCTGAGAGAAGATAACTCCTGGTTAATTTCTAAAGAATTCATACTGTGCAAGCACACTTAGTTGTATTATTGAGCATTTTTGCTAGATAAAGACACTGTGGCTACTAGCTCTTTTTGGTCAGTTTACAGTTATATGAATGGAAAACCATTCAAGTCATTGTGTGAACATCCTGTGATGATTTAGAACAGCCTCGATAGGAGCGTCTATCTTGTCAGTGGTCACCATTGTTGTTTTTACTCCTCCTTGTTTCTGACCATAGACTGTATATAAGAAGTGGATGTAGTCACCGTAACGTCACCCATTGGTTTTTGGACTACGGTTTTGAAGCCTCGAGTTTGGCATTTTGGCCGTAGGTATCTCAGGTATGCAGCCTGAAGTCGAGGTTTGTCTCAGTATTCAAGTCTTAACCCTAGTTAGTGTCTCTCTTTCTTAGAGGGCAAAAGAAGGCCTATAATAGTATTTTCACAAAGCTGGCAGAATGTTCACATCAATGATCATCATTGCATATTTAATCTCACATCAGTTTGAATCATTACCATGCCTTTGTCCATTGCTCAGTTTCTATGTTTCCCAGTACTCCCATTTCTTACTGACTGAACAAGAGAGTGAATAATTAGCTGGAGCTATCTTCTTCATGTTAGCATTATGGCAGCTGACATGGTAATTGCAGCCTTTCAGAGAGGGGGGAAAGTGTGCAGAGAAGAGAGTAGCTACTCAGAAAGCTACTGCCTTATTTAAGACCTCTTCACTTGCCTCAAGTCGGACTCTCTGTCAGCAGCTGTCACACCATAATCACCCTCACACAGCTGCGCACACACGCACGCAGATAATAGTCCCAATCAAACTTTTCTTTCATTTCAAAGCTAATTTTGTTGTTTTTGTTTGAAGATAATGCCGTCAGATAATACTGCATCAGCTACATCCACTGTGCAGTCTATTGCATCTCATTTCTAACCTTGTAAAGCACTCTCAAGTTTTGGAATAGATTACAGATAGCGTAGTGCCAGGGACAGTTGCTAAGCCCAAGGCGTACTCCTATAATTAGCAGCATAATAGATAACCACAGTCTGTACTCTTCATTTCTCCACACCCTGCGGCTGTAGTGATGAAGCTGTTACCACTTCAATTAGACCAGTGATAACACACAACAGTCTTCTACCATCCTACATTCTGGGCCACTGTTTTAACATTTATGAGGGACGTCGTGGCTTTAGCCTGAATTTCCTGAGGATAAATACGTTATAAATGTTCATATTTCATCACAGTACAGTTTACTAGTGTCATGAAGCGATCAATAAGTGCAAAAGAGGATATGCAAAGTTCTGAGTGAGGAGGGACAGTCACATTGTTTTAGTCACTCTGACAAACAATCGGCCACAGTTGCTCAGTCCGATCCCCGCGGTCATCAGAAAGAGCAGCCCTCTCAAGTGATGGGTGTGATTTGTTCCAGAGCAGCAGGCTTCCCTCGGCACTACAGTTTGAAATGAAATGGTAAGTATGGCTCCTTGAATAGCAAATATGCAAACTTGACCTTTTCTCCTGACAAAATTGATTAATTGGAGGTCTGCATGGATGGGTTTGATGAGAGCAGCCAAGAGGAATCATAGATTTGTGATGGCCTGGCTAGACGGTCGAATATAAATATGCATATAGTGTATGTGTTCGTTCGTGTATATTTCGTGAGATGTACATGGTGCACATTTTCTCATCCATCCTTCCCAAAGTCAGACAGCAACCAACATGAGTCAAATTAACAACCTAACAAACCATTGTTTGAAATATGAACATTATGTTAGAATGATTCAGTGATGGATTTAAAAAAAAATAAAATAACTATCAATTCCCAATATTTTATGATCACGCTTGCATTTAGAAAAGATTTATTTTTCCCAGTTTCATAGGGTAAGTTTGTTAATATGATTTAGGATATCTGATAAATTCTGAGGCTATGAAGTAATTAAATAATCAAATCATCATTATTATCAAGAGTTATATAGTCAAAGAGTTTATATGCATATAGTTAAAGTTAGGATAAGACAGTTACAAATACTCTGTTACAAGTAAAAGTCCTGCATTCACAATCTTACTTGAGTAAAAGTACATAAATATTAGAATCAAAATATATTTAAAGTATCAAAAGTAAAATTACTTATTATTATGCAGAATGGCCCATGTCAGAATAATATATATTATATTACTTGATTATAATTATTGATGCATTACTGTATACATCACATTAATATTGCAGCTAATGGTGTGGCAAATTTTAAAATATGTAACTACTGGGTAGTTTAATCTACGATAATATATCATAATTTATTAGTTGATTCAGATTATTAATACAAACTATGAATCTGTAAAGTAACTAAAGCTGTCATATAAATGTACTACAGAAAAAGTACAATATCTCCCTTTGAGATGTAGTGGAGCAGAAGTATAAAGTAGCTGAAAATGAAAATACTCAAGTGAAGTACAAGTACCTGAAATTTATACTAAGTACAGTACTTGAGTAAATGTATTTAGTTACATTACATCACTGGGATAAAAGAGGTATTTTGAATATGAATGTCTACTCACGCTGCCCAACCTGGTTCATCAAAATGCTCCATCTGCAGATTTTGCAGCCTCTTTCAGAGCTCTGAGGTTGCTGAGACACAGATGGAGATTTAATGGAAACAGTTTTCTAGACTGAAGGTGATGTGGTTCTGCATAATAGTACCAACAACCTTATAATACAATATCCAGAACAGCACTGAGTGACTCTGCACTTCATTCATGAACAATATGAAATAAATATTCAATATTTTATTGCAATAAAGTATTTTTTTTTTTTTAACAAATTCAACTTATTTTAACAACTCAAGCTGTAAGCTAGCCAAAACCTCACATGAGCTACACTTATCCATCTTTAAAATGTGGAATGTAATACAATTAATAGTTTGTACATGAAAATAAATGTTTTATATGAATTACCAACATTCCACATTCAATTATGTCATGAAAATTATACTGTGGGCTACCGCTTATAACGGTGTACAAGGGACACTTTTGCTAATTGTTTTAACAGTCTATTGCTAAAGAATACATGGACAAATATGAGTAATATTTTAATCAGAGGCTATTGAAGTTAGCATGCCCACTTCCTTGAAAATACAATGGCATCCTCATTTATAGTGACACGGTTTAATTATTTTATTTAAGTAATGTCATCCTGTCATTATTTGGTATCAAGCTGATTGTTGCAGACCTGGATTTAATCAAAATATATTTGATAGCAAAAAAGAGTCTAGAGCAAATAGTTCACTGCAGCTGTATTATAAAATAATAGGCCACTGTAACAGCATGAAAAAAAAACCACTTGTTATGAATAATACTGATTATAGAACTGAATATGGCTATTAAAATGACTGTGCTCTAGCCAAACACATAGAAGCTGTCATTTGACAAAGACATGCTGGAGCATTATGTAAGATATGTTGACATATTAAATTAAATGCAGTATTCATTTAAAGAATATAATGTAAATCTCTCTTAAAATGTTTTGTAATTGCGGCGCATGAGAATCCAAACATTACAGGCAGGAAATGTAAGCATGATTATAATTAGTCACACAGCTCTTTAGTCCAGAGCGGTTATTTTCAATACGTCTGATCCACTTCTGGCAGGAATTGTTGATTTTATTTTCAGTTTTCATAATTTCATAATCACCATAAAAGATACCTCTAATAATAAAGTCAGGTTATAGAATACACTACAATCATCAGATGTTGAAAGGTTCCTATTATGGGTGTGAAAAAGAGAATCAAGGTCTATCCTGCGTTAATGTTTGCTGTTATTAAGAACGTATGTAAGCTGTTGTCACTATATGGAGCTATAAGGAAAGCAATTAGTCTGGAGAAGAAAGAAGGAAGTCCTCCCATCTGTATTCAACTCAGACTGCCATCCAGTGTGTGTGTGTGTGTGTCTGTGTGTACACTCCCCCTGCTGTCATTCTGTGCACGTTGGTGGGCCCTGACCAATAATATCGTTTCAAGCTGGCTCGCACATAAACAGGTCCGTGTTCGGGAAGCCAGGATTCAGTCTGTCAAAGCCAGGAGCCAATAATCTCTCACGCTCACTCATTGTGTGCGTGTGCATGTATGTGTGCGTGTTTAAATGCATGTTTGTGTGAATCAAAAGGCCAAATCGACAATGTTGGACTCAGCTGACAATCATCTGGTGCAGTGGACCAAAGGCATGTGTTGAGAATGACCTTGACTGTCCTAGTGAGGAGCACACTCCCACAAAGATATCACAGCAACTCCTCATCACTGAGCAACTCCCTGAATAATAAAATGAGATCAGATTTTCTCAAGGTATTGCTGTCAAAATGTTTAAAAAAGTGAATCTGGTAGACTGCTATCTACTTCATGACTGTGGGTCATATTAAAAGTGTCCAGGTGTCCAAGGTGTCATCTTCATATTGCCTGCTTTGTCCGATCAACAGTCTAAAAGCCAAAGACAGTCAATTTACAATGACTAGTGCAGCGCCCGTTGGGGATGTGGCCATTCGGAGCGTGTGTTCTGTTCGTAGCTGGCCCATTGTCTCCTGGTATTGTTGATTATAGCGTTGTTGGGGAGGGCGGGCCTGTTTTGGAGCCCATGGCTGTTCGGAGGTGCCGATTGCTTGGTTCCCCGGAAGTGCTGCTTGCAGCATTGTCAAGAACCGCTCGACCCAGTCTGCATGGCCCTGATGCCCCGCCCCCGCTGCTGAACAGAGCTTGTTTATTCAAAGTTTATTAATATAGAACGTGTCGCGCATCCTTGCACCAAAGTCGACACTGCACGTCCTTGGGTCCCCAGCAACACACCCGCCAGGTGTGAAGTAGATCAGATGTACAGTTCTCGAGATATATGAAGGACACACCCACATACAGACAGACAGAGATTCCTTGCTTTACGGTTAGATATAAATAGAGAAAATCAGCAAATCCTCACATTGGAAAATCTGGAACCAGAAAACGTTGAGAGTTTTTACTTTATAAGTGACTAAAACAATTAATTAAGTATAACATTAGTTTACTATTCATTTTCCGTCAGCCAACCAATCGATTAATCTGCTCTCTCTTCAACACAATTAGTCATAATATATTTCCATTCAGCTTTATTCAACATCATGCTGTGGACCTATAATAACTTCAGTGGTAAAGCCAAACAGGATCTATCCTCACAACTGTTAACTGTTAACTGTCATTATTAAATAATCTGTATTGCACACCAGAATGTGTTTATCAAACCGGTCAAATGGTGCAGGATTTGGAGTTTATGTGGTATAAAAGTAATTCTATTAATAAGTCAGTGAATACATTTTTAATCATATTTGTTTTTACATAACAACATAGCGTTTCTATTTTGAGTGTTGTTATGTCATTTAGCAAGATGTTTAAAACATGTCAGGTTCTGCTTCTCGACGACCACAGAACATATAGAATCTCTTTATGGAGCATAAAATGATCACACAGCAACAACACAATGTTGTTAACTTCCCTTTACACAGGCGGTGTTTGTGTGTGGTAGCATGACTGATTTTGCCATTAGAAGCCCCCTAATGATCATTTTACGCTCATTATACCATAACTGTCTGTGGTACCACTGTTATCGTCAAATACTTCATTATGCATTACCCCGTTTTCTCTCTCTCTCGTTCACACTCCCTCCCTCACGTATTCATGTACTCGAGGCTTTCAAGCTGACCATTTCAACAAACACTTAGTCTTTGATATCCTGCTCAGTTTAGTTGTAATTACTGTTGTCTTAAATGGTTTAGAGTAAATTACTGCTTTACTCCTTTATGAAAGCTGCAGCGTATCATAAGAAAGTTACATATAATTACAATATGTGGCAGCATCGGGCGTTTAAATGTGAATGAGTGCAGCAGAAATAGAGGTCTGGTTCATAAGGTTAGACCAGTTCACATACCTCATATTAAAAGTGGAGATCAGCCTCTCGGTGTCATGCACCTCTGAAATTATGGATGTGATGCAGTTTGTTTGGTAAAATATTCACTGACTTATATTGCAGTAACTTTCTAATGGGATGCCCTATACCCTAAACTGATCGTAATGTGATATTTATACTGGTTTCCATACAACTATTGGTAATTGTTTAATATAGTTATAAATGTGACAATTATTTAAAGGGACAGTGTGTAAGATTTGGTGGCATCTAGTGGTGTGGTTGCAGATTGCAACCAACTGAGTACCCCTCCCCTCACTCCTCCCTTTCCAAGACTCCTGAGAACTACGGTGGCCTTCAGGTAACGTGAAAATACAAAAGGTACTCACTAGAGCCAATGTTTGGTTTGTGCTTTCTGGGCTACTGTAGAAACATGGTGGAGCAACATGGCGGACTCCGTGAAGAGGACCCGCTCCCTATGCAGATATGAAGTGCTCATTCTAAGCTAACGAAAACACAACGATTATTAGTTTCAGGTGATTATACACTAATGAAAACATAGTTTTGAATATTATATTCCGTTTCTGCGAATAGATCCAAATGTTACACACTGTTCCTTTAAGTTTTTGATAATTTTTTATTTATTATATGCAAAAAAGCTTAATTTTACTGTTCCACACATTTTAAAAGCTCTTTCACAGACTTTAACAGAAAAATAAATAAATATAAGAACCAATTATTGGACATGGCAAAAATCAGTCTAAAAACATTGATATCTGTAACACTTTTCAAAGGAGACAGAGCAAAAGGGGTTTGGTACAGGTATGATCTATTATCTATGACATGATGATATTATGTAATACCCAGCATGTGTCCACATGATGTATGTCTTGTGTTTTCTATAAGGGATCCTTCTTTTTTCTGGTTAAACTTGTTCTCCCCTTATTCAGACAGAGAGAGTTAAAGATGGACTAAGGGAAGAGGACAGCCTGCTCCTCCTCCTCCTCCTCTCTGGCTTCCGTGACTATCACAAGGATTCAGAGCTGACTCTAATTCAACAGGACTGTCATAGCTCATGAAAAAATCATGTCGTATAATCAAATCGGAGTAAAAACCCTGCGCTGGGCCTCACGGGAGTCTCCGCGCGCCCTGAATATTTCATGTAATGGAGGCTCTCACCACCATGGAAACTCTCAACAGTTCAGGATTGCGTGCAAATATTGACTGTAGTGTGCAGGGCCGAGGGCCGGGAAGGGCCGACTGCGCAACCGAGCCTGAGTGAGTTTTATAAATAATGGTAATCACATGTGACACCACTCACAGCAGGGGGGCTCGTGGCCACTCATATCCTCATACTGGTTGGTGTTACTGAGTGCAGTGGTGGAGTTAAAACTGGGGAAGGCACAGCTGAGACAGAAAGTGGCGGCGGATGAGAGGGAAAAAAAGTGCCCTGATGCATATGAATTGACAAATGTCTGTTTTGGCTGCTGAGAATGGAGCTCAATTGTAGGTCTGAAGAAACATCAAAACACAATTCAGGGCTGACATCCAGTGGGCGGAGGAGAGGGGAGGGGGCTGACAGCGTACCCAGGCTGCAAGCACTGCACTGCGGCTAAGCTGCTGGCTTAGCGGGGCCTTCTCCTGGTGCTCAACACAGAGAGTCTTAGAACTCAGTGAAGGTGAAAAGGCTCAAAGTTGCTGTAATATGATGTCTGCAACTCTTATGAGGGCTGTTTGTAAGTCTTTTGAGGCAAGTCCAATGCAAGTCAAGTCAAGTCTCAAATCATTTGAGGCAAGTACAGGTCAAGTCTCAAATCTTTGAGATTAAGTCCCAACCCAAGTCTTAAATCATTCAAGACAAGTCAAAGTCAAGTTTCAATTTTGACAGAAAAAGTCTCAAAAAAGAAAGAGAAAAATCTGCTATCTGTGGCTGTCGTAGGACAGCAATAAACCTGACCAATGACGATGAAATGCTGTGCACTCATTGCGCGTCACAGGAGTCTTCCACAAGCTGCTAGCTTGACAGCTGCGAGTACTAACAATAGCCATGTTCGTTGTGTACGTTCATTATGATATGTCAACCCGTTCTCATTCCCAGAACGTCAAATACCGACGCTTTGTAACGGCCAACAGCTCTCGATACGCCGCACAAGGCACCCTTTAGCGGTGGTATGAGACGCGTCAGGCTTTCCATTAACTACAATGTGAACCCATCCGTGGCAACAGTAAATGCTCAGGGAAAGTGCTGTGGTGACGTAGTTCAAAGAGCAAAAGAGACACATAGGGCGGGCGGGAGGGAACAACAAATGCAAGTCTTTCATCCAGGAGACTGCTGTTCGTGTCCCGTAAAGTATGTTTCACTTTCACTTTACAATCAGCAGTTCATTCATGTCCCGTGCTCACATTTTTACTGTAAAACTGTAGTAGTTTTAAGCCCAACCATGTTATTTTTTTCCTAAGCCTATCTAAGTAGTTTTGTTGCCTAAACCTAAGCAGGTGTTGTTTAATTCACAACATTAAGCATGTGTTTACTGCGACTGAAAAGTGACGCCGAGGGGTCTCATAAAGCGTCAGTATGTGACGAGTTGGGATGAGAACGTGTTGGATATGTTTACATTCATAATGATAATTTTGGGGGAGTGGCTTTGAAGGGAGGCCTGAAGGGACCGGTCAGTGTTGGCAACTTGCCGACTTTCTTGCTAGATTTAGCAACTTTTGGAGCTAGTGCTGCTAGCTACTTTCATTGCAAAAGCGTTGGCAACACTGGGCTGGGATTTTTAGTTGGAGAGTTTTTAAAAATCTAGGATATTCTTGCTAGTTTCTGCATGCCCAAATTGAGTCTCAATTCATTCTAGACAAATCTCAAGCCAAGTCAGTATTTTAGGAAAAGTTTAAGTCAAATCACAAGCCTTCATTCACAAACTGCATGTCAACATGCTTGTGTTTAAGGTCTGAATGTTGACGATTAAAATGTCGGTATGTAACATTTGTATATCTTCCTGTCAGTGCTGTATTTAAAGTATTTTTTACACAGCCCGACAAACTTGTTTCAATACATGGGCCAGAAAATGTAATTCTCAAGCTTCTTGGCTATGAGAGGCTTCCCTGTTGCTGCCTAATTTACAGTAACTTTGGCACTTTTCTAGCTGAAACCCAGGTAGAATTAATATATAGTATTAACTTGAGATACAGTGCGAGTCCCGAGGCCGAGATGTTAAAAGTTTTATTTCTACTTCTTTTCACATGACATATTGGCCTGGAGCTTATTAGCCCTCATAAATTACCCATGCTCCATAAGTAAAAGGAAACGTGACATGAAAAAGTATAGCTGAAGCATGTACTTTATGACACATGGGCTCTCGCCTGGAGTAGACCCATTTTAGATGATGTGATAGTGATCAGAGAAATTTACTAGCAGAAGGCAAGACCATGTGATGTTTTTATTTCCCCATACAATGGCTGGGTAGCTAAACGCACATGTTCAAACACATGTAACACTCACACATCACTCTGAGAATAATCACTCTACTCTAGATGTTACAGACACCGCTCAATGAAGTGCAGTTCAGACAGACAGTGTGAAAAGCAAACTGTATATGTGTGCTGGTAATGGTTGGGAGTGGTGCCGTTTGCATGTATTATCTGCACCTCTCAGACGTGGTAATTGAGACTCAGTGCTGTTATGAGTCTGGGTGAGAGGCAAATAAATGCATCTCCTCACTGCTAATGCCGAAATCCGATCCTGTCTGCACATATTTACTGTGGGCTGCGTGCTGTCTGTGCCCGTAAGCCTGTGCATTACGCCTGATTCATCAATCGCCTGTTTATCTCGCCAAGCGAGCAAGGAAAAAAAAAGACCTGCAGTAAATTCCCATTATTAGATGAAGTGTGATGAGGCCATGGGGGGAGAGGAGACAGACGGCATGGCTTTGATACAGCAGCAACCCTTCAGACAGCGGGTGTCGTCTGCTGGGGCAGATCATTAGCGGTATCACTCCGAGATGATGTTTTACGGTTTGGTGAGAGTTGATTTACTCTGATCAATGAGGGATCTGACTCTGGCGAGTAGAAACAGAGTAAATTTTAACAACAGTGATGTTATTAGCCTCATGGTTCCTGGACTGTGAGGCCAACAAAGACTTTACGACAAGCTGCTTCACATTAGACCTTGGCACAGATGGCTCCGGTTTTAAAACTGCAATCCTGGAGTGTTGAAACAGCACTACACAACCCCATAGTGGATATTTCATGCACCTTTACAAATTTGTCAGAGAGTGTATACATATCGTGTCTTAATTGTTTTCAACCATTTCAGTGCCAGATGCTGCATGCAAATAGCAGTAGTAATATTAGTATAGAGATTTCCGTGGGGTTTTGAAATGATGCTATACCAGTTTATAAGTTGTTGTCATTTCTGTAAAGCACCCAATTCATTCAAAGCACACCCATCATCTCGCATTTGCGAATACAATGGTTCATATGATATCTTTTTTGTGCGTTTTACAAATGCCCAGAAACACGTGACGAATGTCCAGCGACAGCGCTCGTTACATGCATACAGTCTTTTGAATATAAACTTCTGTCTTCACAGGAAACAACTTGGTTAGGTTTAGGCAACAAAACTAGTTAGTTACTTAGTTACACGAGATACGAACACTGGTCTCCTGGGCGAAAGTCTTATGTTGTTTGACCCACCCATCCACCCCAACCTCTTTATTCGTATATCCCACGAAATTAATTTGTATGTAATCCACATAATTGTGAACCAGGAAGTGTAGCGACAAATGCTGCGTCCTGGGGTTGGGGTGGATAGGTGGGTCAAAAACACCAGACTTTTGCCCAGGAGACCAGCGTTCGTATCCCGTGTGAAACCAGAAATCAGTGTTGGTTTATTTGTCATGTAACTTCCATACTTAAGTTACGTTACTTCTGGAGTTATTTTAACCCAAACCACGATCTTTTCCTAAACCTAACTAAGTAGTTTTTGTCACGTTACTTCCGTACTTTAGTTACACCACTTCAACTGTTATTTCAACCCAAACCACGATCATTTCCAAAACCTAACCAAGTAGTTTTGTTGCCTAAACGGAAGTTTATTTTGAAAAGACAGGAGTGGAAATGGACACGTGTCTCAGGTGTTGCTGGACATTCGTAGGAAAATGCACAAAAAATTAGGAATAACTCTTCGTAAAATACTTTATCATACAAACCGTTGTATGACGATATGTTGTACGTGTTGATCAATGATACAAATTAAGTGTCAGTGCAAGCTTTTTGTCTCAAGCCTAAAAGTGATAATAATAGAGTATAGTTATTGTGGGCGGCACAGCAAGAGGGTTGCAGGTTCAAACCAGGTTAAAACGCAGGTTG
Source organism: Sebastolobus alascanus (assembly GCA_916701645.2). Lineage (NCBI taxonomy): Eukaryota > Metazoa > Chordata > Actinopteri > Perciformes > Sebastidae > Sebastolobus > Sebastolobus alascanus. The sequence goes on from CAKAOJ020000180.1 coordinate 364,660, forward strand.
CATGTTCTCCCCGTGTTGGCGTGGGTTTTCTCGGAGTGCTCCGGCTTCCTCCCACAGTCCAAAGACATGCAGGTTAGATTAATTGTTGACTCTAAATTGCCCGTAGGTGTGAAGGTTAGCGTGAATGGTTGTCTGTCTCTATGTGTCAGCCCTGTGATAGTCTGGCGACCTGTCCAGGGTGTACCCCGCCTTTGCCCAATGTCAGCTACTTCAGCCCTCCCGCGACCCTGAATAGGATATGTGGTTACAGATAATTGTTGGATATTATTATTGCCATGTGTATTGCTTTAGTAAGTATAAGTGTGTTAACTTTCTCTTTTGTGGAAATGTGGGCTTTGTTTTTTCTGTCAACTACCAAAAGTAGTGGCAGATCTGTCAGATTTGCTGTAATTTCTTGACCACCATTGGAGTCCATTAAAAGTCATCAGTCCTGTTTAGAAAGAACTCATTTTTCAGGGTGACAAGTGTAATTAAATATTTGCATGGCTCCCCAGCTGGATATGTAGGCGGTGCAGAGAGCGAGTGTGGAATGGCTTGGGAACATTGATGATTTCTCTTAATCGGAGGTCCAATGAGCATCTGTTTGGATACAAAGTGAAACAAAGTTTTGTCTGACTTTATTTACCTCTAACATTAAGGAGTTGGAGTCGTAAAACTCAGGATAATTGCTGAAGTTGAAATATTTGCAACTCGATCAAGCGTGTCCTCACTTCAGTTCGTGCTGTCTAGAATGAATTGGCAACTGTTCACTTCTGTTTGCGTTTTTCTATGACGCTTTCATGCCGTCTCTAAGTTTCTGCCTTGTATAATGCAGTTAAGGGGTAGCATTCCTCACATTTGCTATGGAGCAAACAGAAGCAGGTTTCGTCTGAGCGTGAGCACAAACCTGTTGGGGAACGGCAAACAAACAGCCCGAAGCGGCTGAGAGCACGGAGATAAACAGAATTCTTTGAGTATGTCGCAGAAATTTCTGTCACTCAACTCCATTCACGCACTCAGCTCCTCAATAGCTTTACTCATCTGAAAGGCTTTCACAGATGAATATGAATGTAATAGGTACCCGGACATACTGTAGGCATCATTTGGGCCGTCTAATGGTCTTATCATGGTGGTAAATGGTCTGTATGGTCACATAATTAGTTGGGCTAAACAGTGATTACAATGACATAGACTGTCACAATAGACAAGGCTAGAATGGTTGGTTGTGACTGCACTGTTGTCTCGCTGTTACTATGAATAGATACAGACACAATGATTAGCTTTCTGTGGCAGTAACATGATGTTGCAGCACCTGTGTGCCAGGTTTAGTGCAGAGCAGCTTTTTCTTTGATATTGGAGGGTTTTGATGACAGTAACTCTGGAAATGAAGATGTACCTGAGGCTACTGGTGATGAGGAATTAGTTTTTTGTGCCATTTATTAATCAGAACATTTAAAGACAGAACTGGAGCATGAGAATGACGGAGTTAGCTCAAACCACATGAGTTCTGAATGGGATAACAGTAAAGATACCGACCAGGTAGTGATCCCCAGAGAAGTTAGAATTGATGATGGAATCTCATATACATTAGTTACCTCAACTGCCTCAACCTTCCCGCTATAAACAGGAAAATAATTTCCTGGCCAAATTCCCAACTTGGGGAGCCAGTTGTTCAGACAGGAGACTGGTGCATGCAGTGCACACAACCATGTGCTGACTGTGCAGACCAGTCACACTAATGGCTAAATGACAAAATTTGCAAGTCATATCGCGTGCAATAAGAACGCTGTTCTTGCTTGTGGTATGTCATTTGTATGCCATGTAGTCTGTATTGACTGCAATGTAAACGCATCCGCGTAAATATGCTACGCTCAGAGCTACGTAGAATAAAAAAAGAGAAAGACTGCTCAAGCCGAGCAGGAGGGGAGGTGGATGGGTACAACAAACACAGGACTTTCAACTAGGAGACCGATGTTTGTGTCCTAAAGTATTGTTGAGTTATTTATTTTTTTTGTGACGTTTTTTTTCCGTACTTCTGCTACGTTGTTTCCGTACATATTTTACTTAGTTTACGTACTTATTTGAAGCCCAACCATCATGTTTTGTTGGGTTGCGTAAAAATGACATGCGAAAAGGCTAAATGCATTCTCATGACATTCTCAATGTCTTTGTAATGTCAAGCTATTTATACCCCTTCCCGTGAGATTGGGTTGGACTGTGATGAGTGATTTGTGTTTGGTAGGTTCTAGTCTATGAGAACTAGATAGACCATGTATAAGCAAGTACAGTATAAACATGAAATATAACAGGCTACGCTGAAATATATGAATGAATTCAGAAAAAAAACAAAAACATAAATGATTGTAAAAATTTCACATTTATATTACAAAAATATATTTTCAGGTGTTAATGACATACCAGTGCTTGATTTTCAGAAACGGTACCAAATTCGATTCTATTCAGAAAACTTTCCTGGTGAGAACAACCAATATAACCTGGATCTAAAGTTAGACAACATAAAGAGCCACCTGGCCTTTAAAATCATTCCCAAGAGAAACTTCTCTGTCTCTGTCTCTCTCTCTTCAAAGTGCAGTGTGGTGCTTCAGTGCCATCACTTGCCTTCCCCTGATGTCACGTTTGACCTCTTTCTGTTGCCTCTCCTAAAAGGAGGCAAGCACGCGATGCTGTGCTGCAGGGAAGACGCGGCCTATTATGTCATTCATAATGCATGCATTATTGCCTATTAGTTCATGACGTCTAATTCCACAGCACTGTGATAACACGTTTTAATATATCGTACCTCTGGTGTTAAAAGCTTTACACATTTGTACGATGGTTTTTTTTCTGTATTTACAGTAGGATCAGAGAAAAAGGAAAATGTTTCTCAATTACTAATATGACTCAAAAAAGCATAGCAAAAATATAAAATGTGACTAAATCCCAACCGTTGTACATATATTTTCCAAAGAAGTCAACAAAACGGAAACAGTTTTTCACAATTTATAATTAATACCTTTAAATAAGCCTGTATATCAGCGTGCAAGCAATCAGACTTAGCATTTATTTACTCTTGTTTACTTCACCTGTTTACCATTGCACAGTCCTCAGGTGTATATGGAATGAGCTCTGGGAGATATGCTGTTTAGACAACGAAAGCACACAAACAGCTTTGCCGACACCATTCTGTATGTAATTACTTTTAGAGGTTGCACAAATAACAGATGGAAAGGTGACCTTTTCACAATATTTATTTATGCTTGAAATTTAATCTGTCCCTGTCTGGCCTTTGTGTAAGAGAATGAGGTAAAATGCTCAAATATCAAAAGGAGGCAGTGTTTGACTAAACATGCATAGAGAGGCAGAGTGCTTTAATAAATTCTCAGTGTGTTTTAACACGTTTATGAGATTTTCCATTTAATGTTTTTATTGAATATTCTTGAAATTCTTCTAAGATATTGAAAGCCTGCCTCTCATTTTGCAATCAATAATAACATCTCTGCTGTACGTTGAGCGGACTAGCTGGTCTAATTTCCCCCATGTTTAGCTCATTGCTCATTATTTTCCAGTCAACTGACCTTGCACAGCCAGTTTGAGCCTCGGTGGCATGCTAATTTCTCGCTGGCTGCTCGGCGAGACCCGGACCACACTGGAATGAAGCCGACACAGCACGCCGCTCTGATGCAAATCGTCACTCATGACATTAAAACACCCCAATTTGTCACTGAAAGTCTCTCAAATTTCCCAGCATTGTTTCTCTCCCACTGCGAGCGAGGGCTAATTCAAAGATACTCATCAGCTTATCTCTTCTCCGCCTCCCACTCCTGTCTCCTCCCATCTCCTCAAGAGCTAACTCAAAGCTAATTTGCAATTCTCAGTGGCAGAAGAATTGATGTCTCATCTTGGGGCTAGGTAACAGAATTATGTGAGTAATGAGAGAGCGATGAGAGAAAAAAAAAAGAGACACAGAGAGAGAGAGAGAGAGGCAGAAAAAGACAGAGACATTTCAATATGAGGAAGTGGGTGCTTTTCCTTGATTATTTTTCCACGTGCTTGGGAGGCGGGAATCCATCATAACATTTGCAGCAGGGTTTGACATTACTGTTCACGCCATAGAATTCCTTCACGTTTTTGTGCTTTTGCACAATAAATTGAGAATGTCATTGCTAGAGGGCACTGTTCAGTTGAATGAGTTGTCTGTTCACTTCTTTTTTTTGAGCCCTTTGGTTCACACCACCAACTTTTTCATGCTGTCACGGTGCAGGGAATACTCAGAGTTGAGGAGGCAGCAGGATTACTTAAGTGAGTTATTGAAGTTTTTGCGGGTAAAAACATCCAAATTTGTTGAAGGTTACAGGAAACCAGGCAGCAGAACACCACATAGCAATGATGACAAACTGAAAACAAAGCAACTGGGCCGGTATATGTAGAGAATGACTGATTGGGGAAGTGAGAACAGGTGAGCGGGAGGTGAGGTGAGTGCAGGACTAATGAGGGACAGGTGAAACTAATCAGGGCGGGGCAGACATCCAAAACAGGTGGGAAAACACACAAAAGTGATCTGAAACAAGAGGAGAGTAACAAAATAAAACAGGAAACACAAAACATGAATGAAAAACATGGAGCAGGGTAGAATATGAAACATGCTGATTTTTAAGTTTTGGAAAAGAGTTGGGATATTTGATCACTTAAACAGGGCAATGTTTAGATATATGTGAACAGAAAACCTTTTCCCATCAACTCATTTTATTTGTCTGTGTATAGTTTACCATAATATCAGATGAAGGCTGGTAGACTTTGATGCCGCTCACTTATGAGTTTGATCATTGTCAAAGTTAAAATGATTAGTCCAAACTAGATAACATACAGTCCCTTACGAAAAAGTAGTATACTTCAAGTTTATTTTATGAAGTATACTTAAGTAAAGTTCAAGGATATTTCCCCGAAGTGTACTTTTTATAGTAAGTATACTAATATTAATGTACTAGTAGTATACTTGTAAGTGTACAAATTCAATATTTCTTGGGATTAACTTGGCCTAGTTTTTAGTTTATAAAAGTATATTTTAAGTGTAAGAACAGTAACTTTGAGTACACAACTAGTTTACATCTAAGTTGTTTTACTACAAGTGAATAGATATACTGTTAGTTTAATAGTTATATACTTGTAGTCCACTTTTTAGTACACTTTGAACTTCTATTTGGGGTGTCAGATTGTCTAACATAAAAAAGTAGTTTGGGCTCTCAATCTGCATAGGATGAGCCAGTTGCTACATACAGGGCAGAATACTTCCTGTACTGGCACTGAAGGTCGTTTACTTTAGCGTGAGATGTGGAATCGTCCCAATGTGGATGTAATTTCTAGGGATACTAGGAGTGCCTCAAAGGCCGAAGCTCAGTACACATTCAGTGCATGGGACTGCCCTCGACGCATATTCTGTGTGTAAAGGACGCACAATGACTGAGATGCATAAAGGGGTGGGATGTCTCACGAGCATACTGAGGTCAATACAGCGTAATTCATGATATATGTTTTGGGGAAAACGTGAAATTCCTGCAGTTTATCAATTCAAAGTTTTCAGACCATAACGTGAATAAATATCAGTGTTTTTTTTCTGTTTGTCAATCAACTCTCAGTTGTCACTAAAAGCTTTATGAACATCATCTCTCCCTCCACAGAGGAAACAGTTGTGATAGCCCTGGCACAGGTGCATCCACCTAGCCCTCAACCTGCACACTATTTGCACACTTCTACAATAAAAGCCGCTCTTGCACAATGTTGCATATGCACACACAGAATCACACAGATATGCCACATAAAGCCAACAAGCTGCACCTACACACACACAGATCCACAGGCACTTGTTAACAGGTAAGGGCATTCCAATGACAGACATATTGGGAGCCCATGGGTGATTTCACAGCTCATCAAACACACTGTGCAGTGACACTGACATTAAAACAGAATAACAATAGCTTGTTTCTGAAATTAAGGCTACAAAAACAACAACAACGTATGCTGATGAATTAGATATCTAGAGAGAAAGTGTTTTATTAGGTTTTTACACTATACTGTACTGCACTATACTATACTGTACTTATTATATTATACTTCATTTTACTATACTATACTATACTAAACTATATTGCACTATACTTTATAAAACTATAATGCACTGTACTATACTACTACTACTACTACTGTACTACTAAACTATACTATACTATACTATACTATACTATACTATACTATACTATACTGTACTATACTTCATTATACCATACTATACTATCCTATACTTCCTCATACTATACTGCACTATACTATACTATACTTCCTTACACTATGCTATACTATGCTATGCTATGCTATGCTATGCTATGCTATGCTATGCTATACTATACTATACTATACTATACTTCCTTACACTACACTACACTACACTATACTATACGCACAAGATTACACACAAGACTAGACACTAAAAGAGTAGCCTACAAAATACATCCTAAAGCAGGAATTGGAACATCTGACTGCTCATCCAACCCCTCTCGCAAAATCCAGTTTAGAGCTTTATTATATTTTTCATATGAACACATTTAGTAACATTGTTTTGCACAGCAGGAATTTCATAACATGCTGTGAAAAGCTTCTATTTAAATCCATGGCGTAATAGTGGCACTCTCTGCATAGAAAAACACCAAAGCAAAGACAAGGTCAATGACACGGCAGCACAGGTTGACAGGCTTACCAATTAGTAAATTGGTACGCAAAAAGCCCCTGTCTCTTTGCCTGCCACCACCCAGAGTGAGTCTGAAAAACATGGAGCCAAAGAGGAACTGCCAAGTAAACCAGTAATAAAACTGTGAAAACAGCTATGACCACTTGAATAGTGCGTGTAACAAGGAGAAAATGTATTACAACAATAATCATCACCCATCCCTATTTTTTCAGATTTTTCAGATTTCTGCCCTGAAAGCCAAGCATACATAGAGCTAATGAACTGAAAAGAGATACCAGGGGAGAGAGATGTGTCATCAGCAGCAGGACAGTATGTTGCATGTCATACTTACAGCTTGGTGCTGGCATGTACTTGGAAAAGTTATCCTGTAGTACAAAGCAAAGTTATGTGTCAAGTGGTCCTGCTGAAACCCTGTATCTCTGAAGTGAAGCTGATGAGGAAAATGTTAGCGCCAGTATCAGTAATAATAAAAAAATAGTCAGCAAAAAGGTGACTACAAGTGTTTCTGAATTTCTGCTCATTTTTGACTATCAAACACAGTCATTTATTTTTAATCACCTTTAAAAACATTCATCCACTAAGTTACTAATTGCTGCTTTATTAAAAGGCCAAACTAATATCGGCCTTACAAAGTGTGTGTTTTGAGTCGATACAAATGAAACTATGTGGGTGTGAATGTGCACCGTGGCATCCGTAAGTGTGTGTTTCTCACCTGAATATCTCCTGCTGAGAAGGCATCTGTCTGCATAACAGCCCTCAGGTAATAACAGTAAAAGTCCCCACCTGCTGTGCGAAATGAACTCGGTGCCACTCACACACACTCCTCACGCGGACAGGTTGTGCTTATATTGCAGGTTACCACCAGCGGCCACCCAGGGGGTCTCACAAGGCTCTAATTAGGTGAAGGGTGGGCTATCCAAACCCACATCAACACACCCGACGGCTTGAATGAGTTTTGTCTTGACCCATCATTGGACTGGTTCACCTGGAGGATGAACCTGAGCAGGGGGTAATTATTGTCATGTGGCCGGGAGTTCGGGTTAAATGAGGATATCAGCTTTAATTCAAGTCAGGCGCTTGCCTGTCAATATAGCCCTCCTTTGATGTATTTGATTCAGGGTTTCTGAAACTTTTCTGGCCTGTTTTTACTATGTTCCCCTGACTTCATCTGTTAGAGATTGTAAGTATGACTTACCTTTGCATTCTGTTTAGTGTAGATGAAGCTTAAAATGGATTATTTAGAATGTATATGCAAATCTATTTAATTAAAGGTAAATTCAGGAGGCTACATCCATGCCTGAAAAATACATTTGCCAATGTTTTATACATTTTTCAGCCCGGTCACGCACAAATGACACCATAATGCGCAAAGCAGAAGCGTGCAATAACAATGCTGTTCTTGCTGTTGCTGTCTCATTTGTACGCCATGTAGTCTGTATTAACTGCAATGTAAATGTATCCACGTAAATATGCTACGCTCAGAGCTAGTGAGGTAGAATAAAATATATAAAATCTGCCAATGGTAGGTGGATAGGATCCAACAAACACAGGACTTTCAAGAGCACGGCATTTTGTTTTGGAAATTACATTAGTGACGTTGGTGATTTGTTTTCCGTACTTATGTTACGTTGTTTCTGTACATACTGTACTTAATTTACGCAATTATTTTAAGCCCAACCGTGATTTTTTTCCTAAACCTAACTAAGTGGTATTGTTGCCTCCTGCTGGTACTGCACCTTCATACATACATGAAATATTCACCCCTTGGTGAGGCAAAACGTTACACTCATGCGCTATCCTCTGGCGGGGTTATTATTTGTTTGGCGTGATACCGGGTTGAAATTATCACATTAATAGGATAATAAAAATTTGGTGAATTATATTCAGTGACAGACTGTACAGTAAGATCATTGTTCATTAATGTAGCTAACATTGATGATGCCATTAAACAGAAAATAGAGTTTTATGTAGTGGTACATGAGTAGTGGTCTACCTCTCCTTCAGCCAATATTGCTCTAATAGCTACATGATGTGCACTAACCACACTGAACTAAAACCCTTCTGGTGAGAACATGATTTTCCCTAAAGGGGAGCCGGCAGAGTGGAGGAATGAGGAGGAGAGGCCGGCCTGCAGCAAGATGTATGGCTCCTCGGGCGTAATGCTAGAGGGGAAACAGACTTCTGCTTTATCCGGACAGTAATTGCATCATCAATTATATCTGCTAAACGCTTTTTAAGTCACCCGCTGATGTGGCCGCCATTAACCTCGCTGCGCTTGACCAAGGTGAACACTATACCGCACAACGTATGTCAAACACGCCATCAGTGCACACAAGCGCACACGTCAGGTGTGCCTTTTCCCTGATAGACACTTAGAGTCATTCTAGTAGGACATAGAATTTTTTTTTACTGCTTGTAAAACTACAGTGCAGACCAAAAAAAAAAAAATAATAAGATGGCCACAAATTTCCACCTGTATAAATATGCAGAAGAAATTTGGTTTAGACTGGTTCAGAAAATATTTTGTAAGAGCAGTAATGTGGCCTGGACTGCATCCGGTGAGTTAATATGCCCCCTCTCTCTCTCTCCCGCTGTATGCCTCTGTCTCTGGATCTCTGACTGGGAAATCAATACTGTCTCCAGCCCAGCAGAAGTCAATATGTGTCGCTGTGCCTTTTCTCTCCAAGCATTCATAAGTGTTGCATAGCCGTGACTGTGTGAGCACACTGAGGCCAATCGAATATCAGAACGCCTTGTTTTCAGACAAATAGATAGCAAACCCTCCAAAGTAAGGCCAATTTGCTGGTCTTTATCTCAAAAGGTTGTAGTTTATTAGTGAATATCTTTACAATTCTGTTGTAGGTTTTGAGCAATAACAATTCTGTGACATTGAACCTCTGGATTTAGAGACATATTAATTTACTGCATTGTTGCACTAAATGATCATAATGTATCACCAGGGATTTTCAATTGTTCACATTCAATTTAAGTCATTTAGCAGTTACCTTAGCAGCTGAAAATCTAGCCTTCAATTCAAACTTCACCCTGAATAGTCCACACATACCATCTGACCTTTGATTCAGTAAAGTTGGCGTATTGTATTTTACAGAAAAAGAAGCTTGATTGTGTTGTCCACATGGCTAAAAACGTCACCTATTGTCAGAATTAAGTATATAATATCCACAAAAATATGGGTCTGAGTGTGTGTGTGTGTGTGTGTGTGTGTGTGTGTGTGTGTGTGTGTGTGCGTGTGCGTGTATGTGTGTGTGTGTGTGTATGTGTGAATGCCTGGGGTGGTCTCCTCTTTTACCTTCTCACCCCTACTCTCAAGGCACTGCTTGGTCACGCTACAGGCTAAACCTTCATGCTGGGTTACAGCACACACAACACGCTATGGGGCCGTGGGACCAGCTGAAGTCTCCCAGGAGCCTCACAGCCAGTGTACAATTTCCTTGAAAGCCAGTTTATAATTTAGACTTTAATCTTCAAAACATGTCCTTAGAAGGGATTATAGCAGCCAAGATATTATTCAGATGATATCCAGCACCACATAAACCTAATAAATAATTTAAATTTGATACTAAATGTATAAAATGAAGCTTTATTGTGCAAATGCATGGCCTACATGCCCTTTGGTGATTAGTTTAGGAGATTTGTCATTTACTATGTTTTTCTGCTTTGAAACTCCAGTGTTGTAGTCAAGACCACATAAACCGAGACCAAGTCATGACCAAGACCAGTGTATTAAGACAAGACCAAGACTTTGAGGGGTTGAGACCAAGTCAAGACCAAGACCAATGCAGGGCAAGAGCTTGAAAAAATCATCCAGATACATGATCAACACAGAAAATGTAAAAGTCTGCATGAACTGGGGAAAAAGCTTAGATCACTACTGTGATATATCAGTCAAAATAGATGTATGATTTATCTTTCCTCCTTTTCATTAATTTCTTTGCCTACAAATGTTTTTTCCACCTTGTATATTGATCACGATGAAGATACAGTAAACACAGTTGTGGGACTTGCAAATGAAAAATGTTGTAATAAACTTGTTATTAGAGGCAGGTTTAACGATTAAGGATGTCGTGATTAAATACAGGAAATCAATTAGGCAATATTCAGACGCAGATAGATGTCATGATGATCTGTATTGCTATCAGAGGGAGGGAGACGGAGACTGGCCTCCTGTGTCTGTGAGCCTCCAGGCTCTGCTTTCAACCCAGAATCAATGTTACTCCACTTAGAAGTAAATTGAAACAGTTTTTCCATCGAGTCGCCACCATTTTAATTTTCACCTGAAGGGGTCAGGGAGAGGACACTTTAGTGATGATGAAAGACATTTTCCCATTTTCACAGCATGGTCATGCTCTGACACATCATTATCCCATTGACTTAATACATGGTTTCCCCTCTACCTCAACCCCCCCCTCTCTCTTCTACCTTCCATATATTGCACATGTGCCCGTAGATCCCTGTATGCTTTCCCCACTATTCACCCCTACCATACCACCCACAGTGGTCCCTTAGCTTCTCATCTCTTAATCCTCTCTCCATCTACCTCCTCTCCGTTTTCTGCCATTTCTCCCCCCCCCCCCCAGATTCTCACACCTTTAATGCACTCCATCCATCTCCGCATTGAGTGCCTCTTCTTTTATATTATCCTCCTCCTTTGTCATTCTCTCCCTGCACCGTCCTTGTTTTCTCTGCTGCTCCTTCAGTCTGTGCCAGCTCCTCCCTCTTCCACTGTAGACAAGTTAATGGCCCTAAAACAAAAATCAAATCCCAGATTGAATAAAGAGAGACCTTTGCTTTTTTCCTCTGTATTGTGCATTTCACTGCCAGAACAGTGTTTTCACATCCAAGCCTTAATTGCCATCTATAACGCAAATTTAAAGGGCCCCTGAATGTCGCTTCTGCACTGCTCTGCACTGGGGGAGAGCTTTGATGGCCCATTCTGGGAAAAGTATAAAAACTAAAGTACAGGCACACACATATAAAAATCACACACATAAAATCTAAGTAGGCAGAGGCAAAGGACACCTAGACTGCACCTATATGAGCAAATATAGCCCATACAGTCGGCGCCCACAAGAGCACTGTTCTTTCATTTTTGCACTTAAGCCAGTGAAAAGAAGAGCTCAGAGTGTGTATCCCTGCAGAATGTAGACAGGAAGCGGGGTTGTCAAGTGGGAGGTGTTCTTCACTGTTGACTCAGGATGGCATCAGGAGCAGACCTGTCAACAGATACTCCCACATCTCTCAAATTCCTGAAAATCAGAGGAACTTCCTGCATGCAAGCAGAAAGCATCATCACAATATTTATTTAAGAAACAGGAAATAGTCAACTTTAGTCAAGCTGGTCTCATACACCATTCATAGCTATGCCTATGAAATGTATCGCACTGTGATTCATATATATCCCACAAAATCAATTCGTATGTAATCCACACAATTGTGAACAGGTATAAAGAGCTGAGAACGCCATGTAGGGATGAGGTTGGGATGGTTGGGTGGGTCAAAAAAACACCAGCCTTTCGAGACTGGTGTTCGTACCATATGTGAAGCCAGAAGTCAACGATTTATTTGTCACGTAAGTTCCGTACTTAAGTTCCAACACTTCTGCGATCTTTTCCTAAACCTAACTAAGTAGTTTTTGTCACGGAACTTCCATATGCCGTATGAAGAGATTTTGGTTAAGTTACGCCATTACTGGTGTGGAGTAATTTAACCACAATCTCTTTCTCTCTCTTCCTAATCCTAACTAAGTAGTTTTGTTGCCTAAACCTAACCAAGTCGATCTTTTACTAAACCTAACTAAATGTTTTTGTTGCCTAAACTGAACCAAGTTGTTTCCTGTGAAGACAGAAGCTTATTTTGAAAATACTGGAGAAGAAATTGATGCTGGAGATTTTTAGGAAAATGCACGAAAAATGAGGAATAACTTTTCGTAAGATATCATACGAACCATTGTTTAAAGAAAAATACTACAAAATTAGAGGATTATTGTGTAAAAAATGTTTTAATTAAAATTTTACAATAATCACCTGCACAATAACATAACATTATCACATTATTTGCACATAGTCACAAGTTACGAACAAACAGCGTTGCTTTGTGCTGTAACACTGATACAACACCAATCAAGAGGTGAGCCTTTAGGAGGCACACCAGTTCCCTGAGCGAGAGCAAAGAAAATCCAATGACCCAGACAAGCTATCCTGTGAGCCAACAGAACAAAATCACAGCACTGTGGAAACATGCAGCAGAGCCGTTTCAGCACCACGGACAGCTACTGCCCAGTGGCAATGCACTGTGGAAGCTTATTAAGCAACACTGTCAGCACCTCCTACAGAAACAACATGCCCTGGATCAGCCTGGTGTCCAGAGTAATCATGGTGTTATACTGTATTCAATGTAGCTAGTTAAATGGACAGGTTTCTGTATTATAATAATTCATGTGTTAATTAGGACACATTTCCTCATAGACCTTAACGCACACACTTTATCATTAGTTGTGAATACAATTTCTTTGGCTAAATGGGAAACAACATATTTAAACAGAATAACTCACAGTGGACTCAATTACGAATGACTTGCAAATTACAATATAAGATTTGATTTTGAATACCTGTGAAGATATATGACATTACATGTTACAAATCTGAAATCACAACCACCGCTTGATGAGAAAAAAACTGATATATTCTCACAAGTCTGAGGACATATTTGCAAATGTAATGCTCCACAACTGCATAATAAGGTAATTTCTCCCTATCTTCGATGTGAATGTCAAATATAATATCAAGTTGTGGGCATTTTGTAATACCAAGTATACATTGTTTTCTGTTTAATTTGGGAGTGAGGGTGACCAAAACAATTAATATTCCTGAGCTAAATATCGGAAAACCCTCATCCATTTGACTATCTTGGGCCTTTACTACAGACAGTGGAGAAACGATAGGAAACAAGGGCTCGAGATGTAAAAGCGGCCTCCCGTTTGCATCAGTTGACTGGTTGGCCAGATGCTGGCTTTGTGCTTGACTTTGTGTTCTTGAAACAAAACAGTTCAATGTGATTTCCCAGCCTGGTCGCTCAAAAAGGAGTATGAATGACACGTAATTTGCAAGGCTATTAGCATGCAATAAGAACGCCGTTCTTGCTTTTGGCGTGTCATTTATACGTCATGTAGTCTGTCCAATGTAATGGCATCCACGTAAATCTGCTATGCTCAGAGCTAGTGATGTAGAATCAAAGTTAGAAAGACTGCTGGTAGGTGGTAGGTGGGAGGAGAGAGATGGATGGGTCCAACAAACACAGGACTTTAAACCAGGAGAGTGATGTTCGAGACCGGTGTTATGTTTTGTAAGTTACATGACGTTTGTCACACATTTTGTAGTGATGTTTGCAACGTGTCTTCCATACAATGTTACATTGTTTCCGTAATTTTAAGCCCAACCATGATGTTTTTCCTAAACCTAAGTGGTTTTGTTGCCTAAACCTATCTGCGGACGTTACGGTAGTTTTGTGTGGCGTACAAATGACACACGAAAAGCCAAAAATGCATCCTTGTAATGTTGTCCCATTCAAACACCTACCCATGACATCGGGTTGAATATTCAGACATTATTGAACTTTTCCCCATTCGTTGATTAAAGGTTTTTCATGAACTCTACATCCTGCACCAAGTAGTTGCTGTAGCAAGCTCAGCACTAAGTCTGTCCTTTATTCCCCATCCATATTTTAATGGAAGGAAGTGATGTGTGGGCGTTGAGCGAGGGAGGGCCACTGTGGAAGCTCTCTGCTCCCAGGATAATTAAATCAAGCTTTAAAATGTAAATATACCATAAAACAATATTGAGCTCCACTGGTTTTAATTGATGCCCGTCCTGAATGCTCGATGAGGCTGTTAATTTTGACTGATGGCTCACTACAGCCGCATGATCGCTGACAGCAGGCCCGGAGATGGAAACCATCGTACTCCTACCTCACAGAGTCAGGGGTGGCTGCGATCGGGAACATTTTAGGGTGGAACACCAAAGAGTGAGTTGTGCAATTGCTGACATATCAATAGTGAAACTTTGTTGATAGGCAGAGCAGACAGTGATGTACAAATTATGCAAAACCACACGCCTATAAACACACACACAGCCGCCTGTATGTGTCATCCAGTGATCATTTAACTAATTCCAACACAGCAGAGGGAGCGAATGCCAGACCGATGCATGGCGTGCCAGGTCTCACATGTGTTTTCGAGTGTCAGCCAATACCCCCAACCCTCCTTTCACCACCACCTCCATCTTTAACCACCCCCATACACAACAAGCACTGGGACCAGGCTCCATGCCATGCAGACAGACCGGGTTCTACTGGGTGAGAAAGGCAGACTTCAGTTGATGTCGTATTGGTAACCAATGACAGTCCAATTTACAGTGCCTCTGCAGAGCAGCAATGAATTGATTTCATTATAACCTCCCCTATGTTGTTATTTCCTGCCAGGCTTTTGAAAATACCATTTGACTGATGTGGTTTTTGACATTTCCATAGCTATATATTCATATGCTGTTTTCGGCGTATTTAAATCTGAACATAAATGTAAAGGAAATAAATATCTGCATCAAATATATCATTAACAAATATGACAAGTAGCCCAAAACTCAAACTCCAAAAAGCCCCTAAGGCAGCATGTGGACTACAGAACTTTGAAATGAAAGATGATGGCAATAAAACTGTATTAAATTTTCTTTGGTTGAGGGTTTTAAATGGTTATACAGTCAGTTATACAATAAATTGTTAAAAGCTGCTGCATATTATATTGGCTAATTTGTATATTAGCTCTGTTGTAAACAGTTGAACATGTGGATGTTACCCATTTAGATACATTTCTTTGGAAACATGCTGTGCAGTCACTGTGTTTATATGTATTTCATTTGCAGTTCTTGTGTGTGTGTGCATGTGTGAAAGTTCAGATGATTTATTAATGAAGGAAAGAAGGCCTTTTCTGCTCAGCCCTCGCTGCTTCAAAAGTCTTTACCAGAACCAAAAAGGAAATATATAATTCATAAGTGCTAATTCAGTGGCCATACAACAGTGGCGTGATGTAACTTTTGATGATGATTCATTTAGTCCCTGCATTTAGAGGTGCTCTATTCAATATCCAGAGCATTGATATAGCATCAAACAACTATATGTAAAGATATAGAGGAGTAATGTCTACTTGAGCAGAGAATGAAGTTCGATCGGATCGTGTCCGGTGCGTTAGGTTTCACTTTAATGTTGCAATCAGCTATTCTACTGTGTTCACAACGCCAAGTCACATTTCACTGTTAAAACGTAGTACTTTTAAGCCCAGCCATGTTGTTTTCCTAGACCTAACTATTGTGGTCCTAAGCAAGTGTTTTTGTTTAATTCACAACATTAAGCACGTGTTTATTGTAACCGAAAAGCGCCAGTATGTGACTTGGGATGAGAACGTGTTGCATATCCTGTTATCACATAAACATTAGTGAAAATATTTCCTTTTTATCTTTGAGGATTAGTTTAACTATTGCAGGAGTGAGAGGTAGCCTATATTACATTTACTGTGGATCTTGGGTCGTTAGTGGTGTGTAGGCTTCTGTAAACTCTCCAAGTACCTGTTATAGATTTGGAAGAGCTTCTTGAAAATGAAGAAGTTAGAAAATGGTGAAGACTAATGTGAACTTGCCAAGAACACAGTTGCTCACTCTTCTCTGCCCCTTCTTCTTCCTACCCCTTCTCTCGCCTCTCCTCCTCCACAGTTTCCCAGGCTGACTTTGCTTTCTTTCGTCATCTCTTCTCATCTTGTCCTCTGGCCAACCTCCCTCCCTACCAACCTGTTCTCTGCATCATCTCCTTTCTCATATTTTCTACACCTATTAAAGTCCTCTGTATATCCCTCTTTCTCTTCCTCCTCTGTCTGCCCATCATCATCCTCTATACTCTCTGTACTACCCTCCTAAATTCACTTCCCTCCATCTCTCATACTTTTATAAACCAGAGTAGGTATAGAGAAGCTTATTTTAATGACAGTGATGTTTGACGGTGACGAAAAACACCACTTATGCTGCTTGTCTGACACCATGTAGGCTATGGGCAACTGTCTTTTCACATTGTGCCTTTTAGTCTTTTATGTAACACTTTTAATACCGACTGCAAAATCAATTGGTTGGTTTGAAAAATGAAAGTTAAATTTGATTTGTTCTCATCTCACTGTCACCGAGTCCCTTTTCTCTCAAGGGAAACCTTCATTATGTCCTGATTCCTTCAATTACATACTCGAACCATATCGTTCATATTTAAAGACAAATAATATCTGTACACTATAATTGTCACTACACTGTATATTTTTATCAATAGATAGTAAGAAATCAAATGTAAAGCTGCCTTTAAAGAGACAACTCCATCATCACACCTGCATGTGTGAGCCACGAATGGTTTGGTTCGAACTGACATTTAAAGCGATAAAAAGAGTCTTATCGTAAAAGGCGTTGGCTGTGCTGCTGACTCTGCCATTTGAACTTTTCACTCCGTTACGTGACTTCCCTCAGGTCGGGAGGATAAAGAGCTGTAGTAGCCTACCCAGATTACTGCTCGTCTTAACTAATTATCCACCGCTAATTAATGGGAAGGAAAAGCAATCAAAATGGCTACACCTGTCTAATTATATCCAAGTCAAACTGTGTGGGGTTGGATCCAAGAAAAGGTGAGTGATGAAAGTCTCGAGGCTAGGCTCCCGTGCTGACAACCTGTTTAATTAGATTAAACAGGAAGTTGTTAATTAATTAGTGTATCATGGTTGACCGACGTTGGATTCTTCATGGACAGAGTTGGTGGGTGCTTTGAAGACCTGTGGTAAAAAAAAACTTCTCTGGAACACTGAGACTTTTACAAGGACATTTACATGTTAAATCTCCACATAATGAGTTTGGTCCAACATCATATTCTTCCCAAGTAATGTCCTGATGACTTTCAAAAAATTGTTCAGAGGAGGAATTAGATGTGAACTTTAAAAGGATAGGTATTAAGTCCATCTTAATACATTACTCACATGCCTATACTGTATGTACATTAAAAGATATCAACCTGGTCTCACAGGAAAGCGCACAATATTACGCGAACATTCCGCATGTCAGTAGGACGCAATTTAGCCTTTTCGCGTGCCATTTGTACGCTGCTTTTCACGCGTCATTTGTACTCAACAAAACAACGGTAATGTCTCCAATTAGGTTTAGGTAACAAAACCACTTAGTTAGGTTTAGGAAAAACGTCATGGTTGGCCTTAAAATAAGTACATAAAGTAAAATGCGTATGGAAATAACGTAACATGAGTACGGAAAACACGTCACAAACATCACTAACGTAACTAACGTAACTCACGTAACTCACGTAACTCACGTAACTCACGTAACTCACGTAACTACCGTAACTCAAGTAACTAACGTAACTCAAGTAACTAACGTAACTAACGTAACCGACGTATAACTTACAAAACAAAACAGTGGTCTCCTGGTTAAAAGTCATGTGTTTGTTGGAAAATCCACCGTCCTTGTTCTGTTTAAAATACAGTACATTTTTTTATTCAACCAAAGCTAATGTAAGGGTTCAGTATGCTGGAAACACAAAGAGCAAATCTCATACTAAAAATGAGAAATATGGACTTTAGCTTTTGGTTCCATTTTTTACAGCGTAGTTGCACAAAGAAGGGATCACTTCACAGCCATTATGGCAGGAAGAATGACACATACCAACAACTCTTTCAACCTACATGAGGGCATGTGAATGTTACATTAAGATAGACCTGAAAAAATTAAGCTGTCTTGCTTTGCCATTGAAATATAACGTGTATGATCTAACAAAAACTCGAAAACAAAGTATTCACACTAAAAATGAAAATGTAACTTGTAGTGCGAGTGTAGCCTTCAGTAGGAATAGCCTGCTACTGAGTCAGAAAGTTAAATGTGACTTCAAAATCTTTTCAAACTTCTAATTTAAAAGCCCAGACTGCTCATTGCACTGCATCACACATTTTCCTTCACTTTAGTCATCCCTGTCCCATGCTGAGGTGTTTCTGTCTCACCCTCCAGGCTGCAAAGTGAGCCTCAAAATAACTGCTCTTTTTAGTTTTCAAACCTAAGGCAGCAAAGGCAATAAATAGCCTTGCTTTGTCCATCATCAGTACGGTCCTTAGGGAATCTGAAACCTGGGACTTGGTTCCCATTGGCACTCGTGTTGGCATATTTAGGCATTCTAATAGCTGCTGCCTGGGGACTGCTGATAGAGTGGCTCCTGTGCTGTAAAGGAGCTGATTGAAATCAACTGGAAATCAACCCCCCTCCACCTCTCTGTTCGCTCTTCAGCAGGGCAGACTCCAGATGGTGCTGCCATTTATGTCTCTTTTTATTTTGCTTTACTGGCACATAGACAACTGGCACCGAGTAGAAAGAAGGCGGAAAGGAGGGACACAGTGCCTCTCCTTTATGAGGAGGCCAGGAAGGAGAACGAGACTTTACTCCACGCCACAGGATGTCAAAATACTCTCAGGGATGTGAAACTGACGTAATGCTCAGAAATATGGAGTTGGAATTGATAGATGCATGGGTTATATCTTCAGGGGCCCTCTAATTAATAGATTAGATATTCCAGCTCAGTATCCCTAGCAGTTATGTCTATATTGTCTGTATGTCTATATAACATTTCTGCACCTCACGATTCATATCCAGTGCCAATGTTCAGTGCAGTTCAGGGAGTATTGTGTCCTCTATGTGAGGCGGAATGGTGATTATGAAGCGCAACCTTACCCCCTTAAGGGTTTTAGTTGTCTAAACCCAAACATACCTGAACCATGTTTTATTTGCTATAACCATGGTCTTTCCCTGTCTCATCCCCAGTGCCTAAAGTACCGTTGCTTTGTCACGCCCCTCGGCGTGTGATACCAGCACACAAGGCACCCTTTAGCGTCGATATGAGAGGCATCAGGCTTTCAAGCAACTACAATGTAAATCCATCCGCATCAATATTAAACACTCAGAGAAAGTGGTCTGGGAGTGTGGCGATGTAGTTTAAAGAGCGAAAAGATACACATAAGGCAGGCGGGAGGGGAGGTGGATGGGTCCAACAAACACAGGGCTTTCATCCAGGAGATCGCTGTTCGTGTCCCGAGCGTTACGTTTCACTTTCACGTTACAATCAGCTGTTCGTTCGTGTCTCGTGTTCACAATGTGACGTTTCATTTTCACTTTACAGACGTAGTAATTTAAAACCCAACCATGATGTTTTTTTCCTAAACCTAATTAAGTAGTTTTGTTGCCTAGACCTAAGCAAGTGTTTTTGTTTAATTCACAACATTAAGCATGTGTTTACTGCAACCGTAAAGTGACGTTGAGGGGTCTGACAAAGCCTCAGCATGTGGCGAGTTGGGATGAGAACGTGTTGGGCTTTCATACAGAAGACAGCCATTCATGTCCCATCAACGTGTTGTTTGTCTTTGTGTTCACAGCGTTAAGTTTCATTTTCACTTTACAAACGTAGTAATTTTAAGCCAAACCATGATACTTTTTCCTAAACCTAACTAACTTTTGTTGTTGTACAAAGCAAGAATTTTCAAAAACATTGCCATTGAACGTAGTTTTACTATTAATCAAATATGATATAATATAATGACAAGCATACATAAATGTACTCAGTCACACCTTTTAATTCATGAATATTTATTTAGAAGTGACACAAGTAAACATTTTACAGTACATTGCTGATCATAAGTATATGACGATTTGACTGTTTATCAGGTATTCCACACTAAAATTTATTAAATACAATCTGGATTTGGATCTGAAATATGTTTAACCATTAGGAGGCCCCCCATGTCTCTGGGGGTGCTACACATATTGATAAAAAAAAAGAAAAAAAAGTTTTTTTTATTTTTTTATTTTATTTTACTTTTTTATCTATATTTTTAAAAGTATATTACCAAACAGATATCTGCCTAGCTCCAACCAATACAGTACGGGGCTCTAATTGCTTCTTATGTACAGTAAATGTATGTTGTAATTACCACACTACATTTAGTGCAGTGAGTATAATTAGTAATTTATGCACTTTGAACCTGAGTAAAATGTCAGCAGTATAGTTGAGTGGTAATTCCACCTCAGCCTGTAAATATGGTCGAGCAGGACGAGGCACCAGCAGCAGACACAGTAGCTACACTGCTGCTCTGCTGTGTCTGTGCCCCCTTCCCCCCCACATGTTGTCAGTGTGTTCGGCGTGTGTTTGTTTGGCGTTGTTTTGATCGCCGATGCTTGTGTGTTTGGGCTGCGCTGGCTGGGCGGCGAGCGTGCCCGGTGCAGAGCTGATGGCGTGCCAAGTGCTCCCTGCGGGCCGGCTGTGCCTTCCACTCTGCTCAGCCACCGTGAACGCCGAGCCGACAGACTGCTGCAGGGGGAACACCACTTCCTCTCTCCTTCTCTTCTCTTCTCCTTCTCTCTGGCACACACACACACAGAGAGGCTGCATCCTCACCCCACATCGGCTTTCTCCCCCCCCCATCTTCCAGTTAGCTCTTACCTTTTTTTCTACCACTTTTTCACTCTTCCAACCCTTTCCTGCTCCTCCGGAGACCCATTTTTTAGTACAATTAGATTTGAAGATCAATTTGAATATTTTTAGATTTTAAGATTTTTTTAAATATTTTTCAAGTCGTTCGGTACAGAAATTTAAAGAGATTCATGACTCTGTAATTTAATTGAAACCATAGTTAGATAATGTAGATAATGTGGTGCATGGTGCATGTTCTTTCTAGATATCAAGTTTATTTTTTCCATTCTATTCTGGTGAGCTTCCCTGCAAATCATTTTAAATGATTACAGAAAATGCATCTCTCCCATCACCCATATCTATTTTGGTAGTGGTTTTTGTTAGTTATTTCTGGCTATCCGTAGGAAAAGTCACAACATTATTGCAGGAGTTCTGTGTTGTTCGTATTTATCTCATGGCATCATATCTGTTCAGAGACATCCCATCCCATTGGGTTTAGCTGGAAACCCCTGCATGGGCTCTGAACTGCAGTACCTACCGTTCACTAACATTTAGCTCTAATTACCAGGCTCATTAAAGCATCGAATTAGCAGCAAAACTCTTTCAGCCTCCTCTCTGTGCTTAATCGTTAAGCAAATGGAGCGTCACAACTTTGAAGTGATTACTATTGAGATGTAAGTGCCACGGCCCCGTGAAATGTCACTCAGCTGGCCTAAAGAAAAAAAAAAAAAAAAAAAAAACGAGAGAGAGAAGAAGGACTGAAAGCAATTTACTTCCACTTGGTTGGAAAGCTGTTTTGTGTGCACACGGAGAGGTCAGCTCCAGCTTCAAACATCACACGGCTATTATTCTAGCGCTGCACGCTGCGAGAAACAGCTTCTCCAGAAGGTCAACAACATTTACATCCAGAAAAAAAAAGGCTGACAGCTGCTTACCTGTCGAGCTAATGCAAAACTTCTGGAGCATTTGGGTCACTCCCACTACAGCCCCCCCATTCACCATCACAACCACACACACACACCAGTATACATTAACACCTTTAGAGTTTGTGTATTGACTTGTGCATACCTTAGTTTACATATAGGCCTACATGCATATGCATACAAGTCCACATCAGAAAAAAAATACACACACACATATTGACAAGCACACAGTACTACTTGGTATTCAGGAGGTCAAGATTAAACGGCTCTTTCATTGGTTGATCCTCCCAGGTCACAACCTTGACTAGGTAAAGACAGATTAATTGATTGGTTGATACTTCTGAGAGAATATATAGAGCATATTGACTAGGGATAAATAATTGAAGCAGATGAACACACACTGCAGTGCAAGCATGTGTACCACCATGCCCCCCGCGTATACTGAAACTGGCCTCTACAACTTTGCAATTGAGACAAATGTGTGTGATCTGAAGAGGTGCAGAACAACACCGCCGTGTTGAAGCAAATCAAACAATGCCAAAGTCTGTTAATTCACGCATGCTTGATTTTAATTTGAATTATTTGCTGCAACAAGGGCTCTTTATGGCCGAATCAGACGGCAGCTGTACTATTAATGCTACATTACAAGCAAAGTCTGAGTTAATTTGTCCATCACAATGACACTTTGTAGATTCCAATTTTCATAATGTAAAGTAGCCTTTTCATCACATAAATATTTAAAAATAATTTAGCAGAGTGAGGAGATTTTTTTACTTTTTTATATTTTTATTGACAAGTTACTGTAATAAATTTATTTATTTGTCATCTTTTTCTTCTTTTTGGCATCTGAGTTTCCAGCCTGTTCTCATTCCCAGGGCGTCAAATACTGAGGCTTTGTCATGGCAATTGGCGTTCGCTACTGCCGCACAAGGCACCCCTTAGCGCCGGTATGAAACACACCGGGCGTTCCGTTAACCCATCCGAGTCAACAGTAAACACTCCAAGATAGTGCGCCAGGAGTGTGGTAACGTAGTTTAAATAGAGACACGACAGGTGGGCGGGAGAGGATGTGGATGTGTCCAACAAACACAAGGCTTTCATCCAGGAGACCGCTGTTCGTGTCCCGTTCGTCACGTTACAATCAGCTGTTCGTTCGTGTCTTGAGTTCAAAACGTTCAGTGTCATTTTGACTGTACAAACGTAGTAGTTTTAAGCCCAACCATGTAGTTCTTTCCTAAACCTAACTATAGTGGTTTTGCTAATCCTAAAGTGACGCCAAGGGTAACTATAGTGGTTTTGATGCCAAACATATAATGAGTGAAGTGAAATAAAGTGGCCCTATGTGATTATGTGATATTACACCTTATATAAGGATTTGGTCAGGTGCAAAAATCCCATATGCCTCTCAATCAGGAAGTGGAGGTGACCTGTCTCATGAATAAAATTCTTATGTGGGTTTAAAAATAACAAAAAAGTAGAATCATCAAAAGATTAAAATGAAATTTTAAGCAGGTTGAAAAGTTGTGAGGAAGTTCCCCGGTTCAGGGCACTGCAGGGTTAGAGATGCCATGGGTGTTTTACTGAAAAGCAGCAGGAGACGGAGTTAATGTGGTGTATCACTATCACAAAGACCTGCTCCTATTACAAGCCACTCATCTCCAACAAACTCTCCCATGACTCTTTCTACCTCCACACTTCTATTTCTATCTGTCTCTCTAAGTCACACCACTCTCCATTTCATGCCTGTTTTCTTCCTCTATTTGCTTGACAAGACAATGGATAATAACCCCTGGAATAGCACAGAGACCGGCAAATGAGAGTAATCAAGCTGTCTTGTCCTGGTGGCGTTCAGGTTCACTCATCAAACCCTAATTATCACCCTGGAAACCAATGTTCCGCTTTAATTGTTCTGATGAATGAAATATTACAGAGAGGAGTCGGGCTGCAGCCGAGCGGAATAACAGCTTTTAGCCATAAAACACAGCAGAGTAGGAGGAGGAGGACGAAGAGGAGGAGGAGGAGGAGGAGGAGTGAAGGTGACTCAGGAGAGAACGAGACATAGTGTGAGAGCGCTGGCTAAAGTAATGGATAAACAGAGTTCAGCATGACAGATGTGAGAAAAAAGAAGAAGAGGGGAAATCGGGGAAAATAAAGAATGTTTGAAACAAACTGGAAAAATGACAGCAACAACGTTCAGGGAGGCGATTAAATGACTCAGACTGAGGATGTTTAAGTGTGGTCTAATTGCTTCAAGATAGCACACAAGGAGGTGTCTGGCCAGTAATCGAGACAGATTGCACCCAGAGGTTTTTTTTACATGGCTCCCGGCAGAGTTGTTCCGATATAAAAAAAAGCACCGAATTATTGGGCCCACATTCCCATAAACCGTTACACTCCTGTACGGCTCCCTGTCGACAGAGAACATCTGTAATCAAATCCCAAATACTGAACATCAGAGGCTGACATCATAAATTTAAATTAAACACATCTCTTCATTGTCTTTCCGGCACTCATCAGAGAATTAGATGTCGTTCCTGAAGTTATTTTTTATTTTGTTGCTTTGTCTGATTTGATTTGAAGACATCAAGAGCAAAACGAACCTCCAGATAAAAGAAACCAAGAGGGCATGAAATGAGACGGTTGCGCACAACATCTGCCAAACACACCATCTTCGTGCATTTGAAATGATTCCTTAAGGCTGTCAAATGGATGCATTCTCTCCACACACACACACACACACACACACACACACACACACACACACACACACACACACACACACACGGGCTGTCAATCCATTAAAATATTTAATCATGATTAATCGCAAATTAATGGCTCATTTTTTATCTGTTCAAAATGTACCTTAAAGAGAGATTTGTCAACTATTTTATATTCTTATCAACATGGGAGTGGGTAAATATGCTTGCTTTATGCAAATGTATGTCTATATTAATTATTGGAAATCAATTAACAACACAAAACAATGACAAATATTGTCCAGAAACCCTCACAGGTACTGCATTTAGCATAAAAATTATGCTCAAATCATAACATGGCAAACCCAAGCCCAACAGGCAACAACAGCTGTCAGTGTGTCAGTGTGCTGACTTGAGTATCAATTGCCCCAAACTGCATGTGATTATCATAAAGTGGGCATGTCTCTAAAGGGGAGACTCGTGGGTACCCAAAGAACCCATTTTCATTCACATATCTCTAGGGCAAAGGTCAGGGGACCCCTTTGAAAACGGCCATGCCAGTTTTTTAAAACAGAATTAAAACGAATTTCCGTTAACGCATTATTATCGCATTAACTTTGAAAGCCCTAACACACACACATACTGTATATGCACACCCACTGCTTGTTCCTGACTACATACAGTATACAAACTCCTCTTGCTCACCTGAATTTGTATCCAGGCACCTTGCCGTAATACATTGGTGAAAGGGGGAGCGCACTGTCATCAATAATGGAGCGTATGGAACATATCCACAGGGGTTTGTAGCATTATTGATACCCGTTCCTCGCCACCCCCCAGTTGTTCCCTGTGCAGAAACAGCAGGGGTGGAGCCATAGAGGGAACAGAGGGAGATGGCTGACAGAGTAGCAGGAGTCTGGCCTAACACACACACACAGACACACACACAAATAATAATCCACACCTGTCTCGTACTGGCGAGGGACACACACATACTGTAGATACATGCACATACAAACACAAATCTTCATCTGTCTTTATCATTCTCATTGTGATTGATGAATAACCCACAGCCACCCCCTGGATAGATGGACAGATGGACAGATAATGTATGCAAGGATGAAGGGATGGAAGCTGGATGAGTGGACAGAAGTCTTACAGGAGTTCCACTGAAAATTCAATCAAGAGAGGGGATGTAAGAGAAATCGACTAACTTTGATGGGATAGAGATGCAGTAAACTTAAACAGCAGATGTGCAAATGCACATGATGAGTACGTGTTGGCTGTGTTCTTACATTACTTATCATGCGTCTATTTTAAAGCACATATACAGAGGACAACTTTTTATACCATGTATGTCATACATGCTGTATGCAGTCACTGTCTTAGCACTTCATTATTACCTAAAGAACCTGATCTTCAACAGAATGTACTTTTCTTTATCCTTTATAAAGATAAACATCACGTAAGTGGTCTGACATATCAGTGGACGTTGAGTTAAACATATGAGACGGTTTAATAAGTTTAATAATGACATACCCCAGCATGAATGGTAATACGGTGAAGTTGGAGAGTTAACTTTGATGGTATCAGAAGTTGGCCGACTAAATGGAACAGCGTTGAGTCGTAATACTTTGCCCATTGCGTGACTGGCCTCCCTGAACACCTCTGCCGACAGTAAATTATGGAGCGGATGTAACTAGTCCTGTAAAACTATTCTTTATAGTACATTATTCATCTCTCGTAAATACATAATGGCCTCAGCTATACAGACATGTGTACACGAGACACACACACACATATATATTTATATACGGTAATGATAAACTCCACCACCGTGTTCGGCTCACGTTCTCATTGGGCAACACTGTCTCCTACAAAATGACGTTCTCATACAACTTATCTGCATTCTCAATTATGTTTTGAGGGAAACATCTTCTCCCGGTCGCAGTTTTAACCATGTGGTTGAAGGTTCTCTATATGATATCCAGAGCATTAATATAGCATCAAACAACTATTTGCTAAGTAAAGATAAAGAGGATTAATGTCTACCTGAGCAGAGAGTGAAGTAACTCTCCCTCTGTGTGTGTTATAGTGCAAGCTTCTCCTTGATTTGTTGACATAGCCGGGCCGGTCGCGCATACCTGTTACTGCATGTTTGTGCATGTGAGCATGCCCCACTGGCTAGCTCATGGCCTGCGCTCTGCACTGCTCTCATATGGCGATTACAGCTGATGACGTCGTCCTGACCGACGGCGCAGTTGCGGAAGTGTAGCACCCGCCTTTCGGTCCCCCTTCAGGTTAACCTTGTCATATCTGTCAACACTGTTGCCTTTGTTTTCACTATTAGCATCATTAGCTCAGCCGTTGCCATGTTGAGAGCTGTGCAGAGGCCAAAAAAATGCTCCCAATTTCACATTTAGCACCTTAAACATTGTAAATTGAAACAAAACAAAAAGACAAAACTACTTGGTTATGTTTAGGCAACACTTGGTTAGGTTTAGTAAAACATCATGGTTTGGCTTAAAATACATTTGTTACGTTATTTAGCTAAGTTACGGACATAAATTAAAATAAGTCAAAATTGACTTTTGGTTTCACACAAGACATGAACAGCAACCTCCTGGGTGAAAGCCCTATGTTTGTTTGACCCACACATCCACCCCAACCTCCATGGACAATTATTAGCAACATATTTGTGATACGTCAAAACAAACACAATTGGGGCGACCTCTACCTCACCAGGTAGAGCGTACGCCCCATGTAGGCTAAGGCAGCGGCCCAGGGTTCGATCCCGACCCGTGGTCCTTTGCTGCTTGTCATCCCCTCTCTCCCCCCTTTTCTGTCATTCTCAAGCTAAAAGCAATAAAAGCCTTAAAAAATAATCTTAAAAAAACAAAAACATAATCAAGGAGAAAAATACATTTCACTTGAAACATAACTGACAATGCAGCTTCATTGTATGGGAATGTTAATTTTAGGAGACCGCACTGCACTGGAAGCTTCCCAGTCTAACCACATAATGTTCTGCTCTTTAAAAAAATCATTAATTTTTTCAGATGCACACATAGATTTGAGGCTCAGATTCCTTGACTAACCATTTCATTCATTTTCAGAATGTGCATGAATTCATTATTTTCATATATTATTCTTTTATCTATAGTGTAATTTAGCTGACACTGAGGTTTATCTCCCTATTGAAGCAGCCCATACTGTGGAAGACAAGTGCAGTGACTCCAAACGCACTGTGAGTTGAGTGTGGACTGAGTTGAGTGCGCACCACTTGCTGCAATTTGTCATAAAAGAAAAAAATAAATAAAACAACAAACGCCACGAGTACGTGGGGAGGCTGCTTTAGTGGCCGGTGATAAATCACTCCGAGATTGCATATCCAAACTATTAAGCTAACAAGGCGGTCGGTAGCCTGGGTTAACATCAAACAACGGGAGCACAGCTTGTAGGAGGAGCACGCAGAGTGAGACGAATGCTAAACGGGAGAGATCAGAGAATGAGCGTGCTTCCCTCCAAAATGAAACATTTCCTACCTAATGTCTTTTGTCCTTGGGGCTCCATTTTGAGGTTTGACTTCTGTGTTTCAGCTGACGCACAATAAAAGAGAAAGGTAAAAGAGCACAGCTCAGGTTCATCACGCCTCTGGGTAGAAGTATACACCACACGCAGCTGTGTGTCATAAATAATACACATGGTATTAGAGCAGCAGAAATCAGGCTTTGACTGATACAGGTTTTTAGAGGCCAATACCAATGCCACTTTGTTTGGAACAATGCTGACAAAATATTCTGAACCTTTCACTCCCAAAACCTTAAGTGTTTCATTCAATGTCACTATTAGAAGGCATGAAACACCTTAAACTAAACACACTAAAACCATAGACTGTAGTGGATGTAGTCAACCATGACATTTGTGGACTGAAAACCGACTGTGAAAGGGTTAAAGTTCTAACATGAAAATGCAGACAACTCCAAGACCGGACAACGCCGTCGTTACGACTTGTCAATCACAAGGTAGCCCCGCCCTAATGCATACCCTGCTTTATTTCTTTTACTCTAAATGGGACCATATTTACTAAATGAACATCATGCTGTATTGAAGAAAACTTGAAACTAGCGATTGAGACCATAAACTCATGTTTAACTTGTTTACTGAGGTAATTGCAATACTGCAAGAAATGGAATATTTTGACAATAAGTAGGAACAGTAATAAGAAGCCAATGAATGAATTATGTTAAAACATAAAACAATAGTCAACAATAGTCAACAAAAACAAAAGAAAAGCATTATGCTATTTGAATATATTCTAGGGATCGCAAAAAACAGTCAGCCTACAGGTGTATCCAGGATTTCATACCACTCAATACACCAGAAACAGTAATGCTGGTACCGCAGAATACCAGTGCGAGTCCTGCTCAAATTAGAAGTCTTGTTCCTGTTGAGGGCAACAAGTCCTTGCCTCTTATCTGCAGTCCAGCTGCGTTGGTTGGTCCTATCAGCAGGCTGTTATCTTGGTGCCCTCTTAAACCTCAGCACTGTATGAGCTACCTGGGCCTTATCAGTGTCTGTCCTCCTAGAGAAGGATCCATGGCCGCCGGGCCTTCACCGACCCTGGATCGACCTTTCCTTGGTTCTCCTCTTCCAGCCTTGCTGCCCCGTTTTATCCTCTCTCACTCACTTTCTCTCCCTCTTACTCTCACTGTCTGTCTCGCTCCCAATGTCATGGCATACCCAGTCGGTTAAATTGAAAGCAAGCCTATATAAATTTGTGGTGAAGAAAGAGCACAGTCTACCTCAGAAAATGAAAAGTTGAATTTATGTTGAAATAATGAAAAATAAAACATCCTTGATTTAGTCAACTGGGTGGACAGGTAGTAAACACAACATACATGGCTACAAGCAACGTATTCTCATACAACAGTTTGCATGATATCATACGAAAAAGTTATTCCTCCTTTTTTCGTTCGTTTTCCTACGAATGTCCAGCAACACGAGTCAATCATTACATACATAGTCTTTTCAAAATAAACTTCCGTCTTCACAGGATACAACTTCCTTAGGTTTAGGCAGTAAAACTATTTAGGCTTAGGGAAAGATCGACTTGGTTAGGATTAGGCAACAAAACTACTTAGGTTTATTAAACAAAACTACAAAAATAGGCTGAGGAAAAGATTGTGGTTTGGCTTAAACTAGCTCCGGAAGTGGCGTTACTTAAGTACATAAGTTAGGTGACATGTTCTGGTTTCGCACGGGACACGAACGCCGGTCTCCTGGGTAAAAGTCCAGTATTTTTTGACCCACCCATCCACCCCGACCTCCTCCGCTCTTTATATTTCTTGGTTCACGATTACGGGAATTACACACTAATTGATTTCATGGGATATATATATGAATCACAGTGCATTACTTTTATAGGTATAGCTACAAACAGTGTATGAGAACAGCCTGATACAAGACACATATTTTGGTCTCTTTCCAATCACTCTTCAGGTCAGGTAACCTAAAGCCTTCATCAGTACAGACGCTGACATAGACAGCTATGGAGAACAGTCTCGGGGAATGCAGGCAAATTTAATGTCCCACTGTTATTAGCACTTATGGCTACAGAAGCAACTGTTTAAGAAATGTTACATAGTCACTTTAACAAGTACGCCATTTGTTCATTTTTAACAGGGGGGGACGGATTCGGGCAAGTAAGGCAACAAATCCATCTGCTACTTCAGCACCACGGACAGCGCCATGGATTCATCAATACACAGCACATCTAAATTTCAGAGCCATGGTCGGAGCCATAGATTCTAACTGGCACAAACTTCTTAAAGGATCAATGAGTCAGGCAGACTAGACTAACATATTCTGTCCCTGCACTCTATCTGCTACTAGGGGATGGAGAGGGGGGGTGGCAGATTAACAAGGGGGAAGTGTTTTGATCATTTTGCTAACAAGGGGGATGGCATCACCCCTCAAATCCCCTTCTGGCTGTAACCAATAATCAACTGTTTTTAATGCTGGTGACAAATTGCTGCATTATCACAATTGTATAATATAACATTATACAATTAAATAGTAAGTCCAAACTCCATCAACCCTTGTGGCAACACTGACTGATCCAAATCGTATTTTGAACAACGGGCACATTTCAGCAGTACTTACTAGTCTAATTAAAGTATTTTGTCTTCCTGTAAATATATTTAATTTTTCTAGAAAACCCAATGTTTTGCGCCTGACAGCAACAATATGTCTGCGTGTCTCTTCATGCTGCGAATGCCACATTGGTATTCATGGTGTGCTCTAGTTAGAGCACCCAGCATCCAGCAACATTACAGCCAACCAATTATTCCATAACAATTGAGAACATGCATATTAGAAATGTCAAATTACTAAAACTAAATGTGCTCAGCGCATGCATTGCAAAACAATGACTGGGTAAACAAGACCCACACAGATTTGCCAAAGTCAAATGCTGCCACCTACTTTATGTAAACAATAAGAAACATACATACATAATTTGTTACGCAGCAAATTCAAATCAGAATGGAATATAATAACCTCAGAGGGACAAATAAAGGGAAAAGCCACCACTGTGTTTTGGGACTGAAAAAGGGACTGAAGGAGGGAAGCAGACTTGTCATGTGGAAAGGTAATACATTCAGCTCACTTTCTAACTAGGCCCTTTGTCTATTAAAGTACATATTAAACAGAAGAAATTAAAAAGATTAAAAAAATGTTAGTTTCTCCTATTAAAATCCTGCAAGTTCTTAGAGAGATCTGCAGTACAATGACACGTATTATTAAAACAGGACTATGAAACGTGAACAGAAAATTCACAACAATTATTATAAAAATTACATAAATGCCGAAGTGATTAGGCTATTAATATAATAGTAACCACAAGGTTTTGATATATCCTGTACTGTCATGCTTACAGTACAAACTGTATTTTTTATAATTTATTTTTAACCTATACATAAAATGTCATCTTTTATTTCATTTCATAAACACAAAACAAAGCAAGCCTAATTAACCACAACAACTTGTTTGTGTCCTGGTATAAACCACAATATTACCAGCACTATACTTGACAGCATTTTCAGCATGAAAATAAATAGCTACAAACACAAATATGTTGCAAAACACAAATCCATAATCAAGAATCCTAATGTCAAAGTCATGTGTAATTACAAAAAAAGTACAAAATGAAAAAAATGTGATCCTATTTTAAATCCTTTATGCAACTCTTATTGCTTTACCCACAGTAAGGAGCACTCGCTGCACGCCGACCAACGTGCACATTCATTGAAGTTGACAGGAAAATGAAAGAACATCAAGACATCTGACGACCCCGTACTTCTGCGAAACGGCCCCGTCTCTCACTGGGACATTAAATAAGGACATTCTCGTGCAAATAAATCTGTTGTGACTCGCGCTAATTGACAGGCCCAAGTGGCTGCACAGAACTGGGCTAATGCTATCTCAGGTAGCGGCGTGCTGGGTGCAGTGACGCTGGTGGGTTTACAGTGGCAGTAATTATTGGAGTGGAGACGGTGACAGCAGCACTAATGAGTGTTGACAGCCACACCCCTATGGCTGTTTGTTCTAATAGCCCAAACATCTGACATCGTATGAATTACTTTCCTCTGTCTCTCTCACACACACACACACACACACACACACACACACACACACACACACACACACACACACACACACACACACACACACACACACACACACACACACACACAAGCATTTTGACACATGTAAGCACACACACTAATGTGCATATTTGTCAATGCACACAAAAACACAGATATGCATCTTTGAATATGCACAATTATTCAAATTACAATTATCCTCCTTATCCAGAGAAGGTTGACTGGACTTGCCGGCTCTTTTGCAAAACGATTACATTCATGCTGTTACATTCATTCTCACAGAGTACAAC
This sequence comes from Sebastolobus alascanus, assembly GCA_916701645.2. Lineage (NCBI taxonomy): Eukaryota > Metazoa > Chordata > Actinopteri > Perciformes > Sebastidae > Sebastolobus > Sebastolobus alascanus. The sequence continues at coordinate 397,501 of CAKAOJ020000180.1, forward strand.
CTCAGCCTGCTGCTGCTGAGCATCGCTCTCTAACAGTTGGGGGTTATACACCTTGTTCAAGGACACCCCAAGTAGAACATTTTTCTGCGTCTAGCTTTTTTCTACTTGTCTGGGGCTTCAAGTCTGCAACTTTCATGTTATAAAACCACTTTTATGACTGACTCACCTGGCATTAAATGCATCCTGGGTAATATCTAGCTGTAAACATTTCTCTGATTCATCGGTTACCAAATCAGACTCACAATTAATGGGTCACTTGGGGACATGTTTCAGTGCATTACACTTCAGTTAATCATACAGTAACTTAAAGTGCTTTATGACACGTCAAACTACCACTGCTTTAAATCCATTTACAACATGAACCAAGGAAATGCATTTTAATGTCAGCTGTACATGTATGTTGTTTATTGTAAGCCTCAGTGTATAATATTATCTCCATAGTTACTGAAATATGAGGAAATTCTTCAAACTGTATTAACCAATTTGCGGTTGTGAAGACTATATTTAGTATGATAAGGAAAAATGCCACAACATTTGTTCTGATTAGTAAAAAGTCTTGAAATTTGGTACGGACATACTTTGGGCAAGTATCTAACAGTACAACTTTTAAATTTTTGGATCACATGAAAAATCACACTCTTTTTTAGAGTGAAAGGATTTTCGAGAAATTAGGAAAAATGCTAACATTCTGTTTATTAAATATTTTCCATATGATTTTTTCAATACTGTATATGTGTGCATACCTTTGAGTTCATAGATACCAAATACTTGATTGTGCTCCTTGTAGTTTCGGAGATACAGACATTTTCTTATCATACTATATCTAGTCTTTAGGAACATGAGACTACTGTTTTTTCCTAGAATATAATGGAGTCTATTGCAAAAATAGTAGTTCCATGTGCCCAAAGACTAGATATAGTATGATAAGAAAAAGTCACTTTTCAACCAAACGGTTTGACCAATTTTGAAAATGTCTTCACATTTGCACTGCAAGCTCAGAGAACATTTCCGCCAAAGGAAATTAAAAATTTCAGTTGGGGGCACTAATGGCTTTAAAGTACACTTGTGCAGTGCATGGGGACGGTTCATACGTCCATGGGGACGGTCACTGAGAGACGTTTACCGAGAAGTATGTTGGGATGCTGCCATTGGCTGCCAAACGTTTTCATGACATCTTCAACATACATTAAAAAGTTTCTCCCTTTCAAAACATAATCATCAACATACTACTGGACAAATACACCATATAGATATAACGGCTTTTATGTTACTGTAAATTTGCTGCCTAATCCTAAATTATGTAGTTGAATTGACTTTATTTTTTTTTTTTCATTTGCTTTACCTGAGTGACAAACTGACAGTTGACTTTAGATTTATTATTGTTGTGATGATTCTGTGAAGCAGTTGCATTTTTCAAAGTCAGCAAGTAACCTCACAACGTTTTTATCTAACAAAATAATCTGCTTCAATCCATATTTGTTGTTGTTTAGCCTTTCAAATACAATATTTTGTTCCAGTACTTCCTCATTAGGTGGCAGCGTGAAAATAGCTTTTCTAAAAATAGATATCATGTGAAAATAGCACATTTTACACTGCTAAGAGTAGGCAAGATTTATGTAGGTTCCACCTGTTAGATTAGCTGTGTATGTTGTGTGAGGGCTGCGTATTGACTGATGTCATTGCTGCCCTATTGAAACGCAGCGGCACAGCCTGAGTCGTCACAATGTGCTAAAGGGATGGAGACCGATGAGGCGTTAATGGCCCATCAGCACGAACGAAAGGAGGCAGGCGCTCTTTGGCATGTGATTTGAAGAAAATAGTACCCCTAAAGAGCCTGGTAGTCCTAATGTTAATCCATAATAGCACTTTGTGATAGCACAAGAATTCAAAAAGCCTCCATACACTTTTTCTCAGATGAATGAACACGCCTTGCTAGTTTCCTCCTTTTAGCGTTGACAAAAAGAAGAATAACCTAGTTTATCAATAGGGCAACAGCGTCTACAATAGATTAGATTGACATTACCCAACACATAGACTGTTTTTTTTTTTTACTGATTGAATATTTTGATATTACCCCATTCGAACTTTGAATATAAAAAGTGACAACCCCAATGTACACTATTCTTTATCAAGAAATATAGTTCTGTAGAGGATTTTATAAGAAATCAGAAACAATGTATGTTAATTCCATTGGAAAAGGGGTCTAAACCTTCATTATCGAAGCACCAGGTAGTGACACACAGACAGAAAGTTGGCTGCCCAAATAGTTAATCATATGTTTAGCAGTAACGTCCCAAATAAATAGAAAAAAGGAAGAATCATGTCCTTGTTTTTCCTTGCAAGTGTGCCAAAAGAGCACCATCCCGAGGACCCGCCATCGCCGCAGCTTTAGAGGCAAACCCTGCGACCAGCTCTCCGCTTTCTTTTCAGAACAAAACAAGAAGCCCAACAGCAGAAAACAACTGCGTTCATTTGCCTGATCATTATATTGTGACAACTTCTCAGCCTCTAATTTGGAAATAATGAATTATATTAGCCGCAAATCCTGTTCCCTTCTAATTAGTGGCTCTGGGACCAGGTTTGTCGTTTATGAGACGATCGAGAATGGAGTAATTACATTGTATAAATCAATTAGGGCCCCCCAATTGTGTACAATGTATTTTCCATCGCAGATTAAATGGTGCTTGTGATAAAGACAGAACCTGTCGTGGACACTATGAAGTGGGAAATTAAACGGAGGAAGAGGGAGGAAAGGAGAAGGAGGAGAGGAAAAGAGGAGGACAGAGGAATCAAAACAGGGCTACAAGGGCAAGGGCATGCTGAGAGGATAATTTGCACTTCCAACTCAGTCTCTCACATGCAGGCACAGAGACAGATGTGTGCAGAAGGGCAGAAAGAGTAAGAAACTGGAAAAAACACATACGCAGTCTGGTTTGAATGTTGTGGGCTTTTGAATGTCGATAATAACTTTAAAGTATTTTGATTTAACAACCACATTTTCTGAAACGTTTTTGGATTATTTGAAAACAACATAAAATAAATATGTTTCAAAAAAATTGTTAAACCATCATTTTAATGCAAAAGTAAGTGGACTAGGATATTTTTCTTCAAAAAGAGTGAAACAATCGGGGCTGATCGCATAATGTCATAATTGTTCAGTTAAATAGTTCATGTATATCATATAATATTTTGAGAATTTTGAGCTGTGAAGCATCTAATTCTGTAAAATAAATGTTAGCTTAAACTGCTCCAGTGCGGAGCTAAATTTGACATTATACCACAACATATGTATACGTAAATATAGCTGATATCGTTTTTGAATGAAATTTGACTTTAGAAATTATACAGTTAACAAAACCCTGAAAAGTAATGTGTGCAATATAAATAATAAAAAAAAAAATAATTTAGGCTACACCCGTTGTTGCAATTTTTCTGAACTCTTTTTATTACATCTATCATTTTCTACCTGATGCTGCTCAGATCACTTTCCAATTTTGTAGTCACAGATTGTGAACATTAATTATTAGACTACTAATCAAAACTGTGCTGGTTCTGCCACTCAGCCACCGAAAGCTGATTACAGACCTTAATTGAATCTTTGACTTGCAGCTTTTAAGTCATCATTCATTTATAACCTATTTATAATCAATATAGATTCAGTGAGTCCTGCATACAGTGTGTGTGGTGTGGTATATACACACATTGCCACCGTGAACCTAAAGAACAACAGATATTATTTTCGTAATTATTTTTTAATTTATTCATTTTCATAAACAAAACTGGTTTGGATTGTCTTTGTGTCTTGTGTCATTTCCATCAATCATTTCTTTAATTAGCACAGCTGTTAAAGGTTGAGATGAATAATGTGACGGGCTGCGAAAATAGTTACACAAATATATCATAAATCAAAGTAACAAGTTTATTTTATGTTTTTTTTGGTGGGATGCAAACGGATGAAAAGGCATATTTTGAAATATCTTATCAAAATACATGACAATACTGACCTGTATAAGCATTATTAAACAGCCACCCTCTAGCCTTCTGTTGCTACAGGCTTTGCTCCAACTGTGTCACCGACAGCTATTTCTGGTGCCACCTGCTCTGCCACTTCACTCCTCAACACCACCCGTCCCACTTGGTTGGGCTCATAGAAGTCACCAATACATTGAAAAACAAAACCAGATATATGGATGCAATGATTGAGACTTTGATTATGCTGCATGAGAGGACATTTTGATATCATCCGTCATTAGAGTGAGGACTCGAAGGGCAACTACATTGTATGAGAAATGCACAATTCATTCATACTTGAAAGGATATGGTAAGGGAATTCCAAAATACTACATATACTGCACCTCTATGTCTTTCTATTCACACACATTTTATTTTCCTTTGCCATATATCTTTCAATTTCCCTGCAGTAATCATTACTGTTTCAGTGGCTTACATATATTGGCTGTAAGCTTCGGCAACTCCATTCTGCTTCTCCTTTATAGGAATCAAAGCAAACAGAGAAGACGGGCAATTTGGAAATTCTGGCAAATGCCCAGTGGGCCATAAGAACACCACCAACAATGTGTGGAAAAAAATTGTGGGAAAAAAAATTGACCTGCCGGTCCTGGCCCACTTCTTATTGGAACAGCCTATTTGATTAGGGGTTACACGCCCCCTAAATTGTCAATAGACTGCGGCATGTGCAGTGGTACTGACCGCCGTCAACTCCCCCCAACCCTTCAAGTGGATCTGTCCACGTAATGTCAGAGGTCAAACGGGAAATAATCAAATGAAATCAAGACAGGAAGAGCGGAGTTGAATGAAAACACAAATGAAATGGATAAAAAAGGACCAAAAAAGCAAAAAGGTGGAGCAATAAATGTGTTGTCTTAAAACATTTTGGGGCTGATGCTGCAAAATGTTTTAAGATAACATCTTTATTATTCAAAAATAACATTGTTATTTTTTAGCATTAAAAGTCTGAGGAGAAAGAGAGAGTGTGGACAGATGAGCAGCAGCAGGCTGATTCCAGCGGAGAGCGGAGGCAAGAGGAGGCCGTTGCCGAGGACATCCCAGCATGCAGTGAGTGTTAACGGAGCTAGCCAGTTAGCAGCAGCACTGCCAGTGCTGTACCACTCAGGTTGCTTCAGCGCATCTCTTATTTTTGGTTGAGAGTGATTTATGTTGTTAATATGCTGTTGGCAATAATTGTATGTAGGCCTGTGTGTGCTGTAAATCCAGCAGAGGTACAGGTGAATTTAATAATTTTGCTGTTGTGGTTGCAAGTCAGTGTATACCTGCCCTGCCAGATGAAAATGGCCAGGGCTGGATTTTGTTCCCATTGCACAGCCCAGAGCCCGGGGCATCTATACAGCTCACTTTATAGAGAAGTCTGGGGGGCGTATGGGTCACAAATGTGTTTGATGTTACTGTATTTTGACAAGCAAACTGTTCAAACATTGTCAGAGTGATGACACACACAGCCCTCAACAAATAGATCACAAGAGAGGAGAGGAAGACGATATGACAGAGAAGATGTGGCGAAATACGAGGCACATGAAAATGACACGGTAAGTATAAGAAGAGAAGTGGGGAGCAGTGAGGGAAAGATAGTGAATTAGAGGACAATGAGGAGGAGTATAGTTGATTGTAGAGGAAAAAGGCAAATCAAATGTTATCTATGAGAAAATCTAAAGATTTTATAAGCTGAATAAGAAAAATACTTGTTTACCCTTTGTGTCAACCTCAATTCAACCTTAAAATTATTATTAATAACAATAATTACATTTATTTTGTTCCATTGCACTTATTCAGTGGCATTTAATTTGACCACATAATAATGGGCAGCACTGTAACACCATCTTTGCTGTAATGGCTTTGTCCTACTTACATTATAGGAATCAACTCTGTAAGTCTGTTAAATTGAAAGCTGACTGTGGGATATCATTGAGCCCCCGCAAATAATATAAATGCAGTTTTTTATAGAAAGCTATTACCCTTAAATGTTACTTCTAGGTCCTTAACCATCGGTGTTGTGAGAAAATTGCCATTTGAAGTTAAATGCTCACAAAGCAACACTGGGCGGACAATGAGAGCAGTGCCTTTTCTCTTTTTCCACATGGCCATGAGCAAATTTCAGCATCTGCCCCTGTCCTTGAGGGTCCATGCGGACCGTCCCTGTACAGCCCAAAATGTGTGACCATGCAGAATACAAGCACAGACTGCAGACTCCGACAAACTTTTGTTAACAGATGCATGTATGCAGACATCCATGTTAAGATTGTCCAGTTGTACCGTTTTCTGTATTGATCTTGAAATAAGACACGGATGTACTGTCACACTGTATACACACATCCACTGCGGATGGGTTTCATGATTGTTTTAAACTCCCATAACGCTCCATAGGTTGCTGCGACCAGAGGCAGCGATGACAACGCCTCACTTTTTAGTGACTAAGTCATAAATAAATGAAAGAAGAAGTGGAGGCTTGCGTGACAAGAAGTGATTTAACAAGCCTCTCCATCCTCTCGTTGGGGAGGGGGTTAGTGCTTCGGCCTGACTCCTCGTCGAATATCACAGTTTCTGATGGTGACAGAGTTTGATGGTGCAAGCAAAACAAATGTTAAATGAAGTTGGTGTTACAGACTGGAGAGGAGGAGGGGTGGAAGTGGAGAGAGCTTTTAGCAACACACACACATCACTCTATTATAAGATTTCAGGTCAGGCTGTGCTGAAAAAAGTCAGAGAGCGTCCTCTGCTGCTGTCTCCTGACTTCAGTCTTCTGTTGTACTACAATGATGGGTATGCTGACAGCATGATTATGGTTATAGGGGTATTGCTTTGGATAGCTGAAAAGGCTTGCAATAGAAAAACATGAAATTAATGAAACACTTGAATCACTTGGGATGGAGAAGGGCAGAGTGAAAGAGTAAGTGAAAAAAACACACAGCACTGAACAATCAAGGTTTTTTTTTTTTAATCCCTGCTCTACTAAATCCATCCTGAGTACACCTGCCAATAAACACAAAACTGCATTGAACCAGTTGTGCAGTCATTACACAGTAAGGCCCAGTATGCTGCTGAAATCTGTGAAAACAAAAGCTGAAAAAAGCTCAAGATTTAATAGATAAGGAAGAGGTCACCATGGGGGTAAGATGTAGCAGCAGGAAGAGATGAAGAACTACAGAAAACATGACGGAGAAAAATAAGATTTTTTTTTTAACTTGCCAATCTCAGCTGCTTGCTGCTGCAACTCTGTTAGCCTTCAATTACTGGTCAGTTTTGTGAATATTTTTGTAATCATATGCTTCCACTGTACCTGGAAAACCACTATTGCAGCACAATACCGTCTTTGACCACACATTGCAGCCCAGAGGGGTGCTGTTTCATCATCCCTCTTGGCTGATGTAAAGCAAGCAGCGGCACTGTCTTAATAAACAACAGGTCGAGATGGATTTGGCTACTGGTTTCTAAAAGACTACCTAGACAATGACATGAGGACTACATGTGTCACTGGTAGTAACTACCTGACCCAATTCAAGAAGTATTTCATGGGGGATGGCCTTCTCTCCAAACGTGGTGGAGGATGAGGGAGAATGAAAGGTCTCTTCTGAGTAGAAGTTCATGGAATGACAGAATGGACCTGGTGGGGAAATTTGGTGGGTCCATCCCCGTGTCCTCACACCACTTTTGAGAAGAGAAACATTTGTCTTTTTTAGGCTGTGGAGGTGGCTCCAAGCCAGAATGGACCATCCAGCACCTACCCACTAAAGGACTGGCCTGACTGGGAGCTATCATGTTGGCATTAAGTTTCTCCTTCATGAGCCACTCCAGCAGTGGGAGAATCACTTGGAGAGAGAGAATAGCATACAGCAACTGTTAGGGCAAAGTTGAGTGCATCAGCCCCTAATGTTAAATCGGTGGTGTTCTGGCTTAAGAAGAACATGTCCTCCTCCACATGCCCAAACCAGATCCAGATTGATGTAACTGCAAATTCTTCTACTGATGAGCTGCTAAAGGCACAATGTGTGTACTGATGTTTTAGAGGTTGGGGATGTGCAACACTTGGACCACAAGTTGTCTCTGGCTCACAACTTCAGATTCTCCCCAACATTTAACAGCAGAGACGATCCAACACATCGCTGCCTGTTAGAGCCCAAACACAGTTGGTTTTCTCTATCCTCTCAGAGAGACCAATGTGAACACAAGCATCCTTTGGGTCCTCCAGAATATAATAGTGTAAATATGATGGTGTGGTGTGAAAAAATCCCAACTCCATCCGGACTATCTGGGAAATAGTTGGCAGGCAATGTTCGTGACACATTAAATGAGGCTTTAAGTGTCAAAAGCCATGTGAGTGCTCAACCCATACAGCGGCACCTCAGATTGAGCAGCCACCTTGAGACCTACAGTAGAAGTTGCATGAACTCTTAAACCTGCATACCACTTCCAAAATATTTGTCTATCTGGGTTATGATAGCCTGAAAGAAAGGCATAATTAAGGAGGACGAAGAGGGAGGCTTTTCTTCCAAGTGTTTGATTGTTAACAGAATTGTGTCGATATGTTCTTGCTTTGCATGCACACAAGAGAGCAAGTTCAAATAAAAAAAAAAAACAGATCTTCAACTAAAATACATTTCACTAAGGAGATAATTGTGTGAAACAGTCTGTCTGGTGCATTTCCAAGCTTTGTGTCCAATGCCTAATGACTGGCAATACAAGAGCTGTAATTTTGTCAGCACATCTATAAGCAATAGCTCAGCAGTGGCAAAATGAAGCCATCATCTTTGCTAAGATATGTTTTTCAAAGAGAGAGAAAAGGGAGCAGTTTAATGACAGCACCTCATGTGAGAACTGCACAAGGTATGAGTTTATATTGGTAGACACTGAGGAAACAGGGAAGGCAAGACATATGTGGGAAGAAGTGTTCAGACTGTCTGAATCATGAACCAGGACATCTTATTCCTCCTTCTTATCCCTTGTTGTATTGTTCTATTTCTATTTCTGCAACAGTGAGTGTCTGCTGAGCTGTAGCTTCTCATAGAGGGGTTGGAAAGTAAACATAACTTGATTTCCACATGTTAAATTCTTGGAAATTAACAGTCCCTAGGGATGCAAACAGTGGAACTATATTTACTTGCATATGCTAAACACAGTAACATCAACAATACATCTACAAGTTTTACTAAAATACACTTTTACATAACAGTTCAGCACCACATTCCTATAGCTCCATCTTCATCTAAATTGACTACCCTTATAACTTGAACTGTTCTGAATTATTCTGAACCACGTTAAACTCTGAAGTACTGCATATGTAGCTGAGTCATTATCTGAGCCCATGACCCGCGATTCTAGGTTGTGAAGAGGCTGAAAAATCTGATCATCCATGTTTATTGAATATGAAAATCCAAAGTGTTCATATCTTAGAGCTTTGAAGTTGGCCTGACTAATTTCTTTCTACTTAGCCAAATCGCCGTGCTTGCGCGCGTTCTCTTTCCTAACAGAATGTCGGAGCATATCAAATTCTCTTCCAGAAAAGTACCCTTGAGGTAAAGTAAACACAGATCCAAAGCAGCAAGCAGCAGTTCACCATCCTGTCCACAGAAAGGTGAAGATCAAAGGCAGCGGTTCTTCCTCAGTGCCTGGGAACACATGCTTTGATCGTCTATTGGCTTGACCTCCAGTCGACCTCCTGATTTCAAACAAAGGCCTATGTTCTCATTGTCAGACCTCAGGAAGGAGCCAGATGAGTACAAAATCTAAAGTTTGAAGACTAGGTTGGGAGGATGGGAAGAATTTTGTTAGAGGTAAGAGAGACACTGGGCCCTATTTAAATTATCTAAAGCACATGGTCTAAAGTGCACGGTGCAAGTGTATTTAGGACGTGTCCAACTCCACTTTTGCTAGTTAATCGGCACATTATCTGGGCGCAACGTAAGGCACAAGGGAGGGGCAAAGGAGCTGTATATATTGTTATCCCATGTCAGGTGCGCCTGCACATTGCCTTGCGCATTGCTTAAATGGCGGATTTGCCAAATTGGAGAAGCGGGCGTTTTTGCAGTGAATATGATGTTTTTGAAAGGCTAAACGCCAACAAATATGGATTGAAGCACAATATTTCCTTAGATAAAATCATGTGAATTTTGGAAATTACATCTATCTTTTTTTCGGACTTAACAATGCTCTGGAGTTATTGGAAGATAGAAAAAGAAAAAATCCTACGCAGCCACCACTGGATATAACATTAGTGTAGCCTGATCTTTATCTGCAACTGTCCAGAAATACTGGGTTTAAATAGTATGAATAGACATGCAAAAAAATAATTGGTGAGTTTCATATTCTGTTTACTGATGAGGAGTGCACTCCATTTTCTATTTGTCGCTGTCCATTGACAGAGGGTGCTAAATCTGGAGGCTGCATTACGTACAAGCTTGCAGCCAGACACTGCCGGAGTGGCGGTGCCTAATGCGCGTTTAGGGGGAGAGGACCCGCACACTTTGAAATAGCCTACGTCTACACTCGCACACACAGAGGAATGAGGAGAGGAGATGCTAAGCGCAGACAGAGACGTGTGTCCACACGAGGCGTAAAAACAGCATCCACGGGTACTGTTTTTACGCCTCTTGTGGACGGTGCACACATTGACACATTTTGTTAGAAAAAAATGTGTGTGGGGAAAGCCTCTGAGTGTGTCACAGATAATTTTGTGTTTTCCTTAACATAAATAAAAACATTTCCACCATAAATTGGAACAAACAAAAATCACCAGAATACAGAAAATCCAGACTGAATCTTAAAACTTATTAAAACCGATAAGTAATATTTGGGCTACTAGAATAAAACAATTCCTCATGGGCCAACACAGATTTTTCTACCTGCTAACTGGCATTCTGAGGTTGTTAATGTTATTGTTGTCAGTTCCATCAGGTTCTGTGTTTAGTGCGTCGGTTCTTGCTGAGCTCTCACCTGAGCACAACCATCCCCTAGGAACAAAATGACCAAATGCAGATTAAAGGATTGGAAATAGTCTCTACCACTTGAAATACACATCAGGGCATCTCTTAAACTGATTGTAGATTATCACTCCATGATGTTCCAGTGACTTCAAGCGACCAGGCTTATACTTTTTTTTTTTCCATTTGTGATGTCATTTCATCATCTCAATAACTTCTGCATCACAAGTTTTCCCCCTTTTTTATTGACTTCTCTATCTGTCTGGTATTGCAGCATTAGATTATTCCACACTCCACTGACATATTGTGCCGCAGATGCAATGGAAGCCTCTAAAAAAAAAAAAAAATTCTTTAGGGAAGTGAAAGACTGACATGGCTGCCGACGAGTTTAATAAAAAAAGGCTCATATGAGCACCAACCATATGAGTTTGGAAGTTCGTGAAGTTGCAGCACGATCGGTGCAGCATAACTCGACGTACACAATGCTGTAATGCCGAGAAGCAGCCGTGAGTTCGGTTCAGAGATACAACGACAACCTCTAAACACACACACATACACACCTACACACATACACCTCCCTCTACAACCCGTCTGCAGTAGGACATCATTTCACGGGCCTAATATGAAACCTACTCTACAACTGCGCTTCATCCTGTATCCCATTACGCCGACAATCATCATCTTCCCCCCTATGTCAAACTGTGTCGGGGACTCTGTGGAAGGGCTTTGGCCTTGTGTCACACTAGTCCAGTCAGAATGGAAGAGAAATATTTATACCTGCCAGACAGATAGACTGATGTTTAATTCATTGGTTTAAGACTGTGGCCCTGCTGACCCTGGACTCTGGGAGACGGAGGCTTCTCAGGGTTTATGACCCCTCATTAACACTCAGTGGGGTCACTCCTCCAATGGGTTCACTAGTGTGCATGTGTTTGTGTAGGTGTGTTTTGGGTGCGCGCGTGTATATCACATATATTTTATGCACTGTATTCCACCTAATGTGTTGTTAATTTATTTGCCAAGCTGCTTCATGTGTGTGTACAGCTACCTGGCCAGTTACTGTATGTGTAGAGGTGTGCCTCCCATAACAAACAGCCTCCGAGGCAGCATTTCTTTGCCTTCTGACCCAGCTGTTGGCTTCCCTGTCAGCCAGTACACACCGTATTACTCCCAAGGCCCTACTTCGATACGGCCCTCACCATTAAACCACATTAAGTCATTGTTATGCAGGTAAAAGAGATGTGGAGAATGCTGGCAATGAAATGATGATTTGTATAATGAGTGGGGGGTAAAAGGATGGGGACAGAGGGAGGAAAGGTGAAAGAGTTTGGATGAGTGATGACACCTCTGAGGGTTGAGAGGCCAGTCCCATCCCCTCCCTGTTGCTCTCATACTCTCAATATTATTTATGTTATAACCCAGGGCTGATATGATATGGAATATCAGCAATTCACATTTAGATACCATTTAACATCAGCACAAAATATCAAACAAGCCCTGATGATTTTTCTTGCATCCGTTCTCAAAAGACTGAATGATGTAAAGCTTAAAAAATTAGCTTTCTGAGTGCCTGCCCAAGTCCTCGTTCAAGCAGGAAACAAACATGGCCAAGACGACATGACAAAACAACCAGAGAGGATGCCGAAACCGCTCTTAACATGCCTGGAAGTAACAAAAAGGATAAAGGAACATCCCGGCGCTCCGTTGAGTGTCTGTTATCAGAAGTGAGCAGGAGAAAACAGATGGGGGAGCTAAATTGGTATTCAGTCAGTCTTGGTGTTGTGTGCCATCTGTTGAGGATGAGATCGCACCTTCAGATTGCAGAGGACAGATGAGAGGGTTACTTGCTCGCTGCAATCATCCTGCCGAAGCCACAGGGCTTTACAATTGTTAGAGCGGAGAGCTATTTTCATTAAGTGGCAGCTAAGTACAGCTGTGATGATGCCGACGTAAGTTGTGCCGGAATGTGAGAAAGATGCATTTATGAATACAGTGAGTGTGCACACATGCACAAGTTGGCAAATTCAAGGCCATTCACGGCCATTGGCATTTGATACCGCTGCACAAGGCACCCCTTAGTGCCGGTATGAAACGCACCGGGCGTTCCATTAACTACAATGTAAAACCATCCGTGGCACCAATAAACGCTCAGAGAAAGCATCCCGGGAGTGTGGCGATGTAGTTTTAAAAGCAAAAAGACACACACTGCGTGGAAGAGAGAGGAGGTGGATGGGTCCAACAAACACAAGTTCTTCATCCAGGAGACCTCTGTTTGTTTCCCGTGAGTCACGTTACAATCAGCTATTCGTTTGTGTCCCGTGTTCACAATGTTCAGTGTCATTTTCACTATACAAACGTAGTAGTGTTAAGAACAACCATGTAGTTCTTTCCTAAACCTAACCATAGTGGTTTTGTTCCCTAATCCCTAAGTGGCGCCAAAGGTAACTATAGTGGTTTTGATGCGCTAAATGCAACACAGTCTCACATCAGTTTGTGAAATAGTCACAAAACTGAATCTATTTGGAATTTCCCTTTTTTTTCGTGAGGCACGTGTCAATTTCCGCTCCAGTCTTTTCATAATAAAACTACTGAGTTCGGCTTAGGAAAAGATCGTTGTTTGGGTTAAAATAACATCGAAAGTGCCGTAACTTAGGTTCGCTTGGAAGTTTCGTGACAAAACCCACTTAGTTAGCTTTAGAAAAAGATTGTGGTTTGGCGAAGTGACGTAACTTACGAAAGTTACGTGGCAAATAAATCAACTTTGGTTTCACATGGGATACAAACAGTGGTCTCCTGGGCGAAAGTCCTGTGTTTTTGACCCGCCCATCCATCTGTTCGCTGCTCTTTTTACTTCCCGGTTCACAATTACGTGGATTACCTACGAATTGATTTCGTGCTGACCATCACAAAAAAATGTGCAATTAATGTCTATGTACACAAATCAATACATTACATTTCGTGACTATTTCACAAACTGCTGTGCGACTGGGCTGGAAAATAAAGCAACGCTAAGGGATGTGACAAAGCGGCGGTATATGACGAGTTGGGATGAGAACATGTTGGAATGACAGACGCTATATCCCATTTACAGCATCGAGGTAGCCAGCAAATGTGCTTTCCTGTCAGGCACTGTTCCCTCCATGTTACGCCTCATAGGGATTTTATTAATGATCTCACGGAAAGATGGAGACTCTACAGTTGATATTTGTAGCATCTCCTCCACCACGTAACCAGCTACAGGCTCGTTAATTTCCCTCAGAGTGACAGCCGAAAGCCGCTGCTGTTTCGAAGCTGTAGCACCGGCATCGTTCTCCTCATCGATGCACCTCGCCGCCCACCAGCGTTGTGGAGCTGTGCGTACGCAGGTGCTTCTCCAAATTTGAAGTAGAGTTCTTCGCAGCTGAGAGGCACTTATCCCCCAGGCACAATTTGTATTTCATTGTGATGTTCTTGTAACGGATTACTTTTTTGAAAATGTAACTAAATAAGTGATTGCTTGAATTGAAAACTAAAGCGTTACATTACTTGTAACACGTTACCCTGATGATCTGATCGCTTTCAGCTGTATCAGATGCAAACTGAACAACAACTTTACCTTGTGCAGCGGAAAAACACTCACACTGTCACGGCTGTTCCCCCCCACATTGGAAAAGCTCTAATAAACACACTACTGTGGGATTACTGTGACACATGACATCTCGATTTTGTTCCCCTAAATTATTCTTATACATGCCATGTAGTGATTTTGATGCTTTCTGAGCTGACAATACAAACACACTTCCTCATTGCGTAAAAAGAAAACATATTTTTAACTGTTTGAGTTTTTAGCTAATAAACGGCAATAATTAATAGCAAGAGTAGAAGTGCACTCACACACAAGCACACACACACACAAATGCACACAGACGGACTGTTGTAATTGGGACTGTGAGCAGTGCAGATGTGAATTCAGCAAGACAGATGCAGGGGTTCAACTCTGGTACCACTGCCTGATTTGCATGAGCCGCTGCTTGCTTGTCAGTCATTAGGACGTGCTCAAACTCACAGCGCTCTGGCAGCTCAAACAGTCTCCCGACAAGGGAGCGCGGGCATGCTCGTGTAGCAGAGAAAGAGTGCGAGTGCAGCTTGTGTGCCGTGGCTTGATTTATACATAAGGCTGTATTGCACCATGATAAGGCGGGAACAGCCTTATCATGGTGCAATACAAGACAAAACAAGACACCACTTGCTTGTACAGCCACGAAACTCACTCAAGTGGATATTTTAATTTTCACTTGTTTATGAGAAATACTCAATGTGCAAGTTCATCCATGCTAAGAGTAAGGCACTAATTTGTGCACATAATACGGGCACCCTGACGCTTAATGGAATGGCTCAGGCGTCCCTTTACATCTATCTCTGCACATCCCCTACTCATTTCCATAACACTTTACTACCTTTTGCATGGGTAAGCATTGATGATAAGGGCTGACAAAATAATACGGCATTAAAAAAATAATCTACTTTCAGTCTCATTAATTAAATGAATTTTTTTTTTTATTATTTTCAAAATGTGTGTATAGACAGCATATGCTTACAGTACATGCTGCAAGAGGGGTAAAAACAAATTAACATACGCAAATACACACATCTCCTCTTAAGTGTGTATGTATATGTTTTTCTGCAAAGCTGCTCATGCGTGTGGTTTAGTGTCTGAGTTAATTATTGCTCATTTGGGCATTAATGTCAGGGCTGGTGAGAGTAATGGTTTGTTCATATTATCAGGGTGAGGATAATAGAGCTATAAAACTCTGGGCTCCCTGTACTGACTTATCGTATGCATGAATGCAGCCTCCTAAAACACCACACATGGACACATGGCACGTACACATTTATAGTAATATACATACTCTACATAGATAAAAACAGACGTTCCAATTTGATCTTTTATTGCCTGATATATTTCTCTCAGGTTGTGTGCATGCAGTGAGATGGCTGTACATATGTAGGTGAGAGATGCCTGTTGTTGATCAGAGCATTGTCCCCCCTGTTGAAAGAAAATTGACCTATTAATGCTTCTATATGAAAGCGTTTGATATTAATAGCGAGTTGTGCCCGACCTTGTGGATGTTTTCTTATGTGGTCTTGCTGTATTTTTGCCTCCAGGATTCAGAGTTTCCCCTTGTTGAGCGGACAACCTTCTGAGGGGTAATCAATAGCTTTGAACTTGGTGAGTAAAATGACTGCAGATCAATAACACTATTGCCTCAATTTGCTGGGATTCAACCAGCATGATCGTCTCTTCTGGTGAGGGACAAAATAGAAATAGATGGAGAGAGCGCCGGTCTGCATTACAAAAATGTGTCAAAAGCACAACCGCTAACATGCAGTTCTTAACACTTCTGCAGGATGTTAACATTCAGTATTACACATGCTGTGCAATGCTCTCTTTATCGGGCTGGCGGGTCGGTCTCAGCCTCAATGTATCAGAATGATACGATGAGAATAATGTGAACTTTCTGAAAACCACTGCATCTCAATAACCTTCTATTTGTTTGTGTCCCACAAGCACAGCTGTGTGCCTCCCTCTCTAACTCTGGCTACTCTGTGCTGAACTCATTGGTTGTACTGGGACTTCTCTCTCCAGGCTGTTGGAGCCTCATTCCACATGTTGGATCTGGATCTCCTTCTGCAAGGAGATTCAGCCTCTCCGTCTCTCTCCCTCTGTGTGATTGATCATTCTCCTATCTGTATGAATGTTGTACTTCAGTTTTGCTTCTTGTTTGCTCCTCTTTCAGCCTGGTCTCACCAAATGGAATCGCAGCAACACACTGAGAAACAGTTTTACTCCCCCTATTAAAATAATGTATATCTGTTATTCCCAACATCAGCAATTTGTGTGTATCAGTTTATTTTTTTACCCGGTATAGCACTGGGTAAACATCCTCAAACTGTCAAGGCTGGTAATGCAGGACAACAGGGATTGGACCCAAATGCAGACAGTTGGAGGCATCAGGATGAATTCAGTGATATATTGTGAATAGATTACAGACAGAGAGTCCAAATGGCAGTAGGTCTGGCAGGCAATGACAAACTGACATAAGAACAAAGAGCCCGTATATGTGGAGCTGAATCTAATCAGAGGGAATGGGAAGCAGGTGGGTGATTAGGTGATGCAGGTGAGCAGGTGGTTGGGGAAGGCCAGCCAGAGCAGATGAGGGAAGAGGGAATGGGTGTGTAGATGGGTGTGGCAGTCAGGTGATTGGGAAAGGAGGGAAAATCCAAGGGCATCTCACGGACAGATGGAAAATGGCAACGAAGGATCCATCTGCTGCGTTCCATTTGAACTGGAAAGTCGGCATTTTCGAGTTCCCAGTTAGAAACTTCAACTGGAACACCCCCTTAAGTCAAAATTCCGAGTCCAAAATCCAAGATGGCTGCTCCGCACATCAACAGAAAAAAAAGCTGTAGTAAATACTGATTATTAGCACTTCTGTCTTATTTGTGTATCATTAAATCAGTCGTACACACGGTACTGTCTAACTTCTATCTGTGGAAATGTTGCTACAGTGTTTGTATGGTCAAATTACCAGAGTAATGTGTTGTTATCAAGTGGTATTGTTAACAATGACTAACCTGGCTTGAGCAAACCCCATTAAGTTCTCAGACTTGTTGAACTAGAACACAGTTAACTCGGGTGTGACGTCATTCCCAGCTCTGACCTCCGATTTCCGAAGTAAATGGAACGCAGCTTGGTAATAGTCTCGACGGAAGTGGGAATGTGGCTGAAGAGGGGAACAGAGGGGCCAGTTTTGGACATGTCAGGGACGGCGTGTCAGTTTCCGCTCGTTACATCGTGAATTTTCAAAATAAACTTTTGTGTTCACAGGAAACGTACAATTCCGTAACAAAACTGAGGTAAAATAAGTCAATGTTGACTTGGATTCACACGGGACACAAACAGCAGTCTCCTGGGTGAAGGTCTTGTGTTTATTTGGGTTATTTGGCCAGATTTTCAGTTTCCAAAAGTTTTTACATACTATGATTATAATTCACGTTGAATATATTAGCTTCTTTTTGGTTTTATCTGAGTTCTGGGTCTGAGAACTTTCAAAGCAGTTTCTCCGAGACCTCCTCTCCATCTAGAAAGGTGACCCCTGCAGTTAAACTGTGTACAGGACCCACCGCAGCCCAAACTCTCTCTCTCTCTCTGTCTATCCATGTCTCTCTGTCTCTCCAACTAACAGTGAAAGTGCAGGAAACAGCAGAAACGGCAATGTGCAAAGGACCAGTGGGGGTAGAGGGTGTTTGAGATCAGTGATGCCAGGGATGATGGGATGCAAATGGATGCGTGAAGTGTTTACACATGGCTAATTCCCACCTGTCAATCAACCTGGAGTCTCAGGAGATGGTAAAACCCATCACACATGATGGGAGGGAGGAGAGGAAGAGAGGGAGGTAGAGTAGGGGAAGAGGGTGTGTAATTGGTTTGGGGAGATTGTCCCACTGGTTAACTTACTAACAGTCTGTACATTACGATGAGTGATACTAGGCAAGTATCATTGTCTCAAGAGTGAGAAAAAAAACTTCAGATTGGTAGTTAATATTAAATGATGTGCCCATGCATATAATTTGACCTTCATCTTACCTGAGCACCAATACTCTTTACTTGGAAGGCCCTGATCCACTCACACAGTCACAAACATTCACACCTGGAAGCTGCCCAGTAAGACCAAAGTGTGATCTATTAGCCGCAGAGCAGTCTTTCACTTCTGAGCCCATCTGGAGATCGATCTTGCCATCACAAGCCCACACAAGCCTGCCTCTCTAACCTTTACGTTACTGCTGCATCGCTCATTTTATAACCTTTATTTATCCAGGTTACCGTAGGTCTGCTGACCATGAATGCTCATTGACAGAAGACAGATTTATCACAAAAATACACTTTTTTTTTTACCAGCAAGGAGGTATATTGGTGTAGATAAAAATCTACAAGAAATATAATGAACCAAAAAGTGGTGATTTAAAATGTCTAAATTAACATAAATAAATACCCCCCCCCCCCCCCACCTCACCCCCCCGCAACCCTGAATAGAATACGTGTTTACAGATAACGGATGGATAGTTTTCAATGGCAACATTTGTCATTCAAGACAACAGACATATAGTACTACTGAATTCAGAACAAAAAAATAGCAGATTGTACTGTTGAGTGAGGCTATGATGATTAAAAATATGAGTGAAGAGTGAAGCCCAAGTCCTTATATGGCTTGTATATACAGCTGCATTGTTTAAACTTGAAGTGTCGCTGTTCCGTCGGATGGATTTCAGACAAATAGATGAAACACATCTGCTCAGACATGGTGTTAGGCTTCTTATGTCTTATCTTATTTAAGTTCTAAAAACGTATGGACCAGTCTGTCCTCATAGTTTAATGACAAAACACTGAAAGTCAAGCTATTGTCTGCAGCCAAGGACACAGGGACATGTTCATGTATCTTTGTTAATGTGGGATTAGTTTTACGAGCACAATCCTTGTGGCTGGCTCAGATTCTTTGACAGCTGTTTTAGCCAAATCTAACTAAATGATATGCTATAAATTGTCAGTTAGTTGATGTAGTGTCTCTAAATGAACTAGAATTAAATGCATTTGACCCAAAGAGTCACAAGACTTGATTGATCTCTGAAGTGATTTCAAAATATGACCCAATTTCAACTAATCCCAAAATCTCAGAATGCAGAACTAAGGCCTTAACACAACAAAAACCTCAGACAAAAAAAGCTCTGATACCTCACTACAGGGCAGTCATCCCAGCCATTAGACTACTTCACTGATATACAGTGTATGAGAAAAAGCGAGAGTGGCAGGGAGACTGGTTATGTGAGACAGTGAGAGGGAAATAGGGAGCCTGTGAACCTAGTGTGCTGCTGATGAGCTGTCATCTTGGTATTATGCAAATGCAAAGCAGCTGGTTCACACAAGGGTCAACCTGACAGGAAGTCAGGACAGCAGAAGCCAATCACAATGGGTGCTGGTTGTCAGCAGGCAGACAGCCAGTCCGCCAACGACAAGGTTTTCTAGAAAGACAAGCTATCATCTATGTAGTTTGGTTTCTGCTTCCCTGTCAATTACACATTGGGTTTGGAAGGCTTCCATTTTTATTTTTCAGTTCACCACTTATTCAAATAAAAAGGCTTATTAAATGTTGTGAAATTGTTAGCTATCACTTTAAATCACTGGGAATAAAAGACATTGTAAAGCACTGTTCTATATGGAAGCCTAGAGCAGCTATTGTTGCATTGTTTTTTAATCCCAATCAATCAAGATAACAAGTAAATTATCCAATCATCTTTAAAGGTAAAATGTGTAAGATATGGGCAGAATTTTTGTTTAAAACATTCAACAACTTTACCAACAGAATGTGAAGAAGTAAAGTTTTGATATTATGTCAGAGACATCTTTGTATTGTGTTGCAGATATATCTACTGAAATGAGCATGCTAACCAGTTAGCCCCGGCCCGTCCTGTCCTGTAATACCACCTCAGTCCAACATGAGAGGACGAAGAAGTAGAGATGCCCCGAGGTCTTGTCAATTACGTTGAAGGTACAGCCCCCGCTTAGTGGCACAGTAAACACAAAAAATGGCCAAAGCTCTCAGTAAGTGACCTTTAAACCTTAAACATTGGTGTGGCTTTCCACCGCTGGAGACAACTCTTAGATGCTCAGCTTGCAATGTTTCTTTTAGACTAGGAAGTAACATCTTACATTGGCTATTTAACGAAACATATCTTTAGTGCAATAACAACACAAACGTACCGAAAAACATCCAAAATGGCGTCGATATATGGTTTTGATGTGGCTGATTTCTTGCTACTATGGTCAGAGTTTCAGCAGTCTGGTCGAATTTTGCGTATTCTTTCCCTGCTGTTAGTTAGTATTTATTTATTTTTTTATACAACTGATGATTGTATGGACCCAGTAGTCTACCGACCCCTATTGGTTTGGAGCATGTGCCAGGCATTACACATTTCACCTTTAAGTCAACATGGATGAAAAGCCCTAGACGCGCACAAAATCATTTGACATTCCCATGGCAACTAAGAAAACACAATCTGCTGATGAAGACTGTATGATATGACC
Source organism: Sebastolobus alascanus (assembly GCA_916701645.2). Classification (NCBI taxonomy): domain Eukaryota; kingdom Metazoa; phylum Chordata; class Actinopteri; order Perciformes; family Sebastidae; genus Sebastolobus; species Sebastolobus alascanus. Next base: position 418,570 of record CAKAOJ020000180.1, read on the forward strand.
AAAAGCTCCAGACCAAGAGAGTAAGTGGACCTCGAGTTGATTTTTTGTCAAATTGATTAAACATACAGTATATTGCACACACACAACGTGCATATTTTCAGTATGGCAGCGTGTTCCTCTCAACCTTGTCTGAAGGCTTATATTTCAACTCTAAAAACATTTGAAATGACAACGGTCTCAGAGGAGCACTGACCTCTGATTTCCGCCATCTCTCCTTCAGGAGTGATTCTTTGGAAAGCACCAATCAAACCTTCCACCTCTATTCTCAGGTGACTCCCCACCCAAGGCCCCTCCATGGTTCTGAGGAATGATGAAGGCCTCTCTGATCTTGCTAATTGATCCACAACTGGGAATAGACATGACTCTGCATAGCTCACTTAACTTTTCTTCTGTCGGTTTCCTTTTAAAGTGGTGAAAGTTTTTCTTGTGGAGTGTGTGAGTATATAGGTGTGTTTATGTGTGTGTGTCAATGCGGACTGAGATTTTTTACATAGTGATTACCTTTAAGAGGCTCTCCGGAGCATGATTTCAACATACTATAGTATGTGCATGGACAACCCATAATCATTCCACCATTTTGACAAACCTGCCGGTGTCTCAAACTTGCAAAAGGTTCCCTTTGGTGTCTATATAGTGACCCACATGGTTTTAACTGACTCCAACCCACCACCCACCCGCGGATATATTAGACGCCCAGAGCAAGTGCTCCGGCCATCCATTGACCCTAATGTTAGCCCACTTGACACACATTTTCTGCCCAAATAAAGGATTCAGTGGGAGGACCCACCTTACGGAAGTATGTTGCTCAACAGGAAATTCCACTTTCAAGGTTTTCTTTTTACGATATCTCCAATATTCATCAACATAAAAACATGAGGGTCTCCTTGATAATTAATAATATGTTATGGCCATCAGTTATAATTCCAACTTTGTTTCTGAGAAATCATATTTTCATTTTTTCTGCCGTGATCTCTCCAGATATACACAAAGTACGTAAGCAAGTACAGTATGTGTACAATGATGCAGCCGTTGTCTACCGATACGTGTTAGTAAAGTAGCAAGAATATCGGAGACTACTTTTTGCGTGTATATTGAGACACCGGTTTGAAAAAACTTCTATATTGTTCGGACGAGGAATCAAAATCAATTTCCACTTCCCGATCACAGCATGTTCATGGTGATGGGAAACCTGAAGGTCTTAGTTTGAGTCAAGCCTTTGAAACTATTGAATTATTATTTAATAAATATAATGATTATTGAATTATTGATTGGCTTTAGGAGGATCGCACTCCTTACAGTACATAGCTTTGCCGTGGTAACGTTTCCCGAATCCCTATAACCAATGACCCATGGTCATAATAGCTACAATTATGAAAATAATTAGGTTGAAAAGTACTGGAAATTCACTAAAGTACACCAAATATGCCACGGCACCCAGAATGCCAGATGCTGCTTGCTGCTGTTATCAGTCTCCTCATCGTAGGCGCTCCACCAGCTCCAGTTACAAAGATCAGTGGTGGGTGAAGACAGAACTGAGTACTGAGTAGGACATCCTGATACTAATTAGAAAGGATGGTGTTAATGAGATACTGTATGTATCTGTTAAATGAAGCTACTTTAGCATGGGCTAAATAGACCAGTCACCATGTAATCATTATTAATGATTGTCTCTTTTACTCACACACTGCACTGCAGCCTGCAGTACTCCTAATGCATGGTCACTACAAGGATTCCCTGTTTGCTGCTACATGTAAATAAATGAAGAGTAGATGAGAAGGCAACATGCGTACTTGAGAACGGCAGAATAGCGACATAGAAGGAAAAGAAGTGGAGGGAAAACAGAAAAGCGAAACAGAGATGAGTCCACCACCTGTCAGCTTGATCCCCTCCCCACTGGTTTCGTCAAAGCCTGCCTGCCACACATGCCTCCTCATATAATTAATCCATCAACATACAGTTTACTGTTTTTTTTTTCACTTTGAGCCGCCAGGTTGGAAAATCATTTTATACCACACTTTCTGACAGTATCACAAACACATTCTGTATCAGCTTGTTCCAGCTCTTCATTAAGGCTATATAAGATGTCGACACTGACATCTTTCTCAGCTTCCTCAAATAACCTGGTGCCTATCCAGATGATTTCAGTGACTGAAGGTGTAAAATCCTCCACTTACCTTTTTGGTTTGGCTTTCACCCTGAACACAGCTCCAAAACTTGAGCCTGTTATTCCATCTTTAAAGTCTAATAGTCTTGTGTTGTGGGTTGCTGTGTGTTGCACTAGTTTTAAGGCCCAGACACACCAACCCAACATCAACGAACTAGCAGCGATAAAGTCACCTCATGTTGCCTTTGTCTTGGCTGACCAGTTGGACTTGAACACACCGCAAAGACGACAGCCGACGACCAGTCAGCACGTACGTTCTGTGCCTGCGTGAGATGAAATAACTCTCAATACCAGCAGGTGGCGGTAGTGTGTATTCATCATTCGAAAAGGGAAACCGGAAGACAGAGGACTGCAGATATACAAGCCGTTGATATGATACGTACATGAAACATAGCACCGTTTACCGACCATTTTCACATCAATCTCTATCACCACTTGGCTTCATTCCAGATGGCCATGTCGTGGTGAAAATATCCGTGTATTGGAACAATCAGATGAGATGAATATGAAAAAGAAGACGAGTCTTCTGTGTGCGCCCTCTTGATTTTACCCATTGACTTGCTTTCCTCACTTCCGTTTCTCTTCTCGTACACTGATTCGTTTAAGCTTAACAGCCAATCAGAGCGATTTCTCTCACCGAAGGGTTCCACCGCCGATTCAACACGCTGAATTGGCCATAAAAAACTCCAACACGGGCAAACTAGAGCCGACAGTGCGGGACACACTGCAAAAACTAGGGTGACAGACGCTCACCGACGGCCGAACGTCGGCTTGGTGTGTCAGGACCTTTAAGTCCTCCTTATTTATTTTTCTACTGTGTATTTCAAAATACTTTTATTTTATTTTATTATCTTGTTCTATATGGTGTGTATTGTGGTCTCCCCAGCCAGCCGGATGAGATCCCAAAAACATTTTAGGGTCTAAGGTTAGAGAGTGTCTTATGTTGTACAGATTGTGAGCCATTGTTGAAAATTCTGTCATATCTTGTGGGGCCTAATGAGTGTATTAAATGTAATTGCTTACGCACACACACATACAACATTTGAGATTCAGTCCAATCAATTCAGACGATTGACAAGATGTACAGATTAACAGGTGGAAAGAAAACAACAAGTGCTGTGTATGTGCGATACATGTAGATATATATGTTGGAGGATGAGTGCAGGTGTGAGCGAGTGCGGGGGCAGTGATCCACAAAAAGGTTTTGGATTAATATGTAGAAATTAAACAAATTATAAGGAGGATGAAACCGGTTAAAAATATTCAGCAAAATCTATTTTTGAAATATGCTACAATAAGTGGAAAAAGAGGATATGCTGATAGACATGAAAGGCGGCGACTATTGTATAGAAGTGTTTAAAATTGCATGACGGGGCTGTAGAGGATTTCAAAAGAATTCAAATGCAGGGTTCAGCCAGAGTTGAAATTAGAATACTGCGCCACTGCTCATCTCACTCTTCCTCCGCTCAGTAGAAGCTGTGGTGAAATGCAAGGAAACGACACACGCTTTATTCAGCCCCTATGATTAAAGAGAGAGTTTAGTTTTGTTTTGTTGTAATATCTGAAATTATTTTTTTCACATACAGTGGTTCTGTCATGTTTTATATAAACCCTATTATCTTTTTATTAGTTTGTATCCCATTTGTGACACTGTGCTGAGCTAAGAGCCTGTTTTCTCATTGACTTATAACAAGTGAACAGGTTGCGGGTCCAGGGCCTTGCTCAAGCACCAATATCCTCAAACCCTCAAACTATGCAACCCGTATGGACTGATATGATCAAGAGAAACATGGGGTTTCATCAAACCTTTAGGGGTCCAATTGTTTTGGCAAGAACACACTAGGAAACTAGGGAAACTGGAGAAAATAATCACCAATGTGACACCTCCCTCGTCATTCATCTGTACGACATGGCTATTATATAGAATGTCTTGCTTTTGAAGACAGTATGTGTCTTTTGAAATCAATGTCTGGTAGCTGGACAACATATTGCTGTTAGGTAACCCCTAATTTATATGCACAGGCAAAGTATACCTGATCGGTAACTCTTAAGGCTTTTGCAGACCGAGTACCGGTATTTTTCGTCCGAAATTGTCCGAAATACGACCTCACATTGGGTCAATCACGTTTACAAACCGACTCCGAAACTATCGTCCATCATTAAAGTTTTCAGAAGAGGTTTGATTTTTCCGCATACGTCAAAAGCCAAAAGTGGGTGGTTGGACCACTCAGAGCCACCGTCTGCACAAATGTCATCATCCAAAATTGCATCTGATAAACTGATTCACTTCATCTCCCAGCACAAACCACTTTATAATAAAGAAATGAGAGAATACACAGATGTGGAATTTAAGGATAGATTGTATTGTGGCAGGTGATTGCAGAACAGCTTGGTATCGGGGATGGTCGCAACACTAAGGATGTAGGAAAGATTAGAGAGTAGGGATTGTGCTTTAGGCAGCTAAGCGATAGCTTCTTGCTAATGTCATTCATTCATTCGCCCCAACTAGCGTTATCCATTGTGCGGCACCCACGTTATTAATTTAATTTTGTCTTGTATTGCAAATGTTTGCAATGAAGAGAATAATAAAATGCATCAGACTCAGTGTACAAGGTTGCTGCGCGAAACAATTTTTCTTGGATGATGGATTAAAAAAAAAAAAAAAAACGTAAACGAAAAATACAGCATTGATGTGCAAAGGCTTTAACTTGCTTTAGCTTTTTTTGAATGTCCAAATGAGAGCCTTACAGATTTTTAAAATAATATTTACAAAAAGTAGGTTGACTCTGTTTATTTTTAACATGAATACCATTCATGAGAGTCTTGTTTATTATAAGCAGAATGAAGTGTAGATGAGATAGGGTCAAAATGAGTAGCCTACTTGAAGAAAATAAAGTGTAGGGAAAACAGAAAAGAGAAACAGTGAGGGGGGAAACAGCACACCTTAATTTCCTCATTGATTAACCCTGCTAATGTGCTAATCTAGCCTGGTACGCTTTCTCTCTGCAACACCAGCCTCATCAAGAGCCAATTAGCTCCTCCGCAGCCCACGGCCATCCATCATAACAGGACAGACACACTCATCTTTTCTCCTTAATGTTGCAACACACAACAGTCAATACACCTCCCCATGTGGAACTGCTGTAGAGTAGTGGCCTTCCTACGATCGATAGGCCATGGCAATCAGTATAAGGTGAATGAAACTCATAAGCAGACAAAAAGACCTAAAGTGACGCCAAGGGTAACTATAGTGGTTTTGATGCCGAAAATAAAGTGAAGCCAAGGGGCGTGACAGTGAGAGATCGTGTTGAAACTCTATGAATGACGAAAGACATACCAACAAAGACCAAAGGAACTGAGGTGGTATAAATAGCGACTGACTAACTGGGGAAGTGAGAACAGGTGAGCAGGAGGTGAGGTGAGTGACAGGACTAATGAGGGACAGGTGAAACTGATCAGGGCGGTGCAGACAATCATAAAGGCGGGAAAACACACAAAGACAGGAAGTAAAACCAAACATGACACATGAGGAAGGAACAATCAAAATTAAAGCTGCAAGCAGCGATGATCGGGCCCTCGCACCTTTGCGCACGTCGGGGTTACTTGCGGTACGCTGGTCGACGCAGCCCTTCATAATGTTCAAACGACTGTGGACGATGATGGCAGAAATGCAGACGATGTTGATGGGGTATCAGAAGACTTAACAATGGCTGGAGATGATAATGTGATAGTAGCTTAAGCAGTGATTAGCATCTAAAAGACACCAGTCTTCCTAAAGCTGTTTTTAGCTTGAGTTTTATTTTTGTTTGTAAATGGCGTTTTGTAAATAGCTTAAATTTTTAGTAAAACTTTTACATATTTATGTTGGCATAGTTCAATATTTCTTACTTTTTTATATTTTTTGCAAGTTTTTACTTTAAATTTTCAATATTTTTGCATGTTTATTCGATTTCTTATAGTGTTGTGATTTGTATTTTTCTAAAATAAAACAGGAAACTGACCAAACGAAAACCCAATACCATGACAACTGCAACAATATGTAACAGTTATAGTTACAGCTATCGTATTTAAAGGCAACCCACTGTGTAACCATGTTTTAGATCTCTCCACAAAGTGGGATTAGCTCATTGAACATTTATTCATGCATTCCTCATTCGTTCTAGCTTTTACAGCTTCATAAAACCAGAGCAGATTTGTACAGGGCAATAAATGCATTAGGGCAGTGATATATAAAATAGTTTAACTAAAGCTCTGATGATATGGGGCTGTGCATGTGTTCTGACCTGTCAAGGTATTGCTCTCATTCTTCACATACATTACTGTATCACACCTAAACAAACCTCCTGATACAGCTACAAACCATCTCTCACTTCAACTGCTGCTACTGTCAACTGTTAAAACAATTATCACATTTCACTCCTTCTTGCCTCGAACTGTAACACGTTGCATTTTCTGCATATTTAAACTCAGTTATTTTCATGTCATTGTCATACAGACTACATACAATTCTGTGCCGCCATCCATTTATTATACTGTCATATATTCTATACATATTCTCATACAATGCTTCGAATGACATGTTACGAAAGAGTTATTCCTAATTTTCTGTGTGTTTTCCTACTAACGTCCAGCACAAGGAGTCAATTTCCGCTCTCGTTGCACGCATACAGTCTTTTCAAAATAAACTTCTGTCTTCACAGGAAACAACTTGGTTGGGTTTAGACAACAAAATTACTTAGTTAGGTTTAGGAAAAGATTGTGGTTTGGGTTCAAATAACTCCGGAAATGGCGTAACTTCGTGACAAATAAATCAATGTTGACTTCTGCTTTCACACGGGGTAGGAACACCGGTCTCCTGGACAAATGTCTGGTGTTTTTTGACTTATCCATCCCCCCTGACCTCCTCCCTACGTGGTGTTTGTTGTTCTTTATACTTCCTGGTTCACAATTACGTGGATTACATACAAATTGATTTTGTGAGATATATATGAATTACAGCGCATTACTTTTCGTAGATATAGCTACGAACATTGTAAGAGAACAGCCTGCCCTGCGCAGGGTCACTGGCAGATGGAAAGGCAGGCTACAACCCAGACAGGTTAGCAGGCTATGACAAGGCTAATACATAAGATACACAAATAGAGAAGTTTTCCACTTCACCTGAGTTGTATGTCCTCAGACTGCAGGGAATACACACAAACACAGGGGAGGAGAACATGTAAGCTCTACACAGAAAAGGTTCAAGATTCAAAACAGCCACAGGAGCGAAGCCATCAACTTCTTGCAGTGAGGCAACAGCGCCAGCCACTATAAGCCCTCAAGTGACCTCTATTTAATGTAAAACTTTCTAAAATGAATGATCAAAATATACTATATACCTCCCAGTAAACTGATTTCTCTGGAGAAGTGCATTTAGGTACATGCAAACTGGTTGAAGTATTCCTCAGATTGTGAAATGCCGTTCTCCTGGGTTGTGTACGTCATGCACTGGACTGAAACTCGAGAGGTAATTTGATAGCGGAGGGTTCCTAAAGGAGCTTGGGTATAATTTCCAATCAGCAGCAGACTCTCAGAGAAGATGGTCTCAGAAGAGACCAGGTGGACTCTTGAAAGTAAATTTTCACGAGACCAACACAAAATGATCTGAGGAGCTTTTGCACGTATTCGTGAATGTAAGATTTTCATATTGTTTTGCTCCTAGGAGGTGTTGCGAATTACTTCCACAGATCTAATTTTTCTTCTGATAACCATTCACCGTACAAGATACCAATCATCTTAAAAAGATCTTACGAATATGATTGGAAAGTCTATGGTAGGGTTGTTTCACTTAGTGATAAATGCCTTATGATTTTAACATGATACTGTGCTAAATGGGCTTTGCATAAGCAATGTGTCTGTATTTTCTATATCTGGACACCGATATACAATGGACACCTCTAGCCTGGGAAATGATGGTAAACTTCCTGGTGATCAATATGAGCGGTGCAGCACAGGACCAGCTGTGTTATCTATAGTCTTCCCTCTCCATCTGCTGACACTACAGATGAGCTGACACACTCTCACTTCAGTGGCTGTTACATCCCGAGACAGATCACACACACACTCACAGTTTTACACACACACATCACAGCTGTGTTCGGGCTGGTTATTGTTAGGACATCACTCTTGATTGATGTGGCCTCCACACCTTTCGCGCCATGACAGTTCATTTGAGTCAAGTTGATATATATCGAGCAACATTGTGAAATCATCTCTGAATACAGTTAAGTGCAAACTTCTTGATTTGCACTTGCTCATGTCTAGGGATGGCAGTCCACCACTTTGGTCCAGACTAAAAATATCTCAACAACTATTGGATGGACTGCCATGGAAGTGTTTACTGACATTCATGGTCACCAGAGGAGGAAGCCTACTGATGACCCCCTGACCTTTCCTCAGCTTTCACACCACAAACCACAGCAGAGTCTGACTGGAAGTGATATTGTCGAGTTCAACTGACAGCTTTCACACCAACCTCAACAAACCAAACCGAGAGGCAATGGCAGCTTTATTTATAGAGCACATTTCATTACAAAGAATCTCAATGTGCAAATAGATACAAAACTTGGAAAAAAAAAAAAAACTTCCAAGAATATTGTGCTAATTTCTCATAATATACTTATATATCACATCAACCTATGGCCATACTTGTTTCTGAGTTATTTTCAGACACATACTGTAAATTGAGTGCACACTACATCTGCCACATTCACCCTTAGCTGACATGTCAGTAAAATTAAATGTATGCATAGCCCTGGCTTCTGTTCTTCTCTTAGTGTGTATCCCTGTTGGGTGTTTCTTAGTACTCCTTTTGAACCTGTGCTGTTTCCCTGGCCTGCTTTAGTTTTGGAGTTTTAGGGCACAAAACCAGAAAACAACAAAAGGCATCCCTTGAGCGAGAATGCTGAATTAGCAAGTTACTCTACCCATGGCAAAAAGCTGTAAATGACTGTGTAAACTCTTGTGAAGTGCCTGTTTACCTTTGCCATTGTCTCGGGGGCACTGTCATATCTAATCCGGCTTGAGCCTCACCTGTCGTGTTCCTGCTTCGAGTAGGCTGCATGCAAATGAGTTCTGCTTCAAAGCAGATGGAACGTGTGAGTGTGGCTATATGTAGAATCAAGTGCACAAGCCGGCCAACAATTAGCATGCGTAAACACGATTGCTGGTTTTAAACTTGTGATGTTTGATCAACTTTGACTGAACAGGCATGTCCGAGATGCTACTTTTTCCTGCCTTGCAGCTGTTTCAAGAGGCTTCCTATAAGAGTGCATGGTACAGTTCAGCTGAGTCGCACAGCAGTTAGTGAAATAGTCACGAAATTTAATGTATCTATTCGTGGACATATACACAAATTTCAATTTTTTTTCGCGATGGTCAGCACAAAATCAATTCGTATGTAATCCACGTAATTGTGAACTGTGAAGTATGAAGAGCTATGAACGCTTCATATGGAGGAGGTCAGGGCAGATGGGTGAATCAAAAAACAGGACTTTCATCCAGGAAACCGGTGTTCGTGTCCCATGTGAAACCACAAGTCAAAGTTGATTTTTTTGTCACGTAACTTCCATACTTAAGTTACGCCACTTCCGGAGTTATTTTCACCCAAACCTCGATCTTTTCCTGAAGCTATCTACGTTGCTTCTGTCACGTAACTTCCGTACTTAAGTTACGGCACTTCCGGTGTTATTTTAACCCAAACCACGATCTTTTCCTAAACCTAACTAAGTAGTTTTGTTGCCTAACCAAGTTGATCAATTCCTAAACCTAACTTAGTAGTTTTATTTTGAAAAGACTGGAGAATAAACTGGAAATAAAAACACAAAAAAAATACGTTGTTGAAAGTCATGCTGAGCGTCACGAAAAAAAAGGGAAATTCGTGTATATGTACATGAATCAAATAGATTAAATTTCGTGACTATTTCTAGAACTGCCCTGAGACTGTGTTGTACAGTTTGGTCTCTTCAGTTGTAAACTATGATGGATTGAATGTGCTTCATCTTGAGCAAGACGTATTTACTTCAATCAATCCACAATCTAATTTGTAAGGTAACATTAGCAAAATAGCATTCAATATATTGGATATCCCCTGTCACAGTGCAAGCTCATTTGCGACCTAATTCACAACAAGTATTGTTACTTAACTGCTGCTGGAAGTAATATTTTCAAAACTAAACATGTTTTCCACTTGGGAAATAGTGTGGAATTGGATGTTGCAAGTGGGAGAGAAGACTAATCTCGAAATGGATGTTTATCGACAAGCTCTCAGCGTTGTAGAGGAGCAGCTGCTGCCAACCGGAGAATCCACACAGTACGCCATGTTTGTCTCACACACATACACAAAACTGCATACACATCGGGGGCTGTTCGCCAGCTGTCGTTTGCCCAAACATGCGCCAATTTATCATCGAGATAAATGTGAGTTTTCCCGGGCCGTCTTCAGGCCCGTCACCCCAACAAGACGGTTCCCGTGGAAGTGATATCATTATTGAGTATCAGCTTGACTCTCAGCAGAAGTGCTCACTGCGGGAGGACCGGGGCCCTTACTGTCCTCTGTCATGCCTGTGGAAAAGTAGAGATCAGAGAGAAAACAGGAGTTTGATGGACAGTCTGATGAAGTGGCCCAGTCAGGGGTTCCTAATGGAGATGTCCATCTGCTGCTTTATGCAAAGTACTCCCCCAAAAAGCAGCAGGAGAATGTATGAGTTACTGGATAAAGGAAGGAAATAAATTGGAAGAAAGTCAGACTGGTGTTATGCCATTGTCACCTTTCTTTTAAGAGATGTTCACAGTCTTTTCATTTTAGCAGTCTGTAATGTTCCGTAGTTTCGATTTAACATTTTGCAATTCACTTTTTACTAACTTCATAAAGATTTTCAATTCAAGTGCGGCAGTAGGAGGATTATTCCTGCAGAAAACACATCAGCCGTGTCCATGGAAAAGTTTAAGTGATGTATGGGACACGATTATGGATGCAAGATGAAAATGACTTCAAGTGTAAAAATGCCAGGCCCTCTATAGATACATGCCATGCCGGAATATAAATAAAGACAGGCAGGTCCATGAATCACTTTAGTATAGAACTTCAGCCCTGTCCCTTTTATTCCCCGCAGCCTTGACGAACAGCAATAACAGCTGCAAGACAGTGATCAATCTGCATTACATTTACAAACTACTAAAACAACACTCACCTTTTCTCCTTGCCGCACAGCTATTGCACGGTGGCTGGGGCCCGGAGCCGAGCGGAGAAAGCATTAAACTAAAAGGTCAGCCCTCAGTTATTAGGCATGGCGCTGTTTGCTAATAGCTCTGCCCGGAGAGGCAGCTATTGATCAGGACCCGTCCCCGCTCTAACGGTGAGCAATACACACATTCTGTTTGTTCTTCCTAATTGAGCTGGGTTCACCTTGTGGGTAGTCCTCCTGCGTGTGTACAGACACACACTTTCAAACGTAGATACATCCCAGATCAAATCCTTTCCTTACGCACACATGTATGAGCAAACAAATATGCTCACATAGCATGGTGCCAGCGCACAAGAACAAAAGCATTGACACTAAATGTAACAGATGTAATCTCATGGGGTTCTGTGTGTAGGCCTATTGGACTTCAATCAATCAATGCCACTGTCTTATCAAAATATGTTTGCGTATGTGCTGTAGGTGTGTGTCACTGCACAATTGTGTTACTTCATATCAACTTAAAAATAATAAAACATCTTGCCTTTAGCGGCATTAACTCCCTGCGGTGCCGACTGGTTTTGAGGGAATCGGACTACTACTGTATAATAACCTCTGCAGTCTTGTTGTGATTACATTTTTGTGTAACATTTGAAGTGATAAACCCCAACTTCAAAAAATAAAATACACGCTGTAAGCTATTAGTCAACTAACCTCATACAACAGTTCGTACGATATCTTGCAAGAATTATTCCTCATTTTTTCCTGCGTTTTCCTATGAATGTCCAGCAACACGTATCAATTTCCTGCTCGTTGCATGCATACAGTCTTTTCAAAATAAACTTCTGTCTCCAAGGGGAACAACTTGGTTAGGTTTAGGCAACAAAACTACTTAGTTAGGTTTAGGAAAAGATCATGGAAGTGGCGTTGCTAAGTACGGAAGTTACGTGACTCACACAGGATACGAACGCCGGTCACCTGGACGAAAGTCCAATGTTTTTTCATCCATCCACCCCGACCTCCTCCTAATGCAGAGTTGGTTGCTTTTTATACTTCCTGATTCCTGATTATGCGGATTGAATTGATTTCACAGGATTTATACTAATTACAATGCATTACTTTTTGTAGGTAAAGCTATAAACGGTGTATGAGAACAGCTTGTATTAATGGCCAGGATTTCTCATATATATCCTCCAAAGCCTGACCTATCAGAGAGAAATGCAAGACAGATGACAGAGCTGCTTCGCTGACAGTGATTGGATGATCCAATTTAAACAGTCAATAAACAGAGAATCCTATAACACAGGAAATTGCTGCTGCAAACTGTGTGTTGAATTTTTTAACGGTGTTGCAACACCTATTCATATGTGTCCCAGCAGGTGTTATCTATCACACCTACTATCACTTCTAGTTGATTTTGGGATAAACAGTTGATAACGTTGACACTATTTTCCCATAGAACTTCATGTCCTTAGTTGTTAAGATAAAAACTGTTAACAAATGTAAACAATATAACCTGCAGTGTGCTCTGCACAGTCCAAATTTCTGCAGGAGAATGTTGTCTCTGTGCCTAAAAAAGGAGTTATGGTAGGGAGAGTAGACTTGTTTGTGCACTCGCAGCAGAGACATCAATCAAACGTCAATCAGGCCGACTAGCTTCTCTTTCAAACTGCAGTGACCAACAAAAAGTGGCATCAAATAGGTTTGTATGCAAGTAATGTGGTCACACTCTGGAGCTGTACTGAACTGCAGTAGTTTAATCAACTAGCTATTGATTGCATATTTAGGGTGTAGTTCACATGTGTCGTCTACTTGTGTAACTGGAAACTACATTTAAAATTGACAACGCAACATACAAGAGACAAGAAGCAAAATGGAAGCCTGAGTTTCCTTTAATTCCTGAAAGTCGTACAAGAAGCCTTTTATCCCCAGCCGCGAGGCATGTGATGAATTGCTGCAGTTCCACTAAAGCCTTTGTTCTGCGGGAGGTCAATAACTCATCTATGATCACTGAGCGTGACCATCGCGACGCACTCCGATCAAGAGAGTAAGACTCTCTCGGTGATCAACTGCAAATCTGCCACCGCTGTGCCGAGTGACACAACCTTAAACAAATCTTCTGCAGCGTGATGCCTTTCACACAGTTTCGGCGAGGGAAGGAACTTCTATAGGGTAGTTGCTCTACACATAAATCATTTTGTAATTATGCATTGTATGCAAGGCCCTGGCATGTTGACAAATTAAGCAATCTGGAGAGGCAAAGGTATGCAGGGGCCTTAAACGAACCATTAACAGATAACTTGGACCACAGCATGCTGTATGTTGCAAGCATGGGGATTATGATCATCTTCTGATCGGGAGGATACACTGACTTCATCAAGTTCACAGTGTAGGATAACCTAATTATTCACTGTTAACTACAACTCATTTGCAAATAAGGTTCAAGCAGATAATTGTTAAACTGGGCTGGAGAATGTTTTTGTTTCGTAACTACACCTATAGAGTGGAGAATGACGTTACACAAGCTGTTCTCATACACTGTTTGGAGACATATGAAAAGTAAATGCACTTTAATCTGTATATATCCCATGACATAATTTTGTACGTAATCCATGTGATTATGAACAAGAAAGTATAAAGAGAGGCGAACGGCGCGTAGGGAGGAGGTCGGAGTGTTTGGGTGGGTCAAAAAACGCTGGACTTTCACCTAGGAGACCGGTGCTCGTACCCTGTGTGAGACCAGAAGCGAACGTTGATTAATTTGTCACGTAACTTCTGTACTTAAGTCACGTCACTTTCGGTGTTATTTTAGCCCAAGCCACGATCTTTTGCTATACCTAACCTAAAGTATTTTTTGTTACGTAACTTACATACTTAAGTCACGCCACTTCCGGTGTGCGGAACTTAACCAAGTCATTCTTTTCCTAATTCTAACTAAGTAGTTTTGTTGCCTAAACCAAACCAAGTTGTTTACTGTGAAGACAGAAGTTTATTTTGAAAAGCCTGGAGCGGAAATTGACACTGGATATTCGTAGGGAAACCAAAAAATGAGAAGTAACTTTTCGTAAGAAATCATACGAACCGTTGAGGGTACGTTGCTTTACACAACCTTTGCACTTTGGGGTAAACAATAATTTAGCTGAATGTGACAAAAAAAAGCTACATTTTAGCATTTTAGCACATTTTCCACTTCAAAGTCTATCAAATAGAAAAATAATCAACATCCAAGGTTTGCCTCATTCATCTTTTCCACAAGGTAATCAAGACTGAAGTGTTTAGATGTGTAAAAGATAATTCTCACCATCTCATTGAAAACAGATCAGTTAAAAGGAATTAAACTCGTTTTAACTGAACTGAAAGTTTATTCTTGACCTTTAGGAACAGTATGCCACAAAATAATCAAAACTCAAATGTCTAGCTTTTTGGGGCTTTCAACCATAGCTCTCTGTCATCTTTATGGAGCAGAGCTGAATGAACACCTGAAACAGCAGACGCCACCACATTAGCGTCTGTTAACACCAGACCAAAACACATAAAGCTTGGGGTTTACTCCAAAAGAACTCTTTCCAAACAGCCATCGAAAAGCCAGCCGTCAGCTGTGTTAAACACCCTTTCAGACTCTCTTTAGTCTCCCCCGGAAGGCATTCATAGTGTTGCACTTGTTTGTACGGACGGAAAGTGACAAAATGGTTTGTAAAGGATGAACAATCACTGCGGGAAGTGGGCGAGTTTGTTGGATTGTCGGTTTTGCAAAGTTACAGAAATTGTTGGACGAAGCCTCCGCAATTCCAATGTTGGAAAGGTATATGTGAATGGGGG
The DNA here is from genome assembly GCA_916701645.2 of Sebastolobus alascanus. NCBI lineage: Eukaryota > Metazoa > Chordata > Actinopteri > Perciformes > Sebastidae > Sebastolobus > Sebastolobus alascanus. The sequence goes on from CAKAOJ020000180.1 coordinate 433,771, forward strand.
GTTCAAACTGTGGTTGACAGTCACAAATCTGTGCTGATTTTGCTGCTCACTCTCTATGTCACCATCCGTAAGATAGTGGGAATGAATGGGATTTATGATAGACAAACTTCATGTCAAATTTGTCAGAAAGCTTCTGATTGATTCTCATGGTTTCTGGAACAATGTTTGAGTCACCGAAGCATCATGTATTCATATACCGATCAGCCATAACATTAGGTCAGCATGGGCACCCTGAGTCAGAGTGGCTCACATCCTTACGCTTGCACATTTTTTCTCCTTCCAACACAAAGTTCAAAATGTTCACTTGCTGTCTAATATATCCCACCCACTGCCAGGTGCCATTGTAACGAGATAATCAATGTTATTCACTTCACCTGTCAGTGGTCTTAATGTTATGGCTGATCAGTGTATATATGCCACATTATATCTCGTTAAAATCAAACCCTGAAAGTCTTGTGTCAAAAATGTTCTTTTGCTCTAGCTGAAAGACATTGGAAGCCATCGAAAGACCTCAGTCTCACTGACGCCAAGAGTCTGAAGTGCTGCTATGAAAACACAATACTAAACAGTCTTTATCTGAAAACTCTCAGAAAGGTAAAACTCAGGTATGAGTGAAAAAACTGAGATTATAAATGACTAACCTGTCTGTGTTTATGATATGAGTCACTGAGATAATGAAACAAACAACATTTAAATGCTTATTCACAGAAAACAAAACGTGCGTGTTCAGTTCTGATACAAGCAACTATCCAGGGTGTTGATTTGATGTTTCATTGTCAAAGTTATCATACCAGGGATAAATATACTTTTCACAGCGCTTTCCTGGCACACACACGGAGTATAGATACTGAAGTGAAAGCTTGGAAAGAGAAGTGCATGTGAGGAGGAGAGAGTGAAAGGACGAGAAGGAAACGAGAGCGAGTACACAGCGAGAGAGCAGAGGCAGCACTGTGGAGCTTATTAGGATGGACTCCCCCACACTGCAGACACTTTAATAACTGTTCTTTATGTTATAATAACACAGGGCTGCCCTGCCATGGAAGGTTTCAATTTCTCCGCCAGTGTCCATCATGCGCTGGGCAGGCTAAGGGCCTTGTGCGGCCTAATCGCAGACAGAGTCAGATTGCCCTCAGCGTGGCTTCGTTGGCTGTTAATGAGGCCATTTTCCTGGAGCGAGCACCACTCAGGGGGAACTAATCTCTGAGTGGTGTGAAGTACAGGGTGCAGAGGGGGCATAGAAAGGCACTGAGCATGAAAATAGCTGCAAGACCACTTGTTTTTTTTCAAGCTACTTTATTTGCTGTCTTTTAGGGGATCTGAGGAAGTCAGATAACAACGGAGACCGACGCACAGAGGTACCCTTTAGCGCCAGTTTGTGACAAACCGGGCTTTCAACTAACTCCAATGTAAACCCACCAGCGCCGTTATTCGATGGTCGGAGCAAGTGACGTAATATTTATTTACCCCGTACATCGGTCTCTAATGTCGAGGGGCACTGACCAAGCGACGGTATTTGATGAGTTGGGAGTGAGAATGTGTTGGAGTATGATATACATAAAACCATGAAGAAATTATTTACCAAATAAAACATGGCAAATGGCTGTCTAAAGACTTTATTAAAGTATATCTGTATATAATATGTAAACAGACATGCATTGATGCTGTTAAAATCAGTTTAGACATTGTTATTTTTTAAAATTCCAATCTTGCAGAAGCTTAATATTATGTCCATGTGGCCTCAAATTTGGTAAGCACAAGTGCAAAGTAGCATTGTGTCTCCGTCACAGGTTGTCATTTGTCCTATTGATTGGTTGCTGAACGACAAGAGGGCAGATTTGATCTTTGAGCCTGTCAGAGGGCAGATGGCAAGAGAGGAGAAGGAGACGAGGAAGGAAAAACACAAACACAATACAGTTGTCATGCTACAGATCGCAGAACTCTTTTGCTGACATCCGTGATGGACGATGAAGAATAACCATCATGTCCTGTAGTAGTTTGGTTTAGTTGCCATCTGCGTTTGCACTGTATGTGAAAGGCGCCCCGTGGAGTTTTCTGAGATGAACAAAAGTTATGTTTACATTCAGTGTTACTCACCAAGATACACTGTTTGTATCCTTAAGCTCTAACAGATGTGTTGAATGCATTTCCTTCCTCATAAAATGCTCCAATCACGCAGCGAGTGAAGCAACACTGCGGGAGAAGAGTCAAGCTACCTGCGAGACCTCGAATCTCTACAAGATACGCAGCTGACACGCAGCCGAGCCGCACCTGAGCAGCGCTGCTCACGCGGGCTTCGTGGCTGCTCTAACCTGTAAATAGGGGCGCTGAAATAAAAAGCAAAAAGCTCTGCTACGCACAAGCGTTGCTCACATTTCCAGTGTGTCCCAGCAATTAGGATTAGGCAACAAAACCAACTTGGTTAGGTTAGCAATAAAACAACATGGTTGGGCTTAAAACTACCACATTTGGACAGTGAAAATGTGACTTGAGGTTGTGAACACGTGACACTAAAGTGAAAGTGAAACTTAACGCACTGGACACAGTTTGTTGGGCCCATCCACCCCCACATGTCACTAAATCCCTCACACTGTACCTTTAACCATACTGTAGGTGCCATGTGCATGATGTAGAAAATAAACATTGTTGTCTGGCAGAGTTAGGATTTCTCTGCTTTCTTGGGCTTTGTTTGTATGAATGTGGTGGCAGCACAATGGCTTGATAGTTTCATCTCAGTGAAATACACATAACACCTCATTGAATATCTTCTAATGACCTTTCTGTATACCTCCTGACTGTAACTTATTTTAACTTGCACACACATACATGCATATCCCCTAGCCTCTAACTCTGACCTCTACCATCCCAACTACATGTCTAACCCCAGCCCTTACCCTGACTTTGACCTAAACCTAATTCTAGCCTGAACCTTAAAACCAATTACCAACAAACGTCCCTTTGAACAATTGAGGACCAGCCAAAATGTCCCCACTCTGCAAAAATGTCCTTACTCTCAAGGTCTATATCTCAAATGGGTCCCCAAAAAGATAGAAGTACAGCAGCACACAGTCCCTGTATACCCTGATACCCTAAATAATCTCAAACATTAAAAGCTTATTTCACTCTGCTCCCTGTCAATAGACATATCGGCAAATGAGTCTAATTTATTGGATTCACTAATGCGCTGAAATAATTTGGCTGTCTGCGGATGATTAATAGGAGCTTTTAAGCATCTAGATTTCCTTTATTAAATTTACACCAAATTCGTCTTCAGCAGCCTGAGCCCAACGTGGCTTTGTCAAATAATGTATTGACTGCAATATATAATGCCATACATGAGTCTGAATATTAAACACCAATTACTTGGAAAAAATGACAGAGTGTAAATTGGTAAGAGGGAGGGGGTGTTAGAAAGAGTTCCTGTGATGAGGATGTGAATTTTATTCACAGATAACAGTTTTATTGCTGATAAACTGGCAGTAAGGTCACTGTCTCACTGCTACACTGCTACACAGACATGAATGATCTTGTTTCACTGCAGCGATTTTGCAGTTGATCGAGGTACTGTGTGTCCGTGTTAAGAGGGGAAAATTAATAATTTTACCCAGAGATAATGTGATTTTGTTTTTCATATTTTATAAGGCTGCTGATACAAGATACAGCTGAATGTGGCAACATTTAGTATTTTGAAATCTGAAAAAACCATGAATGTCTGTAATAAAAAAAAATATATATTCAGGAGATGTTTAGATAATTCACAGAGAAAGTAAAAACTCGGGTGCCAGAGGAAAAGTCAGGAGATCACCAAAGTCAGTAACCTTCATCCTCTGTTGAGAATGTGCAAAAATGTTATGGCAATCCTCCATCCAGACAGGCATTGCCATCCCTCCTTAAAAGAAATAATGAGATCACATTCATTCATACTTGTTTGTGGGTTGTGATCTGAATGCATAAGAATTGAGGTTGGTGGACTGATTATTGACTTAGATATCCAAGAATGCCAGAGTCTGCAATCACACACTGATAAGATGTACAACTGCAAATGCACACAGTCAATTAGCCCCTCTTCTCTGCCAAAACACATACATAAGCCTACACACATGCACACACATGCTGTGACCTCAGCATTAGCATCGTGACCTCTTACCCTCAGAGGGCACTGCAAAGTCTCATTAAAGCCACAACATTCACTTCACTATGGGAGAAGGAGAGAAGGAAGGAGGGAGAACAAGACTAAGGGAGAGTGCAGAGAAAAGAAGGAGTAGAAGCTGAGACGATGGAGAAGTGTGCTTTTTCCAGGACTCAATTTGTGCAAACTGGAAGAACAGGAAGCTGGATAGATCCATGCGTTGAAAGCTTTTTCAGTCAATTTTGCCAGGAAAAATATTCAGAAAAGGTGGATCAAGGGGGGAGAAGAAAAAGAGAGACCGCAGCGACAGACTGCATAGAGAAAGAGAGGCCATTAGCAGTGAGACATGATGATATACTGGGGACATAGACCTTGACACGACAGGATATGTCTTTGTGTGACGGATGACAGTTTGGACACTTAACAACTGGCCACTTGCTTCCACTGACCTGCTTCTGTGGTGTATTTTGGGAAACCTCATTTCCGACTGCTTCCCAAAGGTTACCATCTACATTTAGGAAATGGGATTTTGATGAGGCATTTATTAGTGGTGGTAGAGACGGGCTAGAGGGAGGATAGAGGTTGAGAACTGAGAGAGATGAAAAGCTGAAAAGCTAAAGACTTGATGGTTTATCTCACACAAGGTTAAAGGCAGATAAGTACCTCTATTCACCCATGGTGCTTGTAGTTGTACATCATCGTTGTAAGCATATGGCCACTATGAGCCTGCGAGTCATGTGTGGCCTGACACCTTACTATATACGGCCTAGGAGGTTGTTTTTAAATTGAAATAATATTTTGCCCACTGACTATTTTAAAATGCAGTTCCTACTGTGAACGCCAGGTGTCGCTATCACTATATGTGTAGGTTGCTTGCGCACTCTAACAAAAAAGGCTCTACCAGTCACAAACACTAGTCGATCGATAGTCGATCTATGCACTCCGACCCATGCTCTGACCCATGACACACATCTAGTGACAGCCCTCTCATTTGCATAAACGGCAGAAATCCATAAAGAAATGTAAAAAGAAATGCATAAAGAAAAGAATACAGAAATATATAAGTTTGGGAAAATAAATAAATAGCAGGTGAAATGCAAAGGGAAAAACTTGCATAAATAAATAAATAAATAAATAAATACACATTTAAAAATAAAGATAAAACAAATAAAAAATAAATGCAAAAATAAATGACTGTAAAAAATAATAAAAATAAATACATACATAAATAGAAGGGAAAATTAAACAGAAGAGTAAATAAATAAGGGAATTAATATAAAGATGAATAAATAAAGAAGCAAATTAAAACAGAAATATCAATATATGTCACATTTTATCAATTAATTAATGGCTACATTTATTTTTAAAATTATTTTTGCTACATTTAATGACATATTTATTTATCGAGTCATTAGTTTATTTATTCATTTATTTTTGATTTTAGCCGGTTCCGTCCTCCATATATTATAACGCCTGAAGTGATGTTACTTAATACGTCAGTTACGTGACAAATAAATCACCGTTGACTTCTGGTTTCACACGGAACGCCGGTCTCCTGGGTGAAAGGCTGGTATTTTTTTACCCACCCATCCACCCCAACCTCCTCCCTACGCGCCGTTCGCTGCTATCTATATTTCCTAGTTCACGAATACGTGAATTACACAAGAATTGATTTCGTGGGATATACACGAATTACGGTGCATTTTTTTTGTAGCTACAAACAGTCTATGAGACCAGCCTGCACAGTAACATGATGGTGCAGCACCGACTGTAGGTGTCAGGTTTAGTGCAGAGCAGCATTTTCTTTGATATTGGAAGGTTTTGATGACAGTAGCTCTAAAAATGAAGATTTAGTTATCTGAGGCTACTGATGAGGAATTAGTTTTTTATTTAAAAGCAGAGCTGAAGCATGATAATGACGAAGCTAGCTCAGACAAATTTAGCTATTAAAGGGACAACAACATACCATCCAAGTAGCGGTCCCAAGAGAAGTTATGAGGGGACTTCATCTAGCAGAGCTACTGTGCTTCCTGGTTCCACATTCAACCAAAATATTTACCACAGCTGTGTGAACGCAGCTTTACATTGCAATAAACAGATGTGTATGTACCTTCCAATGCATGGTTTAAAGACAACTTCTCTTTGATATCACTTATAAACATTATTTACAACCTCTATCAGATCCTTGTATGTTTCTCGAAGAATCTTCCACTTTGTTTTGTGTGTGTGTGCTCACATATTGGCGGTATTGAACACACTTACATCCACCCACGCCCACACAGCCTGAGATCATTGTTTTGCCCTGTAGGTGAGTGAAGGACAGTGTGCACCGGAGTGAACTCGCAGTTGATGAGAAAATCTGCTCTGGTGGTGGAGGCTTGTCCCAAATGAGCCAGTGCACGAGCAGGTGTGAATGAGTCAATTAAGAGTTTTAATGAGGGGGAGGCCAGGATGAAGGAAGGCGAGGAAAAGATGGAGAGAGGGAGTGCTGTGGAGGGGGGGTGGGAGTGAATCTGAGTACCTTAGTGAAGGCAGGATTCTGATCTAAGGAGGCTCTCATGTGGATCGGATCTCTGCCAAGCGCTGGCTCTCAGTAGTCTGAGTGCCTGTCTGCCTGCTTCTGCCACTTTGCGCTCGCCCTGTCTGTGGAGTCTCCATTATAAGTCGGTTGAAGAGAGGATGAAGATATAGACAGGCTTCTTTGGTGGGGAACTTTGCTGCAGCAGGAGGCATCTAATGTCCTTTTCATCATCATCTGAGAAAAAGCACATCTGATGTTGTTTCTTATATAGTATGCATTTCCTAACGGTGCTTTTGTTGTCTGATAACTTCTGAAACAAAGTATAAACTTTCTAGGAAGTAACTTCTAGGAAGTATGACTGCAGTTGATTTGATAATTCATTGGAGCGTGTTCCATTTTAATATCCACAGCTTTGCATCGAGTTCAATGTATCCTCATACAACGGTTCGTATATCTTACAAAAAGTTATTCCTAATTTTTTGTGTGTTTTCCTACAAATATCCAGCGACACGTGTCAATTTCTGCGAGCAAAACTACTTGGTTAGGTTTAGGAAAAGATCGACTTGGTTAGGTTTAGGCAACAAAACTACTTAGTTAGGTTTAGGCAACAACTACATAGTTAGACCTAGGAAAATATCGACTTGGTTAGGTTTATGAAAAGATTGTGGTTTGGGATAAAATAACTTCAGAAGTGACAGAACTTAAGTACGGAAGTTACGGGAACAATAAATCAACGTTGACATCTGGTTTCACACGGGACATGAACACCGGTCTCCTGGTCGAAAGTCTGGTGTTTTTTGACACACCTGTCCACCCCTACCTCCTCCCTACGAAACGTTTGTCACTCTTTATACTTCCAGGTTCACGATTACATGGGATACGAATTGATTTCCTGGGATACATATGAATTACTGTGCATTACTTTTCATAGGTATAGCTACAAATGGTGTATGAGAACAACCTGATGAGTTAACTCATTCCACAAGACCAACTTATGCAAGTTAGTAAAATCATCTCACCTTTTAATTATACCAACATCATCCAAGTAGATGTTGTTTGCTGATTTTCTTTCAGGTCAACCTAAGTTTTCCAATTATCAACATCAGAGCCATTTCATAACTTATAGTTAGTCCAAGTCTTGTACTTAAAACGATAAGTGAAATGAATGATCAACATCATCAACATAATGAATTGTATTAGGGCTAAAACTATCCATCAACTCTTCTTTTAGTTGAATGCATTATTTTTCTTAAAGCTAATTAGGTTGAAGTCAAAATATTATCAACACAACATGACTTTTATGGATGACACAGAGAACACCAATATATTGTGCAGCTTTATTTCTATTTTTTTCCTTTGTGTCTGTATGCTGGTTTGCTACAGGTGCAATTAATCAAGTGTAGCCAAAAAAAGTGGGTCTTTCAATTCTCACGAAATTGCATGGCAGGTTGCAGTTGTGGTTCCCTAATTGTCTGGGTCAGTCAGTTTTGGACATCATTTTGTCACTCTCCCAAAAATGGATGGAGCTATAGAAAACAGTGACCCAGTTCTGGAGAACTCAGCGTATTCTTTATATTCCTTCCTCTCCGTCTTCCTCTGCAGATCTACTGCTTTTTGTCCGTCCCATTTTCATCTGTGACCAGCTTCTTTCTCTTGCTCGTTGAGTGGGCCCTGTCCCCAGGCCAACAGGGATAATTAGATTTGGGAATGCAGAGAATAAGTCAATGCTCATCCCAATACACATGCACACACGTGCACACGCGCGGTACATTCTGGATTATGCAAATCAGCGGCTCATGCTTCCTTTGAAATGCACGGAATGAGGATGGAAGAGGGTTGCTGCAGAGATAAACACAGGGTTCAGATGGAGGACGCGGGGAACGAGTTGAACTTTCCATGATGCAAATGCATCTTCCTAAAATGTGCTGTGCTTAAACAGTGGTGCAACCTGCAGCAAAGAGCCTGTCACCTCATTGAGTTATTATGGGTTTTTCTATCACACTTTATAAGAACAATTTTAGGGTGTTAACAATCGAGTACCAATAAAGTTCAGCAGTTATAAGGGAAATTGTCTCACCATTAGCAGGGTGTGAAAAGCTAACAGTGAACAGGTTCAACAAAAAGAATGTTATTTGTATCTGTATCAAGATCAATTCAGTAATACTCAGAAATTAAAGGGGACATAACATGAAAAACTCCCCTTTTCAGTGCTTGTGCACATACATTTGTGTATCTAGAGTGCCTACCAACCCACAAACTGTGGAATAAGACAACCCAGTCCATTTTTTTTGTGGGCTGCCTAGATCAGAAAACATGTGATTCAACAAGCCTTTCAGATTTGGCTCCCCTTCCTATGTCACATGTAGGCTCATTAGAATATACTGACCAGAGGTTGAGTACTACCTTTGCAAAGGTGCACCATATTTTTCACACAAACCAATCAGAGCAGAAATCAGCCAATTAGACTGTTGTCAGGCTATTAAATAGGTGTTATCAGTGGCTATAAGCCCCATAGATGTGGGTCAGTAGGGCCCTGCTACACTCAATATTAGGTGTCACCATCTATTCACATGGTCGATCAGTGAAAGAATGTTTAAAAGAAGACGACAGCAACACAAGGCAAGTGGATGGGAGGAGTGGTGGATGGGTCAAACAAACACAGGACTTTCACCCAGGACACTAGGGTCCGCATCCTGTGTGAAACCAGCAATGTTATTTTAAGCCAAAACATGATGTTTTTCCCTAAACTTAACCAAGTGTTTTTGTTTCCTAAACCTAAAGTAGAAGTTGTTTGTGTTGAAAACATAACATTTCATTCAGTTTCACAATGTGTTAGAATGTGTGCTTTTTCGCTTTCACGTTTACAACATAGTAGGGCCCTAATGACCCATATCTATGGTTTACATTGACTCACTGAAATAAATGGGTGATAACAGCCTTGTGAACCTATTTTTAGTTTAGTAGGGCCCTACCAGCCTAAACACTTGGGACAGTTATTCATTAGCCTGATAACAGTCAGATCGGGTGGAAAAATTATAACGCTTTTTGAACAATAAATCATGTAAGCATGTTGTACCAAAATACAAGTATGATCCATAATAAGTCCCCTTTAAGTTGACGTGATCAAGATGGAAAAAGCTGCTAAAAATATACATTTTCCCCTCTTGTTATATATTGCATACTTATTCTATACAATTTTACAATGACAAATGTGAAAAATAAAGAATAATAATTAAATCTTTAGAGATGCTTGTTAAAACTATATGCATATGGTAAGCTTGTGTAAAAAAACCCTTTCTCCTAAGAATTACATTCTGACACAAGTATTTTAAAGGGCTGAGGAGACGCCTGTGGACGCTGCTGTAGGTTATGTGGAGGAGGAACTACTTCCTGTAAAGTTGACTTGCTTCTCTTATTCTAAAGAAAAATGCCAATTATAATCAACACTACATACATAAACTAAATGTTCTTGCCTGCTTTCCATGGATCACAGCGCACTTCTTAAAATGAAATCTGTAAAAATGATGCTTTATTTCAGTGATGATGATGTTGTGACACTGACAAGACTATATATCTTACTGTGTACCACATTATTTCCTCCTGTAGGCCTCCAACACTCTAGCAACCTTCTCTGTCCTCTTCCTCTCTTTCTGTTGTTCAGCCCGTGTGTCTGGACTCATTACCTCTGCATGTGAAGAGTCTGGTGAATGAGCATCCCCTCTGAGCGCATCACAACTTCTCACTGTTTTTCCCTATACTAAATGTTGTTTATCATACTGTAAATGCCGGGGATAATGCGGAGTTCAGTCTTAAAAGCCAATTATCCGATGGATGAGAATTGCCACAATTAAAGTTAAATTACCGGTGGCAATATATGAGCAGGAAATACTGCAGTGTCTTCTGTTTCAACACGGTGGAACAGTTGGTGAATCCATGTCATTTATTTGGACTATTTAAAGTTCTTTTGTTCTCACAGCTAGTGAAATTTTATGAAAATTACTTTTGAACACAGTTATTGTTGTTAATAAACAAACTATAATTGTTACTCATGTTATAAAAGAAAAATATTTACTTACTGGTTACTCTCTGAAGATATTTGATCACAAAGAATAGCAACATTGTTTAAACATGAATTGCCATTCAGTCATTTTTGAGCAAACCTTGATAATATTTTGTTCATTCTAACAATATAACACTGTTCATTCTTCGGGATATGAAAAATGCATATTTCTGCAAACCCGTGTGCTGATGCAGTACAATAAAATGGATCCATGGATCCTGCAGGCAATGAAACGTCCAAGGAGACCAAAGAGAAACCACAGACCTGGAAAAGCAGAGCCTATTGTTGCCATGAAATGACCCATATCAGAATAATGGCAGTTTAAGTATGCATGAATTCCGAAGAATACTGGTCGAGAGAAACAATGAATTAGCACGGCGTGTAATTATTATTCATATGTTTGATAAATAGGAAAGGAAGCTGCTGAAATGCAGCCAGCCGAAATAGAGAGAGAGAAAGAGCGAGGCAGAGAAAAAAAAAAAGAGAGAGAGAGAGAGAGAAAGAGAGAGAGTGTTATTTATCTGTGTGTCAGCACCTCTCTTCCTACACCTCCGGGGTGGAAATTCAGGGTTATCTAAGCTCTAGTTTCTCAGCTTTAAACAACTTTACCTGTCTACACTGAAGGATGAAGGAATAAAAGGCAGAAGTAGAGATAGAAAAAAAAAAGGCAAGAGTCGAGAGCAAGATGACAACGTGTAATCTGTCAATCACAAATTCACTTTTTAGTTTTCCAAAAGGACGATAGCTGAGGTGGCTGAACCTGAATATAACTGATTCGAAGAATACGCATTTGTATTAAAGCTGGGTAAGATACATTTCAACAAGACACTCAAATACTCCTTTGTGCCCAACAAAAGTAGCCTGGAGGTCTTGTAAATGGAAGACTGCAATCCGAGCCTCTGGCTTGGGGAAATGTAAGGCACACTCTTCCTTTCCTAAACACCTCCTGACAAAATGCCCTTGAGCTGAGCCCACAAGTGTTTCAAAAATGCTTATCAGGGCTGGAGAATATTAAGCTATGGTTGCAATGTGCAGCTTCCAGTGCAAATGTGTTGTAGAAATATGGCGCCCAGTGTTTTTGGAAAGCGCTCTCTCCACTGTCCCTAGAATATTAACCCTCTGAGACCCAATCCCGACCGACTTTACTGTCTTTCAGAGGCTTTAGCAGGTTCAGTTTTAGAGCTAGAGTGAAGGAGTAGTAGTAGGAGTAGAAGTACGGATATCATATGAAATTAGAAAGACAAAGGAATCAATTGGTACCAACCATAACATGTCGGGGAGGAGGATAAATAACGTTCCAATTTTGGGCAAAATTTTGGCGAAGGAAAAACTAATTAATCTTCTGGTACAGCACTTCTATATGGCATCTACTGTTGACCTGTTATCTCCCCCTAAAGACCTCCTGTACCCCCCTAAAAAAGACAAAAACGTGCCTATTGTGGGACTCAGAGGGTTAAAGATAGTAAACAATATTTTTACAACCTACAGTGGAATTTTGAATGTCAAGGATGTGCGAGACGAACAGTACATCCAGCCCTCGGTCCTGTACGCCAGCAGGAGAGATTGAGATTCTTGGCAAAATGTGTTGCTCGCTGTATGTTGTGCTCTTTAGTAGCTGATAATAGCCTGGTCTCTGTCATCTATTAGGCGATCCTATTACCGAAACTCAAACATCATGCTTCATCATTAGGGCCATTACAACTCCGATGTAATCTTGGCTTATGAATTAAATTACCTGTGTCCTACATGACTTTAATAGACTCGGAGCTCGGGGTTTATGCCAGCAGAGGGGCTAACGTTGATAGGAAATGAGTAATTCCTCCGGGACCGCAAATGAAACAGCCTTAACGTTTAAAGTCGTATAGCAGGCATGGCAGCACATTCTATCCTTTGATGGAAAGATTTGATGAACTGATAGTGAGGTGTTGCTATATTTTTTTTCCCCCAAGAAATCCTAATTGCGTTGTTACTGGAGGTCATTCAGGACATTGTTAACACACCACATTAGAGTGTATTTGAAAGTCAGTATAGATAGAATAAGTCGGGAACAGTCACCTTAGGTTTACATACACATACATTTTAGTTTATTTGAATTTTTACTCTAAAGAAATCCCACTGAGAGTTGTTTGTCTCTTACACGAAGGGTGTTCAACACCGTAGACATGAGCAAGAAAACTACAACAAACGAATCCCTCAGCAAACTGTCTTCTCCAGCTGACATTACCAAGGGTTTAAATAGAGGGCATGACAGCTTACCCAGACAAAACAACATATCAAACTATCAGAGAGCTGCAGCAGCACTGTATACACTTTGCTGCCAAAAGTAGAGGAGGTATAAACAGCCTTAAGGCAGCTGTTGATGAGCCTTCTTACCTGGGTTAAACGAGGCCTGGTGCACAACATTTGTTTTTCACCTGGCGCTCTGTTCACAAACCTGCAGACATCTGTCTTGGTAGGAAGACGGATGTCTATAGGGTTTGTAAGATGCTAAATATCGTAAAGCCTCTGGAGTTGCTGCTTTTGATAGTCAAGAAGATTTTGATCGTTCTCCAAAAGCATACTGGTGCTACGAAATATTCAAAGCAGGAGTGTGAGACACACAAAGAGGCAAACTTTGAGAAAGATGATTTATAGACATACTGTATGAATAATCAACCAACATTATGGTAATATTCGGTGAGTTTTGGGCTGGATCAACCACCTGACAGTACAGTTATGTTCAGGTATTTATAGATAAAGTTACTGTGAGGAGTTTTTAACGGCATGAAACAGTCTCAGTTTAATACTGATGCCTCTATATGACCTACATACTGGAAGTAAGCGAGACCATCAGTGAAAAGATTGGCTATTTCGATATAGTTATTCTTAATGCCGGTCATTTGTGCAGGTCCACCAGAAACTCCTTCAGCTCAGACTCAGTGACCAGTCCGCCGCGGACAGACCCAGATCTGGCTTAATTGCTGCCACTTTGCTGCCACCTTTGACCTGCAGTTGGAGCTCTGGCAGGAGGTGGGGAGCTTTGCGGCAGCAGCGGCTCTTCCTCCAGCCAGAAGCAGAGCTTCGCATCGCTGCTCTGCCGGTCCCTGCTGGGAGCCGACAACGCACTGCTGGAGGGAAGGGAGCGCACAGGAGAACCAGAACCAGAACTGTGCGGGGCAGACCCTGCTGCAGTAAAATGAGAGGGACTTTGGTGGACTCTGGTAGTGGAAACACTACCGCTTTTGTCCAGAAGGACCGCCCAAATCAACACAAAATTAAAGTTCCTCGTAGTAGCTTTAAGTACTGGGGCTATTTATTTCTGAGTTTTTTTAGTTTAATCAAACAAGTTATAGACATGCTATACATTTTGGACATTGCTTTCAACAAAAAATACAGGAATAAAATATTGGAAGAAAAATAATGAAGAAGCATGAAATCTGTATTGTCAATACAGGGAAACATGGAGGCATCTTATGCTTCTATGAAGATACACATAAACATCTCTGCGGACCTACGCAAAGAAGAATGTTATGAGTAACCGTAGGGTTGCAGAGGCATTGACGCGCACACCTCTCAAATCTCAACAAGGCGTCGCGTGGACCTGCGTGTCAAGCAAGCTGATTGGTTGAACATCTGTCCAGAGGTGGGTGCAGAAAAATACAAAGAAGTGTAGCCATACTGAAAATGTATGCAAGAAACAAACATGCAAATGTCTCCTAATGACGCCTGTGGACATTTGCCTACATGCAGCCCAGAGTTCCAGACTAGCCTAAAAGAGTGTCTATAGAGTAGCCTATTCTTCAGTAAAACACTAAAACAATGCTTTCTTTTGAAATTGCTCTCTATAAAGAAGCCTCTTTATAGAGAGCAATTTCAAAAGAAAACCAAATGCCGAATATGAAAAAGTAGTGGAGAAAAGGTGACAAACTGCCACAGTTTTACCAAAGACAGAAATCCACCTGAGAGAGCAAGACGTACATAGCAGCCTTTCTATGTTGAGATAGATAGCCTGTTGAGGTGAAATAAAGTGAGAAAGAAATGGATGACAAACTTTGTATATTATCCCCGGCCTTCTGATGAAAAATGAATTGATGACACAAACGCCATCAGTTTCATTTAGCTTCTAACCTTTCTCACTCTCTGCAGCTCAATGTTGATATTCCAAAAGGTAATACTGAAGAGATGAATAGAAGAATCTATTTTGTACTGATATGCTTGAATAAGCCATGTTTCCTAATGAAAGATACTCTACTTCAGCGTTTGGCTTGGTGCTCTCTCTGTTTAATACCAAGGCCACCTTTTCGCTCAAATGTCTCCACGCTCCAACAAAATGTGGAATACTGTACTCGAATTACCTTTGCAAGGTGAGATTCGTAACTGTTTATTTGACACTGAAATCGTCTCGCGGTGACAGTCTGACAACAGCTCAGCTCTGTGTGTTCTGCAGGGAGCAGCGGTGTGGCACCTGTTTGTCACAGACCTGTAAGAACTAACGGGCATCTGTACACACATACTCATACAGGGTCAGTTTGATGTTATGTGATGTACTATGCGTGCAATGATTTGTTTATAGAGGTCATGCCACATCTGTGTTGTGCTTTGATCGCCGAGTTGTGACAATTCCCAGTAAATAACTCAACTAGTGTCCCTCTCTGTTTTATCAACCCCCCTCTGTGCATGGAGATTAGTCTGCGACTCAAATGACAGAATACCGGTCTCACTGTTGAGCTCACGAGAACACATGGCTGGTGTTAAGTGGTGCCACATCAAAAGAAATGTCCCCCATCAATTGTACCCATCACTTCAGGCTGCATGGGGAAATGCATGAGGATTAAGGTTCGTCCATACCAGGAATAACTTTGATTGGACTCTATAATGATGATCTGCAAAGAGTATGTAGTGTGAAGGTTTCAATTTTGGCATTAACCTTAACCGATGACTCACCCACTGAGTGAAGTTGCTCAATAAAAGCAAATATGTGTAACATTCACAGTATGATTAGCATGGGTACCACACAAGTCATGTTAGCAGATGTGGACTCAAAGGAGAGTCAGGGAGCTGTCAATCAAGCACAGTCTGTCCATGGTCTCATAGTCCTGAGAAGAGGGGGCAACATCGAGAACAACGTATCTTCATGCAACGGTTCGTATGATATCTTACGAAAAGTTATTCCTCATTTTTCATGCGTTCTCCTACAAAGGTACAGCAACACGTGTCAAATTCTGCTTGTTACGTGCATACAGTCTTTTCAAAATAAACTTCCGTCTTCACAGGAGACAACTTGGTTAGGTTTAGGCAACAAAGCTACTTAGTTAGGTTTAGGAAAAGGTCGTAGTTTAGGTTTAAATAACTACATTTGAAATACGTAGTTAGGTTTAGGAAACAAAACTACTTAGTTTGGTTTAGGAAAAGGTCGTAGTTTAGGTTTAAATAACTACATTTGAAATGCGTAGTTAGGTTTAGGAAACAAAACTACTTAGTTTGGTTTAGGAAAAGATCGTGGTTTGGGTTAAAATACGGAAGTGACGTAACTTAAGTATGGAAGTTACGTGACAAATAAATCAACGTTAACTTCTGGTTTCACAGGGGATACGAACACCAGTCTCCTGGGCGACAATCCAGTGTTTTTGAACCCACACACTCCGACCTCCTCCCTATGCGGAGTTTGACACTCTTTATACTTCCTGGTTCACGACTACGTAGATTAAATACGAAATTATTTAGTGGGGTATATACAAATTACAGCCCAGAGATGCATGTTTCAGCCTTGAACAGTGCAGGGTTATCACAGCTTTACGTTTTAATGTGTGATATATACAGTAGTAGTGTGAAAGACAGAGTAGAAAAGACAACAAAATCAGAAGGATGGTGACGCAGTAAATTTTCAAAATGGGATTATTATCTCATTTATTCAACATAAAGTTTCCATTGCTCCAGAAACATCCACACAATTGCTTTTGCTGAATAGTTTCCATTTATTATATTTGGTCAGCTCAACAGATTCTTCCTGAGCATCAATAAGGAAACTTCCGGGACACTGGGCCATTAGAGGATAAATTGTCAGGAAAGATATATATTGTCTTTTGGGGAAGCAATTTGTTAATCTAAGGTTTTCTAACAAAGTGTCCCCTTACAATAAATGGCGACGCCACGACGTGGCCTTGTGCGGGGACGCGGTTTAAGCTGGGCTGCTGCTTGAATGATGTATGCACATATCAGAGACAAGGAGAGAGAGGCAGATTTTTCCACCTAAGTGCCTTCAGAGGTGCAAAACGGGATGTGAAGGCCCTTGGCATCGGCCGGCGCGTCTAACGGACTGGAAACAAGGCTTTATATTCAGCAATTTATGATCTCAGCGCGGGGGAAGGCAGTGTTAAGGGGAGGAGAGGGGAGGGAGTACCGGCAGAGACCTTGGGAGGTGAAATGAAGGACGTCGTCCAAGACAAACTCTCATCAGCAGATGTCGATGGGAGACGCCCAGCTAACAGGAACAAATGGGATGGATTCGATCTCAATCTGACATGTTGTTTTAGAAAGCCGTCCTCCGATTTGCATTCACTCTCTTTCTTTCTCTCTGACATCCATTCTCTATGTACAATATTGAGAAAGCCCACACGCCTGTCTTGCTGACAGCTTACAAGACAGATGGAAAATATATTGAGCTATAAAAACAATACCTCCCTGATTTTTTTTTCTTCTAATTCTCATAATAAGATGTATAAGAATAATAGGATGTTGAGGTCTCAAAGTTGTGTGGAAATTCTAGAAAATTCTTTCTTTCTTTCTTTAGTCTCAACAATAAATGAAACCACCATTTCTCCATCACTAAAACAAGTACAGCAGTATTTCAGTGTGTTCTTTTCCTGGGTTAAATGGGTAAAAACCCATAACTGAGCAACACAGTCTCACGGCAGTTCGTGAAATAGTCACAAAATGTATTTGATTCGTGTACATAGACACGAATTTCCCTTTTTTTTTTCGTGACGCTCAGCACTACTTTCAACAACTCGTGACGCATGTGTCAATTTCCGCTCCAGTCTTTTCAAAATAAAACTACTTAGTTAGGTTTAGGAAAAGATCGACTTGGTTAGGCTTAGGCAACAAACTGCTTAGTTAGCTTTATGAAATCATCGTTGTTTGGGTTAAAATAACTCTAGAAGTGGCGTAACTTAAGTACGGAAGTTATGTGCCAAATAAATCAACTTTGACTTCTTTCACACGGGACACGAACACCGGTCTCCTGAGTGAAAGTCTTCTGTTTTTAGACCCACCCGTCAACCTTGACCTTCTCCCTTCGTGGCGTTCACGATCACGAAGTGAGGTTAAATTCGTGTCTATGTACACGAATCAATACTTTACAATTTTGTGACTATTTCACGAACTGCTGCGCGACTGGGCTGAACTGAGACAAGAAAGAAATAGATAGAGACATGCACACAGACAGACAAGCCGAGTAGCAGACAGTGACAAAAATATTTAGTGGTAATATGACAAAATGTAAGTGGTTAATTTCTCTTTCCGCCGGTCCCGCTGTGTTTCACCTGCGCTCTGCCAGGTCTGCTGTTGGCACAGTCTCCCTATCTCTCCAGGATGATTATGTTGGCAGGTACTGTAGTTATGAGACCAGGTGATTAATCCCCCGGGGTGGGAAACAACATTAACCTGCCTCTCAGCATTTGCCACCACATCGCCTTAGAAAAACCACACCGGTCCAACAGCCCACAGTATAGTATCCCATAAAGGTTGGATCATAAGCACTGTGGCATTTTCCACAGAATCCTTGAACTAATTAAAACATCAGCCCTCTACTTTAACTGGGCTGTCGGGGATGATGAGGCTAGAATGAGTGAGTGACAACTCCCATATTCCTCAAAACTTGGGTCGTGCAGTTTAATTGGAATTAATTGAATACAAATTCTAAGATAACTGTGTTTTCTTCACTCTCGGAGATGCCATTACCAAGAAATAAATAGGATTGACCTCGGTCATGGTTAACTAGCGCTGCTGTACTGCAAGAAGTTTTTTTGATCAACGAGCAAGCAACCTTCTGACTGTGAATGATCTCTCCTACCGGTGCAAACTACAGTGCTATTCCCCTCATGAGACTGATGGCCTTATCTGGTGCAGCTAAAGGAGGAAAAGGATTGTTAGGAACATGGTTCAGATCTCCTATAGCAGTAATGGGAGATCACTGACCTGTAAAAGACAGTGAGGGATAAAAAGGGATCACCCCTGTAGTCTGTGTAGGTAGATATTGGGTAACATCCACAGTAAGTATGCCCTCCAGCACCTCAGCACTTTATATAGGAGTGGATTTTGCAGTGAGATGTTCACTGTTAAAAAAGCTCACTAGCAGGAATCCTGGGTCCAGTACAAATTATTTCCAGAGAAAGAGCTTGAACAAAGAAGAAAAAAAAAATAGTGAAAAAAACAAAAGAAAGACTTTATTTTTATATGGACAAATGAGAAATTAAGATGCATTCAAGAATGCATTTTCATTTGCAGGAAAAGGAAAGGTGCTATGTGCTGACAACTGCAGTTATCACGTGTTGCAGAAATAACCTTCAAGCCTTCAAAGAGCCTAGTGAAAGTCTTAACCAAATGTGCTCAACATCTCAAGGTAAGGTAACCCCTTTTGGCACATTCTCATCCACACAAGTGTATGGTCCTCATCCTTGAAGCCTTCTCTCTAGAACACAGTTAGAAAACACTCATGATAAAGCATGGATCTCACCATTGAGTCGCTTATCGAAAGCAGCATTATCCCTTGCTTCCTTCCGGTTTGCCGAGCCCTAATGAGCTCATTACTGTCCCCTGAAGCCACAGAGCAGAAAACACACTCTGCAACTACGGTGACAACCACAGTTGTAGTGGGTGTTAGGGGGCAGCCATTAGCCCATTCCTCACTTGAAAACAAACTTGGACTAGCCACGAAAGTACAAGTTATGCCTTATCAATGAGACAGAAGCCTTCAAGGATGAGGACCAGCTGGTTGGTATTGTAAATTGTACGTCTGGTTAAATTCCCTACTTCTGATAAAGTTTCTCACAGAAACTAATCATCTGGGACAATCGTTCCACAACGTTAACCACGTGGCATTGCGTTTCTGCGAGGCCGATATGAAACATATTTATGAAACGTATTTTTGGTTCAGAAACGTAGCCATTTAGCGTATCGCTAACATTTTTTTCTCTGACGACTGGGTTGTCCAATGACTGGCAGAGATCGTACACTCCTTGTGTTTTAATTCAAACACTATAGGGTATGACAAACCTCCAACTATGGTAAATTCGGAAGAAGTGAAGTCAAACATTCCACATTAAGTGTTGTTCCTGAAGCTGATGAGAGCCGAAATTCATGCGGCTCTACCCAATATTAGCAGCCACCTTGCTTTTGTTGTGCAACACAGTGGAAGTGAGGCAGGTGGCATGATGGGAAAAAGTGACATCGGTACATACTCTCAGTAGTAACGCGTAGGTTGAGGCTTGATTTGGATGTATGAATGCAGTGAGATATGGCAAATGGCTTTGTCTTGAATGGACTACAATACAGTGTCAGCTAGAACATGTGACCCAAAAAGCCAATTATTTCAGTAGCAGAGCATGAAGAGAGTCTCCAATCACAGAAACTAGAGTGTATACTCCACCAAAGAGATATATGAATTATTTATTCATTTTAAAAATTACAATTTCCTCACAGTTTTCATTTTCATTTTATGTAATTTCAATGCATCACTGTCTGTCTTCTCCTACCTGTCTGCCTGTATACCACCCGGCCTTCTGCCATAGAATCCATCTGTCTTCCTCTCTGTTTGGTGCAGATGGAGCAACATGACAAGGGCACGGGAGCCAATCCATTCCCACCTTGTCATCTGCAGGCATTTCGATCTGCCACAGCGCTCTTCCATCTCGATTAGGGGTGGCCTGCTGGCGGGAGACGAGTCTGTGTATGTGTTAAGTGCATGTATGTGTGTGTGTGTGTGTGTATTGGGGAAGTGGGGGGCGTGTGGTCTAAGGCTGAACTAGCCTGTGCTGCAACATCCCCCTCTTCCTCCTCCCTGTCATCCACCTGTCAAAGCCAAAGCCATTGTCATGGTGTGGATCTGAGGAACATCGCCACTTCACCTCCACAATGACAATTACTGTCCCCTGGAGACGGGAAATGGCAGCTAACAACAGACAATCTCAGATCGGGCATTTTCTGATAATTGATGAAATGGTGTGAATTTTTTTTTCTTTTTTATAGATGTTAGAGAAATGAATGCACACAAGTGACCCCTGTGTCAATATCGTCCACCTCTGAAATGACAGATATGATGCTTTTTTTTAGGCGTGATCAATACTACGCTAGTAGTCTATATGGCAGCTTTTTACTTGCAAATGTGTGCACAAAGACTTTTTCTACCTGTGAGATATACTGGATACTTCTGCTGCATTTTTAACCCCTTCCACTCCTCCCCTTTCCAGTTTATTCTTATTCTTCTAGGCTAAATTAAACTTTTAATATCACCCGGGTTTCTTATTGTACGGTAATTTGATTTGGAGGCATCTCAGATGTAGCATTTATGGTTGTAATTGGCCTAATATGACTCCTTTTAATCATCTGCTCACTATTCACATGTTCCTTCATATCTTCTGTCTGCGTGTCATCTTCCACTAAAGCAACCTCAGCTCACCCCAGGTTTCTTCCACTAAAAGCACCTCTCTTTGTCCGTCCCTGACGTCAGGGAAAAATACATCATTCCTCTGACTCACTCTATGGACTTATATGACATTTGACATTAAATACATTGTATTACAGTTTGTTCCATGTGCGGAATATACAGTATTTCTTAATGTCTAAATTGACAAAATTAATCCAGCAATGACAGAATTTGTACCCTCCATTTAAATCTTTGGAAGTTCCTCATTCACAAGAAGCACCAAATCTCTGCAACTAAAATTGATATCCTCTATATCCTCTACAATGACAGTTTATGTTGTTATTACATAGTAGACTTTAAATTAGGAAAATATTTGAACTAATTCTATAATGAACATATCGAGCAAACCCTTGTGTACACACTAGCATGCTGTACATACACATGTGCACATTCAGTAAACATACACGCATTATACATGTTACAATCACCAGAGTAGAGACTCTGTGTCACCTTGCACATACCTTCACCTTAACTGTGTTTTATCGAGGCTCAGGTCTACCATCGCCTGGTGGATAAATGTTTATTTACTGAAATGGGCCTGTTTCTGTAGCACTGTTTGCTTAATTCATTCTGTTAAATCCCTGTAGGAGCAAACAGGGAGAGAGAGACCACACGTACACATACCGAGCTGTCTGTTTGTCCTGACTAAATGTGTTTGCTCCTCTCTTCAGGTGGACACAAAGCTCTCCAGTCTATCCAGGATCTATCACCACCTATAGTTTGCTGTCATACTGGTGTCCTTCAGAAGGCACTGGCTACACTGGAGTAATCTATAGGCTCTAGGTTGGAAAGGTGCATGTGTGTGTGTGTGTGTGTGTGTGTGTGTGTGTAGGGATGGCTTTTCTTATCTTTGGAACCTTGCATCTTCTTTTTCAATGTGTGTTTAAGGTGTCTTTATTTTGATATATATTAAAAACTAACGTGACAGCATACTCAAGAATTTAGTGCCAGTATTTACTTTGCTAGTGTTACTATAGTAACACCATTTATTCCTGTATTCTTGCTTTCTTCAGAAAGAAGTATTAGAAAATAGAAAAGAACAACAGTCTGTCAGTTTCTGTCAATGTAGAGCATTGAAAGAAATCAACACCGACAGTTAGAAGGAAGTAAACTTAAATGTCATTCTGTCCGATGGGCTGCACACACGATAGCTTATCTTCCTGCACTGTTGCTTCCAGCTATGCACCCTCCCTTTTTGCCACACAGGCCAGAGGATGATATAACCTCCTCCTGGCACTAGGGGGTGAAATGACTCACGGTTGAAGTGCCTGCTTAAAGAGAGGAGGAGAGTCCAAAGCTACACACTGTTGAGTGTGCGGAGCAGCAGTGGATCTTTACCCCGGCTCTCAGGAGAGGATAAAGGCCCGCTGCTTTTCATTCCAGACATTCAACCAAAGCAGGGACTGATTTAAATAGGGGATAGAAGGGGAAACAATTAATTCGCTGCAGGGATTGTAAACTAGCTGTCCTTAGGCTCCTGAGGCCCATAATAATAATGATCATCATTTGTAATGAAACCAATATCTGGGATTGAATTATTAGTCACATTTCTAATAAAGGTTTTGTCTCATTCAGAGCCTCCTCAGCAGGGACAAGTTGTGACTATAGAATGGACATCTGAAGACAACTAGTTGACAGTTCTTGGTGGTGACTGGCAACTTGTTATGGCCTCTGCTCTAAGGCCACATACAGCCACCTGTATCCCATCATTCACCTCCCCCACCAGTGTAGCGATGGCAGTTAAACAACAAGCTTTTCCCTCGAAGAATATTGTGTATATCTTTACACAGATTTGTACTTGATTGTTCTGGCATACAGTATGTCCAGTTTACACTCATGTTAACTAACATTGTGTATTGCTTAGACTGTATATAAGTGGACATAGTCACCATGACATCACACATTGGCTTATGTACTACAGTTTTGAAGCCTTGCTTTCGGAATTTTGGTCGACGCCATCGTGTTTTTTTCCAACCAGAAGTGACACGAGAGGGTGGAGCTAAGCACAACCGAATGCTGATTAAGACATTTTTAGGCGACCAAAAAGGTTATAATTGACTTTCATGAACTGAAAACACACTGTGAAAGGGTTGAAGTTGTAAGACGAAAACACAGACAACTCCCAGACCGGACAACGCCGCGGTAGCAATCCGTCAATCACAAGTTAGCCACGCCCTAAAGCATACCCTGCTTTATGGTCTATTTGACTCTAAACGGGACCATAATTTACTAAATGAACATCATGCTGTGTTGAAGAAGACTTGGAACTAGCGATTGAGACCATGAACTCATGTTTACAATGTTTACTGAGGTAATAAACCAAGTGAGAAGTAGGGTCATTTTCTCATAGACTTCTATACAATCAGACTTCTTTTTGCAACCAGAGGAGTCGCCCCCTGCTGGCTATTAGAGAGAATGCAAGGCAATTCCGCTTTGGCTTCACTTTTCAGACTTGGAGGTTGCTGCCTGGTTGCGAGCAGGAATTTGTTGACAATAACACTGTTGAAATTACGTGTTTGAATTAACGCCCCTGAGGCCAGTGGCTGGCAGGACGGGGCTGCCCATATTTCATAATTCTTTGCATTGGTTTCAAACGTGGTTAACCAATCATTTGTTCCCTCCACACATCTGCCTCTGTAGCCTATATGTCTGGCCTGAGAGATAAGTAGGTATAGGTGAAGAGGGACTTGTACTGCTTATGTAACACTTGGGATTTTGGCTGGGTTAGCAATTAAAGTCTATGCTGCGCAACTGTAAATTAAAGCTTAAATGACCCTAGGCACAATCTCATACAGTGCCCAGTAGGAACATTTAATATCCAGATCTCCGATTGCCTCATTTTAGTCGGCAAGGTCACCGACCTCAGCATCAATCTCTCTGATTGGCTTAATAACGATGGTTTTGACCTCATTATCCTTGCCCCTCTGACCGTCTCTCTCCTCACCAATTAATCTCTCCTTTCTCTCTTTCTCCCAGTGTTAGACCCCTATATCAGGCTGATACTGGATACTCTTTTCAAAAGTAGGATATTGCCCTGTCATGTCATCCTCGTATGGTATGATGGAGGTTCCTCTGTGCATGCAGCAAGTTCAAGTTTATACTGTGGATACCTAATAGACGCTGCAATGAAATCTTCCTTAATTCCGTTATTCTGTCAGTGGACAACTTCTGCAGGGGAAGTCCACACTGACAAGAAAGAACTGGAGGCAACACTTGGACTTTTTTGCCTTCGAAGGTCTATTTTGAATTGTGACATGGAAATGGTCAACTACTGAACATGCTGTTAAGTCTAACAGTATCACTATGTCCGTATCAGTATTGGCTTCCAGTGCCCTATCAGTTTCATCTAATCCCCCCCTTCGGAGAGAAAACACTGCATATTTTCTCTGGCAATGTTTAAATATCACTCTCAAGGTTGTGGCTGAGAGGCTGTTTGGGAGTTGTTGTCTTACTTCCCTCTCTCTATCTCTGTCCCTCACTCTCTCTCTGGACTTTACACTGAAGAATATCAAAGCACCGCTTCTGACATCCCTTCAATTACATTTATACCCAGAGAGCTCTCCAACAGCTATATTTTGAGACAAACTCTACTTGATACAGTGACCAAGACACCCGGACACACTCTTTCATATTGGGTGTATTTGAGGTGAAGCACCACCTTACTTTTTTAACACTTTCTTAAAGGCATAGTATGCAGGAATTGGTAAACATAACATTCAAAGATATTTCTTTTCCAGTGTTGTTGTTCTATATAAATCCTATCTAAATTCTACAGATGGAGTAGAAACAATTAATACAAGTTTAGATGAGAGCCATTTCGCTCCAAGGTCTCAGGAGGTTACGAGAGAGAAAACAAATCCCTTAATCAGCCAAGAATCAAGGAAGAATGTTAGATGACTGATCAGCTACAGGACACAGGTTCACATACAGTACAGTTAGCTTGTTCCTGTGATGCTGATGAAGGAGTATTCTGACACTCGCAAAACTGGTTTTGCTTTGTTGCCATAATATCTTGCCATAAGGGATAGATGACTCACAGTTAACACATCGCTGCGGCGTTATTACAGACATAGAGTAGCATCTGGTACAACAGAGATAAAACTTCAGCATTCTGCTTAGTCATAAAGTGGTTAATGTGCTTTTAATTTCTTACTGAAGTAACACACCACCACCCACTGGAAGGTATTTGTTCATCATTCCAGTTTTTGGTGATTTACAAACTTTGGTCAAGGGATTAAAATATGCTCTTTGGGTTGGAAAAAAACAGACCCATGACACTTGGATGAACTCCAAACCTTCCCATACATCACTGGCCACCACACCACCAACATGACTGCTACATTTTGATCTTGCAAGGTTTTCACCCTCTAGTTGGGAGGGGGGGACGACAGAAATTCTGCAACCAGTCTCCAAAGTTTCAAGTGACGAAGACTGAACTCTTGTCCCCACCGAACTCCTCTCATCCTCCAAACTTGTCTCCCTTCTCTCCCTCTGACGGCGCACTTCAAACAGCTTTCTCACAGCGTGCTATATGCTGCATAGCAAAGAGTGACTGCGTCCCTTCCCGTGCTGAAAAGGCGCCTGGGTTTTAGAGAGCTTGTCAGTAGAAATCTGTCAAAAGTACTCAGCGGAGTCACTGGGGCCTAAAGAGTACAATACCCCCAGACCAAGAGGGCTTACCCCGCCAACCCAGACACTTCACACAGAAATTAACTTTGCGGATCAGAAACCAAACGCCCTCGTTGACACTCTAACTGCGGTCCCCATTGTTTGGCCTTTGCAGTGCACACAACACACTTCTATTTGCTCTATTATTCCTGTTTGGGAATAAGCCTGAGGGTAGGGTTTATGTGCTCTCCATGCTGACTCTCCCTCCTCATTTACTTTATCACGTCACCTCTCATTTCTTTAGATAAGCAAATGGGCCTCTGGTCTGCTCATTTTCTATTGGCCTGTCTTCAAAAGGAGGGGAGGTGCTTAAATCTGACTCAGCCAGACTTCTTCAAAACTTTCCCTGCTTGTTGGTGGCATAACTGTAGCAGAGTATTCAGACCTGTAACTCACAGCTGATGGGCGTCAGGTGAATGTGAGGAGACCTGAGGATGACATGATGATATCAAAGACTGTGTGAGCTTGTTTTTGGATTACAGTCCTGATCAACTCTGAATGGGAATATCAACAGTGATGGAATACTAACATTAAGGTAAAATCCTTATTTCAGACTGAATGCTTGCTACAGCCTCAGACTGTTAATGTGTGTAAAAGTATTCTGTGATTGATGAGCGAGTCAGTGGTAATGAATCCATATAGGCTTTATCTTTTTGGTAGTTTTTCTATGTTGTATGCTTTCAGTTTATTAATGGAAGTAAGACCGCTTGCTTGACTGTCTAAAACGTTTGGAATATTTTAAGCAGATTGAATTATTTTTGGTGAAGTTAAAAGACAAGCACGCACAGAATAATTGTTTGACCTGAGATAAAATACAACATTTGGGGACTCCTACTGTTCCACCTGCATGGAGATGAGAGAACGTCAACATAACATTTCCTTCAGAAACACAGACAAAGGAGCAGATGGGTAGCAGGAAGAAAACATTGGCTTATTTTAGAGAACAAAGCGTTCAATCACAGAAAGAGAGGCTAGACTCCTTTGCGAACCCTGCTCCACTTCTTCCAGGTTTTTAGGCTAAACACATGAGAATATGCTCCCAAATCCTTTGAGCATTTCTTTTAATCGGCTCTTCTGGGTCGGGCAGGTAGGGAGAGGAAAGGAGAGAGAGTTCAGCCAAGAAAATAAAGGATACTTTTACATTCTTTGAGCCCTGAGAAGTTTGTAGTTACAACCCTCTTTCTCTGCCCCGCACACACACAAAATAGGGTCTTTCCTGTTTGAAATCTATCCAGAAATGGGATAGTCTGTGATTCGAAATGCTCCATTTCGCAGCAGCCGAACTCTCTGTCCCCCCCCCCCCCCCACACACACACAATCATGTGCTTCCAGCAGATTATGTTTTGGGCCTCTAAAAACCCAAATCCTTGTGTTGTTGAGGCAGTTTCACATTTTTCGGTGTGCCCATTTGAATGAAAAGGAATGTGTGGTTGAATTACACTTCACTTGTCAAAGGCATTCAGGAAATCAGATTCTGGTTTTAATCATAAGCACCTCACTTGTTTACTTCAGTTTTGGCAGATATCAACGAGCTGGAGTTGGAGACTTGAAAGTGAAATGTGTTCAATGTTAAGCAGTTGCTGTGAAGATATTTTTCAAAATATTTAGTACACAACAGTCAGATTTGACATATTGTGTCTGTGTTGTAGTGAATGTGTTTATCAAGGTCACTTTTATAAACTTGTCAATGTTTAAAAAGTGAGATAATCTTTTTCTTCTCCTGTTTTTGCTGAGTTTGTTGTTGAACACAAACAACCCGCTCCGTTCTCAAGGGAAAAGGAACTCGAGTCAATTTGACTGATGTCGCAGATAAACTTTCTGCTTATGTTGTTTTTCATACAGTTAAAAATATATCTGGGTGTTCAGCAGCAGAGTGCAGATATGGCTCATCAGTTATGATCAGGACAGATGAACTTATAATGATGTAAACAAACACAGATCAGGCTTTGACTCACACCGGACACACCAGGGTACGCACTTAACTGCAGGTGCGTTTGCTTCAACTCAGTGTGGGAAGATATATTTTACTCATGTAAAAGTAGAAATACCACAATGTAAAAAATATTCTGGGACAAGTAAAAGTCTTACAATACAGTCTAATTATTACGCAAGGCCTGCTTAGTAGCCATGGCTAGGAGGCTACATACATTGCATCAGTTACACTTTATTTAAATGTCCTTGCCGAATAAATAAATAAATAAATAAATAAATACATAAGTACAAATAAATAAGTAAAATGTTTTGTTTCTTAAATCTTAATCTGAAAAGTAACTAGTAAATAAAGCTGTCAGATAAATGTAATGGAATAAAAAGTACAATATTTTTTTCTGAAATGTAGTGGAGTAGAAGTATAAAGTAACATGAAATGGAAATAATAAGTAAAGTACAAGTACCTCAACATTTTAAGTATAGTACTTTAGTTGCTTTCCACCACTGCTTGAACTAAAGGAGCTGTATTTTGTAAAGGAGGCCAACCCCGTCTCCTATGAATTCAATTTAATATACTTCTAACTTTATAATCATGTTTTTTTAGAAACATGATGAGAAAATTAACATATCCAGCAAGTCGCTAAAATGTTGCTACTGAACGTATCAGTAAGGTGATTCTGACAACATATTTTATTTGTTTTTTATATAATATCGGCTCATTATTAAACTTTTATATAGTCATGTTTGTGCACTCACGGCATCCCGTTAAGGACAGGCAAAAATAACGATCCACTTCGTTCCCTGGAAAATATGTTCCCATTTATATATAATCCTGGCAGCAATTACATAACTGGAACAACAAATCAGGAGACGGTACGCAGATTATTACTCCCATATCACCCTCATTATTAAATGCCTACCAAATACATAGGGGTGGTGGTGGTTTTCTATTATTTGTAATTTTTTTATTTATATATACTTAATTATCTACATGTATAGTCCATGTGTCATGGAAAGGAGTAATTAGTTTTGGGGGGAAGATTAGACCATATTTAATTCTTACCCCCCACTTTGCTACTACAGACAAACTCATGGATGCCTGTATTCAGTCTGTATGTAGTCTGACTGTATATTGAGAATAACTCAAAATACCGAAAGTGGATTCATACAATGCAGACATTTGCAGTGTTTGCAGTTGTTACCTTTATCACTTTTACCCCTAACTCTGTTCAGTTTAGTTGATGTATTCATTTTTATCCTCTTTAATTTCAGTATTTTCTGCTTTGCTTTATTCTGTAATCTTCTGCAACAATCCAGTTCGCAGACAGGAATCATTAAAATTTCATGATATTTATTTTTCAGCGTCTTCTCGTCAGCATTGACAACAACTGTACATTCTACAATAACTTTGTGTCCTGAGGAGCGTGCTCTTCTACAATGAGAGACCGCTTGGAGGAGCTGCAGCAGAGGGCTCAAGAGTTTTCTGAGGCACAGAGTGAGAATCCCAGCCCTTTCTCAGTGGAGGGTGATAATGAAGACTCTGTGGCGGTCATCACGCCTCAGGCTGTGGTGTTCGAAGAAGAGCCAATCATTGAGAGTTTCCTGTCTGAGGCTCAGCAAATCAGAGATGATATCACAATGCTGGACATAGATGTAAGATGTTTTGAGTTGATTGTTGTAAAACTTGACAAAGAATAGAATATTAAGACCACATGATCATGTAGTTTGTGGTCGAATTCAAATTTAAAGTCAGAAGTGACACTGAACACAACATTCTGTCTATTCTCAACCACAAACAGGTCCTGAAGTTTGGCCAGCAGCAGAAGACCCTGGTGGCAACCATGCGGCGTTTCAGTGTGATGAAGAAAGAGAGCAGTATAACCCGGGACATCAAGCTCAAGGCTGAGAGCATCCATCGACGCTTAGACGCCCTTTCAAAACAGGTCCAAAGGACCGAGGACCAGCAAGGACCCACTGCTATTACAACGAGAATACAGCGTTCCCAGCATACAGCGCTCTACCGCAAATTCCAGCAGGTTGGGAAGATGACCCTACCACTCTGCTATGGAAACTTTATATAACACTGTTTTTTTTTCTTTTGAATGCACAGCAAGTTATGTATTTTTACATTTATACAACTGAAATTGTGTTGTGAGGCATATTTATCACATAATTTTGTGTAATTTAGAGGGCAAAGGCTGTTAGCAGGCAGGAAAAAGAGAAAATACAGTAACACATTAAAAGATTAAAATACATACAAAACAATACTGGATACTGGACATAAAACTGGATTTTAGGAGTGGCATTATAGCAGCGGCACGGTGGAACTCAAATAAATTCTCATTTTTCATTTTCTATAATTATGTCCAGGTAATGCTGCAGCATAATGAGGGTCTGCTGACCAAGCAGGAGCGCTGTAAGCATTTCATTATCCGGCAGCTGGAGGTATCTGGAAGGGATACGACGGAGGAGGAGGTGAATGAGATGGTGGACACGGGAAAATGGGAAGTCTTCAATGAGAACCTGCTGAATGATGCCAGAATCACACGGTCGCAACTATCTGAGATTGAGCAGCGACACAAGGTGAGGATAGCGGTAAACAACTCACTAAACCCAAGGCTGTGGCAACGTTAGTGCATGACTGATAATATTTTTCGAATGCAGTACATTTGTTAGATATGATATATTGCTGGGAATCTCTCTCTCTCTTGGAAGCTCCAATTTATCCAAGTATAGGTGCTCAATATGAAAATAAATCAAACAACCTTCAGGACCAGAAGTCAGCTAAAATGCCTCATTCAAGCTAAATAATCATCATATAACTGTAGCTCATTGCCAATAACACGGTTTGCA
Organism: Sebastolobus alascanus; assembly: GCA_916701645.2. Lineage (NCBI taxonomy): Eukaryota > Metazoa > Chordata > Actinopteri > Perciformes > Sebastidae > Sebastolobus > Sebastolobus alascanus. The sequence goes on from CAKAOJ020000180.1 coordinate 464,609, forward strand.
CTCATACACAATGAATGTTTGCAAGTCCTAAACAGTTAGCCCTGCGATAGTCTGGCAACCTGTCCAGGGTGTACCCCGCCTTCAACCAATGTCACTTGGGATCGGCTCCAGCGCCCCCGCGACCCTGAATAGGATAAGTGATACGGATAAAGTCTTAAATATGAGAACCTTTCCCATAACTTGGGATGACATAAATTGCCATCATAGCATATCTGACACATTACCATGTCTAACTGACACACATGGGTGAAGGAAAGGAAATAAATGGAAATGGAAATTGGAAGTGGCCCAACCAATAAAATAACTCTGTGGGAGGACAGATAATCTATAACTTATGACTCTAAATTGGCAACCACAACATATCCAAATGAACCGGCACACCAAAGGATAAAATGATGATGTTTGTGTTGTATAAAGAGCTGGATCTGTCTCCTGGTTGTCTAGCCCGTTCTCATTCCCAGGGCGTCAAATGCCAACGCTTTGTCCCGGCCGTCTGCGTTCGATACCGCCGCACGAGGCACCATTGAGCGGTGGTAGGAGACGTACTGGGCTTTCCATTAACTACAATATAAACCCATCCGCGGTATGGCTTTCATCCAGGAGGCCGCTGTTCGTGTCCCGTGCGTTTAGTTTCACTTCCACTTTACAATCAACAACGTGTCTCGTGTTCACAACATCAAGTCACATTTGCACTGTAAAATGTAGTCATTTTAAACCCAACCATGTTTTTTTTTTCCTAAACCTAACCAAGTTTTTTTTTTGCCTAATCCTAAACAAGTGTTTTTGTTTAATTCCCAACATTAAGCACGTGTTTAGTGTGACGGAAAAAGTGACGCCGAGGGATCTGACAAAGCGTCAGTATGTGACGAATTGGGATGAAAATGTGTTGCATTGTCTCCCACCACCTCCATCCTCTGACTAATGTTCCCCATATCTCCAGTATTAATCCCAGTATCCTTCTCCACCAACAGGAGCTGTTGAGTCTAGAGAACAACGTGAAGGAGCTCAGGGACCTGTTCGTGGACATTTTCATGCTGGTGGAGGAACAAGGGGCCTACATTGAACACATCCAGACCAACGTAGAGAACACGCAGGATTACGTGGCTGTATCTAATGAGAAATTCAAGACGGCCGCCAGATACAAGAAGAAGAACCCACTTCGACAGCTGTGCTGCTGCTGCTGCCCTCCCTGGAGATGCTGCTTATAAAACGTGCATTTTTTTTTTTACGTCAATGGTCGTTCCGAATAACGGTTTATTTCCAAAGTCTCACTTACCTTTTGGGAGTGAGCAACGTTGGATTCAAGTACCATAAATGCGGAGGTTATGGCACTGCAGTTTTCGCTGTTGAACAGAGCGTCGGTGAAGACGGATCCAGCAGAGCATAGAAAACAATTAGGGGGGGAAAGCCAGAATTGGTATTTGAGGCAATTGTTTCTTTCAAGAGGATGTGAGGCGACTGCTATTGGAAGAGACAGTTCAGTGAGTGCTACTCACCAACACTGCTGCTTATTGGAGACCTTCACTGTCATCTGACAGAGGTCACAAACAAGGGGAGACCTTTGCGTCTGCTACATCAGCAAGACGAAAGAGCCTCTCGTCTTTTTTTCTGCCACAGGAGCGCTAGTTAATGACCATTTATTTTTTTATACAGTACATGCACTTTAAGATTTGTCTCTTTATATATATTTTTGTCTTTTCAGCACAAACTAAAATTTAAGGTCCTGGAGAGAGATTTTGAGCCATTATGTATTCATTTCATTCTTGGTCCACATGCTGATGAAAAAAGAACTTGTTTCACCATTAGTCACCAGTCTCATTTGCATTTCAAAGTATGATAATTTTTCTGTGAACAAAAAAAAAATATTATTCCTTTATTCGGTTTCACAAAGGCAGGGATTCAAGTAAAACTTTGAATAACGAGCCTTGATCAAAATGTTTCCGCCATGGTGACAAAACCATTGAAGTTCTACACTTCAGGAAATTTTTCATTTCTCTAGATGTTTTTTTGTATTTTGGAGTGGAGCTTCTATTTATGAATGTGTTGGAACTGTTACATTGTTCGGATGAAAAACGCTGGCATCCATATGTATCATTATTATTATTATTAAAATGATTGTGTCGCACAAAAAGAACAGAGTGGAAAGCTCTCGCCTGAGGGAGAAGCAGCAGAATACACTAAAATACAGGGAATATGCTGTATAACTGATCAACAGACTCTCACCTGTTGACAGGTAATCGTCTCCTCTTTCACCTTTTACTTCAGGTTGAGTTGAAAATACCAACCCCCTTTGGGGATAGCGACTAAGATATGATAAATCAGTAATTAATTCCAGGAGACTTTATACTTGATCTCATTGCCTGGCTGAATGGCTCTAAACTGGCCTCTCGTCAGCAGTGACAGTGATGCCCTTTAGTAAGTCAGTGACCCATGGTGTCTGGTGTCTGGGACAAAATACAGGTGAACTGGGTGTGCCAGAGCCAGACTGGAAAATCTGGTTTGTCTGCCATTCCAGGCTAGCTTCCAAACAGGTACTGTAGGAGAGAGTGAGTAAACAGAACCGTTAACTTGTAGAGGAAACAAATAGTCTTCTTGTTTATTGAAATTACTCCTATAGGTGTTCGAAAACATTAAAAGCATACATGCATTTTGTCTTTAGTTTGACTTAACGGCTGACGGACAACACATAAGTGCCAAAAAAATTCCTTTTTCTAAGTTAGTTGGCTCTCAAGGGATTGATGACTCATGTGGCACCTAAAGAAACGCTACCTGTCAATGAGGTGCTTTATTTCGGTTAACCAGTATTTACACCTCTCTCTCAGGTCTAGTGGAAGAACCAGGTGTGACGTGTGTTATCTGAGGTGTTTGATTTGACTTCTGCTGCTGTCTGACTGGAAAAGTCTTTTCCTGAATCTGATCGTCTGCGTCGTCTATCAGGCATTTTGAAACAAAGACATAAATGCATCAGATACGTAAATTTGAATTTTGCAAATCAACTAACAATACATTGCAATGCAGCACGGCGTAGTGTCTGCCTCCTCCCAGACATATACTGTACTGTAGTGAGGAAAAATGAAGTACAGCTGCAAATTGCAGGGTTCCTGAACAGCAACAATGCCATCCAGTGTTCACAGAGATAATTGCCAGTTAAGAAATAGGTTATCACTTAATGTTTGAACTATTAAAGGGCATATTAATACATAAATATGTAATTATGCAAGTGTCATATGTGGGAAACACAACTGGACAGCATGAAATTCACTCCTGAATGTTATTAGGATGAAAAAAAATATAGATATTGTTGTGTTGTTGAGCTATTATAAACAGCTCATGGAGGTCATTACTCAAAACAAGAACAGTACTTGCCACTAGTATAACTCCTGCTCCACAACATTTTTTTTTGAATTTTTTTGAATGTTTTGCCATCTCAGGAAGAAAATTGTGGGACAAACTATTTTCTCTTGATCATACCTAAGGGTGTATCACACAGAGCAAAGAACAGCGGTAACAAATGCAAATAGGAAATCTATAAGATAAAAATAAGTGGAATTTCTCCAAATGCACAGAAGCACAGCAGAGCAGCAGGGGAAAGAGCGTCTGCAGACCTGAGAGGAAGCTTCTGGGGTTTATATAAGCTGTCCTTGAGAACACCAGGCCATGGGAGACTGCACAGTGGTCAGTTCAGAAACCTCTGGACATCTGACCCCCTAGCACAACTCTCTCTCTCTCTGTGTAAGGCTGGGTAAGTGGACTGCTCTTTTCCCAGCTGCTTCACATTCAGTCAGTTCCACACTCTTGGAGCTGCCCTGTACAACAACAGTTTTCTAATGTTTATGGGTTCCTCTGTGGATTCGTCTTGTTTACCCCCAGCTCCAAAGTTGTTATCCGATATTTCATCTGAAACCACCGAGCCTGGAGCCAACCGGGAGTTTGTTCCTCGCCAGAATCAGATTTAACCTTTGACTCTCCACCATTGTGTTTTAACTCTGCACAGACAGAACACCTGTTCCCTGATGTGATTCCTATCTTTTTTGCACCCAAAGACGGCCGTATTTGTCACAGCTTATTTATAACATTCTGGCTACCGAGCAGCATTGTTGCATTTCTGATAGGGCTGTCGAAGTTAACGTGATAACGCAAATTCGTTTTAATGCCACTAATTTCTATAACGCATTAATGCAATTGATCTTTCGGAGGTTGTAGCGGGCTCAGTTTTAAAGCTAGAGTGAAGATACTGGTATCATATGAAACTAGAAAAACCTAAGGAATCCATGTCAAACTGACTTGTTGCAAAGGAGGTAAAATAACACTCTAAAGTTACACAAAATGTTGGCGAGGAAAAACTGCCATGGCCACCTTCAAAGGGGTCCCTTGACCTCTGACCTCAAGATATGTGAATGAAAAATGGCTTCTATGGGTACCCACGAGTCTCCTCTTTACAGACATGCCCACTTTATGATAATCACATATAGTTTTGGGCAAGTCATAGTTAAGTCAGCACACTGACACACTGACAGCTGTTGTTGCCTGTTGGGCTTGAGTTTGCCATGTTATGATTTGAGCATATTTTTAGGCTTAATGCAGTACCTGTGAGGGTTTCTGGACAATGTTTGTCATTGTTTTGTGTTGTTAATTGATTTCCTAATATATATATATACATACATTTGCATAAAGCAAGCATAGGCCTATTTGCCCATGCACTCGCATGTTAAGAGTATTAAATACTTGACAAGTCTCCCTTTAAGGTACATTTTGAACAGATAAAAAACGTAAGATTAATTTCCGATTTATCACAATTAACTATGGACAATCATGCGATTAATCATGACTAAATATTTTAATCGATTGACTAATTTCTGACAATCTTCTTTTTTTACTCAAACACAAACCAACAGAATTACTGATACACACCATTCATCACCCATCATTGTGTAGTTGTGTAATGAACTTCTAAAAAAGGTAAATGGATATCATTTGCTCTTAGACGACTATGCTACCTTTATTTTCAAATATCTTAATATAATAAAAAGCTGTTCACAACAACAGAATCGTGCTGTTGCGGAACAAGAAAAGAATACTGTAATGCGGTGTTGAAATATGGCTTTTTTATAGATAAGTAACTTTTATTTTTGCACACATATTTGCTTCACATTGAATACAGCAACCACATATTCATTGTGAGAACCTCTGCCCACTTTCCAGACGAAGCCCATCAATCACTCGTGATTTAACGATAATGTGAACATCTGAGACACATGAGAGTTTAGGGCGCTGATCACGGCTGACAGAGATACAGTGACGTCTGTATGTGGCTATGTAGTGTACCTATATTTCCTTTATCTGCCCCGTCAGTCACAGCGTGGATCCCAAAGACTTCTCTCCAAATGTCTGAAGAACATCAAAGCAGCCCTCCTGTGAGTAACACCAGCTGTGGTTATAGAGAGCTGACATTACTTTACTGCCTGGTTTTATCGCTCCCATCAAAATGTGAACAGAGAGATATCAGGACCCTCACAATGTAATAAATCACTGCACAGTGAGCCTGGCAGCAGCAGTAGCAGCTAGTGTACCAGCAATGATACAACGGATACACTGATTTAGAGTCTTGAGTTTGCACAATGTAAATACTGTCTTCAAAGTTGAATGAACATTTTTTGTTGCTAGTTGCAACAATGCTGGAGTTTATCTCAGCTTCTTATAGAAGATGTTTGACTCTGACAGGGTTGGAAGTAAAGAATTACATTTAGTCTCGTTTCTGGAACAATATCTCATAACAAAATCAAGGATCAAACAAAGACTGAACTGAAAACCAGGACTTAAATACAAACTAATCTGACGAGAGGATGAAGTGCAGGTGGAGAGATGGGCCCAGGTGAGGGGAATGAGGTGATTAGGCAGCCAATAGTAAAACAAGCCTTGTTAGAAGTGGGAACCAAATGTTAGATAACTTCCATAGAGATAAATAAAACATTAATTTTGGACCTGCCAACATTTTTTAAATGATTAATTCACAATCATAATAATTTTTTCAGGAAAAGCCATACCTTTATTTGGCACCTTTCTAAAGGCTCTGTGGATGTGTTATTTAAAAAATATATATATTTTTCTACATAAAATGTTATCAAAAAGACCTTTAAGACTGCAAGCCTTAGACCTTTTTCATGGCTTATATATTCTGCAGACTTTTTAGAAATTAATGTTCATCAGGAGATTTAGGTAAAAGGCACAATAAAGCCTCGATTATGATTATGATGTTGTAAAACCAGTGAGGCCTTGACCTTTATGCTCCTTGGAACTCTTTGTAATGTTAACACTTCTGGCAACTTTGACTTAGTTATTCATTTCAAGAAGCTCTTAATAAGAGACTGCTTGAGATGTAAAGGTAAACTCTAGTAGCCCCACCTTTTGTAAACCAGCTAATGTCAGAAGTTGACTTTTATTTATTACCTATCGAAGGATAAATGTTCAAACTTAAATATTCTGTCAGAGTGATATATGAGCTCCAGTAATAAGAGCTCTGGGAAGGTCGGTGCGTGACATCTGTGTGTAAGCCATCTGTGTAGATCCCATGCAGATAGAGTCAATGTTAATAGACACATATGTGTGTAGCTGCTACACTGACTTAAAAGATGTTTCCATCTTTTTTGACAGGTGGGTGAATGAATGAACACTGGGTTTAATGCTCAGCACATGTGAAACTGGTGTATAACAAAGGGGAGCATTTTAAGTTGTGTGTATGTCAGCTCACTGTCACACATTATGGTTGTTATGGCCACTGTTCTGTAGTACGCAGTGATGGAAGGACAAGAAAACGGAATAATATTATGGTACAGTATATCCACACTGTGTCACTGGCCTTGTATCAGTTCCCCAAGAATAACCACACAAATATTCAAATTCTGACTTGGGTAGTTTAGCAGGATTTATTACCAGCAGCGACAGTGACGCCGGTATTATTTTCACCTTGTGAGTCTGTGTGTGTGTCATTATGGCAAAATGTGGTCCTGAACACAAATACTGTAGCAGGAACTACCACAGAGACGGTTATGAGTACTTTGCCAGGTGTTTATATGTGTGTAGACAGATTTTTTACACCACGATAGCGTTGCAACCGTGCAAGAAGCAGTCACCAAACTTTTTAGTCAATATCAAAATGAAAGCCAAATTCGATGATGGGTGTGGTCCGAGTAGTGGAAATTTTGGACTTTTTAAAAAAAAAATTATCAAACCCTCCGAGACCCAAGGGATCGCCGGTAATTCTGACCAACATTATTGTCTTTAAGAGGCTGTTTCAGGCTCAGTCTTAAAGCTATAGTGAATCTACACAACCAAAGGAATCCATCGGTATCAACCATGTGGTGCTGACTGTTGGGAAGGAGGCTAAATAACGCTCCAAAGTTAGGTTAAATTTTGGTGAGGAAAAACTGGCATGGTCATTTTGACAGGTGTCCCTTGACCTCTGAACTCAAGATATGTGAATGCAAACGGGTTCTATGGGTACCCACGAGTCTCCTCTTTACAGACAAGCCAACTTTATAATAATCACATGCAGTTTGGGGCAAGTAATAGTCAAGTCAGCACACTGACACACTGACAGCTGTTTTTGCCTGTTGGGCTTGAGTTTGCCATGTTATGATTTGAGCATATTTGTTTATGCTAAATGCATAAAATGCATGTTTTTTTTGCATGCAGTTAATGTGTTATTTTTGCCTATTCTAAAAATGGTGTATTTGAATATTTCTGCATACTGGGGTCCTTAAACGGTCTTGAAACTGCATAAATTGGGTATGACTGGAAAGCTGAGACTCTTGTGGATCCAGTGAATTGAACTGTCACGTGGCGTGAATTTTGTGATTTCCTTCACATGAATAAAGACATTTACCCCATAACTTGATGCAGAAAAGGCAGAAATTGGTGCATAAAAAATATGTCCGCCCCAACGTTGAAACAAAACCTACTGTACACTTGTCATGTTCTCATTTGAGGCTCAGTCCCCCTTAAGGTCTGATCCTAGAATCGCCCCTGGGTCCGAGCAATGACGCAGGAAGTAGGGGGGAAGGAAGTGGGAAGGGGACATTACCCCCCCAAACTTTACGCCCCTGGCCCATTTTGGCGTTGCAGCTGGTGTGATCCCCATCGCAAGATGGTCTCTATAATCAGGTTGATCTTTGTTTATTTTCACCTACTTTACAGATACTCAACACACTTAGACTCTCCCCTTGGCTCAGGTTCAAACAAGCTGTTTCCTTCAGAATCTCTGCATTTCTCTACCAAATGATGTTGTGATATTGACAGATGTAAAACACGCCATGAGAAGATGTGGGAACACTCTGAGAGGAGATGATGCACGCTGCCACAGCTGCAGCTGTGAATAGAGCCTGCAATCATCCTGTCAGTCAGAGCCAATGAACGGAGGAAACGCTCGCTCTGCATTGTGCTGGGCTTTTCTTTCTGGAAATTAAACATAAGGATTGATATTTTCCAGATGATCCTTTGAGGAGTGTAAATGAAAGGAAACTGCTCTCACATCTTTGTGTCATTGTAACATATACAGAAACAGCATGCAAGAGATTAGAATGGAGGTAATTCCCCAATTTAGACTTAAAACTTAACACTTGAAGAAATCCCTGACCTCTGATTTATGTTTCATTTCTTGTAACTTCTTGATGATTATGGATTACATTTTCTATTCCACTCTCATATTCAATGCAACTGCTCTACATGAGAGTGCAATTTTAATGACTAAACTATTAATCAGTTTCCTCTTGGACCCTCAGGGAAGTGGGAAGTGGCCAGCAGAGGGAGCTGATATCCAAGAATTATGATATCTCAAATCCAGTCCCAGTTGGTGTACTGTCCTGCCCATTACTTCTCTCCAAAGTAATAAAGCAGCTCTCCTCAGGCCTTCCGCTCCAGCTCTGAATATTTTAGTTGTTAATGGTCTCACACAGTCAACCTGTATATAGTGCCCCATTGATGTTCTATTACCTCAACCTCAATAGCATCCCTTTCTGTTCTTCAGTATTGATTAATGTACTCAACGACAAAAGGGTGAACAGTGGGAGGGCCCAGCTGACACGCACACATCAGCGCAGAGGAGAGGTGAAAATGAGCTGAGACGTGGGTGAATAAAACATGTCTCTGAGGACGTTGCCTTGTTTTACCGCTGTCTTGGCTCAGAGGGAACCGTGAGCCTCCCTGATGGTTAATCCTCTCTGTAATGAAAGGGCAAACACGTTCAGCCTCACAGGCACTCACACACTTAGGCGTGTACACACAAAGTAGTCATAAGCAAACACACAACATGCACGCACAGCTGTACCCCCGATCCTGACTCCGTCTTCTGCTTTGTGCATAGAGTACACGAGTAAAATTGCTGAACTTGTCACCAATCTGCTCACTCTCTGAGGTATCTACCCCAAAGAAGAGAAAAAGTCTGAGCATATACAATATTTCATTTATAATTTTCCATACATTTTTTTTTTTCCCTTTGCAGGACAATCTTCTGACCTTGTGAAACAGCACACAAGCTATTAAGACCAATTGAGCTGATGTTGTCTCGGTCCGGGCCAGTCTGCGTAACAAGTAACATGATCCTGACTCCATGCTCTACTCCACCTTGTCATCAAACTCTGCGGAAATTGATTAGATGGCTCCCTAAGCTTCATAATGTTATTTACTCTATTGGATAACCGTGTGGGGAAACAGTTGTGCGGTCCGGTGCAGGAGCGGTAAGTGCATTCAGCACAATTTCTGCTATCATAATCAAAAGTGGAAAGTTGTGTCTAGTCTACAGGCCAGACTGAAGTGCTCCGCTGACATGAAGATATATTGTAAACTGCGCGCGTTCGCATGTGTGTAGTAAGTCTAGGCAGTATTTTGTAATATAACAAATGATTTCCACTGTAATACAGGGCTCAGATTGTTTTTAGTGGCCCTGTCTTTGCCTTTGATTTGTCCCACAACAAAATAGATTTGGATGTGTTAAATATATTTACAGTACAAGTTTTAGCATAACTAGGAGTTCTGCCTTTCTATCAATGAAACGTCTTTAAATTATCAGTTTTCTTCAGTGAAAAGTCAAAACGTACATTTCCTCCCCAATAAGTAGACTGATAAAGCATTCTTTTATAACAGGAAGTAACATGTGGGATTTCATTTGAAGTGAACAACAGTAAATGTCACAAAACGTCACCGTATCTGTATTCAGAGTCCCGTTCCTCTGTTGAAACGGGCAGAGAAAACATCTGTCGTATCTGCTCGTACCATCAATCCACTTCAGACAGGATGTATTGTCTATCTTCTATCAATCCATCTATATATAAAAAAAGGAACAGCACTTTACTGAATGTTATAATGAAAAAAGATACCGCAACTGATGAAAGATGAAAATATTTTACTTTGTTTTTAATATTTTTTTATATATATATTATTTTATTATACTATAAAAAAACATGAGACTTACATATAATTTTGCATTGCAATATAATACAATATTGGGCTATACAATAAAATGCAATTAATTTGCCTCAAGCCCATTGACTATCCAGTTTACATTGGACCCTTTAAGGTTGGCTGCATTAGAGTTAGAATATATATAAAAAATGTCATAGGTTGTGAAATGTCATCTTGATTTAAAAGGTTTTTTTTATTATTATTTCAACAAATCAAACAATTTTTTAAGTCATTGTGGTTGAACATATAAACACCATCCTAAACCAAGTAACCATTGAAAAAAAAAAATCATTTTCTGAATGAATGTTTTCATGCTTGGGTGTATGTGTGCATGTACAGTATACAGTATAGACTAGAGACAACAATTATTTGTTCTGGTTCTTATCCTCCATCTGTCTCTTCATCCATCTATCCAATACTTCCCCTGTCTCACTGGTATCATCTGTCTTCATACACACTGCACCTGAGGGACTTCAGAGAAGCTTTTCCATTGGCCAGTAAAAGATAATGAGACAACGCTTAAACTTGTCCGCAAAATTGTGCCTCAAATTAAAATGGAAAAATTGATTCGTACGATTATAATCTCCTCAGTGTATTTTTTTTTCTTTCTTTCTCCCTGATGAAATATGTGCTGTAGCTCCAGTGAGAGAGTTGAGCGGCCAACAATCATAAGTGTCACTGGGTTATGGATTACGGTGGTTTCGCCCCAGTCCAGGACTCACCTCAGGGACTTCATAAAGCTCCTGACTCCTGGCCAGGCTCTCATTAGGCCCACACATCCCTTTGCCCTCCATCTGACAGCCCTTGGCAAGTGTCGTAGTAAATGTGTGTGTGTGTGTGTGTGTGTGTGTGTGTTGAATGTCTAGATTTGTAAGGCCAAACCAAGCGCATCGCGGCTCGCTGATGACGACACAAACACACAAAGACCCAGTGCGGTGCCTGGGATGATTTACAGTAGTGAGGACAGCCTCTGTGTGAAACATGTCACTTCATAAGCATAATCTTCCCAAATTCTGCCAATTATTTATTTATCGCCACTACTCGTTAGGGCCACGAGGCTCAAGGGAGCTCAGGATGTATGCAGCGTGGTGAAACAATGAGATGAGAGACAGAGTGGGACTAAAGGCTTTGGCGCCTTGTGATTATTTTCCCAGGCACAGAAACAGACGTTTCTTCCACAGAACACGTTGATTATTATAGTTTTTACAGTTATTCTTCCCAATTTATTTTTCTGAACACCATAACCCCACCATCGAAATGCAAACCTCAGTATTTAAACCTGCTTTCAATCTTTAACTAACTGACAGATTTGAACTTATAGAATTTTTTTTTGAAAAAGTAGTTATTAAAGCTGCTGTTAAAATTGTGTTTGCATCAGTAGGTTTGTAAACACATCCGGAATATTACAGTATTTGTAAGCCTTGTTGACAAACTAAACACCAGTTCATTATGTAGATCTCAAACTAATTATGTATGCATATAAAAAAAAACTCAAATTGATATGGTCAAAATTATTGCAGACTGCTCTGTAAATGCGCTAAAATAAATAATAAATAAATAAATAAATTTCAGATAAATAAAAATGAAATAATACACACATTTCAGCCTATAAATCAACAAGTGGGACCATGACAAAAATCCAAATAATGTAGCTTCTCTTGTTCTCCCACTCAATATTTTATGATATCTTAATATCTCATAGATCTTATTCATCCATTTGTGACCAAAAAACAAACAAAAAACTTACAACCTCAGGAGGCTGTAAACATAAGAGCAGATAAATGACAATAAACACTCTGCTTTTATAAAGCTAAATAGGTCTTTTGCCTTTCTTGTCCTTTTGGTGTCTTTTGGCTCAAAATATCACACTGGCCAGGCCACTAGCATTTTACGTTAACTTACATGATTTTCGAATTTTCAGCATAAAACAAAACAGGTAAGAAATGTTTACCATTTGAAGATGAAGGTGCATGATGCAGATTTATAAAATAATTTACAACACATGCCACATGAATTTATCTTTGCCAATTTGGATAAAGTTTCCCTTTAATTTGCCCAATTCATGAGAATTTATACTATTTCTCCTCCCAGCTTGTCAGTTGAGAAGCGATGTCATTCACTTTCCCTTTTCATTATGCATTCAATTTCTCTGTGTCTGTGAGCAGCCTCTTGTGTCTGTTTAAATGGAGTGTATTTAGAAGAGATACTGGGTTTCACCCTGAAAATGACTGCTGACACTTTACAGACATTCACTAAACTCCACGCTGGGAATAGAAGTGGAGGGGAAAAAAAAGACTAATCATGAATAAATTTCCCCTCGTCCACATGGCCAAGATATTCTATTTACAACACATTTCTTTGGGTCTTTATATCCAGTTAATGAGATTTCAAATAAATGTGAAGTGAACGGCATCTAAATTGCTATTCAGTCTGGAGGCATGGCACTGGAAAAGGGAGGGATTCCACCAGATGACAGAAGAGCTATTACCGGAGCCGCTGCGTTCGGTGAACAGAGCGGTTCTTGGAAATGCAATAAGCGGCAGGCGCTGGTGAGGACTGTTTGAGGGTTTGAGACTTTTAATCTGGTGAAGGTGTGGTGTGGAAAAGAAAAGAGGAGAGGTGTGAAAGGATGCCAGTATTAAAGGAGACGAAGAGCTGTGTTCAAGAGTGAGTAGCCTTGTGTTTTTAATCATTCTGTCACACAAACCTACACAGTCACTTTTAATCATATAATCTCTGATGTATTGTCCTATTGAATAAAGTGAGAACTAAAAGCTTTTGCAACACAGTATAACAATATCACTTATATCTGTGGGTTCCAAATATGCACATGTATGTAGTCGTATTCAGGAAGTATTCAATCAATCCCAACTTGTTGCACAAATTCGTCAATCTCGTCAAAGTTGTAGGCAATGAGGGACAAGCTAACAGACATACATTAGTATTCTCAAAATCAAATTGGGTTATGTATATTAAAAAATAAAAATAAAAAAAAATTAACCAAAACAATGACTAAGACATAATGTTGTTAACAATGACCAATCTAAAATAAGTTTAAATGCATCTTGATTCAGTTTCTTCATTTCATGTCTCTTTTCATAAGAAATAATGAATAAGTCATCATATATTTGGCATAAACTGTCTGCACACTGTACATTTGTAATGTAATGTATGTTGTGCATTGATAGAACATGCGCTAACCCCAAAACAATATATCTAATGGTAACCCCTCCTCTGAAAGAACTTGAACTTACACTGACTTTGACGGATTCATTTTTTACTTTAACACTAATCTCAAAACTTAAGCCTGAACTAACCCCTTTTTCCTCGTCTTCCTATCCATGATAAGACATTTAGTCCCCATAAAGTGTAGAGTACAAGAAGAGAAACACATGCAACCCCAACAGAGACCACTACAGGATTAAATAGTGAAGATCCTTAGAGGACATTTCTCCATGAGACCTACAATATAATGCGATTGAGAGACGGAGAGAGGGGGGATCAACTGTATGTGAGATCTGAAGGGCCAGAGGCTCCGGGGCCCATCCACAGGGAACCTGCCAAACGCTGACAGCACCCTCTGTGACACCCCATTACATTTCAACAGGGACTGCAAGACTGGAAAAGTCAGAGCAGATTTCTGGATTCAGTGTCACTGGCAACAATTTGTATCCAACATTATGTACATTTTAGAAGGAATCATACAGTTTAACATGTTTACTTTTCAAAAGCAAGCTGTCCAGACTGTTAGTGGTATCCATAGCACAATGACACTGCACATATATCACTGTGATTTTTAAAACATTTCACAGAGGCAATGTTTACTCCATTTTATACATTTTAGGGTGAAACTATATTGGTATATTGATATATAAAACAATAATGGAAGAGGGAGAATACAAGTCCAATTTTTTTTAATGTATTTTGTTTTATATTATAATGTGGCTTACCACAGGCCAAGAAGAAGCTTTGGTAAAATGAATAGTTTTAGTTTTGATGAAAGTTTGTCAGCATGTTTCACCCATATGGTGACTGACAGAGCACTTCCAAGGCCTGGATGTTGAATCAACAGTACATTACATTAAGAAATTATGTACTTATGTGATGAAAAGCCAAGTCTGTCAACCTCTCCTCATACAACGGTTCATATGATATCTTACGAAAATGTATTTCTAATTTTTTTGTGCGTACGAATGTTCAGCAACACAAGCGATCAGTGCGCCTCCCAAAGAGCATTTCAGTGAGAAATATCAGGTCACCACCCTAAATTTCTATTCAGCTCATGGCAGGTGGAAGCTAAATATTACGCTTCTTTGAAACCCGATAATACATTTAGATTCAGATTTGCACCTCTAACTGGCTTATTCTCCACAGCAATGGCGACTGAGGTTCATGGGTATCATATTTTGAGCCTTTTGCCATACCACACTGAAATGAAATGTGAGTTGATATAATCAAAACTGGCCATAACATAAATCTTTAGTATTGTTAAATTATCCAGAAGACTCCGGTATTTTTATGTTGATGAACACTGATGAGTGTTAAACGAGGACTTTAAAACTTATAAATCAAAATCAGCAGTTCCTCCAACGACGCAGCCGTGTGCCACAAAGCAGAAGTACTGTCACCATGGTTACTTGCAGTTTAATATACTTTGAGCACTAATTTAAAATTGTGCTCAAACTGTTGGTCTGAAATAAAAACATCCTGTTTTATGATTTTAACGGACACATACCAGCCAATCAGATCCAAGTGATTTTCACAACCATGGTGTATTAGTCATGTAGCCTATCTGGAATAACAAGCCATTATATTGTAAAATATGTCGTCATTTTTCCTGAAATGAGTTATAGTGCATCTGGATACAACCTGTCATCCCATGCTACACTGTACTTATTGTCCGTCTCTTCCTCTTCCTGTGGATGTCTCAGCTGGCCCACCACTCGGTCCCTCCCCGATGAGGCCATCATGTGTCTGCCCAGGTTCCACTGAAACCAATACCTATGGATTCCATGCAAGAAAATGTATGCAGACATCAGCCCGTGACATCAAAATGACACAGCTGCCACAGTTGTGCTTCTAAAATTTCCTATCTGAATAGCACTCATAAATACTCAGTGGACGTTTTGACTTTTGGACAGCTGGTTTTCTAATGCACCGGCGTTCTTCAGATAATGGTTTTAAGGGCTTTTGGACGTTTCTTCACAGTGGACGTCAGGAACCAGGTAGTGGTTCTAATCCATCTTGTCAGGAATCCCACAGTGAAGGGAAACACTTACTTAGATCGGACATTTATCATAATCTTTTAACCTGGACCTCAATCTCTCTCCAAACCCTACTGATAGAGGTGGCAGGTCAGAGGACGCGCATATGAATCATGATTGCGATGGATTTTGGAAGGCACTGACAAACAATAGGTGTCATATTATTGATTGATTAATTCTCATCCACACAAGCAGCTCTGTGAGGCTGTAGCTACTCAGGCACAGTGGCACTATAGGCTAAATGCTAATGCCAGCATGCTATCAGTGACAAAAAGAAGTCTGATTGTATAGAAGTCTATGAGAAAATGAGCCTACTCCTCACTTGATTTATTACGTCAGTAAACATTGTAAACTTGAGTTTATGGTCTGAATCGCTAGTTTCAAGTCTACTTCAAGACAGCATGATGTTCATTTTGTAAATTATGGTCCCATTTAGAGTCAAATAGATCATAAAGCAAGGTATGTTTAAGGGCGTGGCTACCTTGTGATTGACAGGTTGCCACCACGGTGCTGTCCGGTCTGGGAGTTGTCAGCTTTAACCCTTTCACAGTGTGTTTTCAGTTCATGAAAGTTATTTTTTTTACCTTTTTGGTCACCTAAAAATGTTTTATTCAGCATTCAGTTGTAATTAGCTCCTCCCTCTGTTGTCACTTTTGGCTGCAAAAACCTAAGATGGTGAGGGCCAATAACCAAGATGGCGACGGCGAAAATGCCGAACTCGAGGCTTCAAAACGGCAATCCACAAACCAGTGGGTGACGTCACTGTGACTACGTCCACTTCTTATATACAGTGCTTTTATCTTGTCTTAGCATCTTACATGAACTAATATTACTGTAGGATGAACTCTACTTACCCCTTATTTTGTCTGTGGGTGTACATTTACAGATGAATATCCCTCTCTTCTGAACAATAGCTAGGAAGACACACAGAGAGCTAGAGAACATTTATTATTATTATCGGAGCTTCTGGCAGAGGTATTTGTGCATGTGTGTGGTGAAGCGGATAAATCTTTCATCATCAGCAAGCATTTGTGGGAGAACGACAGGTGATAGACACCTGAGTGTGCTTGTGATGATTGTGTTAATACTTACATTAACCGTTCTATTACCAGCTACGGGGACACCTGTACACCACTTATCCACTTACATATGTGTCACCATGGTGATCTGGGCTTGGATTGATAGGAATTGAGACTTAATATGATCAAAGAAAAAATTCGGAAAATGTAACTAAAATTTAACAATTTTACAATCCTTTTATTTTCCTTTCTTTCTGTCCCCATTCATTCCTCCTCATTTTTGTTGTATTGTGCTCATTTGGTCTGTCTTTTCCCCCTCTCCTCCTCCTCCTCCCCTCTTTTCTCCTCCAGCCTCATGGGTCTTCCTGACAGCTGGTTTCACTGACATGTGTTTGCCAACAACAGGCTGGCGAACACTGATCACTCAATCCTCCGCTGTCCAAATATTTCAGACTGTTTCCATATCAGACCTGAATCATTGGAAACTCCACAGCATCTCTTATTCATGGCAGCCATAAATTATTCTCCCTGATATGAGCTCCAGTCACGTAAGGCAAAGCTGGAGACTGTGGCACACTTTGACAGAGAGATAACGACGGATAGAGACAGACAGAAACAGAAAGAGAGAGAAATGAATTGACGGACAGTGAGGGTCAAAGAAAGAGATTAGCGGAGGGTCAACAGACACGACGTAGAAACAGCAGAGGTAGCTAAAAATTATGGAACAATTTCTCGTGGATGCTTCACCAGAGAGACAAGCAAAGGGTTAAATGGTATAGTGAGTGTATTCTGAGACTGTATCACACTTCACTGTGTATTCAGCAGGACACTTGCAAGGCATGTTCATGTTGTTCTATATGTGCAAATAGCAATACAATTACGCAGTATATGACCTTGAGGAGCTGATAATTGTGTGTGTAGTGCGTCTTCTATGCTAACTGAACGGTGATAACATTGTTCGACAATAATGTTGTGCATAGTTTTTATGTTCGAGGAAAACAGACACACTTGTGAGACTTTTGTGGAACATTTTGAGTGAATTGAATGTTTGTGACACGGAACAAATTTCTTACTTCATTAATAATGAACAATAAAGTTCTTCAGATAGGTCACTTCTATGTTGAATTTTATCATCCTTTCATGGTTACAGAGCAGTAAAACTCCCATTTCCTACACAGCATGCTGTTGAGAGATCCCTGTTAAAAGGTTAATGTGTTCACCCTTCCAATAGACTGTGTACACGCTATGCTGCTTGCCTTTATATACTGTAAGTACACAAAGAGCTGAAGTCCGTAGGCTGGAGGGAGGTCACGCTCTTCTCGCATGCAGTTCAGCATCAGCACTCTTTGTGAAGCCCTCTGCACTGTTTTTTTAGTTACATATGTAACCAATCCAAAAAGACAGTAGGCCTAATATAACCAGTAATAAACTGTCTAGCAGGACATCTAGTACCTGTAGTTTGATCCCAATTAAGCTGCTCCCATAGAAACAATACATAATCTACAGTAAAAATGAAAACTAGAATTATATCAGCCAGGTATCACTGTAGCCCTAACCCGACCCGCCAGATGGTTTGTTACACAGAACTATCTGAGAAGCCGTCATTGGAAACTGTTGAAAACTTTGAAAATATACTTGGTGATTGGGTGAACCATCTGTCTATCAATGTTTACCCAGGGCTAACAGGAGAAGAGTTGGGAGAAGAGCGATAACATCTTTTCCATCGAGAAAAGCCTTCAGTTCCGTTCTTTGATCTTCTTTCAATGATGAAATACTCTCCAGTTCTGATATAGTTGATGCTATTGCGGCTACGCTAACCTCTTCAGGAGCAGCCATTGTTTTTTAGAGTGAACAGTCGTCTCTCTGTGTCATCACACACACCTAAGCCAAGCCCGTAGCTGCCAGTAGCTCCTCACAGGATGCTGATTGACTGGCTTGCTGGCCACAAAAGCATTACTTGAAGCGTGACAAGATGGATTTTCAATTGATATGTGATCCCGCGATTGTGACATCGCAAGAATACAGCTACTGTGCATGGTAACTGTACCCCCACCCTCAATTTAAAAAAAAAAAAAAGATCCTCCATATGAGGAACAATTGGTTTAGCGTCTTTACATTTTTATAATTGCAGTTCTTTTTTTTTTTAAATTCAGTCCCTTCCACAACAGTGCAAATATTTTTAGATGAACACTAATTGCATATTTCCCGTGGAAATAATTTAGCCCTCACAGATACAGTAATGATGGTGTTTTGTTGCGGAGCAGCAGGGAAACTTCTTTATTACACAGAAAGCCTTTGATATGGTGGCACTGGTTAGCCTGATCTTTTATGATGGAACATTTAGAATGGCAACAAAAATGTCTTGGTAATTTCCCTTCTTTACTTCTAGTTCCTTGTAAACACAGCAACGTGGGTACAAGTGAGTCACTGAAAAAAAAATCATGTGAATAATATTTCAGTCTGCACTAAACTTGTATTCCTCTTGATGGAGAATTTGAGCTGTGTGAGACACTTTCAGTAAGTTGTCCAAGACAGATTGTGTTACACCTTGGATTGTGTTTGCACTGACAATTCTATAGTTAAGGGAAAGTGAAAGCAGGTACAGACACACGCCTCTGTGTAGTCCTATTCATCAGGATCGTCATTGTGTGAGGAAACGCCATTACATTTCATTATCAGTTCCATTCAAAGGAGATCACACACACACATACTGTAAACACGCTCAAGGTTATGTTCCTACAAGCAGCGTGGGGGCAGGTCAGCTCCGTAATAAATCAGCTCCCTGGTTGGTATTGTATTGTGCATTATTGTTGAACCCACCATAGCTCGACACTTAAAGCCTCTGATCCATGAAGAGTGCCGGTGTGTGTCACAGTGATGGATATAGTCATTACGATGCCCTCCTTGTCTCTGCATCTGTCCTTCTGTACTCTGGCTTGTTGGACGTTCACTTCATGTATTCCTTAAAACTTCCTCCGTGTAACAAATAAAGCACGTCCGGAGGCTGGCTCGGGTAGGTTTATAAAAGGTAGAATTTATTTAGTGTGAGTGCACTGGCTTTGAATTGAAGTGAATGTGTGAGAGAGTTGCTGTACATGTGCATTAGTTCAATGATGTTTTATTGGGAGTAAAATGTATTCTTTAAAAACATTATTGATTGAATCATTAAATATATATTTTACATATTATATTACAGTTTGTAATATATATGTTATATTTACATTTAAATATGTAATATATGTTTTTAAAATCAATTTAATTGATAAAAACGTTTAACATGGGTGTCAAATGACATTGCCATGTCAATGTCATTCTGTTCTACAGAAGGTAAGGCTATCGTTATTCCATATATTTTTCTTACTGTCAATAAATGTCATATAAAACAATGCACTAGTCCATCTCTCAATACTTTTCGTTTATTCTTACTGAAGGCACAAATATCTAAAAAGTGATCACAAATATTTTCATTTAAAAAACATAAGAATAATAAAATAATAAATAAACCAAATAATTTCTAAAGCAGCTGTATACTGCATAAATTTACTCAATCAGGAGTAACTAGTGCATTTGTATGGCACTATTTTCAGCTGCGGATTAATACACATTTTGTGCACTAGTGAGTATTTATACAGTACCAGGACAGTGTGTGTGGGATTTACTCAAAATAAACTACTATGCCCAATGCAGGAAAACATTAATAAGCCACCATTAGTGTTAATTTATTTTTAGAGCGTTATGATACAAAGAAAAATGCAGATTATAAACAGCCTTATCTTTTAGTAAAAGCTCTCATTTATTTGTGTGATCCTAAACAGCCCCAAACAAAAATTCAGCAAAAAAAGATCAACCAAGACAGCCAAATCACTGTGATTGCATGCCCTGTATCCAGTAACCTAAACTCTGATTCAAAGGATTTCTCACGCTGTTTAGGATAAATCTGAGTCATTACAATTTTAAGTGCTGGTATCAGCTGTCACATTTCATACACAGCCCCTGTCTATGTGTAGATTGCTTGCCTCTAACCCTACAGCAGACTGCAGTTTGAACTTTCACACCACAGCGAGGAGGAACACCACATCAGAAGGTGTAAAACCACCTCAATTCACCCCCTGAAGGCCTTCAAGTGATCTCACAGTTCTCTGGGTGTTGTGGTACATTTATTGTCCAACACATTTGGGAGTCCTGTGAATTAGTTCTCTCTCTATTACACAGAGAGGGAGACAGTGCATTGAGGAGTAGTATTGACCAAGAGGCGCTCCACTGCTAATGATCTCTATAGGGAGACAGAGGCCACACACACACACACACACACACACACACACACACACACAGACCTCAATCCGGGGAGCCTTCGAGTAGCCAAAGATTATGATTGATCTAAAACACTCTGCGATCATACACATTAGGAAAGATGTCTCCAGCAGACGTATCACTGCTCCCTTTAAGGCTGTATCATGCTCCTGCAAAAATCCATGTGATCCATATTTAGGAAAGCAGCGAAGGTGCTATGGCAGCTCACAGAGGAGCTGCTGGGGTGTGTGTCTGTGTGTGTGTGTGTGTGTGTGTGTGTGTGTGTGTGTGTGTGTGTGTGTCTGTCTGTGCCCCCAAAAATCTCTACTATGCATCAAACAAAAGCTGAGAGGCTGAGCAGGGAGAGAATATCTGGTAGTGCTGGAGATGGGCCAAAGCCAAACATGGAACTAAAACAAAGAACCAAACATGGAAAGCACACAGACAATGTGTTTTATTCAGTTTTCAGGATATATTTTGGAAATTAGATTCAGTTTTCTCACTCACTTAGGATCATTATTAAGGGACTTTTTTTTCACAAACTTGCACCACAGCTTGCCCATCTTAATGTTTTTTTTTTAAATGTATTGTGATAATGTTTAAAACAATAAGGGTAAAACTGACCTTTGGGTGCATAATAGTAGTCCATTCATTGCAAAAAAAATATTGTGGCAATTGCAAGCTCTCACAAATAATGCAGAAATTGAATGTGTATTAATTTTTTTATAATCAGAACTTCTTAGAGACATTGTTTTCTGGGGCTGAAAATAGGTTTTCTTTCCAGCTTTTTTTGTTTCCGCTTCTTTCTAGATTTGTAATTAAATGCAAGATCGGTACATCAGAGAAACCTATGTGATTAATTGTCCACAGACATGACAATGGCAAAGCATTCAGTTAGCGTCAGATGACAAATAAGAATGAAGGATCACAGCCAACAAGAGATACATTTCGAAAGGACTGGTATCAGTATGAAGGGGGCTTTACAGTAAACCAAACAACTTGATTTAATTTTTTTTTTTAATTAAAATATTCAAATCAAATGCTCAATCTGGAGCTGCATATCATGAACACAAACCCAATGCTACTTTAGATGGGGAATTCCAGCATTGCTGTTTTTGACATGTGAGATCATGCAGCGCAGAGCAAAACTACGCGGGAGTGAGGGACTAATATCTTTTATTCCATTTCATAATAAGGTGGGCTTCATTCCCATACGCATGCGGTGGAGGTTTTAATTGAAAATGGAAATTTCTCTATTTAAGTCCTGATTATCATAGCAGGTGGAGAGCAATTAAAATAAATGAATGGTGATGTGCCTCTGTCCGTGCGTTACAAAACGCTGGGGGCGTCTTAACGCACACTTACACACACCCACATCTTATTCTCTTATCACAGATTCCATTTAACATTTGGCCTACATTCAAAGGAAAGAGAAGGAAAATATTATGCTGGACTTGTGTGTGTGGTTTGTGTGTGTGTGTGCGCGCCTCTGCACATCTGTGCGTCCTGGGTAAGAAAAAGATGGTTAACATTCAGCTTTTGAGTATCGAACAGCTGAGAATGCAGGAAACCCGGAGCAAGTGCTGTGTGGAGCGTCTGTCATCTGCCACCCGGAAAAACTGAAACACTCACATCGTACATCATCATCATCACCGTCATCATCAGACAGACACATAAGCACACATCTGTACTGTATACACAAACATACACACACAGTGAGAGGATGACAGGATGTAAGAGAGTCCCAGCAGGGAGGAGGAAAATATCTCAGACATTAATACTTTTCTCTTGTGGCCAGAATCGTATAAAAGCCTTATAAAATGAAATGTTTACTTCCGTTGAATTAACACAGATGTGGTGTGAAGTCAAATGGAGGGCTGTGACTTCATACAGCGATCAATAATGTGAACCAGTCACCAAAATCAACATAAAGCGTTGTAAAAACATGGTTTTCTGATTTAGGGGTACACATGCCGCGTCTTTTGCACCCTCAAATCCACTATTGTTGATGTTGACGAGCAGCAGGCGAGCTCAAACGCAAGAGCGATGTCTTCTCGGCACGCAAGCGTTCCGAAGTGCCTATTTTTCGGGCAACAAAACTACTTAGTTAGGCTTGGGAAAAGATTGTGGTTTGGGTTAAAATAATTATGTTTGAAAGAATTGGTTAGGTTTAGGCAACAAAACTACTTGATTAGATTTAGGAGAAGATTGTGGTTTGGGTTAAAATAACTACAGAAGTGGCGTAACTTAAGAAAAGGAAGTTACATGACAAATAAATCAATGTTGACTTGTGGTTTCACACAGGACACAAACAACGTTCTCCTGGACAAAAGTCCGGTATTTTTGGGCCTGCCCATTCACCCCGAACTCCCCCCTATGTGGCGTTTGTTGCTCTTTATACTTCCTGGTTCACAATTCCATGGATTGAATATGAAATGATCTCATGGGATGTATACGAATACTTTTCGTAAGTATAGCTATAAACGGTGTATAAGAGCGGCCTCAAAAATGTGGTGAACTGCAAATGAACAGAGTGGTCAGCTTGGTTGAATCCACCCTATATCACTGATTACTTGTGGAAATGTCTAAGTGGGGAATCTAAATTGTTTGATGCGTGCTGTAAAATCTTTAATTGCAGGTAGGTGTACAGAAAATCTGCCCGCGGTTAAGAAGCAGATACTTGTGAAAAGTATCCCTTCACCACAAAAAGGAGAGCATGGGAGGCCTGCTTCATGTGGACGATGGAGTCAGTAACATAGGGTCTGCTTGTCCTCTGATTGGAGCATGTCTTGTTGATATCATTATACCCCTTCAAGTAGATGCCAGCTGCTGAGGTTTAACTTTAAATGATTCTCGAATGCATCGCTGCTTCACGTCTCTACAAAATGTCTGATCAGATAAGTTGAGTTAGATTTTACATGATAAATTTGCACGTGCCAGAAATGTGCTACGCGGCGTTCCGTCAAAACCAGACTAGCTGGGATTAGGAGGATAAAGACGGGGGCAGAGAGTGAGATAACACAGGAGGAAGTTGCTGAAGAAAAAAGGGCCAAATGACAAAGAGACACAAGAGAACAAGACTTAAGAGCAAAGCGATGATGCACAGAAACGTACTGTAGTTAGAAAGAGATCTCAGAGGTGTGTTTGACAGGAAACACAGCCGCGGTGTCTTGCTATGCCCCAGTTGGGTGTCGTCTTCAACTTCAGCCCCCGCTGATGGATGATGAGACGCCAGTGGGAGCCGAGCGGCGAGGCGGGGACGGGGAATTGGAACCGATGTCTGGAGCAGCCTCCTTTGCCATAAATTAAAACAGGACGGCAAGGATTGAATAGCACAAGCTTGTGTGTGTGTGTGTGTGTGTGTGTGTGTGTGTGTGTGTGTGTGTGTGTGTGCTTTTATGCTTCCATCTTTGTGAGAACCAATTTGAGATTTAGACGTTAGGAGTGGAGACATTCTTGTGATGTGAGATCATTTTTGTTGAAGGAGTTCAGGGTTTATGGAGGGCAAAGGTTAAAAAGGGTTTAATTTTAACTAATAAATCCTTAATATTTAATGTTTTTATTCAGATTTTGGTTTTCCTTTAGCAACATTTTTGATGGTAGAGTTAAATGCTGCACCATTTTTCACCCGGATTTTTCTTTGTTCCGTAAAATCTTCCCTTAAATATGGATATGGATAAGTCACTGCTGTGCTTAACTGTGTGTAACTTAATGGTGCGATTTTGCACATAGTAGTGAGGAATTATAGCGTGTATGGAGTTGATAGACAGTCCTCACAAGCAAGGACACACAAATGTGTGTGCGAGTGAGATACAGCGTAACCGTGTGAACGATAACAGTCCGTGTGTATGCATTTGTGCGTGCTTGTCCGTGCATGACTATCCGAGTGCATCGACTCGCATGTGTCTGGAATCTCATATTGCATCCAGATGTCACGGCAAATCAATTCAAGTCAAAGACAGCCCGACGTGTTTCATAAGGCTCGCAAACCCGCGGCAGGTGCGGCCCCCTTTCCACGGCTTTCAACAATGTGCTGGCGGTTGTTAAGATGAGTGGAAAAAATGAATGGACACAATTATGGTTTGAGTGAAATATCAGTTTTATATTAAATATGGGATATCAGCTGCAGTCCGTGCACAACCTCTGATATAATATATATATGTTTTACTGTAAATGTATTACACTGATAACATCTATTGTAAGTCTTAATATCAACAGACAATAGGATGTCATAGGAGCTTTTCGTATCTTGCCAAGTAAATGTAGCCCCCTTCCTTTGAAGCCCTGTCTCCTAAAAATGACATTCCCATGCAGTAAAACTGCTTTGTGAATTACGTTTCGAAGAAAACATTCTGTCTTGGATTACTTTTGTTTTTGACATAATCAGAAATATATTTGTAATGATATTCAACACAGGACTTTCTGTCGGGGTAACAGAGAGTGGGATGGGGATTGCGGACCAGGGGAATCTTAAAGTTAGCCCCAGAAGGGTAACCACAAAAATCACAAGCAATTAAAGGGGAGAGGGGAAACGGCAAATAAAAATGAGGCTCAAAAAGAAAGGCTCCCAAGCCTCACTAAGATATTTAGATTAGTGGACTCAGATAGTCAACTAAAACACCACGGTCTGCCGAGCAGCTGACTGGAGGATAAACTCTCTGGGAAACAGAGTGAAGTCGACTAAAGGAAAAGACACTGGCAGCAGTGTCAGGTCAAAACTGAGAAGTCAGAAAATGGTGAGCATATCAGGCAGATAGGTTCACGTGGTAACTTCTGCCAGTTCACACACCTCTACACTGCTAGAACAAGCAACGGAGTGAAGCTCTCACAGTGAGACAGTGAGTCAGCATCTGAGCACTGAAACCAGGGGTAGATATCAGCTCCACACACCTGATCCTCATCAGGGACAATCAGGCTCCACAGCTGCTCCTCCTCACAGATAATTAACCCAACCAGCCCGCTGAGTGGCTGCTGTTCGTGTCCGGTGTGAAACTAAAAGTCAACCTTCACTTATTTTAATTTACGTCCGTAACTCAATAACTTAGTCATTTTAAGCCAAACTATACATTTCTATTTTTTACTAAACCTAACCAAGTAGTTTTGTTGCATTTTTTGTTCTGCTTTTTTTCAATTTACAACATTAACCACATGCTTGAAACTGTTTAAATATGCAACTGTAATCCTGGAGAGTGTCAGTATGTTTTTAGATACAGTATACTGTGAATTGTTATTACAATAATTGTAATGGGACTTAAAACAAATTGTATTTAAATTTGATGCAAAATGTTTCCAAATTATTATACTTTCAAGGCAGGAGGGCATCTGTCATCTGTCTGTTTTCTACAGTACATACTGTATATTTACACTCTATACAATCCACTTTGATGCAAAAATCCATCTCAAACGTTACCATTCTACATTGAAATCCCTGCTTTTTCAATCCCTTCACTCTTATAAGGCGGATCACTTGGACAAAGATAACGGTCTTAAATAACGACACAATTGTTTCCTTCAGAGGAGTTCATGGGAAAGTCTCATAAAAAAGTTATATATAATAGGAGACGTTTGATGTATTGGTGATTTATGGTCCACGTTCTAGTCTACCTCTCAATCAAACTCATGTGTAACGATCACACTCCCCGAGGTCCTCGTTACCAGCGTGATCCCGTGACCCACAAACCGGACACACACACGCACTCGCTGATGGAGGTACGCTCTACAATCCATGTATGATATATTTATGAAAAATATCTGCAACTGTAATAGTTTCGACATGCCAACTAGATACTTATACCTCCAGCGTTGAGTCATCTGTCATTCCAGCACAGCATGATCCATTATCCCAAATTTATATGACAAATAGTCTTTAGCGAAGGGAGTCGAGTGAGAATCGAGAGGATGGAAGAGAAAGATCTGTGCTTGAGAGAGGAAGAGAGACGAAGAAGAGGGACGTGCTGTCATCTGTCTGGTTTGGATCGTGCTGAAGAGAAAATGTACTTGGGGTGCTCAAAGAAAACACAATAAATTACTCTCCGTGCTCCTCATTCATAACGCGGGATTATCATCCCCAAACCATACATCACACGGAGACGGTCTTTTGCATTTTGCACACATGCACAGCCATATGGAAACAGGCAGCACAAAGGAAACACACATCCACACAGACAAAGTACTAAATGACAGCAAAAAGCCATTAATCCACTCTGGGACTGGGAACAGGTCCAAATGTGCTTGTGCCTACTGTAGGTGTCTGATGTTTTGATACGAGGTGTATAGCAATCAATCCCCCATGTATACTAATGTGATTATAACTCTGTCATCTGTAAATGCACCTCTGAGGGCTTTAACTGAAGTAAAGAGCTGACATTAAGGTAAAGGCAACACAGGATTTTTAGATTTAACAAAACATAAATGTTTGATTTTGCTCCACAAATATTTTTCTGTTCTAGGTATGCAGTAAATGATCATAATGCATAGCAAACTCAAAATATCCATCCATTTGAATGTGTATGGAACCTAAATGCTGTGTACTAGCAACCATGCTAGAAATGGTTGTGTTGTGAGTGGTGCAGGTGGACCCAAATGCAAACAAGGACAGGAGGTGGAGAGTAATGAAAGATTAATTGTCGGAACCAGGGGGGGGGGGGGGGGAAATGGCTGAGCTGAGCTGAGCCGGGCAGTCTGAGGGGAATGGGTGTGGCTGGTGCTACAGCTCGGGGTTATGGAGTGGCGGGCGGGCAGGCTGAGGAGACGAAGGTAAGTGATCCACCGTGGTAGTAACAACGATCTAGAGACGAGTGACTCAGTGTTGATGAACTGCATGGTGATGAGCTCGATGGAAGGCAGGTGTAGGTAATCAGCAAGGTGTGGTTAATCAAAAGTACTGGAAGCCAGGAGGGAGCAAAGGGAGGAGCGCCACGCCCACACCACACAGACAGGGGAGAGGGAGAAACACAAAGAAACAGGGAAAACCCGGAGTCACGGCCGAGACCGTGACAGGTTGGCTAACTCCACCAATATGGTATACTGTAGCTGTGGCACCTATCCCTACAACAGCACACTGTATTTCAGCCACACGCTGTCATGGCTGGTAATTCCTAGAAACAACTTCCCATAGAAGTCGCGGCCAGCACACGTGTCCCACATCTAACATAAAAGAACACGTTTACTGCCTCTTTGCACAAACTGGTCATAATATAACAGCAGGGGTTGCTGTTGCTTTTAGTCAATGCCAAGTCAGAACATTGTTGGCTTTATGGCTGCAGAGACTGTTTGTTTTGAAGAGAAAATGCTCCATACAGACATTTCTATCCACTGACTTCATATCTCATGTCCAAAATAAGGAACTTATTATCCAACAAACACAGAACTTTTATCAAGGAGCTGCTCGTGTCCCGTGTGAAAGACTCGTCTTGTTTGTCATTAAGTTTTACTTTCACTTTACAAAGAGGTCATTTTAGTCCAAATCCTTATGTTTTTGTGGTTTTGTTGTCTCAATTTAAACAAGTGTTTGAATTTGATTTCCCAACTTTAACCTTGTGTTTACTGTGACCGTACGTACTGGGCTACCCAGTGGGTTCGAAAGTGACGCCCATGGGTCCTGACGAAGCGTCAGTATGTGACGAGTTGGGATGAGAACGTGTTGGTAGAGCTGAGGGGAACCGCAGAGTTGATCATTTAAAGCGACCTTTTTCACATTACACATAGTTATTTGATCCATTGTTAATTTGGAAATATTGATTAGATTAAATTACATCTAGATAGTCTTATCGTCTAGTGCCACTGTCAAACTGAGACAAGTGACCCGGAAAACATGATCAACTGTTTCTAGTTTTATTTTTCATTAGCAGAGTATGAAGCAGAGGGTCATTAAATGACATAGTGTAATACTGTCGATGTAGTCATTGCTTTGAGTTAAAACACATTGAAAGGGCTTTGGCTGACATTAGAACTTGATGACAACAATCTGATAACAAGCACAAAGCCTATTCAACAGTACACATACTTTGCCTGAGACAAAAAAATGCCACTGTATTAAATGAAGTAGGACATTGTGATTGTCTTTCACATTGAAACAAAAACCTTGCAACTCCAACGTAAACATACAGGAAGCAAAATACTCAGACATAAAGCTTTTTGAAGCACCAAGGCCAGGTCCATGATCACTGGCAAGAAAAACAAACCACTTTACAACTGAGTCCCACCTGTAGATAATTCCTCACCTCCCGTGTTTACTTCACTCCACCGGGAAGGAAAGAGTAATTCCCTTTTTCACACACTGTATTTCTTACCCTTTCCCGTGGCCCCCTCTCATGGACATACAGTAGGATGTGTCAACAGAAGATGGTGCCGCATCTTCTCGTGTGTGTGACGACGATGACAGCAAATCGTGCGGTCGCACAACTGTAACACATCATTCTCAGCTCGCCGTCTGACCACCTGCTCCCACATTAATTTCCTCCACGCGCTCCCTTCGCCACCACCCACAATTCACACGGAGGCAGGCTCATACACACCTTTGTTCAGTGGTTGAGTTAAAGGTGTGAGAGGAGACGGTCACATGTGGCTTGGGGCTAAAGTTGTGATTGCTGCAGACAGGGAGTCTGCGCTGGTGTTGATTCCGGCTACTTTAGCACAGGAAATTAGTTACAAAACCAAGAATTATGAGGTAAAACAATGACCGGATGGTGTGAGACACAAGACCGGATCAATAATAAAACAGCCAGTGCACTTCTCTTTTCACATGATCTCATGCTTTCCCACCTGCCCTCTCCTGCTCTCCAGTCTTTCTTTTCTATCTGTGGGTGGCATCATCTTTTCATCTGTGCTCTATATACAGTATAGCTATACTGGAGCAGCACTTCAGATACACCTGTTGTTGTTGCTGTGTGTGTTTGTGCATTGATGTATCAATGTTTTTGCAGTACAGCCACTGTACTGTGTCTCCATGGGTGTATGTTTGATGTTGAACTTTGATCCCTCTCCATCTTTGTTCCACTATCTCCCACAAATCCATCCATCTGTATGTTCCATCTATGTTTCTGTCTGTCGATACGGACAATACAGGCTTCTGTTTGTGTATTTTTATTGCCATCCAGTGACTTACTATTAACCAGTTACTTAAAAACGTCACTGCGTAATGTATTCTCAAATGTATTTTGGACTTGTGCTTTTGTTCAGTGGCATAAAGAGATGGATAACCCTGCTGAAGTGCCCTTGTGTAA
The DNA here is from genome assembly GCA_916701645.2 of Sebastolobus alascanus. Taxonomy (NCBI): domain Eukaryota; kingdom Metazoa; phylum Chordata; class Actinopteri; order Perciformes; family Sebastidae; genus Sebastolobus; species Sebastolobus alascanus. The sequence goes on from CAKAOJ020000180.1 coordinate 494,861, forward strand.
ACCACTGAATGTTCTGTGTTTAACTTTAATCTCTGACCTCACTGCGCACGGAGGCAAGACAAGACATATTTCAAGCCACTGGTGTAGTGCAGAGTACAAGTAAATATCAGCTACTTCTTTTTCACTTGGGATTTAGTGCAGCACTTAACTTCTTGAAGACCACTTCAACCTTATGAGAGACATAAAACTATTAATTGTACAGCTTCAGTCACACACACTGCCTATAGACACCAATACATTAACGCTTTTTTGCTTTGGAGTCTGCCACAGTGCAGTGTTCAATACGTGCATTTCATGTTATAAAAACCGTTTTAAACCATAAAGTTAAATTTCCTTTTTTTTTTTTACTTTTTACACTTCCACACATTTATATGACCTGTAAATCAAGCATAAATTACCCATCACTACATTCCCAAATACACAGAAAAAGGTATTACAGTCCATCTGTGCAACGTGTTGGGTGCACATTTCTACCAGGACACCATACAGATAGAAAATGATGCTGTAACCCACCAGTTAGCAGACATTTGGCTATGCCATCATAACAAGCTCATAGGTGTCAGCATGCACTGCAAGCAAAACCTCATGTGACCATTCACTTATGATTTCAAAGTACAAAGAAAGTAATTGCTAATCAGTCATAGACCTGTAAAGTGTGATGTAAATTGTATTTCCTTGCACAAAAAGTGAGGAGAATTTAAATTCGACTTGAAATCACGATCTCTGGCTAATAATTGCAAAGAAAATAGCATTTGTTTTCACAAGCTATCAGCTGTCTCCAGCTGTCTACATGCTTCACCCATATCACCCTCTTCATTCTGTCTCCTGCTACCATTCCTCTGCTCTCTACTTGTATTTGTATATCCTCTTTTGTCTCGCCTTCTCCTCTGTTCTCTTCTTTTCTCCAATGACCAGACAAGATAGTTTATCAGTGGATGAGATGAATAGTCTGGGACAGTAATATAGATGGTGTCTTTGACCTGTAGAGACTCCTCAAACTCGTTCCAAATCAATCTAGCGTTCCATCACTGCGACCCAGATGTCCATCTCTCTTCCCGTTCACCTATCTCTTGCCAATCTCCATTCATCAGTCTCTCCATCTCCATTCTCTGCTCTCATCTTTTCTCGCAAAATTACTACAGTCAGACTTTTTTGACAGAGAGAAAAAAAAGTTTGTCTTTGTACGCCGTACTTTAGAGAAGAAAGGAATACACGAGAAGGAATTGGACTTTCAAAAGAAGTTTGCCCTGAAACCTTTTGTTCTGTGGCTCTCATGCAGTATTCATATTCTCCATGAACTCTCCCTAGTTTTGCTTTAGTTTTCTTACCAACTAATCAGGGACACAGTTAATGACCTTGAGGCATTAGCACAACAGTGCGACCTGAGTGTGTGTGTATGTGCGTAGGAAGGAGAAGTTCCTTTTTACTTTTTCTTCCCCTTTTTCAATGCATTATCAAAAACTGTAAAAGCTGCAGATAAAAACAGATACAAGGCCCGTACTTATCACTGGAGTATGTGAATGCGCAAATGATTCGGGGTAAAATTAGTTTTGTCTTCTGTCTGAACACACCTTTAGAATAATTTTGGAATTAAAAACTCACTGTTGGAATCAATACTAATGACACTCAGGAGAGAAGCAGCTACTTCAATGTCTTATTGATTCATTTTATTTTGGCTTTGTAGTCAGGATAAGACTTGACTCCAGATTTTTTTAGAAACCTAGTCAACACATTTTGTTTTATTAAAGGCCCTTACTGAGCATAATACTGTATATCAGCATCTCAATACGGGAGTCTTCCCCCAGCAACAGTAGAGACTTTTATGTCAACACTTCTTTGTAATTATTGTAACCACACTTCGTGTAATACGGTAGCTTGATATGTCATTGTGGTATTTTATCAGGAGCAGAATGAGATCGGGGAAAATCCCTTCTTGTTCCTTTTGTAATCCTGTGTCTGCTCTCCGACAGGGTATTGGAGCCTTAGCAGAGATGAATCGATGATGGTATTTGCACAGTTCTTATCACACTGCCTATCTACTGTCATAGAAACCCAGGGATTACATTCACCTCCGGCTTACCGCTGACAGCGATGGAAGGAGAGGGTTGGCTACTATGATTTGTTTTCTTTTTCTCTCTGTCTGCCTGTCTGCCTGTCTGCCTGTCTGCCTGTCTGCCTGTCTGTCTGTCTGTCTGTCTGTCTGTCTGTCTGTCTGCCTTTCCATACGAGAATATATACTATAAGAGGCACATAACAAATATTTACTGAAATGAAGAATCTCTTAGTTTATATTCTGTTTCATCTTTGACTCACCTGAAATGCATCCTGACAGAATAAACTGATAAAGAGTTCAGTTCAGTCAGCTGATCACAGAACAGCAAGATTAGGTACGGATGTGAACATTACGGGACATCAGACAAGAACAGAGCTAAGGGATTACACGGGGCTCACAACATGCAACAAAGACCAAGACACAATAGGAGAGGAGGGGGTAGGACGCAAACTGAGAGGGACACAGAGCCGGGGAATGGAGAAAATAACAGGTTTTAAGAATCTCAAATAAAAGAGGTATTGGAAAGATTTTTTTTTTTAAACTTTGATAAGCACTAAAACTCCTTTGTTTTTTTTGTTGTTTTCTTTAGAGTAAGTGTATTGTAAGCAGTGCAGAACCAGAACAAAGAGCCGCAACACACATCTGTCCTCTCTACTCTGCATGCAGGCGACCACCTCCAGCTGTCTGCATAATAAACACTCTCTCCAACACACACACACACACAAAAAATGAGCAAATATGCGAGCCTGCATGTGCACGCTCGCACGCAGCCTCAATTCCTAGTGAACATTGCTGTGAGCGCGAACATTAAGATGTTGTAATTTTTGGGATAATTAGTTGGCCTGTCAGTTTTATGGCTGTACCTTGCTAGCTCAGAGATTAGGCCTCCGAGACCTCCTGCTCTGCCGCACACGCAGCACTGTGTGCCATTGTGTGTGTGTGTGTGTGTTTGTATGTGTGTGTGTGTGTGTGAGAGAGAGAGAGAGAGAGAAAGAGAGAGGCAGAGTGAATGCCACTGAGAGGGAATTATAATGCCGCTATTTAAATAGCAAAACCTCATTGAACTTCATCTGTTCCATCAGTGATTCTGAACCGCTATCGTCATTAGAGACTGAGATTTCCCTCAGTCATATATTGTAATGTGCCTTTGCACATACAATGATTATAAATTCATAGCTGTCATTTATATTCAAATAGCCTTCGTAATCACTGTAATCATAACTTTTCGGAGAGAAATACCAGGGTTTTATTTCAGGGTGAAAGGGAAATACTTAGAAGTTTGAATTTCTGATCTTAGTCTGATCCCAAAGATTAAAGAAGAGAGGGGAATGTCCAAAAATATAAAACCCCAAAAGCCCATAAGTCCTTTTCGCTAGACGTGTCCTCCAGCTCTTCCTGGGAGATCCTGATCCTGCGTTCCCAGGCCAGATGGGATATTATGACAATAAATAGAAAAGAAAATCAAAACATGTTTAATGGTGAAATTATACAAATACCTTATATTGACACAGCAAGTAGGTGAGAATGCATCATTTAACAAATGAAATTCCAAAAGCTACTCAACTTCTAAGCTCATCATGACGACTATACTTTCCCATCATACTGTATACAGTATGTTCACGTACATGTACTGATAACATGCATGCACAGCACACACATCTGCATTGGTAAGCACCTTTGACTGCACACATTGTCCTCCAAGGATCTGACTTTTTCTTCTGAAAAAACTCAACAATTATCCAGCAAGCACAATACTGAACATGCTCAGGGAATACAACTGGCATCACAAAGGAAGCTGAGTGCTACTTTCTCTTCATAAGTAGCGGAGGCAGGCTGAGAAAGTAAAAGAAAGAGAGCAAGCCAGCAAGAAAGGAGGACAATTCCATTATTCTATTTAGCACATGGCTGCAGCTTGTGGACATCTTAAACACCGTGTTTACTGGCTGCAGTCCATTAGCTCATGCAGACTGTTAGTAATTCATTTCCTCAGACGTACACTTACACTCACGTGCACACACGCGCGCACACACACACACACACACACACACACACACACACACACACACACACACACACACACACACACACACACACACACACACACACACACACACACACACACACACACACACACACACACACACACACACACGCAAATACACGTGCATGGAGCAATTATTCATGACTTGAAACAGGAGAAGACAAGTAATTGAATTATGTTCCATATAAACAATAAACTCAGGAGAAATAAACCTGCTGTTTCCATACGGCCCGCTTTACATCCAGCCCTACTGGCAAGAAGCCTGCATGTAACACACACACACACACACACACACACACACACACACACACACATGCAGGGTCAGATTCATATTAATCAGTATAGTTGTATGAAAACCTCACATCTCAAGCCAAACACTGTTTTTAGTGGATTCTTCAAGTTTATATTTGGAATTTTATTTATTTTTTGCACCTCATGAATTAGCTATTGTTATCTATTCTTTTTTTATTAACTACAACTACAAAATTGACCTGATATAGGATCATTTTTGCAGGTCAATGATTTAGGGAATGGTGGCAAATGCGATGTCAGCTAAGTGTCATCTTATGGATGAAAGTGCAAAACAAAAGCAATAGAGTGCAATGCAAAGTAGTGCATTAAACATTATCACTGACAGGATGTTGATACTGTTGTGCAGTTATAGGCAAAGATGATGCTCATCTGGGCTTTTGGTCTCACTGGACCGCTGGTTATGTAGCAGCTAGAGTTGGAGAGAAAAAAGCAGTGATTCTCAACCTTCCTGTTCACTCTCAGGGGGAAAAACTGTCATTAATCTGCCCACCGTCATCTCCTCCCTCTGAAGTACATTCGATGGATGGCAAGTGTAAAATTCAATGACAGCTTTTAATTAATAGAAAGCGGGTCTCCTCTGAACCCTCTTTACAAATTGGCATGATGAATAGACATGAACGGTACAGCAGATATAAATCATCACAAGACTCTTTTCCAGACTGATGTTATAGTGAGAATTCAATACAGTTAAACCGAATGCTTCCACCATATGCTTCCACCACTAAACTTTAACTTGTCCACAAAAATATAATGTTGATGAGAATTTACTCCCTCCTTAACGCTGTTTAAACTGATACTAAACCTTATATCGAAACAATCCTAGATAAATGTGAAATACAATTTCGGTTAAAATGCTTGCAGTGGTATCTCTGGTTCCAGCCATGTGTTGACTAACATAATTGGCAGTGTTCCTACAGTAGGTGGGAAGCCAGATGGGGATCACATCCTTGTCAGCGTTTTAAAATGGGTACCGCAGTCCAAATTCAAAATGGACATTTCAAAGGAGAACATACTGGCTGTAGCATTGTTGTCAGAGAAGCCAGTATTTCAACTTAGCATATTTCCTTAATATTAGATGACATATCATGGTCATTTTATGATGTATTACCGCAAATATATTACATATTGGTTCTTTAACTCACGTAACATACTTAACTTGCATATGTATCATAAGTTATGTGACAAAATACTTATTTCAACCCAAACTATGATCTTTTCCTAAACCTAACAAACAGTTTTGTTTCAATTCAATTCAATTCAATTCAATTCAATTCAATTCCAAGTGGCTTTTTTGGCATGAAAGTTTCTGAAAACAATGATGCTAAAGCATCTAAATAAAAAACACAAATACAATTTCAATTCACAACGTTAACCAACTGTGACCATTTCACAATGAGCGCCTGTCGCTGGCACTCTCCAACAGTCATACATGTCGTTTTGGGAATCAAACAACCTAAGTTCTGTCATTTAGTTATGAGGACGTGTTAGTCTAAACAGAACTCTTTTTTTTCCTTCTTTTGAGATTTGATTGTATATATCACTCCCACTTCCTACCTAAATAATGTCTCCCTGGCCCTCTAAAACCCATCCAGTGTTTGGATCATACCTTACATTATCATCCATCTTCTAAAGGAAACCGATGACATTGGATATGGATACACCTCTCCACAGCTTTGTTTCTTCCTTCCCACAACTAAAGGACTTAGTTGGAGAAAGGCTTTGCAAAGACAGAGCCTCTTTTTTTTTTTTACACTTCACTTTCCACAGTCAAAGTGTGAAAGTAGAAAGTGTAAACACTTCAGACAGAACAAGCTGAGGGGAAATCAGAGCCACTAAGTACGTCTCATCGTGGCTGAGGGCTCATTCATTTTCAGTTTGGTCAAGCCGGGAAGAAAATTGAAAATGTGATTCAATATTATTCGAAAAGATTAGAGCCAATCTCAATCTAATAGATTTGCTAGAGGTTTACTTTGTTTTGTACTCTTGTTCATATCCTATATATAATGAATTGTGCATGCATTGCTTGTTTTTCAGTTAATGAGGGATATTAAATTCAAGGTCATCAGAACTTTTTAAAGAACAAGAGATAAAAGAAAAACAAAACAGAATGAGGGAAAGGTTATTCTCTAAATTGTAAATGTTTGATTTAATATTTTGTTATGCACTTAAATTGTTAAATTTTCTTCCTGGGCCAGGTAATATTAACACCAACCCTACCATACCCCACACATCATGACAAATGTGTCAAATATGGCGATACATCAACACCACCAATCAAGCCAGTCAGCGCAACATTACAGACTTCCCTGAGTGACCCGATGACCTCTGTGAAACAGACGGCGTCTAGTGGACATCATGCTGGTCTGAGAGTACTGCCTGAGGGTATTACCCTTTCCACCTTACACACACACACACACACACGCACGCACACACGCACACACGCACACATTTCCCCTGGCTCTGTCCTGGACAGCATATGGCAGACCTTGAAGTTCAAGGACACCAGTGTTTCACAGATTTAGGAGATTCATCACTGACAAACACACATTCATCTCAGGCTTTACCCTGTGGAAAACACACTCACTGGCACACACATGCATGCTTGTGCACACACACACGCACACACACACACACACACACATGCACACATGGATAACAACATGACAGAAAAGTCAGAGAGCAGTAGAGGTAGCCACCAGCTCTACACAGATTAGTTTCTATCTGAGGACTGGAGGTGCATGACAGTGGCTTAACAAAAGGGCCCCTGAGGGAGAGCTAAACACAGACACACACCATCTCTGTCGTTGACCTTGTGTGGATCCAAGAAGCTCTTTCTGGCACAGCGCTGACATAAGCTTAAATTTCTCTTTTAACAGTTTACATTAAAAACAATGTAAATCCTTGTGTTTACTTGTTTTCTGTGCCAATGTGAAATCGAGGAAACTTGCTTGTTGATGTGGACGGGATTAAACGTAAACTGTCCACACAAATACTGAAATATGCAGACATGCCGTACACGATATGGAGCGTTGATGCAGAGACACAAAATGCAGCTTATGTGACATATAGTCAACAAACAACTAGCGTTGGCCGGCTCCTCTTATTTGTCAGCAGCGTGGCCTTGGTGTCTCCGCCTGACGTGTTTGAATAATCCGGCTTGTGCTTGAGTAAACACAGCTCCTATCAGCATCCCATAGATCTGATGGATCATATCGGTTGGCCCGAGCATTTGTCACAACAAAAGGAGGAAACAGACACAATAGCTACTGTAACTTAGATTTATAGAAGATGTTGGTCCATAACCAAAAACTCATTCAGAAAACCCATTGACTTCGAGACGAGGACTCATTCCTGCAGCATTCTATAGAGCGACAGTAAATTAGCACCTCTGCTATTCTAAACAGAGAACTGTGTTTGACACGATTTGACTTTCATCATTTAATAAAAGAAAACATAGACAACAAAAGCTAATTCATGAAGTGCAAAGAAAGAGGTCAGAAAAGGTTTAATAAACGTAAAAAGCATACAGTATATATGCTGTACGTAGATGTGAAGGTTTCATATTACTACACTGATTCATATGAATCTGACCCAGGAAGTGTGTGTGTGTGTGTGTGTGTGTGTGCGTGTGTGTGTGTGTGTGTGTGTGTGCGTGCGTGCAGAGGACTAATTAGCCTGTTTGTTCTACATGCTTTATGGGTCCTGGGGGGGCGACAGGAGATGGGCACATACACACCTTGCTCCCTACAGAGGCCCATCTGTTGTACAGACACACACACACACACACACACACACACACACACACACACACACACACACACACACACACACACACACACACACACACACACACACACACACACACACACACACACACACTGCCATAGAAAGTGACTATAAAACTGCTGATGAGGGAACACGGATATTGATGGGATCACTCATTTGAACTGTCTGTTTGGAAATATTGCTCCACTGACTGCCGAACTGAGACAGTGATGAAGAGGGAATGGAGAGGAGAAAGAACCGAGATAGGGGAGAGAAGCTGTGCCTCAAAACCATCAGCATTTATTTGTATTTTACCATTAAGGCCAGTAGGTTTAAGTAAAATCTACTGGTTGTAATGTAATGTGAAAAGCTATGACTATACTGCAAATGCAAGGTGGACCATAGACGCCATCACCATTGTGCTACCTCGTTCACCGATAGACTTAACAGACGATGTATTTAAATGAAAATCTTCGAGTTCCTACTGGACCGGAGTATGTATGTATATGTCTAACCAACTGCCAAACCAAATGTTTAATAAATCCTCTTAAATGCATAATTGATTACTGCTCACTCAATTGTGTTTCACACCTCTAATCTCTTCAGATATAATGTGTTCTCAACACATGCAGGGCATCAATTTTCCCAGGTTCAAACACAGAGTCAAGTTATTCTCACACGTTTATATCTTCCAATCAATGGCAGAGGTTCGTGACCTTTCTGTGAGGCTTTCACCCTCTTTCTTCCCATTTCTGCAATATATCTATATGTTTAAAAAGCCTCTGCAGAAAAAAAAGAAGGCATAAACAATCTTTTAAGTCGTAATATTGATTATAAGTATTTCCTGATGCAATCTGATGTTTACAGTGTGCTTGGATTTTGATCTTTGATTAATGAATGAATGTTTAGAAAATGTGATTTGTAAATTGCTTTTGTAAACATTAGTGTTAATTCAGTTTTTTTCTTTTTTTAATTAGTCTTATTCCTGTGTTAAATGTCTTTGTTAGTTTTTATCATTTAGTCCAGTTCATCCTGTTTTTTTTTAGTCAAGTTTAGTTGACTAAACAACCCGTTTTCACTCCCAAGTCCTCAAATACCGCCGATTGGGCAGCAATCACACAGGCGGGAAACAAACAAAGGCAGGAAGTAAAACATGACAAGACACAAGAGGAGAGGACTTTCAAAATAAAACAGGAAACAAACTATAGCAAAAACCCCAGACCATGACATCTCGTCTTTTTCCAACAATATTGCATGTATAGTAACAGTTAGTGTTTAATGACATCATTGCTCGTCATCGTCTCATCTTAGTCATGGAGAAAAAGGTCAATAATGAACATATTTAGTCATAGTTTTCATTAACACTGGTATACATACAGTTATAACACTTCTACTGTACCATTTGTCTAGGACCAATTCTTATGAAAAATACATTTCTGAAACAAGCAAATGGATCCATCCCCCTCTGAAGTTCTCAGAAACCTCCAGCCTTGAGGCTGTGTACATCCCCATGGAATTTATTTAATTATCACTCTACACTCACGCTGCTCACACAAACCGAATACATAGTACCTCAAACATCAGGGATCCCCCACTGTACGCTTTCAAAAGTCCCCAGCAAAACAAAGGGAGGTAGAGGAGTCAATATGACACCTTTCTGAGAGACAGATAACTGTGAGGCTGGGCTATAACACATCGTGTGGTAAGCTCTTTCTCACTTGGCTAACCTTGAATGACGCCTCAGATGAGAAGAAAATGCTATTTTCACCTCACTCCTGGGCCAGAAGTGGCTTCGCTATGATGTATGTGTGTGTGTGTGTGTGTGTGTGTGTGTGTGTGTGTGTGTGTGTGTGTGTGTGTGTGTGTCAGTGCTCTATTCTCAGTCAAAGATTGCTTTCTTACAACCCAGACCATCTAATTACAGAGTTACCAGTTTATCAGCTACACCTGTACCAGTGTTATCTAATGGAGTGCAATACTGTAATAACTCAACACACTCTATCAGGTCTCTTTTGGTGTTTGTATTTTTTATATAACAATACTTCCATACATGAATGGGACAGAATATTAGAGACACTTCTCAATACAACACCCAACCAGTAACAACACACTCAAGAATGACCACAGAGTTGATTTGACACCTCTCTGCCTCAACAAAGACATTGAACACAAAGTACAGCTGAGGCTGTATGTCATTAGTTTTGCAGGTATTTGGTCTTAAAGTATATTTGTCCTGATGATGGCACTTGATGAAAGGTAGAGGAACCATCAAAAAGATTGCAGTTCATCCTGAGGGGGACGTGGCTGTACGAAATTCCATGGCAATCCATTTAATAATTATTGAGACATTTCACCCAAAGCAACAAATGTAAACCTCATGGCTGCACCAGAGGGAAAAGTCAAGGTCAAAGGTCAAAGTCAATAGGATTCATCTTCTGGGGACCATATTTCAGGCTGGACCAAAGTGGTGGATCGACTCACTGCATGACCGACCAACTGACAGCCAGACAGACCAACATCCCTGGAGCCCGACAGCATGACTTAAAGCAATATTCTGCTAAACAAAAATATCTCAATTTGTCAGATTTCTCTCCAATCAATCTTTGATTTAAAAAATGTTGATTCTAAAGATTATTGAAATGAAACATGAGAGGTGGAAATCATCCTGTCGACTGCTTGTTTTTTCCCAGTGAACATCGCTTTCTATTAAGGGTTCTGTTCACAAGCCACAAAGTTAACATCCACTGGGTTAGATTGACCTCATAAAGCCATGCCCTCTGGATAAATAAAATTCCTGTTTACTCCCAAATTAAATAGCTTACTGAAGAGAAGAATCCCTTAACTTTTTTATACTTCACAATTCTTTTTACTTTTGACATCTTTATCCTTTCCCCTGTATTACAAGGAATCTCAATAAAATATAAAACAGCTCACTTACGGCTGAGCCTTTTCATACTTTTCAATTTTTTCCTGGCGAGCTGTTTTATCAGCGGCGGGGACACCTCCGGATGGTACTTTCTGATAAATGGGACAGGTTATTCATCCCAGCAGGAAGATTCAATCACATGGTTCAGTTTCTTGAATAACACCAAGTGTGTGTGCAAAAGCTGGGTCATCTGTAGCATATGTAGAAGTATTCAATAGGCAGGATCATATTAAAGTTTGGGTGATGTCTGAGAAAAATAATGGGCATGTGTGCAACCGGCTGGCTTTAAAAGCTGCTAATGGAAGTTTTTTTTAAGTCTTTTTGTGCTCAGTATAACCGAATAAGTCATACTCTTTAATAATAGTTCATTTTCCCTTAACTGTAGGCTGTTGGCTGTGTGGGGGTCTGCACTGGTGTGTCTGTGTTTCCCTCCCTACATACCAAACCACAGTAGGATGTCGTTTTCACAACTTTATTCCTCTATCCATCAAACACTCAACCCTCGCCTTTCTGTTGTTTTTTGCCTCTATATATCAGACCCCATCTCTCTCTCTCTCTCTCTGTCTGTCTGTCTCTTACTCTTTCTCAGTGGGATTCAGGGCCCTAAACTACTTTCCCTATGGCCTATAACCCTCTCAGGTCACATCCTCCCCGTCCCTGACCCTCCGAGTCAGAGCAGCCTTGGGAAAGCGCCGGCTGACTGATTTACCGATACGCGGGATGGTAGAGCTCCAGGGAGGTCAGCAGGGGGCTCGCATTGCCTCACTATCCCACGAACGAGGCCTGTACTCTGGGTTAGTGGTGATTTAGTGATAGGGTGTCCTGGATCTGAAGCGCAATGTCAGAGGACATGTGGGAGACATGTAGAAATCGGAGACGTGTGTTGCAACTGAGCTTTTTCTCTGTTTGCAGCTCCATCATCTCAGACAGGCAGCATGGGATGGGAGGGGAGCGGCTCATGGTTCAGTTAGTGGGCGGTTTCTGTGCAATGAGGTTCCAGTCTTGTGGTATTAAAGTATTCTCTCTAGTTATCGGAATTAAAATATTTTAGATATTCTGGCTGGTGGTTTCAGAAAGTTTATTATAATTGCTTATTAGAAAAGTAAGTGTTTTTTGGCAGATGCGACACAAATACAATGTGAGCAGTAAAGTAACTTCAAAAAGAGCCAACGGCTTTTGGTTCAGGTGCAAATTGGGATTATACAGTATCTCTTATAACCTTCCATTAGGTGTGTGCATGGTGTTTATGAACCGCGTCTACGAAACTTATTTTTTAAATTTCTGTTCTAAAGGCTGAGGTTGAAATAAGGAAGGAAGCCATAATGTTAACATGACACTTTATTGGTCCCTGCAGGGAAATGATTTCTCTCTTTTCCCCTTTTACAGAAAGGTCAGAGGTCAGGGTCAACTACAAAGCAGCACCGTTGGAGGTGGAAAATGTTCAGGCCCATCTCAGTGATGGCCAAGATCTAGATTTCTGGCACACATTTATTTGCCTCATACAGCTGTTGTTGAGAAAGATCAAATAATACAGTTGTCGTAATGAGAAATGTTGAACATCTCAATGAGATATCTTAGAAGTAATGTCCCATAACTTAGAGGAACTCTGTGTAAACCATACTGTTATGAAATGCAAATGTTTGGCTTCATAACTTTAGCATATTATTAGATGTGGTGTTTTCTTTGAAAAAAAAAAAAATTATAATTTTTTCTCCTTTTTTGTTTCAACTTTTTTTTTCATGCGACTGCTTTTATTTTGGTCAGACTTCATTAACATTACAACAATATCCTTTTCTTGCTTTGTAGTTTTTTTCCCCCATATATATATTCAAGCTCAAATGTCAACAACCCATATACAATAGCATACTGTATGTATTTTATTAGTTTGTAGTGTTCTGAAAAAGTACAGGGAGGTAGAGATATAAGCCAAAGAAATAAGTAAACAGATGTGTGACAGGTTGGACTCGTACACGGAGAAACCCTGCGGACATTCATACAACAGAGAACAGATAGAGGGAGTTGTGGATTTAGATAAAACCCAATCTTCATGGATTAGCTCCACATTCTGCATCTCTCCTGTATGTTATCAGAGTGTGTGTGTGTGTGTGTTTGTTTATCTGGCAGAGGGGATTAAACACATTGTGTGACAGAACCGTGTGTCCTCTCCATCACTTTGTCCCTTTTAGATTTTCAAAGAACCAATTAGCATCATCCATCTGCCATCATATTTTTAGATGAAAAGCACCACAGTACCTCATGAACCAACCTGGCATCGCACTCGGTCGAGTATTCACTTACACTGCGTTTAACTGGCTCGTGGGGGTGTTATTTTAAACAAGTGGTATTGCTTGTTTGTTGTAGTTGGGGAGTCTGTTTGGGAGGACTTATATCCTGTACCACAATGTTTCAATACATTTCAGTAAATAAATTCAATAAAAACATTCAATAAAGTGGGATTTGCAGTTTAATCACTCAAGTGAGCTGGCAAGCTATCAATATAGACACAGAGATAGTTATGTTATAAGATAACATCATTTTAACTTACCATGTTTTAATTTGATATATTACAAATACACAATATATTGTACACCATTTAACTGAATGTGTTTTGAACTCTCTGATTGTATAAATACTCACAGTAAGTTAGCTGTGATTAATTGATTGAATGATTGATTGATTGATTACAATTATTACTCAACCCAAATCTACACCCTAATGCTACAATGTGGATATTGTAATGCTTACAGTACTATATATATCCTCATTACTGTATATTTCAACGCGTTGTCATCCCAACTAGTCACATACCGCCCCTTGATGTGACGCCCCTTGGTGTAAAATTATTTTCAGCAACAAAACTACTATAGTTAGGTTGAGGAAAGAAACACATGTTTGGGCTTAAAACTACTACGTTTATAAAATAAAAGTGAAACTGAACGTTGTGAACACGGGACACGAACGAACAGCTGATTGTAGCATGATGCACGGGACACGAACAGCGGTCTCCTGGATGAAAACCTTGTGTTGTTGGACCCGTCCACCTCCCCTCCGGCCCGCCGTTTGTGTCTTTTTCGCTCTAAACTTTGTCACCACACTCCCGGCGCACTTTCTTGGAGCGTTTACTGTTGCCATGCATGGGTTTACATTGTAGTTAATGGAACGCCCGGTGCGTTTCATACCGCCGCTAAAGGGCGCCGCGTGCAGCGGAACGGGCTACATGTACTATCTGATGTGATTTTGTTCGAGAAAACACTCTCAGGATAAACTTGTATGGTTATGAAAAACTCTTAAATTCATATTGAATACACTGCTAGCATATTTAAACGGTGTAGTCATCACCAATGGACAAAGAGCAAGGTCCATCTCAGTTATCCTGTAAAGCCTCGAAACACACAGTTTACAGTAAATTCATCTTCCCAACTACTTCTGGCATAATACAGAACCTTACTGTATAATTTGACTGTCAACAAAAATGACTTGTATAAAAATGCTGAATATAGCTTCTAGCCCTGCCTCAAGCCTCTCCATCATGGTGGTCCTTCATTTATTGCCTCTATTAATCATATGGCAGTCATTAATTCAGCCAGGGTAGGAATCACACAGATTTGTCCCATAGCAAACATGAGCCACTTCTGACATGTTTAGAAACAAAGTCAAATCACCTAATGACAGCTCACACTAAACAGACAGCTGAGTGCAAGACATGTGTTCAGTTTTGTTCATGTTTAGGGCTTTACTCAAACAAACATCATCAATTTTATTCCACGGATGTTTTGCTTTTTTCCATATGAGGGGAAAAGCTCACGCATCACATAAACACACATACTAAAAGGTTCCTTTCAAAATGTGATCTATTTACATAAAATGACAGTCACTTACTAAATGAAATATTGCACAAAATTAAAGCAAATGATTCACTAATTCACCAATATTTACCACGTTACATTAAAAAGTAACACCTAGTCTTTCTTTCTATCAAACAGCCATGCTACTTGTTGTGTTCTGAGGGCGAAGAGCGGCTTTTATGTAACATTTCATCATCATGAAACAAGCTATCCTCCATGGAGAAAACTTCAAACATTTCAGAGACACTTTTAAAGCCTATTGTGAGAGTTAGGTTCCCAAACCAAGGTTTTCTATTGGTTATTCTATTCTCTGCCTGACTGATTACTGTAATAATTACCATATTAAATACAACACTACAGAATAAATTTCATCACGCAGACCAAAGCAGACCCTTGCAGACACTGAAAGTATATATATACTGTATACAAATCCCTCGCTGCACCACCCTCTGATGCTTGATTAAAGGAACAATGTGTAACATTTCGGGGGATCTATTAGCAGAAATGGAATATAAGATTAATAACTAAGTTTGTGTATAATCACCTCGTCGTGTTTTTGTTATGAGCCCATCATATCTACATAGGGAGCGGGTCCTCTTCAAGGAGTCCGCCATGTTTCTAAAGTAGCCAAGAACAGACAAACCAATATGCAACCACACCACTACGCCGCCAAATCCAACACACTGTCCCTTTAAGTTTTCTGCTCTGAGCGCAAGGAAAGAACTGACGGTGACTCAGATATCAACATATTTATCAACTCAGATCTTCATTCACACACATTTTATGGAGGGTGGGCAGTAAAATGACACACACACACACACACACACACACACACACACACACCGTTCCCCAGTGGAAATTACACCCTTGCATGCCAGTGGAACTGTTGGCAGCCTGAAGCAGATCCTGAATGTTGTTTTCATTTTAGCTCATGTGACTGGCAAGTGGATCATTTTGTTTCACACTGAGTTAAGGGGGAGTGTGAAAATCATGCATTTATCAGTGAAGTTAATATATACTGTATGTTAATATATGTGTTTAAATACATAGATTTTTTCTTTATATCTGAAAGTGTGACAATTTTTTTTTCTTTTACTAATTGTTATCAAGTTTTTAGGATCAACTGTTTTCAAGTCATCGTCATCTGACTGTTTGATATGTTTACGTGTATGTAAGTTAAAGATTGCTGTACAGTGCAAACTCACAATCTCCTCACACCCTTCCCACTATAAGCTCACTCCCGTTTCCCCACATACACAACTGCAGCCTTAAACATCAATAACGGACCAGCAAATCCCCTCAGAAACTCCAGCAGGCCGGCTCTTCACACATTAGAGCCGCAGACATCACGCCAGCCGCATCAGCCACCACGCTCTGTAATAGTTATACAGCTTACATTAAGAAGTACAGTATAAACAGCTCCATCCACACACCAGACCTTCTGAAATGCAACAGTTGCTTTGAGCGATCCGTAATAAGCATACTCAGCCCTAAGGCACGCATTAAACATTAACACTGGGTCTATACAGGCCTGTAATCCAGCACTCTATTCCTTCATGTGAGCCAACAGGCCGGTCCTTCAGCCCAAACAGAGAGTTAAGCAACACACATCTCGCTTTCTTCTGAACAGAGTACATCAGCCACAGAGTGCGCCGCTTCAATGACGACACCAAGTGCATCTGGTCACTTTGAACATTTTGTCTGCTACTATAGCAGTGTGGTTCCTGTCGAGTGCATGCTGGTTTACTATAATGTATGCATCACACAAGGGACAGCACATTTTTGCGGTTGGACAAGGTGATGGTTTCACACTGAGCATGCTAATTGGCTCGAGCTCTGAAGTAGTGAATAAAGCCATATTTTGGCAAGTGTTTGCAACATACTGAGCATATGGATGGACATATGGAGGAGTGGATTGTGCTGCAGGACAGCCGATTAGATTGTTATCAGGCTATTAAATAGGTGTTATCAGTCGCTATAAGCAACATAGATGTGGGTCAAGAGGGGCCTACTACACCCACTAGTAGTTTTTATCATCTATTCACATGGTAGATCCCCAAAAGAAGGTATATAAGAACAAGACAGCGACGTCTAGCAACCATAGTAATTATGACAGGAGCAGAAGTGGAAGTCAGGCGCTGTTGTATAGACAGTGTGAAACTCCATAAGGAGTGGAGGTCAGTATGGAGGTCGGGGATGATGGATCAGACACAAAACCCAGGACTTTCACCCAGGATACTGAAATTCGTATCCCGTATGAAACCAACAATGTGCAATATTCAAAACGTGATGTTTCTTTCAGTTTAACGTGTTGCTTTTAAGTTTCACTCTCACTTCTGCAACGTAGTAGGTGTAGTAGGCCCCTAATGATCCACATCTATGGTGCTTATACCGCATGATAACGCCTATTTAATGGCCTGATAACAGTCGAATCGGGTGTGCAGGAGTGGTTGAGGATTTTTTGTTTATATTTTGACACTTTTTTTCCGCCATTCTGATTATTTTCAAGCTAAGTATCTAAAGGTAAGACCAAACTACAGTTTGTGTCGGACACAAGCAGACAAGACGCAATTTTCTATTCCTGATCAAGCTCTGATCACATGAGGAAAAATTATCAGTCATTTCCAGTCCCCATTCAAATGTTCACTTCATTTTTATTCACTTGACATGGTTACTTGACATTTTAAAGTCATTAATCACATCATTTCCACTTCAATCCAGTGTCTTTCAGTGATGCATTTGGAAATGACTGGTTGGCACTCCTGGTGCTGAATGCTACTGAGATCATGGGATTCATTAGTTAACCACACATCCCGTCTCTTTTCAGCAGACGATGATTGCCATGTAACCTCTGCTGTGGAAGCCTCCTGGTGATGGCTGATGATTAGCCTGTGTGCTTTGTGCGTGAGAGTGTTTGTGTGTTGCGGTGGTCGACATTGAGGATATGACTTTTCTACTACACTTCTGCACTGGTGACAGAATGCCGACTTGGCAGGGCAAACCATAAAGGAAGACTTTCAGTGAACCTTTTCCCCAGAAACGCACACCCTATGCCACATACTGTACGCACGCACATCCAAAGCCTGGTCCTGTTTAAAGCCAGGAATTAGGCTGCACCGCTCAGCGGTTTGCAGTTCAACTCTGGTATTAATTGAAAGCTGGATAATCTGCTTTATCAGGAGCAGATTGCAGAGTTCATGTGATGTAAACTTTCTTTTATACGCTTCCAAATTGGCTTTTGACTCTGTAAAAAGAAGTCCAGGATGTTATTAGGATATTTGAGACTGCTACCACAGCCACAGAAATGTTTCGGCTTTTCTAACTTTAAATTAAGGTGCTGACTTTGGAGTTCTCATACAAGCAGCGTGAAGTTGTTTTACTGTCACATTATATTTTATATTGGAGGTCAGGGTGGATGATTGGATCAAGCTTTTGACACTGGAGGCTGTGGCTCACATCTCGTCTCACATCAACAGTCAGTTTCTTTTAACCATGTTGGTGGTTTGTCGTTTAGGTACAGTATGAGGACTTGTTGCATTTCTGTCCTCATCATCATTCACTCTCCTCCCCCTGCCTCCTCTCCCTCAATGCAATCTTCTTTTTTGTCTTTGGGGCAGTTTGTTTGAATTTGTGGGAAGGCATGTAAACTGTAAAATGGTTTCCTATTCAGTACTGCAGTGTCTATCTTTTATAATCTGAATTCTATTAAAATACCGCATTATGCTTTCAATTTAACGCTTGTGTGTAACAACACCACTGCAAGTACTTACACTGTTGCTCCCTCAGGCCAGTGTCAAACTTGAGACAGCCACTCTGAGGGGAAGCAGACATGCTACTGCAGCTGGTTAGCAGTTCTTTGGGTTCAAGGTGGACAAAAAAAGTCAAGTTGTCTGCAGAATGCCTGCAAAATAATTAAGTACAGAAAAGACACAGTATACAGAGATCACAAGTGGAATTAGAAAACAATAAATCAAGAATGATTGAAAACAAATAGAAAAAGGAATGTAAACTGACAAGAGTGGGAGAGTTTAAAACAAAATGAACCAATGTGTCTCACTGCAGAACATAAGAAATGCCGTACATTAAGTATGTATATATATATAAATATATAAATAAAAATCCAAAATTACAAACTATTAGAAAAGTTAATTGAGAAAAAAAAAGAAACTCTTTCAATTCACTTACAATTGCAGTTTTTTTTTTTTATTGCTATAAAAAAGATTAAATTATAGATTAGGATATAAGCTTTCAAAAACATAGATATTAATTTTTTTTTAGAAAAATAAACATTTGTTAAAAAAGTCAATTTAACAGTGAAAATTCTGTTCTCTTAGAATGTACCATATAAACTAAGGATATATACACATATACAGTATTATGAATGTGAGTATTATTACGGTTTTGTTGGACTTTTTGAGAGAAAAAAGTTATTTGTTCACAATTTAACAATTATTTATTGATTATTATTTACTACGATGCAATATGTTGCCAATTTTGTCGAAATAGTTGAGATGAAGATAAAACTTGCAAACAAAGTTATTTTTTGTTTATGACTGTAAATGTGGTTGAGACATGTGGTAAAAGGTTATATAAACCACTAACTATACTGATAAATACATAAATGACAACTCCAACATCTCCTAATTTGTTAAGTAGGTGAAAATGTAGTCCATTGTACATGAGACTGAGATAGTAGGAATCTGTATGACAGATTCTACTGAATTTTCTGGCCAAATGATCAAATATGTCTTTCACCAAATCATCTTAAAATTACCTCACAAAAAAATAACCAAAAATTTGGTGACGTAAGTTCACAAGGAAACCGTTCAAATGTAACACCCAAATGACCAGAAGGTACTGAAAGTTTGAAATTATATCCAAAGGATGGAATTTTCCCTTTAAAGTGTCTTAGAACAAAATAGATGTGGTAGCAGGAGAGAGAGTGACAGCACAAACCTGCCTGTGGTTGTGATTCCAGCCCACATTATGGATGATATATCGAGAGGCAAAATATGCTTGATGGCGTCGTAATTAGAAGCCATATATTTTCCCCAGCAATGTGACGCCAGGATCATTACCGCATATCGCTGTGATGAATGTTTCATGAGACTTAGTGGTTATGAATATATTTGTCCGCATTTTGTATGTACATATTAAAATTATGGAAAGTTCCACTGAGGGGTTGTTTGAGAACATTTAGATGCGAGTTGCTGTCCAGGCATCGGTAACAGCTGTAGGCTGGATGATGCCAAAAACAAACAAACAAACTAATAAATAGATAAATTACGGTGGTTTTTTTCTCTCTTATATGACTTATCATTACTCTTGTCGTTGTTGCTGCTGGATCTTTCAGTGAAAGGTTTGCAGAAAATGATGAATTCCTGAGTAATTTCCCAGCCTTAATAATGTTGGCACACACTGCCAGCTATTGGCAGGATCACCCCAAACTTTTCCAGTGTTTGTAGGGGCCTTCAGTACATCATCTACTGTATATCAGACTCTGGATCAGTGAAAGCATTGTGGAAACAGCGAGTTTATGCCGAGTGGGAGGAAATTTAAAATACAATAATCCTCGTGCAACAGATGTAAACTGAGCATATAGAAATGTAAACACAGACTACTCAGTGTTTCCGAAAATGTAATTCATCTCACACACAAATGTGCCCACACATACTTTAAATTGAACAGTGACATATGCTCGCGTATGTAAGTCTCGCACAAACACTGGTGCAGGTGCAGCTCTTTTGACTGATGAGCCCGTAAGTGTTTCCAAAGAGCGAGGCGCTCTGTGACAGCTGTCTCTGCATACACTGTTAACATGAAACTCTCCATCCCGCTCTCCCTTCCCTTTGTTCTTTCCCTCTTCTCTCCATCCCACTTTTGCTGGCACTCCTCTCTCTCTCTGTCTTTCCGCTCTGGCTGAGCCACACTGGAGTCAATCTTTCATCCCGAGGACTGAAGCGCCAACTCTCAAGGTGCAGTAACAAGAATGAAACTCCAAGTCATCTAAAAGAACTCCGTAGTCCGATAGGGCGGGGTGAAAACCAATCTGTGGCGGTTTAGGGGTTCAGACCAAAGAAGGGAAGCAGCTGCGGCTATGCCACTGCCAGGATTGCATTTCTATCTCCACACATTGACAGAAAGTTCAACAATTACCCCAGAGCCCAGCCTCAAAATATGATTAGCATGGACCCAGATGATAATGGCTTTTACATGCAATTACGCCAAAGGGGGAATTACCCAGTGTATGGGAATAATGGAGCTGGGGAATGAGACAATTGCCTGCTAATGTCTGTTGTTGTTGGCTGACCCACTGGAAATTTGTTTATTATAAGGTTTTATATTCAGACAGGCTGCGTCTGCAGTAAATCATGTGATGGATATTCATGAAAAAAAGAAGTTTTGTTTTTTTATTCAATTAATGTCATGGAAGGTTTGAAGTGATTTCGGACGGCAAGAATAGAGACGACAGACGTGCGCTGCCACAACTGAACCAAAAGACTAAAGTAAGTTAACACTGACATAATTTCCCCACATTGTTTCCCTCTCCAATGGGAAAGAAGGGATAATTGAAATTAGGTGAGAACTCACACGTATACGGTAGAATTGTTGTGAAGACTTGTGTGCAAGCCTGTGGTTTATTGAATGAGCTAATCTTGGAAGATGCACCAGTGAGTGAAGTGTGATACTACTGAGCTTCTGCTGTTGATTTCAGTACAAGAAAATACAAACACGGTGTCAAACTCATCACTTTCAGTTGCTCTGTTTGTTTTTTTGCTTTGAAGTAAATTAAGAAAGGATAAAAATCCAGGATACAAATACTTAAAACAGCAACTGTATTTTCTAATTAAAGGATATAAATAACTTTTTTTTTTAAAGTATTTTTGGCTTTGTCAATCGGGACACGTGCAACGCGAATAGCCAAGCAATTATTTCTAAACAGTAGAATATGGAGAAGACATGTAAACAAAATGAATGTGTCATGTTTATTTATTATATTATTATATTATTATTATTATTATTATTATTATTATTATTATTATTATTATTATTATTATTATTATAACACCCCACCACACAGATGGATGTATTAATAATATATATTAAAAAAAATTCAACTCCTAAAAATAAAATCTGATCAAAGATTAGCACAAATAAAGACCAATCAATTTACTGCAAGTTTTGGTGACCTGCTTTAAATTGTAATTTTAATAAGTACATAAAACAAGTAAACTGAAAAAGCTGCCAAAAAAAACTAACTGTTATTGGGTAGCGTCTGGACTGCCAAGAGGGCTGTTACAAAAAAAGAACATCTTTCTTTGTGACTTAACTTGATTTCCAGAATTTCCTGAGGCACCGTTGGGTGAGACCCAACAACAAAGCGAACAATAACTCTTTCTCCCAGACACAAATGTTTGACTGCGACAATATTTCCAGCTGAGTCGAACACGGCCGACAATATCATAGCTGTGAGAGCTTTCCTAGTGGGTGTTCTACACACCCTCCTACAACAATGCATTGTTCACACACACAAAAATAATACTAAAACTACACCTAATTCCCTATAATCCAAGCCCTCAACAAACTATTTCTCATCTTTCAGCCCTTTTACTACTGTCATAAGAACAAAAAAACACACACATAGAAGCAGAAATGGAAATAAATCTAATAACCAGAGAAGTGGAAAACTGTAGGAATGAATACTTTTTAATTTTATTATGTTCTATTGCTACTATACTATAACTATTACTACACAATGAAATAAAATATAATAAAATAAAATAAAATAATAGAATTCCCATAGAAAACCAATGTATTAGATGGATTGTTGGTGTAAAATTGACTAAGTCTTCAGTATATATTCAACCAAACTGCACTGTATCCACCACATAAGACATGGAAAATGCTGACAGAGTGAGATATCATTTTGGCAGCTCATTATATCAGCTTAACCTTATTCATAACAGCGCTCCACTTCATTTCTTTTGTTTGGAAAATCTCCGATCAGAATTCTCATAAAAGCAGTGGCCGCTACCCCACAAGGTCTGCTTTTTTCACTGGAAGTCAGCTGCCTGGTCTGCCGGTGTTGGGTAACCCTGACTCAGAGCTCTGTGGCTTGTCTTGGTGTAAACAGATGGTCTCGGCTCTGATGACTAACTTCTGATCTCACCCAGATACGGATTCCAAGCTCTACGGAGGTGAGACGACTGCAACCGCTTGAAATATGCGGAGTGTAAATAAAGGCCCAGGTCCGATTTCCTGGAAGAATTTCTATTTAGATAATCACAATCGAACTGTGTGAAGAGTGAAAAGCTCCATGGTTTTGTGAATGTGTAGTGTACTGTCTTGCTATTATATCTATATCCACTCTGTGTCTTGACATTTGTGGCATGTGTCAGTTAGATGTCAGTTATATGGCACTTAAGCCTAACTGTTAGCCAGTGGCGTAGGCAGAAATCACAGTGTGGGTGGGCACAGAGAAAATCAGGTGGGCCTGTCCCGTCCAAGACCAAACATCTACTTATAAGATTCTGAAAGGCATATGTTAACCAAAATAGACCATGCACCATAATCCTACAAACCTTATACATGTTACAAGCACCTGACATGTATATTTATCTTCTTTCTTCACTTCTTGTTCAGATTTGTTGACCTTGTTTTTAGCTGCATTTCTATTTCCGTCGTACAATGAGAGCAAAATAACCAGAGTCAAACTCCTGGTAGCCTATGTGTGTATAGGTCTACTCATCCCTGGACAATCAAGCTGATTCTGATCCAACAAGACAAACATAAACAGCATAGCATAGCCTGGCACGGCGGCCACATATTCACACACAGTTTAATCAAGCGTATGGATAGATCACCTGCATTAACGTTAAAAAATACAATTTAACATAGCCTGGCACGGCGGCCACATATTCATACACACAGCTGGCAGCATCATCAGCATGAAATCCAATTTGTTCGCTGAACATAAACTATACCCAATCAACAATAATAATGAAATGGGTCATTAGCCCTTGATTGTAAATTAGCTTACTTTTGATGATTCCAGCAGGAGACGATGGGGCTTGGTGTTGAGCACTGAAATGACTTCATAGTCCATTTCAAAGGTGAGCAGGGACAGAGAGTTCAGTCTGATGTGATGCTCTGATGCCAGTTTTTTGCTGACAGTTGAAAAGAGTCTTTCACCCCTACCACTGAAGTGCTATCTTTAGCAACAAAGAAAATCTACAACAAGTTACACAATTATGAAGCCAACTAGGGCACTAAGGCTATAATTCAACTCTAGATCACAGCTTTAACACAAATGTTTGGAGGCCGAGGACAGAACATGGCTGCTGTCAGACTACCTGAGCATTTTTAAACTGCAGAGATGATGGTTGGACCAATCAGAAGCCGACACACCCCAGACCGAACCCACACCTCCAGCCAGTTAAAGAGAGAGAGCACCTAGATGGGAAACAAAGATCCTCACCAGACAAAGACACTTACTCTGACACAAAACACAAACACATTTTAATATACGGTTGAGAATGATGGCTGAACTTCTTCCTCCTGCTCCTCAGGCTTTTGTTCCTCAATGTACACGTGTTTCCATTTAACAAGTGACAGTGTTATCTGGTGACATTCAGCCAAATGTATATGCATACTCGTAGTAACTTTTATGTAACTGGTTGATTTGACCTTTTCACTTCAAACACCAATATCTCAATCATTTCGCAAAAAGCAGCTGATTAACCAGCTTTATAACTAAAGTCTGAAGATTCTTAAGTCATTATTGGTTTATACCGAATGTTTACTATAAAAATCAAGAACCTCTCTTGTTTAAGTTTAGTATAAACTATGCATCTTCCTTGCAACTGCTGTAGCCTAAGCTGTGACAGAGTGCAGGGCCCGGCCTTAATGAGAACCAAATGTCTTTGACCTTTACTCACATTGTCCAACCTTCCTTCACATTCTTCATACACTGACGGTATTCTTCCATCTCATGATGTCATCATTATAAGAACAGTGCATATTCTCCAGACAAGAAATGAGGGAGGAAGAAGGACTTTCCAAGTGGGATGAAGCGATCATCCCTTTAGGTCTTCTGCTCGTAGAGCTTACAAGCTTGACGAGGACCAGGGTATCCGAACCGAGCCGCTTTAATACAATGAAAATATTCCTCTCGATGTCTCCACCTTGCTTCTCGGAAGGGAGACGGGGGGGGGGGAGGAGGGAGGATTTGGAGGGTTTGTGTGGATTGTATTTGATCAGACTGGACCTTTACTAGGATCTCTTCTCACATTTTCCATCCAAAGAGGCTGAGGCGCTAGCAGACCATCACATCATTACAAGGGCTGTGATAGCCATACCTCTGTTATAAGGGAAAGTAGGCAAGGTGCCCCGTCTGTGGGTGTGTGTGTGTCTGTCTGAGTCTCATCCACCAGTTTGGCCCGTTTCAGTTTGCCAAGGTGCGCTCCAGGCTGAAATATAAGATTTTGTCAAGATCTGACATTTGTCTTAAATATATGCTTTCTCCCTCTCTTGAACTCTTAAACTGTTTTCTGTCTCTTCCTCATTGACACTTTGAAATAAACCAAAGCATATTGTTTGTATCCTGTGTGTTCTGTAATTCTGTAAATACACAAATTGGTTTGTTTATCATCTCACTTTATTTTAGTTGTCATATAACGCTCCCTGAAACTGTTTGTAGAATTTTAAATGTCGCATTTCCCAAGTTTGTATTTCTAAATACAATAAAACGGGAAGATATCTTTCCACTCATTATGTTGAAGGCTACTTTTCGGTCCAATGGGCCGAGACAGCTTCCAATGAATGTGCATTACATAACCCTGAAAATGTTTTGATTATGCAAAAATACTGAATATGAGCATAATTTATCAGGGATAGTTGGGTTTAAAGTCATTTTTTCTTAACTCATTATGCCTGTGTGCTCAAACTATGTGTGATTAAAGGTTGCTCTCATTTTACTTATGTTTTTTTTTCACTTTTTCTCATCACACTGTTCTTTCTATTCATGCTTTTACCTCAGGGATCAATCAGTCTGAATGTGATCATCTGATAACTTTCCAGTAGTGTCCTTAAAGCAGGGGGGTGGTAATAGTCTCATTGTTAAAGTGGGCTCACAGAGGGTTATAATTTGAATCATTTTCATAGTGTAATCCTTGAGCGCTGTTGTTTAAAAGCCTTTAATCAAGATGTGTATTCTCAAACAAACCCAGTGGGGCTACTCAGCAACCAATAGTAGAAGTGTGACTATGTATAAATGTGACCCTTACAAAAGGGTTTATTCAAGTGTGCTATTAATATGCTTCTTTTAAACCTAAGATAAGAGAGTATGCTTTCAGATGACTTTTTATGTACCTATCAGAGATAAACTTAACAATATTATACTTTAAGTATACTTGGCTTATACCGTCAAGTATACAGAAAAGTCTAAGTGTACTTGGCAAGTACAGAAAGGTCCAAGTATACTTGGCTTATACTGAAAAGTATACAGAGAGTATATTATAAGTACTATAAGTTCACTTAAGAAAACTTGCAAGTATACTTGCAGTAAAAAACATTAAACTAGTAGTTTACAGAGAGTATACTTTAAAGAGTACTTTCATAAACTAAAAAAATGGGCTACATGCATTTCACTAGTAAACTAACAGTATAGCTATAGGTTCACTTGTAGTATAGTTCTTATAGTTGCAGTACAAACTACAACTTGGATGTAAACTAGTTGTGTACTCAAAGTTTACTACTCTTACATTTAAGGTATACTTAAAGGTATACATTTATATACTAAAAAGTGGGCCAATTTAGTTCCAAGAAGTATTGAATTAGTACACGTACAAGTATACTACAAGTACATTTATATTAGTATACTTAATACATAAAGTATACTTGGGAGTATACTTAAAGTATACTTACTTCATAATATAAACTTGAAGTAGTCCTTTTTTGTAAGGGTAAGCATAGAGTGTTGGATGTTTCTCACTATGTTGTTTTATCAGCTCTTCATGTATTTCAAACCAGATTTACTTTTGCACCTGATTGATTTTTTTGTATCTGTCAATGCCAAAGACTTCCTTCGGCAATAGTCAATACTACTACATGTTAAATCCCTGCAAAACACAATATATATCACAACTTTAAAGCGTAGTACTCCCCATACATGCATGTATAAGTGTACATGTAGTCAGACATATAATCAATAAAGCAAAAAGGCTTTTATTACCCCTAAATGTTTGGTTCGTTCCTCCAGTGGCTTGCTATAATGCTGTATTAACAACGTAATGCCTCCATTAGGACAAAGTGTCATCTTACCAGATCAATATCGACATGTCTGACAGTCCCCACGAGTCTGTCTGTCTGTGTGTCCGTCTATCTGTCCCCTGCTAACTGGTCATGTCATTAGTGCATTACGGCAGGCACTTCCCTGAACTGTTTGGACGGCTGTAACTGGAGAGGAAGTCAGAATCGGAGCATGAAAAGCCCGCCGACACGGCCCCGGCTCGTTAATGTCGTTTTCCCCTCTTATGACAATCATCGGAAGTGGAACGGTTTTACCATTTCTCGTTGTAGCAATAAGCTGCATCCGGTTCCTGAGGGCCCTCGCCGGGCCTGCAAAAGTCCTTCTACATATATACAGGTGCACAAATAAAAAAAGTCCCACACAAAAATGCCAACGGAGCTTTGGCGTTCTTGTCATTGCTCACATTCATTTAGAACTGTGCAATAAAAGCACATGTGTGAGCACACATTTCCACACACATACCTCCCTCATTCCCCCGCACACACACACACACACACACACACACACACACACAAACAATAAGGTCCCCATGAAAGGAGGGCTGAGATCTGAGGAGACTTAACCAAGTTTGACAGTCAACAGCCCTATTAAAGCAGGCCCCGCTGCAACCAAACACGGCGGTAATTGTAAATGTCAGGCAGAATTAACACAAGAATAAATAGCTTCACGTTCCTTATGTGTGTATATGAGAGGAAGGAAGGGAGAAACGTTGCAGCACAACCCTAAGACACAGCTTTGCACAAGTCCGTCGTCAACTAGCCTCATAGCATGTCTTCTGTATCATTATAATCTTAAAGGGAATATGATCCGTCCACAAAAGCATCAAATTATACATTTTGACAGTGTAAACAGATTACACATATGTGAACCATGTAGCATTTATGGCTTTTCAACAGAACACATTTACCATGCCATTACACTTGTATGTGTTTTTTTCCACATTCTCTTCCTCAGTATGATCAAATTGCAGTTGAAATGAGTGATGATGAAAGGACTAACCCAGGGCTGGACTCTTCTTCTACATTCCTGCAGGACTAGTGTGGTATGACTGACTGACTGGCTGGCTGGCTGACAGACGGACTGTGGTAAAAATCTGAACTGGCTTGCTTCGGGGAAAGGCCGGAAAGAACTTGTCATGTCTCCTCTGCTGACATGGAGACACACAAGAGGACGGAGGGATAAAAGGGGGAGGGAGAGGAAAAGAAAGAGAATGCGGGAGAGATAGAAATCTTTATGCACTATATGGAAGCGTTCATGCATACATGCCTTACGGTCTCAGCAGTGCGTCTGCTTGTGTCATTTGTTGTTTTCGCTGTGTTATGTCCCAGTTGCCCAGTGCTCTGTATTTATGTGTGCAAGCGCAGTGTTGTGTTCACTGGTTAGGTCATGATTCCTGGCCTGAGTCCTTCTAGACTGGGTATGGATTAGCCTATGATTGTTCTGGGAAGAGCTGCCCACACAGCAGCTCCATCGGGAACGTTCAGAGAATTAGCTGGAAAGCAAAAGTATCATTGAAAAATAACCAAACTCAGGATGACATCACGTCGTGTTGCTTTGTATTAACATTAGGTTGAAATGTTAGTAATGCGTACGGGGTAATGAGGTCACTGCAGCAGGAAAATTTATGCATTCGTGCATTCCCCTTCTTTGTCGCCTACAGTACCCACAATGCAACTCAACCGATGACAGTTTGGTTGCTATGATATCCAGACGTTACTCTCAAAGGGAGATGAGGAGCGGGCTAAAGAGGTCTGGGAAGCTCTTTCTAACTCCACACCCCCGGATTTTTTTTTTTCCGTACTTGTAGTCTTCAGCCCCAATCAACACTGACTCAAGTGACATCACTTGAGTCAAATTATCAGACTTCATGCAGCTCCCTCTGGAGCCACAAAAGGCTTCATACAACCTTTTTTTCCATATATGCAGTCGTACTCCAACAGACTTTGATATGTAAAATGAATTACTTTATTTTATTATTTTACTTTTATTTTTTTCTTCTTTTATGACTTAAAAATAAAAATAATAATAATGATACATTTGAAAAATAATCTAGCCAGACCTACCTCCACAGCACTGTGTCAGTGCTAAAGAAAGGTCTGGTCAAACATTATCATTCTGGTATAGAAGGGAAAAAAATTGCTAAATATTGTTTTTTTTCATGCATAACAGCCATTTGCATTATATTCTGATTTTACTACTATTTGCATGTGATTGCTGTAAAGTGCTGCTTCTTTATCTTTTCTAAAAGATTAATTCCAGTGACTCTATATATCACCCATTCACCAACAATTTGTCAAATAAACTTGTTTTTAGTGGAATCCAGCCCCTCTAACCAAATAGTAGAGCAGACTTTTTTCAACAGTATCGCAACCCACCCGAGAATATATACGACCATTCTTTAACCACCGCAGCAGCTGGTGAGCGCTGGCTGCGACACATCTTCTGGATCTCAGCTGTTTAAGGCAAAAGTGGCATTAACATGTGGCCTTGCAATTCACGGAGGTCAAGCTGAGCGGGACGGCTTGAAAAGTGCTAGAAACACCAGTAGTCAAAGGGAGCCCTTGTCAGAAATGTATCCCTGTGTCCCTGGCCCTCGACCCCAATCATAAAACTCACAGACACAGAGGAAAGCCACCAGTAAATCAGCCTGTCGCTGGCTCTCACACACTGGGTTTGATCCCGGTGATGTATGGCTTTAATATGTGATGGAAAGATGGGGCAGTGGAGAGAATGTAAGACAGACAAAGAGAGAGAGAGAGAGAGAGAAAGAGTAAGAGTGGCACATAGAGAGAAACTTTTAAGATTGTGTGAAAGTGTGTGCATCAGAAGAAAACTTCATAATAATAACATAGAAATATAATTTCAGTTGTAATATTGAAAATAGCTGTTTGCGCTTACAAAGATTTGTGATAGAATGTTTTAGTATGAATCAAATAATCAGCCTAGTCATGCACAGATTCAGTCTCACTCAACCTACATTTAGAACAATTTAACTTAATTTAACTACAGCATGACTGCAGATCTATAGATAATGTATACTGGGGAGAAATGTTCTTAAAATGTCAACAAGATAAGATGAAACTTCATGCTAATTAAGTCGTTTTTAAGAGGGCCTTTAAAATCACTGAATTAAACATCAATTTGAGTAATTCATATGTAATTTTAATTCCCTAATTGTGATATACAGTAAACTATATCAAAATCATTTAAACACTTTTTAATATACACGAACATGTTCATATATTTCAAACCTTCTAATTTTGTTAAATTAAATTGTATCAAACAAATATAAATCTTGATCATCTGCATATCGAGAAACCTTAAATGGTTTCAATATCCCAAAAGCTGACGTTTCAGTCCAACAACAAATGCAAGAAGTTTTCCCCATCGCCATCAGTGTGTGTGTCAGTTACACACAGATTAGGCCTTTTCGTGTTTACATGTATTTGTTGAGGAATGCAGGAGAATAAAAGACTTGCTCTAACCTCCACATCCCCTCTTTTTGCAAAGCTATGTAAGAGCTTGATGCGAAGGAGACAAAAGGTAATCTTGCTCCAAAATAAAGACTGTATCACACTCAACTGTGTGAAATTCATTCATGGGAATGATGCAAAGAGTGTGACAGCGGTGGAAATCAGGCTCTTATTTAGCATCGTGATCAACATGTAATCATCCTGCCTACTGCTATAGAAGGAGAGAGAGAGGGAGAGGGAGAGTTGACTATTTACTTCTGTTTAATTGATACTAATTAGCTGTAAATTGATCTTAATGAATACTTCATACATCACTACGTGATGCCCATAAAGCAGAAGAGGCGAGGAGATGAGAGAGAAGTAGAGGAGGAGCTGAAAACTGAAGACAGAGGGCAGAGAGGTGAGAGAGGAGAAGATAGTGAACTGAAAAGAAACTGAGGAAGAAAAGGAAGGAAAAAAAGACTGGAGAGAGTGACAGAGATGATGTACTGTAGAGAGAGATAAAGAAAGAGAGAGAGAGATGACAGAGTGCTGACATCAGAGGGCCAGCAGTCCCTCCACATCACTCAGCCTTCATGGAAAATCAATTCTCTCCGGTATGGACTAGCGGTGTCAACAGCAGGCAGGACCAGCAGCTCTATAGCTTCGCTTCTACCATTAACATTAACAGACAGAGTGGTAATAGCACTCTTCAGGTATCATCACTGTCACTCTGATCTTCATATAGGGTTCTGGGCTGGGCTTCAGATGAGGTTTTTCACGGTTTGTGGTAATGTATAACATGATGACAACTTTTTTAGAGGTAATTTTATGGAAATTTGACGGGAAAAACAAAGTACAATACATGTATGATTATTGAATATAACCACAAAAAAGGAAATTCAAAATTCAACCATAAAACTTGTATTTGTCTTGTTGTATGGGCAGAAATAATGTCTTTAACAAAGCCACATTTTGTCATGTCTTGTCCCAGAAGACAATGAAGATGAAGTAAGTAAACCCAATGAACAGCGCAGAGACTAAATACACAAGGAACGGAGGGAGATAACGATGGCCAGGTGACGGCAGGGCTGATCAGCAACAGGTGAAACTAATCAGGGCGGGGCAGACAATCACACAGGCGGGAAACAAACAAAGACAGAAAGTTAAGCAAGACAAAACACAAGAAGAGAATAACTTTCAAATTAAAACAGGAAACAGCTCCAACAAAATCCCATCATGCTCCGCTGCTAGCATGGCCTTAAATCAAAGGCACAATAAAATTCAACTTTGAGTCACATGAAATGTTGTGGTGAAAAACATGGGGGAAAAAAAGAAGCTATTAACTTGTCAGTTCAGAGACCTAGATGTTCTCTTCTCAGTGTGTAGTGTGGGTTGAAGAGGCTCAGTGTGGACTTGTTTTTTAGATTTTCCACTCACGACAACAGCTGAAACCACCAATTTGGGTTAATACTGTAAATATAGTGACTTAATTCAATGGGATTGATGTCTTGCCTGGCTTGTTTAGCTTTACAGCATCGTGCATCTGAGACTTCTTGTGTTGTCATGCGCCCACGTGGATGGAGCTGTGGGAAAACCCAATCCAATATTTGACATAGCTTGTTCTAAAAAAACGGAAAACAGCAAGAAGAACATTGTGTTGACATGCAAAAATCCGCAGGGTGATTTTAAACTTCTGATGAACTTGTAGCAAACACAAACAGTTTCCTTTACAATTTCATCCCACTTGAGACTCCTTGGTGACAGTGACTTCACCTTGGGCCTAGCTTGATCAAAACACACACCTACCTGTACTTTCCGCTTAACAAGACAAATACGTTGTAGTCGTCTCAACACCGTACCACCACTGGTGAGGATGCTGTGATGATAGCTTCACTTCCCTTTGAGATGGCACCATTTGTTAAAGTGACAGAAGCGGCCTGAGCACTGCAATCCTGGGACCTGTGTGTGTGTGTGTGTGTGTGTGTGTGTGATGATAACACTGCATGTTACTTTGGTAATAAAATGATTGAAGAGTCAGTGTGTGCTCAGGTTCCATAGAGAGCACAGGCGTTAAAAAACATCCATCTATCTTTGTATGTGTGCACGTGTACATGTGTGTGTGTGTGGCGGAGACAGTATTGTGACAGCTTAGTGCTCCCTGCAGTGTACATGTGTACATATGAGACCCTCTTTGTGTCAGCACTGCCTCGCTTCGTGTGTGTTCTTGCACAGCTGGAAGGGCAAAGCATTAATTCTTCCACAATCTACTGCTGCAGACAGATAAACATGTAGCAACAAAGATAATTAACACACGACATCCCGGTCCTTTATCAGTGAACTTTGAACCCAGGAAGTGAGCTCACAAGGATGACATTTTCACAGCAGGACGCGGGGGTAGCTGAACGGAGCAGTGTGAGTGTGCAACATGGCGTCGGGCCCTGCAAAGCAGCTGCACACAGCTGGAGGCCAGTTTACCAGGAACCGAGAGGGAGGAGAGAGAGAGGAGATAGAGGGATGAGGCCAAGGAACAGGCTTCAAAGGGAGGAGACATTTCTACATGGGAAGGGTGGGATATGGGCCACTGTCCTGCTCTTTATCCCAAAAAAGAAAATCAGGTGTGTTTCCATCCGCTGTGCTTAAGTAATTAAACATGCTTAAGAAAATACAGACAGTAGAAAATAAAAATGATTTGAGGAATTCTTCTTCTTCTTCTCGTTCTTTGGTGGAAGCTAATGATGACTATATTGCCTGCTGTCTAAAAATGAAAACAAATTAATGCACAGGCCAAAATTCAAACTATGAACCCACAATCACTACGGAGATTATGGTTGACACATAATTAAAAACAGAAAAAATACAAAAAGAAAATGAAAAAGAAAAACAAAACATTTTCAAGTCAGCATAAATATTTTGCCACATTTAGTGAATAACTTTTTTTTACTCTTTTTCCGTGCTTTGGTGTGTGCATTTGCATAGGTTAAAGGAGGTTTGGCCCATGAAGCAGTGGTGGAAGAAGTACTCTCATCTTTTACTTAAATAACAGTACAAATGCCACCATGTATGAGTACTCTATTACAAATAAAATTCATGCATTTGAAATCTTACTTAAGAAAAAATACAGAAGTATCAAAATGTACTCAAAGAATCAAAAGTAAAAGTACTTGTTTTGTGATTATATATTATTATACTTATATTCATATTATATTATATTATATATTATATCAGTAGTTTAGTGCAGTGGTTCCCAAACCTGGGGTCAGACTCCACAGGGTCACAAAATAAATCTGAGGGGTTGTGAGACGATTATTCGGGTAGAAAAGAAAAAAAAAAAAGAAAAAAGTTCTGCTACACAAATTTCTATTCATATTTTTTTCTCTAATCTTTGATTTTTAGTGAAATGTTGGAGAATTTGATCTCTTTGGGATTCAAACAATTATTTAAATGAAACTATCTGAAAAATTTGGGGGGCAACTGCTGCCACTGGTTTAATTCTTTAACTGATCATATGCCTGTTTTTTGTAACTAGTAACTATCTGTCAACTAAATGTAGTCGAGTAAAAAGTACAATATTTTCCTCTGAAATGTAGTGGTGTAGAAGTATAAGGTAGCATAAAATGGAAATACTCAAGTAAAGTACACATACCTCAAAATTCTACTTTAGTACAGTACTTGAGTAAAAGTACTTAGTTACTTTCCACCACTGCCGTGAAGAGGGTACGTTATTTACTCAGATAAAAATCAAGTTAAAAACCATGGCAGTAAAACTGTCAGTGACGGTTCTGAGACACCAGAGTCCATATAGAAATAGTGCTGGACGTCAAAAATCTGGAGAAAGCAGAGCTGTACTTCTGATGATTGCATATTACCCCTGTTCAAAATGGGAAATGAATTTTACACATCATGACTTTGTTTTCTCATTATCATTACTCTCCAAGTGGAACCATGCTTTCTGTATGTGTTGCAGCTAGGGGAGCGCATTTCAACAGCGCGCTGCCAAAGCAAGATGATGAATGGTGATGGTTAATCTTCTCCTGCGTTATCGTACGCCATTGTTCGAAAAGTTCTTATCTACTTGGACAGAACTGCCATCACACATCCAGCGCACCTGCCTTCCATCCTCCTCTCTACGGTTTCCTCTCTACCTCCCCCACTTCCGCCCTCCCCCTGTCTTCCCCATCACCCCGGTGGTTTCAGTACCACGGAGGCTTTTTAAGATGAAAAACAAGACCAAATTGGTGGCGTTGTCAAGCATACTGTGTTCATTGTTTCCTGAATTGCGGAGGGCAGTGTCCTGTTTTCTCTCCGTGCACATCTGCCTGGGAACATCTGGAGAGTGTCAGCCTTTCAACATTGAGCACAGCGACCATCACTCTTTCCCCCGTCTGACACATCTCATCTCCTCCCAGTCAGCAAAAAAAAAAAAAAAAAGAGACAACGCAGATCTTCCACGTTAAAATCGCACAACAAGTCGACTTTAACCATGCATGATCGGAAACAAAATGCTTTATTGGATGTGGCCGGGGGAACAAGGAGGAGGAAGGGATTAGAAACAGAGGCTGAGGTGGTTCAGTTGGAAGCTGGTTAACAGATGTGGGAGGGTTTGTAGACAAAGTGCAGGTCCAGTATAGACAGGTACAGTGAAAGATGTGTCTTGTGACAATCCTATAACCAGACAGGATGCTGATATTGGACAATTTTGCGAAACTCCAGATATACAATGATAATTTTAAAAGTTATTTATTTCTACAATTGGCACGCATAGCAACCGTATGATATGGTAATGGGTAGAAAACGATCACGACTTTAGTAAATTAACTATGGTTATTACACAGCTTTGTTGAATACTCGATTGTGATTGGTCAGTCTCAGCATTCTACGGTCAGTTATTTCTTTATATCAGACTGCTGCTATGTATAACAGACCATTGCTATGGACGCAGCTCTGATGTCAGACTCTGTAGGACCACTGAACCCTATATTACTTAAAATATGGTTATGTTGGTCGCTCTGTGGAAGCCCTGCTGCCAATAAATAAAATAATTATTATCCGTAAAAAGGTTGCCTTTCTCCCTTTTCACTAGGCCCTATTCCCCAAAATTAAACATGTTTTTCCGTCTGCTTAATTACTAATTTCAGTCCAAAGTTTCAGTTAATTTAATGCATTATCAATTAAGGTGTATACATGACAGCTTGTTAAGTTTGTTTGTTTTATTGGTTCATAGGATTATTGTTGTCCTACCTGGGATGTTGAGGTGGACCAGCGGCTCAGCAGCTCAATCAAGGAAGGTGTTAACAGGTTTGTCTCGTTTGTCCATGTAAGATATGTAGGATAGTTCTGCAGTAAATGACAATCTGTAATATTTGGTGTCCTCATTGGTATGGATGGGTGCCAATAGATAGATTGAGATGTCAGCATCAACTTCATTGAGAGAATGATTGCTCAGTTTAGCTCACCCTATACATACCTGAGCAGGTGGTTCTAATTAGGTGAGGCTGAGAAGGTAACATCCCATTCACTGGAGTATGAGTTGGAGGGGGGATGGGGGAAGGGAGTTGGCAGTTTGCTGTGAGGCTGCAGCTTTCTTTTGTTTGATGTTCTTTTGATTCAGTTTAAATGTAGTTTTTTGCACTAGTCCTTATCAACCTGGCTCTTCAACATCCCTTTTTAAAGTTTTCCGCCCCCTTATCTGCCCTATATATATAGTGTAGCAGCATTACAGTATCATCATAAACTTTTCCATTTTTGTGTGAATGAAATTTTAAATCAAAATTTTAAAATCAAATCCTCATTTTCTGTGCTTGAAAATGCAAAAATGATGTTGAAATTAGCATTTTCATTGTCTCCAGATTATATCCCATTTCTAAAAAAAAAAGAAAAAAAGGAAACATAATTGGCCTTTTTCATGGTCATATACATCAAGGTAGGATTCTCCCGGGCGTCTTTTGATGAAATCAAGGTTATAACATCCAGCTGGCTAAAATGCACAATTAGAGATAAAGTAAGCTAAACTAAGTTAAGTGTAATACATTTTTGTTCATACTGTATATGTGTACCTAAATGTTTGCTTTTTTTTTACTGTGTCATTTTTGCCATACGCTATTAGACATTATACGCTTATTTTTACTGATTTTATCAGATTTCTTTTTTTATTTTTACTGAGAATGAATTTAGATCTTTCTTTACTTCACTTTAAGTGTTGTATGTGTCACTCAGATGAATATTTATAGTCTTTTGTGAGTTATTGCTAAATTTTAATAAAATAATTTAGATATTTTTCTACTTAGATTGTATTTGCTGATTCTTAGACTGTGGACATTGCTGATGAAGGCCTTACTTGGCTATGACCTTTCTATGGACTCCGTCTCTGTTCATGTTGATTGCCCTGTGAACTCAGTGATTTGAAACACATGTCCTGTTCACTATATATGTCCGTCAGATGATTGCTGGCTTTTATCCTGAAGAAGACAAGATGTGCCAAAAGACTGATCTATGGAATGTAAAATAAAAAAAGATGACATGTGAGTTATGAGTGTTTCACTTCCACTTGTGATCTGTTAAACATATGGAAATACGCTTGGAGTTAAAAGAAACGCCAACATTACTTGTTGTTCTGCGATATAATCACATGATCGAATAAAAACACAGGAGCAGGTCTATCATCATCCATTTTTTGGAAAATATTTTGCGAATATTTATTATAAAAATATAAATGTTTCCACTACAAATCATTTTACATTAGTAGACAAGGCCATCTACATTTGCACACGTAAACTCTCACACAGACACACGGGTCAGTCTTGAGACAGAGAATGAGGGATCTGGATATCGGGTGCATAACAGTATTGCTCTCTCGGATGTCCCAGGTTTATAAAGTAAGTCAAAAACCAAAAACACAGATAGCACTGACACATAATTTACTGTATGCTACAAAAAAAACATCAACATTGCGCCGTATAATGTTAACAAATAAATAATAATGTAATCATAATTGCCTTTTTATTGTAGAAAAAAAAAAAAAAAGCAAACAAATATAATCCAAAATAAGATAAAATATAATACAGATGATTTTTGTCTCTTTTTTAATTAAAAATGTTGCACAATTTTTATTTATTTCTTTTATACATACAAACATTTGTACAAAGAGGGATGGCCATGTACATATAGTGGGATCTGTAGCGCTAGTTGCTATCATTACGATGGTTTACATTATGTACATGCTAATTAGAACACATAGCAGCAACAGCAGCATCCACAGGTAGAGCGAGTAACAGAGGACCGACTGACGCAACAGAGATGGGTTTCCCAAAAGCACCAAAATCACCTCAGTCCATACCAAGGCAATAACAACTCTAAAGGTGCTCCGATCGAACTTTTGGGGCCAATCACCGATCACTAGAAAGCCCATATTATAATTTGCGCGTCTGCGAGGGTCCGCGTGACGTGTATTTCGTCATCAGAAGGTGTACGCGTAGGCTCTGCCTGGACGTTCACATACCGGAAATTTGTTGTGACCGCATGGACATGTCCGTGCAACCACTACTCTACAAGTGGAAGCGTAGCGATCTACTGCGCATGTGGGGAACGCGTCCTCCAAGCAGACGGTATAAACAGAACTACTCTTCGGCGGCGGAGCGACACGGAATAACGGCGCAACAGTCTCGCCTTGAACAGTCTGCAAAAGGGGCTTTAGAGACACAACTCGCAACTCCGGTGAAGTCATTTTATCGACGCGTATAAATTGTCTCGCATGTTTTGCGTCGTCTGATCGGCCTTTATAGAGATACCACCATCGGCCGATAACGATCGGTGGCCGACCGATCGGAGCACCCTTAAACATTTCCATTCAAAGTGCTCAAATATTGTTTACTAAGTGCTCGGAAGAAGCTTAAAGACAGCACCCTCGTGGTTAAATATTACCCATCCAACAGCACAAAGTACCAACGTGCCAGTTTAGAAATACTGGGTATGTGTTGCACTGAGGGATTGACTGGGTGACATCAAAGCAGGAGACTAACATCTGTAAGGCTGTACTTCACAGTACAAAGATCATCTTAAATTCTAAGGTGCCTTCAGGAAATCCCACGCTGGACATACTGTATATTGTACTAGAAAGTATCTCAGAAAGCAATCATATATTGGAAGTGCTCCATCTCTTTCAGGGCATTTTCACACCTTGTTAGTTTAGGGCAGTGTTGAGAAAAAAAACCCTCTGAGAACACAGAAAAAAGACCTTGTTGAAAATAAATGGAAACTGGAGCTTCTTGCTTGGTGATCCCACCACGATCCAACCCAACTAGAGGAGGCACTCTACTTTTTGCATTAAACACACCAGGATTTCGTGGATTAATTTCATACTAGAACAAAGTTCATTTCTGACGGCAAATTTCAGATCCCGCATGGCTTTTTGTTAACAAGTTTACGGACTCAGACTAAAGCGAGACTACAACACCGTCAGATCAGCAGTGTTGATCTCAACCTTCTGAACCGATCGTACGAATCCCACTCCTTAGAAAGAAAATACCTGATGTTGTGTGGGATTGATGATGCTAACCTGTCTTACAGTACCTGAAGAAGAAACTCAAACCCGCTTCTAGTTTCAAACACTTCCGCAACACAACAAGAATGTCTGAGGCCTGAATGACACCACTTCATCTCTTTTTCATTCTCTTTTTCCTCTCATAAACTTCTCTCTTACAGTTTCCCCCTTTTCTGTCTTTCTTAACCTGCACTCTCAAT
Organism: Sebastolobus alascanus; assembly: GCA_916701645.2. Classification (NCBI taxonomy): domain Eukaryota; kingdom Metazoa; phylum Chordata; class Actinopteri; order Perciformes; family Sebastidae; genus Sebastolobus; species Sebastolobus alascanus. Next base: position 534,304 of record CAKAOJ020000180.1, read on the forward strand.
TCCTATCTCTACTCCCTCCGTCTGTTTCCCTTTGTTAGAACGAATAACGTATACATCCTGAGATTTCACACAAAGGGGCGTTGGGTTGAGGGAACGGCACTACAACTGTACAAGATCTGTTCAGAAGCACATTGAAAATAGATGTCGCCATAAAGGAAATTCTGTGTGTGAAGTGTGTTATGGCCCCCTGTACCTTCAGAGCACAGCGTTCGATACATGTGACGGACTCATGGCTTCCATACAATGAGACTATTTTAACTGATTATCATAATTATTGCTTTTATGTGACATGAATGCAAATGCTATAGGTTAGAGCTACAGAGTAAAATGGATCGGTTAGGTGTGTCCATATACCAGCTCAGTTCTCTCATGGATAGAGACTGTAAATGTAGGTAGTTACAACAAAATCTCACGCCGCAGACCACATTAGTCCAGGAAGGGTCCGCCGTGCTCTTCTACGCAGGGCGTCTCAGCCGTTTCACTGTCTCGTTCCACGGGCGAGGTGGGAGGAGACTACGAGCATGCCCGTCCCCTTTTTAGCTGTAAAGGGAAAGCTATGCCGTCCAGCTTAGCCAATATTGGAGAGCTCCGGCTTTATGTTAGTCCAGTCCTTGCTCTGTATCCCAGTCCGGTACCAGTTTGTATCCCTGGGCAGGTCTCCTTGGCTTTCCTCTGCTCTCTCTTCCCCCCCACTATTTGTCTGTAAGGCATCTCAACGTGGGCATGGAGGGACGGAGGGTCGGAGAGTCAGCCACTTCACTAGCTGAACTCTTTCACGTTTCTCTGTCAGGATTTGACATCGTCTTTCAAAAAAAACAACGAAAGCCCTCGTTTGAATCATCATGTTTTTCCATCCGTTTCCAGTTCACATACGAAGCCACTGTGTTAGACTGTGATTAGCAACCTAACCGACAGACATGTCTCTGGTGTTTCTTACTCGTCGGGTTCATTTCTTAAACAGGAACTGGGCCATTCTTGGTGTGGGAATCTAGGGCTTTGAGACTGCTCACGATCTTCTTCTGCGGTCCTACGATAGTCACTCCAACCTTTTTCAGATCCCTGGTTTGTGAAGGAGAGAGAGAGAGAGAGAGAGAGAGAGAGAGAGAGAGAAAAAAGGGGGAGGAGAGGTCGAAAACCCAGACACAATCAGGGAGGGGAGACGTGACGGAGGGAAAGAAAAAAGATGGAAAGTGTGCATTAGTGATGGAGGATGTGACACCCATGTGACATTTAATGACATGCTCCCAGCGCTGCTCCCTTCACTTTCCGCATGCATCTGTCTTTCACAAAGGACTGCATTTCCCAGAAGGCCACTGGGCTGCCACATCTCTGAAGGGGTCTAGGGGTGGAGGGGTAGGGTGTCGCCACCACTCTCCATTACTAACAAACAGGGAGGTGGGCCTGTGAGGCTACACTGACAGCTGCTATTATGACCCTGTCAGTGGAGGAAATGGCATGGGAGGGCCACGGTGGCATAAGAGACCCAGTTTCCTGCATCGCATTGAACCAGATTTCTTTGACAGGGTAGGTACAAGTACGTGGAGAGGAGCAGCACTGGTACATGTTCAGAATATTACACTGTGATTCAGATACATCTGTTAACTTGTTAATACTCTTAAAGATTAGTTACATGCATTCAACTGTAAGACCATTTGTACAGGAAGCTAGAGCGTCAGTGTCACGTTATGCATCAGATACATCAAATAGACACGTAGTTAGTAAGCTGAATTAAAACATCAAGCCCTTTTTGAAACATACAGTACAGTAAAACAACCTTAAAACACAGACAGAGCATTACACACAGATTATTGATATTACGGTACAGAAGGAGTCACAGCGCATGTTAAGACTCATCTCTTTAGCCAATCTAGGAGTAATAACATTGGTATTATATTAGTAGAAGCAGAGGAGTGGTTGCATTACTACAACAAACACGTTTTGCTATTAAGACATTTCAGTGTTATTCAAACATGGTCACGATTTGTGACGTTGATGTGAAAGTTTGTATTATTCAGACGCAAGCAGAGCATTTAGTTCTCCAGAGCAGCCACAACAGCAGACATTAAGAAACATCTCGACCAGCCAGAAACTGAAAGTGACAAAAATCACAATATTGCTTCACTCTGTGCTACAATGTAAAGGGATAGTTCACTCAAATTAAGAAATGCTTTAAATTTAAACTCCATGAACTTTACAATTAACAAAACCAAAGCATTTGTTGCCTTTTGTTGCAGTAACAAACTGCACCAGTATGGCATAGAGAGCTTAGTTTCCATCCGTACACTAATAATGCATTATCTGTTTGTAGAGAGCCTGTTGTTAAATTTTGCAGCATTCCAAGTATATTTTACTTGTGTTTGGAGGTACAGCTGGATGGAAACTATTGAGTTATCGCTGAATATCAGCTATCCCTTTAAAAGTCAGACAAGTGAAAGCCCATCAGTGATTGTGGAGGAAGGTTAGTGCTCCCAGGCGGGGCCTGTAGGTGTTTGTCCTCCACCCACCATCCAGAGCCTGAGGAGGCGGAGAGGAGCTGGGCGTTAGAGAGTGGTGATTCCCATGGACGGCTCCCATTCTGGGCAAGTGGCCGGCGTTACGTGGACCTCCGTCAGAACCACTCTACTGAGAAACAGCCAGGCCCGGCAACATTAACACATTGAACTGGATGTCATCGATATGAGCTTTCTAGTCTAGAATGGTATCTAAAGCACATTTTAGTTGCAATATATCAGGCTGAGGCTCTACCTATACAATGGAAATCAAACATCTATGTCACAGTCAAGGCAGGAAAATACTTTAGGTAAAATGGACAGTAACTGTTTGTTAACATGGTGGCAAAAATGTTATGACCTCAAAATATACAGAAATCCCATATGTATTTGTCACTTGTAGCATTTTAGCAAAAAGAATAAATCTCAGATAAAAACTATCAAATGAAATCTGACAAATAAAATAAAGCCAAAAAGCATATAGCATGCAGATACAATTGATATTGACTATATTGGTGGTTGTTTACATACAGAGATCATAATTCAGCCTTATTTTGATGAAAGACCATTATGACCCTGTGCTTTTGGGATATAACTATAAATCATTCAAAGATGTTAAATCATGTTTTGTTTTAAACAATGATGTAGGACGAGAAGGGTAAAGGGGCCTTCTAGCCTCAGGCTGTCCAAGAGTGCAATGACATTTGAAAAGCAAACAAAATATAGGACACGTCATGAACTCGCAACACAACCGTGTTAAGTTACAGTTCATTATAATTTCACAGGGAAATTTACTTCAAGTCATGTTCAGTAAAGTTGTTCTTTAACTCATATAATAGTGTGGATTCATTTGAAACAGTAACACACTATACTGCATCTCTGTTGTGCCTTAATCCTGTTCTACTGAGAGTCGAAGGAGTTGTGTTGTCATCTTCTCTTTGCATCACAAAAGCTATTCGCATGTTTGAGCCAACTTGCTCTCCACATAACAAGAGTAGCAATGAGAGTAAATGAACCTGTTCCTCATCTTAATCAGATGGGCCTGGAAAGCCACATGGATCATCTCAAGAACAGACAGTGATGAAATAAGAACACATTGAACCGCTGCAACATGAAACACATGTGGTATGGTTATAAATCTTATAGAAATTTAAAGAAACACACACACCATCACATGAAAAAGATTAACAGCTGAAAGTTTCTTTCTACGGCGTGTCACAGTGTTAACACAGCAATTCCCATCATCTCAGAGAATAACCTCTGCAGGGTAATTTTTTTCTTCAGTGTAGTTAAACAGAAGACAACCATTTTTAACCACTGCATACCTTTATAAACACACATGTGCACAAGTCATTGTCTCACTTGTTACGTTTTGAGTTGCTGAAAGAAAGTGGATACTAGGTAAGGTTTGGGTATAGACCTGCCGCGGTAGTTGGTGTTAACGGTGTTATGGCCATACACCGATTACATTAATTGCCCACCGCCCTCACCGTTGTTTTGCATTTTTTATAGAAAAAAATAAAACCCATTTAGTTAATTTTCGCGTATCAGCGCCATGTTAAAATTGAATTTCCCCTCGGGGATTAATAAAGTGCCTTTCTTCTTCTTCATGTTATCAATACATAGTCGGACGACGGACTTTTTCACACACAGATTTCACACACGGGACTAGAGAGAGAGTTGACACACAAGATGATAGCGGAGGGTGTGTTGTCAAAGCGAAAAGCAAAAGCGCCTATATGACAATATTTTGGATTTAAACCCAATGCTATAAGGGAACCATAACGTTAATGAGGCAATCGCCGGGTCGAGGCCGGAGCGTTCAAAGCCGGTGTGCACGGCACAGGAAACTTGCGGCTCCGCAGCGAAAGCTCAGCAGGAGAGGCCAGACACACAGCCATCCAACGTTGAAGAACAAAGTATATATTGCATATATTGACCATCATCTTTTCTTGTAAAATGTCCGGTGTAATCGGTAACACCGGTGTTGTCACAAGCTTATTACCGGTGGGACATTTTCCTCACTGTGACATCCCTATTTGGGTACCAGGAAGGCTTGATGGGTCTGTCCTGATTGGCAGAGGAGAGCAAAGTCTGTCTTTAGACTACACTGTATATCATATGTGGCTGTACAAGAAAATGTCAGCGTCTTGTCACTTCAGATTGCCTTCCTTTGTCTAGCAGTTTAGGTCAAGTTCATCACTTTCTCAATCCAATACCTGAACTGAACTTTGCATGCACTCCGTCTAGATGAACAATAAGTCCAAATGATGCGGTATTTCCTCGTCAATCCATTCCATCCTGTCTTGAAAAAAGGACTTCAATTACTCCAGCAGATGAGTCAGCACGCTGCAGCCAAGTATGATTACCATTCCTCAGAGGTCACAGCGTTGCCAAGCCTTGTGCTGAATATCAAGGACTAGATTAAGACTGTACAAATCAATAGAGCAATCTATACTGAGCAGTGCATAGTCTTAGCCAAGGCGGCTAGCCTCGCAGCTGAGCTAGCCTTGAGTGCCTTATAGCCTCAGCCTTCAGTGGATTACTACTGCAGTGATCCAATTTAGCATCTCGCTACAGAGAAGGCATCATGATTTCTTTAGTTGGAGGTTAAAGTGAGGTTTATCTGAGATGTATTCTGTCAATACCCAATGTGGATTTCCACCCAGGCTGCAGTGTAAGCTTTTTTTTGTCTTGTAATGTGTTGACTGAAGTGAACTTTTCATTGATTAAACATATTCATTGAATAGATGGCATGAGAAATGTCAAGAGAAAAAAAAATGTATCTGTTGTGTAGTACCCCTGAGAAAAGAGACAAGAGACAAGAGGAACAGAATGGAGCTAAAACAGAGAAAAACAAGCTGAGAAAGAATGAGAGAGAAAATCAATATCAAAAAGTCTTATTATTATCATCCAAAGAAATGTCTCTCTTCGAATAAAGCTGCACGTTGCCTCCTGTTGCTTTGGTGCCTCTGGTATCAAGCATCACTTCGCACTTTCCTAATAGTAACCTCATGATATAATGAAGTTCTAATACATTTTAGTTACAAGACATTGCAATTCCTAGCTGCCAGTGTGGGATGTTTTAAACTCTTCATAGAACTTTAAAGGACCAACTAGTGACATCAAGTCCACAATTCATCATTATTTAAAAGGGCACACATTACACACTGCTTCTTTCTAACATATTAACCCCAGCACGGTTAATGACTATCTAGTTTGGTAAGTTATTGACAGCTAGGAGTTACAGCTCGCCGCAGCACTGACCACCGCTACCCGACTGCCCCCGCTGCTGCCATCACCACAGTGAATGGCTGCTTTGATCACAACGATTAGAAATGTCCAATTATTTACCCGGTCACATTCCACATCAATTAAAGCAGCAGCAGGCCAACAGAGCGAGGGACAAAGAGAAAGTCGGAGAAAAAGGGGACAGAACATTTTCTGCACTCTGACTTGTATAAAACCAGCCAGCTGTCCTTCATTTTCCCAAGTAGCTGCACTCTGACCTGTACGTCTAAAGGTGGCTTGTTCATAAACTCTTATTATCACTGTGCTTTGGATTCATAATTCCTTCCAGTCTGTTAAGCACGGGCCTCTTGCCAGGAACCTGATCCACTATCTCAGAAGCTTTTGTCAGCCTGAGGATCCTGTCAGCAGAGTCAGACCTATAATCTCTGTCTCTGGTGTTAACTCTCCTTCATCCAGGGAGCATTGATTTACTGAACCCCGTTCGGTGACAAATACATTCGGGAAACATTGCCCACCAAAAGTTCCTTATACTACAAATACTGGATTATATTCATTTAAGGGCTGTCAATGATTGTCCATCGCGATTAATCACAAATTAATCACACATTTCTTTATCTGTTCAAAATGTACCTTAAAGGGAGATTTGTCAAGTATTTAATTATCTTATCAACATGGGAGTGGGCAAATATGCTGCTTTATACAAATGTATGTACATATTTATTAATGGAAATCAATTAACAACGCAAAACAATTTCAAATATTGTCCAGAAACCGTCACAGGTACTGCATTTAGTATAAAAAATATGCTCAAATCATAACATGGCAAACTGCAGCCCAACAGGCAACATCAGCTGGCAGTGTGTCAGTGTGCTGACTTGACTATGACTTGCTCCAAACTGCATATGATTATCATAAAGTGAGCATGTCTGTAAAGGGGAGACTCGTGGGTACCCATAGTACCAATTTTCATTCACATATCTTGAGGTCAGAGGTCAAGGGACCCCTTTAAAAATGGCCGATAGTTTTTCCTCGCCAAAATTTAGCGCAAGTTTGGAGCGTTATTTAACCTCCTTCCATCTGTAACACCTCTCCTCGCTATGTTAAAAAAAATCTGTGTGGTTACGTTTACTATAACAAGTATTTGCTGTTGCAAATAAGTTGTATACGAACATGTATGTCAGAAGATATGACCACATATCTGTGAATAACGGAACAATGGATGACCGGGCTTTGTCATATAGTCAGTGTGACACAGATCGTCATACTCAACTGCAGTGTGTGCTCTCCAAATGTGATTTCTCTACACGTGGCTTCCAAATCTGACAATCTTTGCTTGATCTTCGCTCTGCATTTTAATGCTTCACAGTATAGAGAGCGCCACGCATACCTATTTGACAGCTCTGCCTTTATTTGCTCTTTCAAAGGCCCCTCTCTCTACCTTTTATCTTGTCAAACCTCCCCTCTCATCCCCTCCCTCTATAGTTTTCTCTCTTATCCCCTCTCCCTTATGGAACTCACAACTCTTCTCCCCTCTCCTTCTTTTTAATGCTCTCACCTTCTCCCTCTGTGGTCATACTTGCAACACTGAGAGCGTGGCTAAAGGCCTGTCATTATGAATTACCGTGACTCTCATCTGGACACCTTTAGTAAGGGCTCTATAGCTTCCTTTACTTACTGGGAACAAGAGTGTGTGTGTGTGTGTGTGTGTGTAATTCCTAGGCCTTGCCACGGGTACTGGGGCCCTATAAACACTGCTGACATGAATGGGCAGAGAAGTGTGTGTGTGTGTGTGTGTGTGGTTGTCTTACTCGGTGGAGGTCTTGGCCAGGGTGTCACAGGAGCTGTAGCTGACCCCAGAGAAGGCCTCTTTGCAGGGCAAGGTCCTCATTCCGTCCATCCAGTCACCCAGCGTCCCCATCGAGGGAACCTCAGAACTGCTCCTGTCCAACAACAAGTTGGCCGGCCTGAGGGGACACAGGAGAAGGAGGAACATTAATGGACGATGAATAAACAAATTTCCCTGGGTAATGACCTGTAACATAATCAGATGAATAAAATGGAGTTTACAGCGTCATTTCAGAAACACAGAGGCATTAGCGTTCTCCCAGATCATCAGCTCTGGTGGAAGGGGTTTATTATGATGTGAATACTAAGTATTTACAGAGTTGGCGCTTGGAATATAAACTCTGATCTTGTCACTCTCCACAAGTCAGTACAGACTGGAATAGGGAGTGAGGATATGAAACTCCCCGCCCCCCCAGGGAACTCACAGTCTATAGGTGGACACTATGGGGGGCACTGGGCAGGAATCATGAACTGCTACATGAGCAGCAGAACCAAAGCGTAGGCAGCACTGTCAGCACATTGACTGCCTCGCTGTATGTTTTGCAGACAGATCCGTATGTCATGTGTGAGTGTAGTGGTGCGAAATGGTTAGCAGGCTTTGCTCTGTTCACTGGCCAATGGACCACTCTGCATTGTATATCACCCAACCCCTGTCTTTACCCACGTTATTCTGTTTGAACCAACCATGTTGTTGGTTGCTTATCTCTGCCGCTATCTATACTATTGCTACTGCTGTGACTAGGAAGCAGTCAGCGCTTAATTCCAAGCCGTGTGAACAGATCTGTCATCATCTAGTTGTTGTCATATGTGCACTGATGATAACACTAAGTAGCAGAGGCATGATGGGCTCCGGGGTCGCACAGATCATACTCAGATTTAACCGCATCACTAATGCACATGACATGCAAGGTTTCTTGACTGGTGATGTTAGTCATGTACAGTAGATGCTACCAGAGAATATGCTTTTAAAAATGTCTTCATTGATCTTATACTTGCTGCTTGAAACCTTTATAATGTCCCTGATTTTTGGTATATGCACAGTCCTACTGGCTGATAGTTGTTACTTTAATGGCAATAAGTGTTGACTATAGAGTGCACAGTTGTACACAGTGTGTTAGTAGGAGGTTATAATTTATTGATACATGTTGAAACTGAAATTGAATAAAATATAATTTGGGATTGAAAGAAGCAGTGAAATTAAATAAGCAATGGCGATTGGAATGGAAGTAAATTAAAACATTAAACTTTTGAAAAATGTATTATATAGCGTTATGAACAAATATTTTAGAAATAATTTGTTTATTTTTATGTAATTTAAACACTTGAACTAGATACTATTCTACATAGAGCTGCACCACTTTGAAAAAAATATCTAATTGGAATTTCTTTTGAGTGATACTGCAATTGCGATATGATTTGCGATATTAGAGGGAATGGTAATTTTTACATCATTATTCTCATTTTCATTGAAAGACATATTAAAATGATTATGATGTGATTTTTGCAGGGATCTGTACCACGCAAAGATGTTTTCTTAAGTCTGTAGGCCAGGACATCTCTGCAGCACACACATTTTGGCTTTAACAAATGTTGCGATTTTAACAAATACGATTTGAAAATTGCAGTATAGGCCATATGGAGATTTTGATAACATTTTGAGAGTAATTGTGCAGCCCTAATTCTCCACGTTCCGTGCTTGCATACCTGTACAGAACTAATGTAAACCAGACCTCTAGGTCTGATTGAGCGGCACTCATCAGGGAGCCACACACACACACTACACACACAGGCCATATGTGTCTTTTGCATATAAAGTTAACCTACCCAGTGCCTTTGGGCTTTGAATACAATAGGGAAATCAAACCGCCACCCAAAGTATTTCCATAATGTATTTAACATATTCAAGAACAAGATTACTAACAAAAGCAGCATCGGTTTCTGTCCAATGTCATTACCGTTTCCCGCAGTACACGTACCGCGCTGCAAAATGCAACATTAGATTTGATTAGACTTGATGGTTTCAATTGGATCAAATCAAATTAAATGCTCCGCGTTGGGCTTTAGAGTGCTCAGTCAACAGTAGAGGGTGAAGGAATGGCTGCAGGCGCTGTTCTGACTCACGCTGATTGATGGTTGCCGAAGACGGGGAGGAAGAGGACGGACGAGAGAGGTAGAAAGACATGCAGAGAGAGAGAGAGAGAAGAGAGTGGAGGGGAAGCTGTCCAATCTCTGATATCACTAGCTATGACTTATACAAAAGTGGTATACTTTGCTGTTGTTGAAACTGATCACATCAAGGCAGGAAACAGGAAACCAGGTCAAACCACATTAGGTCAAACTGGGACTCAAAACACAATAATCTATACACAAATAGGGGATCAGCTAGAGCACTGTGAGTTTGTGAGTGGCGTTTAAAACTGGGTTGCAAAGGTACTCTTTTTGTTATAAGGACACTGCACCTGTCTTACAGAGTAGACAAAGGCACCTGCGTCAAGACACACACACCCACATACATGCACACATGAGAATAGAGTCTTGAGAACAAGGCAGGACAGGGCAGAAAGAAAAAAAGGCTAGTTCTCCCACAGGGAATACTATTCATAGCCTTGTAAATAAACTCATTATAATACCAGGAAGTCAACATCCGCCTGACTAATTTGGATTGGCAGGGAGGTTTGGAGCTGCTGTGTGTGAGAATCTGGAAAATATTACCAAAGGTTATAGGCTACCTTCAGGGAATTGGGGAGGTGTGATTCTATATGGCAGGTAAAAACATTTGGAGTGAAACATTTTTCTTTTACTAAAAATTGTTTGGAATTTTTGCAAAGTAGCCTTTTTTGTCAAAGGGGCATTGGAATTCAAAGGAATGTATGTAAAATTATGAATTTAAATAAATCACAAATACATGCTTCCTCATTCCTAATACACACTTCCAAATTTATTAGCTATCTTTTATTGCAAATAGAAAATGTTTTTTGCTTCAAAGTGGTGGAGGATACATCTGAACGTGTCCTCTACATGATTCTTCAGTTTAGTTGTAATTATTCTTACAAGGGTAACTCGTTTTTCTGTTGTTCTTCCTGCCTGTTGGAGATGAGAGGTGTCTTGTTGCACTGATAAGCTAGAAATATTCTCTGTACCCTTCATGCTGATGAAATATATATATACATATATATATTTTTATATTTAAAGAAGTAAAATACAATCAAAGGAATGCTACAATAGAAAATCACTGAGCTGCCATCAAGCAACACAGACAAAAAACACCATAATAAGCCGTATGGAGCAAGAAGAAAAGCGAGATGACAACTCAAACAGAGACAGGAAAAAGGGGGAGAAAAAAGATGCAGTGGAGTGGGTGTTGTTACAATGATTGAGTCTTTCCCTGCCAGATCAGAGGCCTGTCAAAATGCCGAGGGCCCCCCAGGACCCCCTGGAGAGACTGGTTTGTAGGAAAAGGAGGGAATAGGGGGCTCGAAAGTGGGGGTGGTTTACATGAGGGGAAAAGACGGAAGTGTGTGAATCTCAGTAGACAATTTTTCATGAGAAAGAGAAATACAAAAATGCTTGTACTATTTTTTTTCATGTAGCGTAAAAGAATGATTGTGATGGTTATGACTGAATTTGTCCCAATATACATTTTCTGAAAAAGTTGGTTTAAAAACGTAGTTATATCCAAAATGTCTTAGATTAGAACTTTTGGGCTGCCAGGATACGAATGTTCGGCTTTTTTGCAGGATTATTGATCCTCTCCTCTCCTTTCCTGTACCACTTTTCTTCCTTTTCTCCTCTGATCTCATCCTCGCCTTCATCCTCGGCTTTCTCTCTCCCTCTCCTGTAGCCTCTGAGAGATAAACTGCAAATGACCTTGTTTCCCCACCCTTATCATTTTCTTTGTTTCCTTTGTTGTTACATTTTCAGCAACATCTCACGGCAGCTCGAGAGAGACATGATGATTGGAGAGGAAACCGAGAAACAGAGGGATGCTATGAAAGGGAAAATAAAGAGAAAAGAAAGCATCTGTCTGACGGCAGAGGGTGGTGGTGGGGGGGTTTAAAACCCCTCCTGGACTTAACACCATATAAGAACGCAGAAAACAGAAGGAAGTATAAATACACCGGAGAGAGAATAAAGTCTACCCCCCTTCTCGTTTTCATTTCCCTTCCCCTTTTCTGCTCTATCTTTCATTCTTTTGACCTCTAAATAACCAGGGCTGTGTAGTCTCTTGTTTTTAGAGCCCTCCAGGGAGGAGCGAGGTGGATGAGGAGAAGAGCTTGAGCAGATACATGTGGGCAGGACGGAGTGGGAGGAATTCACCTCTCGCTGTGTTACTGGGACAATTCCCAGGGTGTCTCTGGGAGGGGTTAGACCGATGTACTGTTCAGGCCCAATATTGGGCGTTTGGATTGAGATTTAGATATGTGGCCATTTGGTATCCTCTGCCTCTGTTGGGTGTGATGGATGTGATGCAGTTTTAATCAATACTACTCAGGTGGTCTGAGGGAAGCTATTAACCTAAATTGATTCAAGTGTGACATTTTGATTTGATTCCAGTCAAGCATGCATGGCTCTTACTCTGAACTCTTAATTTGTATTGCTAGCCAGCGTTTCAGCGTAGACTTTTAGTTAGTTTTAGTCTAGTTAGTTTTTAAATTAGCTCACATTTGAACACATTAAATGTTTAATGAAAAATTGATCGGTATTGGTCTTCAATGCACTGTATCTCCAATCTTGTATCCCCCATCCGGTTTTCTATATTTCCCCACTTACTGAACTGAGACATTTGACATTTTTGATTTACTCAACTGATGGATGGTGTTGCCCTTCTATCTGCCTTCAATTTCCACTCCAGTCCTTTCAAAATAAACTTCCGTCTTCACATGAAAGAACTTTGTTAGGTTTAGGCAAGAAAACTACTGAGTTAGGTTTAGGAAAGATAGTAGATAAGTTTCGCCACACTGGAAGTGGTTACATGACACCAGAAGTGCTGTTACTTAGATATGGAAGTTACGTGACAAATAAATCAACATTGACTTCTAGTTTCACACGGGGTATGAACAATGGTCTCCTGGGTGAATGTCTCGTGTTTTTTGACCTACCCATCCACCCTAGCTTCCTCCCTACGTGGTTTTCACCTCGCTTTATCTTTATGGATTATATACAAATTAATTTTGTGGCATATATACGGATTACAGTACATTTACTTTTCATAGGTATAGCTATGAGCTGTGTATGAAAACAGCCTGAATAGAAACCTTTTCTTTTCCATTTCCATTTCCATTCCCAGTCCCAACCCTACAGGCCAATATCCACACCAACATAGATCTCAGCTCTGTTCCATCTGCAGCCATGGCCCCCGGCCCCAGTCACTTTCTCCCAAGCCCCTCACCAGGGAACGGGTTGTTTCCAACCCCATTCTCAGTCCAGCACTAACTACTGAAAATGAACCAGAGATCCTTAATCTCCAGACAAAGTTTGTTTGAAAATGAATTACAGAGAGGAGTAATGCAATAGATTTGATTTGTTGCTACAGGTTCACAGAGGCTTGTCATTATTCATTTTGCCTTGTACGGCTTGGGGAAAAAGTTTATTATGTAAAAAGCCCAAAACCAACTACATATGTAGCAGTGCATTACTGAGCAAAGCACATGAATGTTGATTGACGTGTATTCAGAAGGAGTACTAGTTGTATTCTAGCACTTTGGCCGCAGTCATTGTCATGTTTTGTTCAACACAAAGAGAGACACATATTTCAGTTTGAAGACAGGATAACCTGTGATCTCATATGTTTTAGACACCCTAAGCCAATCGGATAGACAGTGGCCTCTAACCCTGACTGGGCTCCTGTTGGCCCATAATTAGTCTCTGACAGCCAACCTTGGCCCACTGACCCCAGTTCCTCTCCATCCACATGCAGGGACAGCAAACTCTGACCAGGACCCACCCCTGAAGCCTCCAGATGCTCTGCTCCGGTCCCAGGCTTTGGTCTGGGCTTTGAGGAGGAGGAGGAGGAGGAGGAGGAGGAGGAGGAGGAGGAGGGGGAGGAGGAGAAGGAGGAGGAGGAGGAGGAGGAGGAGGAGGAGGAGGAGGAGGAGGAGAAGGAGGAGGAGGAGGAGGAGGAGGAGGAGGAGGAGGAGGAGGGGGTGCTCCATTAGCCAGCCAGGACAGCCCTGAGACAAACGAGGTGTGTGGAGCTGAGTGCAGCTGCTCCCGCTGTGCAACTGCCGCCACCACACACACACACACACGCAGATACACACACCTACACACACACACACACAGTTCTCATAAATCACCGCAGCCGCCTCTGTCGGCCAGCCTGTGCTCGCCCGGTGTTAAAAGCCAATCAGGGAAATTACATGCAAACTCCAAGGGACCTATTTTCACTTTCTTAAGAAATCATTAGTCAATGTTATGAGCTTTGACGTCTCCATAATACCGCGGCCGTCTGCCGCAGACCCAGCGCCTGTCCCCCTGCCTGCATGCTCAGAATCGACAACTGTACATGGGCTGGCCTGGTTCCCCCACGGCCCCCTGGGAGAGAATGGTGGTCCCAACAAAGGAGCGAAGTATACGGGAGGGTAAAAACGAGGGAAAAATGTAGCATAATAACAAGGGAAAAAGTAGAGAGGGATATGACAAATAAACTGCATGGCAAAGGGAAAGATGAATATGTGATAAGTGATAATGGGGAGCAAATTTTCATGAAACACTCTGTAAACACAGGGAGCAGAAAGGCAATGTTTACGGCTCATGGACTGCCTGGTTCCAAAAACAAACAGGCGTTCACCAGGGGAGAAAGAAATTGAAATCTGATACAAAAACAATTTTTTTACCAACCGCATCTTTTTGTATTTTGGTTGTCCAGTACATTAATAACGGTGAATTGTGCTTCATCCATGGAAAACAAAACTGCAACTGCTATCACTGTCCAAATGCCCTGTGAACCCAGAGCAGGAAGTGCATTGGCCTGGAATAACCCATAATAACCCAAACAACAGCCACATTCTAGGCTTCATCTTCTTATTTTTTTTTCAATTTTGTAATTCAAAGTACCTCAACTTGCAGACAATGAAAACAAATGAAAGATGAAAAATCCCTCTGATACCTGGATGTGGTGTTGGCCGTGATTTTGAGGCTGCCGGGGTTGCGGATGAGTTTATCCAGGATGCTGACGATCTGTTCAAACTTGGGCCGGTTGTTCCTCTCCTTCTGCCAGCAGTCCAACATCAGCTGGTAGAGGGTAGCCGGGCAGTCCATGGGTGGGGGGAGGCGGTATCCTTCATCTACAGCCTTAATTACCTAGATGTAGAAAGGAAAAGATAAGATTTGAGAAATGACAGATGAGATATGTTCAACGTCAAAACAACATCTAATATGATGTAAAGTGTCCTACTGCATCTGTGTGACAACATTCCCTTGTTTCCCTCAAGGCTCTTCACACGACCCATCTCATATAAACCAGTGGTAGTTGCTGGTACCTTCACTCAATAAAACTGGTCAAACGTGTAAAGCTGGCAGCACTGCTGCAGTGGTGGGTGCCACATGGCAGTACTCACATCCTGATTGGACATCTCCCAGTATGGCCGTTCGCCATATGACATCACTTCCCAGAGCACAATGCCATAACTCCAGGCATCACTGGCCGATGTAAACTTCCTGTAGGCGATAGCCTCTGGAGCTGTCCACCGGATGGGGATCTTACCTCCCTGAGAGACAGAGAGGAAGAGAAAGATTCATCAGTCAATCAGTGGCACCATCTCACTACCTGATATTACCACCATGTACTTTGGCTGATCAGGTTGTTCTTCAAATTAAATTGTAAAATGTATATATGCATTTATGTAATACTGGTCTTATTAAACTCATACACACAGGTTTATGTCAGATGCATAGGCCTACATGTCCTGAAACATTCAGACAATTTTATGAGCTGTTGTGAAACCCTTTAACCCCGATGGGCTCTGTGGTTTGGACTGAGCATGGTGATCCAGGACTGTAACAGTTATCTGAAATATTATTCTTACGCGGTGCGGAGGACAGTGAAACATTTAAAGGAGATTTAAAATCACATTGATTAATTTGCCCTTCCACACTGTCAAGTATAAATATTTTGACAAAAAATATAAGATATAGAAATATTTTTCAAACCATTTTGGATTCGAAGGTAATCATACAAAATGACATTGAACCTTATTGTAACAAGAATGAATTGTCATATTCACTTTTAATCAAAAAGTTTCGGCATCAACCTTAAAGAAATAAAGAAAAAAAACATATTAATCAAACCATAATCCAAAGTTTCCTGCGTGACCTCTCGCTGTAGTGTCTGCCGCATTTGTCATTCTAGCTGAGAAGCAGGACAAATGGAGAAAATGGAGCCGAGGAAAGGAGGCCGACGGCAGCCAAAGCTAACAAAGACACCGGCCAAGCCACTCAGCTCTCGCCTGGTGCTGTATAGTCACACACACACACACACACACACACACACACACACACACACACACACACACACACACACACACACACACACACACACACACACACACACACACACACACACACACACACACACACACACACACACTGCCCTCTCGAAACACACTCTTATACTGCGTGATCCGTAAAGAAACACTGTGAGAAGGTATGAAACACCAAAAATAACACACAATCACACACGTGGTTGTACAAATGAACACAGGTGTACACAAAAGCATACAATGAAAACACACACTGCTCCTACAGTACGCTCATACTGTACCCACCTGCTCCCCCGAGAGTACAAGATGTGTGAACACTACACACACACCAGACTTACATGCACAGAAACACACAAACAAAGTAAAACTACATATTTTGCCTAAAAAGTCGAGACTAGAGAAGTAAAAAAACAAAAAAAAAGAAACTTCCTGAAGGCTGGATGATGGAAATCTGCGTGCATGTGTGCAGCGTTGTCAGTTACTGTAACATGGGAGAGTTTATTATTCCGTCTTATTATTTTAGGTTATGTATTTCTGGGAGAAAGGCAAACGGCACACTGACTGTTTATTTGACAAGCAATTCTCAGCCAGCAAATTACACTGTGTTTAAAGGGGCTGCACGCATGGCCGAGACCACAGGATCCCATGATGAAAATGACCACACACACACACACCCACACCCACAAACACACACAAACACGCTACAAAAAGTACAGATGAATGCCTGAAGTGTGGTGTGCCTACTGATAATGTTTCATTTTGTGACATGTGCATCAAGTGAAATCTTCTCTTGTCATCTTTTCTTCCGAGATGTTGACACTTGTTTCTTGACAACTGAATTGTCTCACCTACTGGGCGACTAGCTTTGAGGTTTTGTTCTTCAGGTGTCTCTTAAGATGTACATGTATTTCCTTGCCTGAGTGTTGTGTTGTGAGAAATATCCTGAGCACATTTGTAACATTAAGAGATTTCCCACAGTTCAGTAAAGTTGCTGTTGAACCTCCATTCATGTTGTTGGTAAATCAAATCAATTGCTACCCATGCTGCTGTTGTTGTTTTTATTGTTCAGATTTATAATGGCATCATCGGAAAAGTTGAGAGAGTTGAGGCCAAGTTGGAATGTAAATGTGATCTGAGAGCATCAAGTAGGTTGAAGCAATAAATATGGCAGGGGACAATGGACATGAACATGTAAAAATAGGATTTTCCATGTCTCAAACTGTCTCCTTAGGACATACCATTTTTCAATTATAACAAATGTCTGTCATTAAAAGTAGGTGCATGATCTCCCTTATTAGCTTATGCTTAGGACATTTGTGCCACAAAACTTCACCAAGTTCTGTAGAGTCTCAAAATGCCCTTTTGGGATATTGTGATTGTTGGTATTGGTGTGTTGGGGTGGTGGACGGGTCAACAAAGCATTTGACCATACAACTTCTTATCGATGTAATGCATCCCTTCAGGGTACATGGTGCTTGGAATGGTCCTCTCCATGACCTCCCCAATCAGTGCGTTTACTGTGATCAAGGGAGGCCAAGCTCTGTGGATTGATGTCGGTCATATCAAAGTTCTGCTTTTATTTATGTGTTCTTGTCCCTTACCATGGTAGGAGAATGGAAGAGGGTACACAGCATGCGTTTGTGTGTGTGTGTGACAGAGAGCAGGAGAGGATGGAGGTGTAAATGTGCAGCTCATTGCATAATAACAAAAATGGTGTGCCCCAGGACGCTGCCCAACATATTTGTTCATTTTGTCCTCAGACAGTGTGTTGTGCTCCAGCTCACCCTGGTGGTGTACGCAGCCTCCGGGTCGTCCTCCAGGACTCTGGACAGGCCAAAGTCTGACACTTTACACACCAGGTTGCTGTTGACCAGGATGTTTCGAGCTGCCAGGTCTCGGTGAACGTAGCCCATGTCTGACAGATACTTCATGCCCGAGGCGATGCCACGCAGCATGCCAACCAGCTGGATGCCTGTAAACTGAGCATCGTGTTTCTAGCAGAAAGGAAGAAAGAAAAGATCAGACACACACTATTAATGCAACACATTTAATGTATATGATATAGAACACGAAGGGAGTCTGACCTTTCTGACTATTTGTGTGAAATTAAACTGTTCTACATTAGTATCCACAGCATTTGTATTAACCTTTAAAAAGCACCTTTGACATTCTGTAACTCATCTTCAGCTTAACTGTGAAATACCAAAGCAGAGACACGGTAATGTATGGAAATTACTGTAGGATCAGACCGATATATAACTGAAATGCTCTTTGTTTTTCAATCAGTCCAGTTACTGTTATCCACTACTGATATGATACTATTTTATAACATATTTATTATATAATGGCCAATGAGAGCCTTTTATCTTGAGTTGACTGACCTGGTTTCTGTGACATTTTAGTTGGATTCTTCAAAAATACCCATGAATATGTCCAACAGTCTAAATACAGTATTTCAACGTGACTCCTCTCTGACAAGTATATATTTATACGGGGAACACTGAGTGCTTAAATGAATACATCACCCAATACATACATCAAAACAGTTCAATTCAAAGGTACAAAATATGGACATGGTGGTATTTAGAAGCATGTGAGTATTGCTCTTCAGAAAGCCATATCAGAAAATCCTCAAGATCTCAAATTGATGTTTAGAGCTCAACAAAATGTTTGCAAAGTGGTTAGATGCAGCATTCAAACACAGACTGGACGAGATATAAACACGAAACATTCTTTTCTGTTTGCATTGGCAAGTGGTGGTGTTTACGCTGGTTTACACTGACAAGTGTTTATGAGTAAATATGTCTGAATGGGAAAGACATAGAAACAAAGAGCAAGCAGACAATAGCTGTGTTTCCATTCAATTGTGAAGCGGATTTTAAGCGAACTTTTGAAATATCGCAAAAAAAAAGAAATGCGAATTAGCCGCGTTTCCATCATCTGGTTTGGGGCGAATAAACTCGGCTTGTTGGCTACAGCGTAGTTTGGTACACCGCCAGTAAACAGAGTAGAAGAAGTAGAGGTTGCGAACCGGAAACAAGACAAGTCAGCTTGGACATCTAACAATCTACGAGAGACAAATGGAGAGGTCTTCAGGACGTTGTTTCAATTGGGCAAGTTTTAATTGTTATTTCATGTCAGCTAGTATTGGCTTTGTTTCATTCGCACGTTATGGGAATATCCGGGAAGACGCTGACCGCAAAAACAGCTGATCAGTCATGCGAGTTAAATGTTAGCTACGTCAGAGTTTATTCGGCAAAGTCGTTTCCATCCTCCGTTCAGCACATCAACTCCTTTTCGAGAAAGGCAAAAACCACCTCAAGAGAGCGCAAAAACAATTTTTCGCAATTGAGGAAGTTTTCGAATTTTGCCATTTCCACACAGCTTTTCTAGTGCGATACTTCAAAATGTGAATAGAAATATGTGAATGGAAACGTGGCTAATGTTGAGCAACACAGTGTGTGTTCCTACCTATCACCTAGCATGTGAGTGAGCAATTTGTCTGTCCACTTGCATTTCCATCCATTGCTCTTCACATGCGCTGGTTCGCTCTGTGTTTGTCAAAGACCGCGTCATCTGCGAGATGAGTGTAAGATGAGTGTGTTTTCCTTTGACTGGGACCACCCCACCTCCCATTTCGTCTGGAGCAATTAGTGGCCAGACCACCTGGCTTAGTCACTTCAAAGCTTTGCACATTCAGAACACGGACTTAAGCTACGACGCATAAACTACAGTATTTATCTGCGTGCGTGTGTGTGACACATTTTCAATGAGGAAGAGCAGGCCTCTGGGAAAATGTCAGGAAACAACAGCTACTCATCTACTCTTCAAGTGTCTGGATACTGAGCAGACACATGTGGAAAAGGGCTAAAACAGGCATCAGGATACATGCTCTCGTGCCAGTGTTGTGGTTTGGCTGATGTGCTTTGGCTAATTTCATTGAGGCAGGTCAATTCCTCTTTAAGAGACAGAGGCATGGCAAGAATCAAATTCACTCCTGGCCAGACGTGCAGAGGGGATACAGTTCATCAAAGCTTGTCATTTGATTAGTCCTGTACGGAAAGTTTAGCTCAAACAGTCAGAACTGCTAAAATCAACCTGGTTCTCAGGTGCAGTATTTACTGGAATCTATAGAGAACCATTTGTTCTTTAAACAAGTGAGGAAATTTGCTGGTAGACCAGTTTGGTTTCATTCAAAACCTGAAACTGCCATGACATGAGAATGTTTCCTGCAATGTCTGTTAGCGTTAGATCTAATCTATGCTGAAAAACGTAACATTATTTTATTCCCACTCTGATAATACTCTCTTACTCCATAGAGTCTACATAGAGTCCTGCATTTTTAGGGTAAATAGTTGAAACACAGTCTCACAGCCGGTCGTGAAATTGAATCTATTGAATTGAATTTATTCGTGTACATAGACGTGAATTTTTTTCGTGACCCTCAGCACGACGTTCAACGATGTATTTTTTGTGCATTTTCCTACGAATGTCCAGCAAAACATGACACATATGTCAATTTCCGCTCCAGTATTTTCAAAATAAAACTACTAAGTTAGGTTTAGGAAAAGATCCACTTGGTTAGGCTTAGGCAACAAAACTACTTAGTTAGGTTTAGGAAAAGATCATGGTTTGGGTCAAAATAACACTGCAACTTAAGTACGGAAGTTATCTGAGCCCGTGGTTGGACTTAAACTAACTCGAGAAGTGCCATAACCTAAGTATGGAAGTTACGTGACAAATAAATCAACGATGACTTCTGATTTCACAAGGGACATGAACGCCGGTCTCCTGGGCGAAAGTCTGGTGTTTTTTGACCCACCCATCCACCTCGACCTCCTCCCTACGCAGCGTTCGCCGCTCTCTATACTTCCCGGTTCATAATTACATGGATTATATCATGATGAGAAATTTGTGTCTATGTACACAAATTAAAAAAAAAGTTTTTAACACCTGTTTGAACCAAATGTCGCTGTTCAGCATTTGACAAATGTAGACAGATGTCATTTTTAAAATGGAAAAGCAAAGATTTACTGTGCTGCTGGACAGAGTGACCTGATGTGTGATGTAGACTGGTGCTGTACATGTGCAAGACATTTTTTTCAGCGCATTGAGGTGTTTCCTGGCGTGTATTTCTTAATCCTCAGATAGCTGTCAAGTATGTATTCCCCCAACTTTCTCAGGGTGTGTTCCACTAAGATGTATAATGATCCATTCTACATGTGTGTGTGTGTGTGTGTGTGTATGTGTGTTTGTCCGTGTTAATACTTACTCTCAAGAAACTGTCCAGGGATCCGTTCTCCATGTATTCTGTGACAATCATGACGGGTTTACCTGCGACAGAAGAGGATGTTTCGGTCTTTTAGTCACGTCATATCAGTTGTATCACGCACAAAGTCAGAGCAACGACTCCTGTTGAACTATCAGCTAAACACTCCACCAAACAAAAGACACTCATAGCCCAACATCATATTAATTTCAGATTTATTCTCTGAAACTGGCAAAGACATAGGGAGTCAACAGGGAGGGCTGTAACTTGACTTAAAGCAGACGTACTCGGGCCCTGATAGGGACCAGGTTGAGCTCTTTTCTGTCTGTCACACACACACACACACACACACACACACACACACACACACACACACACACACACACACACACACACACACTCAACAGAATAAAATGATCCTAGTCGTAGTTTAAGGGTCCCAGCAGGTCAGCTGTCAGAGTGTGACATCTTTATTTCTGTGGAGGATCTGGCCGTAAATCCACGCCGCCTGCTATCATCTGTACCTGATCAGACTACGGCCAGCACAAGGTTTATTACAGGAGGGGAAAAAAGAAAAAAAAAAAACTTTAAATCAGCCATTGTTAAATGAACAGCGTCGGTGTCAGGACTTGTTTGTGTCCCAGATGGCTTTGTTCTCTCTGCTTCACTCTTGACTTACCACCAGCCGTATGCTTCTTCTTCTCCATTTTATTCTGATTAATGTGGCCTCCTCCTTCCTCCCCCTGCCCCCTTTCATTCCCGACCTACCTTTTCTCTCTATCATCCCTGCTGCCTCCCTTTCCCCACATCACATCACCCCCATCCTTCCCTTTTCCTTCCTTCCCTGTTGCATGTATTAATGCGAACACTCCCCACATCTGGCGAGACAAAGACTGTTTTTTTTTTTTTTGGGAATGACACGGGCTGAGTGGAGAGCGTGATGGAATCAGTTGTTTAAAGAAACAAATCTATTACTCTCATTGGAAAAAAAACACAATTTCCCATTAGTAATGATGGAAGTTTGCTAGCTCAATGTTTTTAATTAAAACAAAGCAGATCTGGTCCGAATTACAATTCAAAATGCCCCTATGAGTCAATCAGAGTCTCACAAAAAAAAGTCCTATTTGGAACAACAAACAGCTGAAAGTAAATGAGCCAAGACACAAGGTGTGCTTGAGTAAAGTCAGGGTCGTAGCGATTAAAAAAATAAACTTCGAGTTTGTGATCATCATGAAGCGCACAGCATATACTCCAATTTAAACTAACTTAAAAGAGAAGAGATTCAACTCTCCCAACAGCATGGATCGTCTCAATATAGTTGCAACACTTTCTCTTACAATTACAGTAAAAAAATCTCTCATCATCTAAACACAGTCACAGCTACAGTGAAACACCCTCCACCCACACCCCCCCATCCCTAAAAGGCTGTGATGGATCGCTCCGTTTACCAGCGGACGGCTTTTATAGTCTCAGACGGGAACACACACACCCGGCCCTCCCTCCTGTCCTCCGCCCTCTTCCCTTCCCTCTTTCTCTCTATTCTCAACATTGGCAGCAAAGATAAAGGCCCCCGAGCCCCTTTATTCTGTGAACACAAGTGTGAGTGTGTGTGTGTGTGTGTATGTGTGTGTGTGTGTGTGAGAGAAAAGAGTACATGCATGTGTGTGTGTGTGTGTGTGTGTGTGTGTGTGCGCCTACAAATATGCGGCCTGTGGATCAGCCAAAAGCAGCAGCAAGGTAAATGGGGTGTGAAAGTCTCAGGATTATTAAGAATTAACAGGAGCAGCTTAATAAATCACCCTACAGCAGTGTGTGTGTGTGTGTGTGTGTATATGTGTGTGTGTGTGTGTGTGTGTGTGAGAGCATATCAAATGGACCTCCTAAAACTATGCCCTGCACTCATGCTGCTTCAACTCACGCACATGTGTTCGGGGTATCCCTCCAATTGTCATGTATACACACACACACACACTCATATACTGAATATCGGGCTTCCCCTATTAGTCTAAAAGCAGCAAATGAAACCACAGTCATGTGTTATTGCAGCATTTTTCACCGGCTGGACATTAATAGGAAGAGTGGTGTATACTGTAAGATGTATTAGGCAAACAGTCTCAATGATGAAGGATCACACACACACACATAAACGCTCTTTCACTTTCAGGATGAATGCGTTCAAGGCTGAATAACAAGGAGGGAGGAACAAAGCTGAGTTTGTCAGTGAATTTGCTTTCCTTACAAAACACTTATTTTTAATTCTGGGTCCTTTACTAAAAAAAAAAAGGATGATTGATGATTGGTGATTTAGTGACAAAAAATGTTTTTTTTGCAAAAAAAAAAAAAAAAAAATTTCTTATGTAAAAAAATATATCCGGTGTCCAAAACCTTGTTTTTTTTTTTTCTCTATTTTTGGCTATAACCAAACAGTTTTAGTCCCCAGAAATTTCACATTTCGTTATAACTTTTTTGTTCTATTTCTGATATAATGATTTAGTACTAGTTAACCACTTTCATAACTGGTCAAATTGTTGTATTGTGAATAAATGACAGGAAAAAAAATAAAATTAAAAAAATAAAATAAAATAAAATAAAATAAAATAAAATAAAATAAAATAAAATAAAATAACAGCATGAAAATGTAATTTAAAATCCTACAATGCAATGTTCATCTTTGCTCCAGAGAAGACATATGTAAATTATAATGGTGGAGCTTTATAATTGTCAGTGGTGACTCAAAACAATGAATCATAAGTGTGTCTGAAATATCAATTTGCAGTTTTCATCCACTGGGGATTTTTTTTTTTTTTTGCCTTTGTCTGACATGTCTACAAAAACTACCAGAGAAAGTAAGAGGAACAGAAAAAGAAGGAGCATTAAATAATTAACACAAGACGGTTTGAATGTCCTGCCTGTTGCTGTTTGTACATTACAGTTTGATCCCTCTGAGATGCTGTTTTTCATTAGAAGGCGTCGTGCTGGTGAAGTCACTGAATTCAAATGAGTGGAATTTAAGAGGCAGGGAGCAATTAAAGCACTGAGATTACACAAAGAAAGGGGAGATGAAGAAAGGAAGAACAAATGAGACAGAATAAGAGGAAGCCAAAATTGGGGACAATAAAGTGAGGGAAGTTCTCCATGTATTTTATTCTACTCTTTAGAATAACCACACTGGCAGAGCTGCTTAACAAGCCTGGTGCCGCAGGGAGAGATGGAGGCCAGGCCCGTTTCTCAGCGACAAAGTTCAGACTCATTATTTCCTTTTTTCTGCAGTCATTCCTTTTTAAAGAGGCCTTCTGTGTGCTAATGATAGTCTTATAAAGAGGCCCAGAGGGGAGCGACTCAGAGATATGGATTTATGGATTTATGCCCGCTTTGGACACAGGCTTTGATCAGAGCACATTGATCTGCAGAGATTTACACCATGGCAACTCAATAAAACTCCTGCGCTCTTTCACAGAAGTGTCGGCCACTTTAGAGCCATTTGTCAAAGACAACTGCAAATCCGGAATCGGTAAAAAGACTCTCTGGAGATGCCGAAACTGTGACGGCATGTGAATGCAAATCATATCTCTGTTCTCTCTTACTCTACCCTATTTTATCTTACTCCATTCTGTTCTGTTCTTGTGATTAATCTTTATTTGTTGAATGTTATTGCCAATTGTCTTGTATTTAATTTTATTAATTTGAAGTCACAATTATAACTCATGAAAAACTGCATTTTATTTCCAACAGAATACCACCTAAATATGAAATCTTCAAAAAAAAAAAAAAATCACTTTGAGGATGTTTAAGCAAAACCTTATTTGATTCTATTTTCACAAATTTCCCTTCAATGTGCCTTTAAGTGATGAGTTATAGATGCACTTACTGCGTGTCACCACCCCCTCCAGCCTGATGATGTTGGGGTGGTCAAACTGTCCCATGATTGATGCCTCAGCGAGGAAGTCCCGCCTCTGCTTGTCTGTATATCCTCCTTTAAGAGTCTTAATGGCCACGCAGATCTCCTTCTTGCTGGGCAGCTTCAGGCGACCGCTGCACACCTCGCCAAACTCACCTAAAGATGACATCATGGAAGATGCAACAAAACAAAATGAAGAGCTGCTTTTTTTTTAATCTCAAACACATTTATGTCAGGATTTCACTTACTAATATCAGAAACCCTGCGTATTTAATGCTAGGAGTTTGTATTGTCTTATGATGATACAAACGTAGGTATACGTATAGGTAGATATCACTAACAAATGGTCCAAATTTCTAAATCCATGAGAAATGAAGATTTATATGATTAAAGGGAAGCTGTTGCGTGACGCTAAGATATGAAGATTCATATGCTAATTCCCCATATAACTATTTTTGTCTTTAATAAATTATTCATGGTTCAAACATGAACTGACTCAATCTGTAGAAAATGTAGCAAATGCTTTAAACTGTAAGGAACAATTCTGCCATTTTTTCAACCTGGGTCTTACTCTTATAGGCTAACTGTGTCCATTCAGACTATGGGTCATGCTAACTGTAGTCTTGAAACCTTCATTGTAGATATGAGGTAAACACATACTATGACTAAACATGTAGGCCAACAGGATATCAGGGAAGGCAGTGCAACTTTCCAAAACGTTTCACATAAATCATTTCAAACACTTTTCTTTGAGTCCAACCAAGAGTAAAAACGGAAATTAGCCCTTCACATGGATCTGCTTCAGAGCAAATTACTGGGTAACTAAACTATCTGCCTTGTCTGGAAACCTCAGACTATATTTTCATACTGAGCCAAAAAGTCAGAGCCAAATTGTGTTCAAATTGTCATCCATCTTTTAAAGGATGTTTGAAGTCACTTAAAGGTCCAGCGTGTTGGATATGGCGGTATCTAGCAGTGAGGTGAGAAGATTGCAACCAACTGAAGCCTCTCTTGTGTGCAAAGCGTGTTGGAGAGCTACGGTTGCCGATGCGAAAACGCGAATGTCCCTCTCCATTTGGAGCAGAGCCAATTTGCAGAGTGTGTGTGTACGTGGGAAGTGAGTGGTGAAGCAAGAGAGAGAGAGCGGCGGCAACAACGGTAGTAACGTTATCGATTCTGGCCCAAGCAGGAAAAGTTAACACAGTTTGGTTTGTCCGTTCTGGGCGACTGTAGAAACACAGCGGTGCAACATGATGGACTCCTGGAGAGAGGACCCGGTCGGTTTCACCATTGAGAGCATTGCTAACAAGCTTAGCATGAAGCAGAAGTTCTGTATTTGCAGTTCTGAGAATAGCTGTTGTTTGAGGTGTCACGTTTTTAACAGATGCAATGATCAAAGAGGATCTCGATGATTACCCCTTTCATTACTTAACTCCAATTAATCAGGAAAAGCATTTATTGATTTTGGAGGGAGATCATTGCATAATTATGTGTTACGACCACCAATTATATTAATGGCACCATGTGTAGTAATAAACTTTGAAACTGATCCACCCGAATCCACAGTCCAAATAACAACTCAGACAAGCAAAGTGCTCTTTCAACTTTCCTACAGTGTCGTATTATTAAAACATCGCAGCGTGACTCAACATCCACTCTGGGAGAGATCAATTAACATTCCTCGCTGGTGAGGGGATGTGTGTGTTTACCTCAGCGTGTGTGTGTTTTGTGAGATTCACCAGGTACTAAGCCCTGTAGGCAGGCTGGCCTCTTCAAAGGCAGCCAGCCACGATACAGCTGGTGACGGGGATTTGGCTGGACTGTGGAAGATGAGTGGGATGTGTATAGCTGTGTGCATGTACTTCTGTGTGTGTGTGTGTGTGTGTGTGTGTGTGTGTGTGTTTTACCCCATAATGTATATGCATATTGAGTGTGCTCATGCGAGGTGATGTCACAGCTAAGACATGTGCAGATCCCTCTCGGTCCAGTACAATCATTTCCCATAGCAGCTCCGGATCAGAGAGCATGGGTCAAACCTTGGACTTGAAGCGGTCTGGAAGAACTTAAGCCGGAATAATTACAACCTATCTAAATACCCAACGCACGCCTGTTCTTCTGGCCCTCGGCGGTGGACGGACGAGCCAGGCCAAGGCACCTTTTTAATGTGGTCACTCTGAGAAAGAAGATCTCTGTCTAACAAGGCTTGATTAGGGACGCTCGCTCCTTTCCTGCTCTGAGTAGAGCTACGTATCCCACTTTGATGTTAAAGTCTGACCCATGTAAGCAGAGCGGAGCATGTGTTCTGTCTTTTAACACACAATCACCGATTGGCAAGCAGATCAAAGTCTCGTTTTAATGGAGACAGATGGGGGATTGAGGCAGGGATGGAGAAAGAGGAGGTATGTTGTGTGTTGTTCAGAGTGCTTATATGGTTTCATAAAAATCACACAGGTGGGTGGTTGTATTAAAACTGACGGACAGAACTGTTGACATCACCTCTGGTGTTCACTTCGCATTTTACTTGTTTTACAATAGATTTAGAGTAGAGAGCTGAATTCCCGCTCCCTTTCCTAGCGAACCTGCCATTCAAGAGCATCTAGAACTCAATGGGTTTTCTCATAGATGGTTTCACGCTTTTTCTAAAAGCATCAACATGTTTTGAGGGTTTTCAGCTTGTCGCGAAGGAGGTTAAAAAATGCTACAAAACTGTGACGGCCATTTTCAAAGCGATCCCTTGACCTCTGATCTCAAGATATGCTAATGAAAATGGGTTCTCTGGGTACCCACGAGTCTCCCCTTTACAGACATGTCCACTTTATGATAATCACATGCAGTTTGGGGCAGGTCATAGTCAGGTCAGCACACTGACACACTGACAGCTGTTGTTGCCTGTTGGGCTTGAGTTTGCCATGTTTTGATTTGAGCATATTTTTTATAATAAATGCAGTACCTGTGAGGGTTTCTGGACAATATGTGTTATTGTTTTGTGTTGTTAATTGATTTCCAATAATAAATATATCCATACATTGGCATAAAGCAGCATATTTACCCGCTCCTATGCTGATAAGAGTATTAAATACTTGACAAATCTCCCTTTAAGGTACATTTTGAACAGATAAAAAATGTGTGATCAATTTGCGATTAATCGTATTTTAATCGATTGACATCCCTAGATAAGATAGAACTTTATTAATGCCGAAGGCAATTCTTTTGCCAGAGATAGCTCAAAAATTACAACAATATAAGAATAAAAATCACAACAAAGTAATAAATATAAAGTGTATAAGAAGTAATATCAACAACACAGCCTAATAAAGTAGCAATAAAAGTAAGATATATCTAGTAAAATAAGTTAACTAAATAGAAAAGTAATATTGCACATTGACTTTCTGCTATTGTGTTACTTATGGATGCAATTTTAGTGAAAATAAATGATTCCCCTTTTTGCTGGGGACCCCCTGTAACCCCCTCAAGGACCCCTGAGGGTCCCCGGACCCCACTTTGAAAACCACTGTTCTCAGGTATGTTTTGTCTTCTACTGTACTGGTTGCTAAAACGTGATAGTTTCGGTATTTGAATCACTGTAAAACTATTATTTCATTAGCACTCACATGTAGCAACAACACTGCATGTCCCAGAAGCAATTAGTGTCAAAGCCTTAAGGGAGCTGTAGTTGCTGAATGCTAACAAAATAATCATAATTTTGTGTTAGGTATAAATGAACAGAAGGTGTGATTCTTAAGCTAAGTGCAGCGTTGGACTATCCAAAGAGAGTTGGCCCCGAGTGGCTCCAATCATCTAACACCTACAGTTTGTTGTTGTAGAGTGAAAGCGAGGCAATTATTTGGCACTAAGTAAGATGTAATACCTCCTGAGCATGATTTCACAGTTGCTTTCCAGCGTACATAAAAATAGAAGAAAGTATGGAGACGCACTAAAATAAATATACCTTTGTCTCGGCTATGCACTGTGCACATTAAAAATGTATAGTGTACTAACTGTAGTGTAGCCTTCTTCGGTGTGAACTCAACCGTGTGTGAGGGTATTAGGGTTCAACTGATATTGGTTTTAGAGGGATGATACACAAACTGATGTTAATTATATATTGTATTATTAATACAATATTTTCCCTCATATTTTCCATTCATTATAATTTCCTCTTTTCTGCAGCATTGCTTTTAAATGTAAATTTAATGAAACGTGCATTGCACATGTCTCTGTAATTGGCCTGTAATTAATGCTTCATTGTGTGAAATCTAGGGGTGTCAATCAAATATTTAATCACATATTTGCACCTTAAAGGGAGATTTGTCAAGTATTTAATACTCTTGTAAACATGGGAGTGGGCAAATATGCTTGCTTTATGCAAATGTATGTATATATGTATTTAATGGAAATCAATTAACAACACAAAACAATGACAAATATTGTCCAGAAACCCTCACAGGTTCTGCAGTTAGCATAAAAAATATGCTCAAATCATAATATGGCAAACTCAAGCCCAACAGGCAACAACAGCTGTCAGTGTGTCAGTGTGCTGACTTGACTATGACTTGCCCCAAACTGCATGTGATTATCATAAAGAGGGCATGTCTGTAAAAGATAGGATCCATTTACATTCACAGATCTTGAGGTCAAAGGTCAAGCGACCCCTTTGAAAATGACCATGCCAGTTTTTCTTCACCAAATTGAATGCACATTTGGAGTGTTATTTAGCTTCCTTTGCAACAATCTAGTATGACATGGTTGGTACATGTTTGGATTCCTTACGTTTTCTAGTTTCATATGATCTTGACTATAGCTTTAAACTGAGCTCACTACAACCTAAAGATCGCAGGTTGCATTAAAACGAACGTGCGTTAACGCGTTATTATCGCCTTAACTTTGACAGCCCCAGTAAAATCTGAATGTCACTTTAGAAGCAAATCATGATAAAGGGATTCCCTTAGAGAATCAGTGTAGTGTTGATAGATTCTACAGTGAATAAAAATTCAAATACTTCATATCAGAAGTAGACACTGACTTGTCTGTATCATGATTTCAAATAAACAAGTGTGTATCATTGTAGCCCTATAGATATTTATATGCTATGTGTCAGCTATGTAGTATGAAAAATGCACTGTGGAGTGTCTAGCGTAGTCCAGTGAGGAGTCAGGTATTAGACTCTCAGGCCGTCCTGACAGCTTTACAGTGTGGAGGGCTGCTGGGACTCTGGAGACCGGCCTGCCGTTATGTGCTGTGTGCTTTAGTCTCCATCTATTCTGCCTGCACTCGACATGAATCACAATGCATTACCCTCTCGTCTGCACTCCTGCTCAAGTTATCAGGGAGTACACAAGGGGAGGAGAGGAGAGGAGAGGAGAGGAGAGGACAGGAGAGGAGAGGAAGGTTGTTTTATTGTTGCGATCACTATACTTGGTTCAGAATTAGAGCATCAGGAAATCGTCGGTGGGAAACGTAAAGAAAGACGAGAGTGAAGCGAAAAAAAGGTGAAGGAAGGAAAGAGGAAAGGTAGACATGAACCAACTGAAAGTTAGCAGAACGACTTCTAATTTCACCATCTCTCCCTCCATCATAGAGGAGGGCTGGATAGAAGGGACCTCAAGCTAGGGCATTAAATGCATTCTCATTCCCAGCTGTGCGGTATATGGCACACAGTTAAACTAGCCCGCTGCTACGAAAATGTAGATATATGGGAGCTCTACATGCGCCTCGTTTTTTTCTGTATGTGGTCGAGCGCTCGGTGCGTCTTTGTCATTTAAATAGAGCGTGAACGAGTAAGAAAGTAAAGTTACTGCAAGGTGAGAGTGGGGAATGAAGAGGTCGGCGAGAGGAAGAACCCATTTCTTTCTCTTAGTCTGCTTTCTATTTTTTTACACTCTTTTGATGTGGAATGACTTTTCGGCACCTGCTTTCTGCACTGATAAACATTTCATTTGATGACCCAAGCAAACCAGGGATCTGAGCTTGACCTGAGCCCATGTATTATTATTTACGTCCCTACGTTACTCAGTGAGACAATAGTTAACTGCTAATACCTCAAGGAATACAGTGAGAATAATTAGCTAGTGAAGGTCTAAAATAGTCTGCCTTTTTACTAGTCACAGATACATTACATTCCTACAGACTGGCAGAAGTTGACACCTTTTTCCAAAAAGCTTTTCAGAGGGTCAATAAACTGAATTTGTAATTTTGCAGTGTAGCTTTAGTCTTAGTTTGACTTTGCCTGCCTGAAATAACCTGCATGGTGTCTGTTCTTGCAGCAAAGTCAAGCATTGTCCTTTTTTCAGTTCTCACCTGCTCCCACCACTTTGTCGATGGCAATGCAGGAGGCGTCCAGCTCCTTCGCAAACTCGTGCACAGCCTGGCTCGGGTCCTCGTACGTGTG
This sequence comes from Sebastolobus alascanus, assembly GCA_916701645.2. Taxonomy (NCBI): domain Eukaryota; kingdom Metazoa; phylum Chordata; class Actinopteri; order Perciformes; family Sebastidae; genus Sebastolobus; species Sebastolobus alascanus. Next base: position 565,925 of record CAKAOJ020000180.1, read on the forward strand.
GGGGTCCACGTAAGTCCTGATACCCGGCAGACGCACTGCAGCAGGAGAGAGCAGGTTGCATCAGTTAAAAACACAGCGCCTCCTTATGTGTGTCCCTACGTCCATATGTCCTCTGAACATTTGAATGACTTTGTAAGGACATATTGTCTGGCTAGTGCTCAGGTTTACAATGAAAAACAGCACTCAAAAACAGATCGAACTCTGGGCAACACAACCAAATCTTTGAAGATGATGTAGTCTTCATATAACTGAGTTTTGGTGAAAAATTTCTGAGCAAACAGGAGCCAGTAAACACAGCGAATCATGTGTTAGAATAACAGATGCTGCTAAGTTGAACAATATGACGTATCTCCAAGCCACGACGCGCACACAGTTATCGATGTGCAGCTGATTTGTGATACACACAAATTAACTAACAAAGAACGACTCAACATTTTTTTGTGAGATATATGTTTTAAGACAGTCTTTAAAAAACACGTGAACCTTCCCTTTAAGTAATAAAGTTGTACTTTATTAGTCCCTGAGGAGGAATGTACGCTCTACATCTGACCTATCCAAACTATTCATGAAGCAGTGGACACAGAGTTCAGTGCCTGGGGAGTTACCTGGGTCAAGGTTAAAGGTAGGAGTACTCCTAATAAATAACACATTGTATAGGACTAAAGGAGAACAAGCAACAAAGAGGAAGCAAGAACATAGGAGTTCATTTTAAACATGTTGTCCCTTTGGGTCGGTCATGTGTGTTATGCTACACATTGGTCCAATCTCACACAGAGAATTTCAACTTTACAAAAAGCCACGTGAGACTTTGTGTCACTGGTCAAAAATGTATCAATGGAAAGGACTTTTCTCTGGAGTAAACCCTATAATCAGAGACAGTTAAACCCTGAGTCTCAGTACTCGCTGTAGCTGGCTAAGGGAACAGTCTCATCTTGTTCCTTATCCAAATGAAGCCTCCAGGATTGCTTCGCAAATGGACCGAGAAACCGTCTTCTCAACATGGTCTCGGTCCGATTACTGTCTTCTCATATGACCAAATGAACCGAGGTAAAGGGGAAACCACTTCCAGCTTGGAATTGGCTGCTCTAAAACAACCGCCGTCGGTAAAGATGCTCTGAGAAAAACATCTCCCAGATGTAGCTATCAAACTATCGATGATGTATTTCTACTCTGTGAATAGTAAAGAGAAAGAGAGGATTGATCGAAACAGGCCTCACGAAAGCAGGGTGCAGTACTTACAGTGGCCGTTGCCAAAGTGCAGTCTTTTCTCATCAGGATGTTTGGATTTGCTGTGGCAACAAAACCTGCCAATCCAAACAGAGAAAGGTCATAAGTAGTGCCACATCTCCCAATAAGACTTCACCCGTTGGCCCAGCCTGAAGGCTATAGCGAGAGTGTGTGCATGTGTGTGTGTGTGTGTGTGTAATCCCAGCTCTTATAAACCAAGAGAGGATCAGTAAGTCTTATAATGAGCCGTGGATTTATACTCTCTCTGAACAGTACTGACTGCCAATTTCAGCCACACACATACACACACACACACACACACACACACACACAAACACGCAATTCTTAGTTTTCTCTTATACACTATGAGGTATTTGGTGAAACATCAAAATACATAGTATGCGGCCATTTTGAAAAATACAAATACAATCGACTTTCAGGCATTGACGGGAGAGAGCACAAGGATCGCTGTGATTGGAGGAGTAAACACTCCAGTGAGAATCGAGTCCAGTGAGTGTGCGGACAGACCTGCCAATCAGGACGTACAGCAGCACAGTGAGCAGGATGATGGCCACGGCGGAGGAGATGGCGATCAGAACGACCTGGCTGCTCTCACTGGAGATGGAGAAGGCTGCTGAAAGACGGAGAGCAAAAGGTAATGAGCGGTGTCAAACCTTGGCTCCATAATCTCACTATTCATCATCATCAGTTATTTCTCAGGACAGTACTGGCTCTTACTATAAAACTTGTACTCTGAGCTGAACTTACAGTCGGGGCTGGTCTCAAACTGGAAGCTGGGGCTGCTGGCTCCGTATCCGGCGGCTGTGCGCGCTCTGATCTGCAGCAGGTAGGCGGTGTTGGGCTTCAGACCGCTCAGTGTCACGTTACAACCCCGAGCACGGAGGATGGTGTAGCTGGTCTCCTGCTCCTCCTGTAAAACAAGGCGGACAACGGAAGAGACAGAAAGGAAGTCAATATTTGTTAGACAGTTTTTTTTTTTTTTTTTAAATACTACAATTTTGTCTGGGTTGGAACTATTAATGATTACAATATACATATAATGTAACAGAGTATGCATTATGTGCATGTTCACACACCCACACACAAACATCTCAGACAGTTTGGCAGCTTTCTTCCCAATCTGATGAATTATGTCCTTCTTATTTTATGACTTCTCTCCTACTGATCTCCACTGATAAAACAACAGGAGGATTTACACACCAGCGCTGCTTTCGGCACATTGTTTCCAGATGTGGAAGGAAGAAAAACGGTGGAGAAAAGATGAGAGGACAGGAGGTAGGTGGAGCAGAGAGAAGATAGAAAGTAGCTCTGTTTTTGTTTTGGCTCTGTGCAGTGATATTTCCACAGTGAGGATAACAGGCCGAGGATGTTTATGTATATTTTCGTGCAGTAGTATGCTCCATGGTTGTCAGGTGTTAGATAAATTTGATAGATGAAACAAAAATAATCTGTCAGTAATCAAAATAATTAGTGAAAATAAAACGGGCATTCACAAACAAAAATGTTCACATATATTTAGTGAGTTGATGTGAAACACAATCGTGTTTCAGAAAAACAGTTCTGTTTTCCCTTTTAGTTTCACCCCGTTTCCTACTGTGCACCAAACATTTTATAATGCAAAAGTAATCCATAAAATGCAATGTGTGTAGTTTTATTTAAGAAAAATATATTAAGTGTGATTAAAATGCATTTTTTCAGCCCTATTGCTTTAAACAAAGATGTGAAAGTAGAATACAACAGCAACTTTACATTTCCACTGGTGGACTTTTGAATTACCAGCATCCATTTCCGCTCCAGTCATTTCAAAATAAACTTCCGTCTTCACAGGCAACAACTTGGTTCAGTTTGGGCAAGATAACTACTTTCACCATCAGGACAGCACAGCGCAACATAATTCAGCACCAGTATGAAAACACTTAACTTTTTTACTCTACTATAATTCAAGAAAAATAAATATGAATGACTTATTTCTTCAACAAAAATACACCAAATGTTGTGTTTCTGTGTCGGTGCCTCAGAGCGCATTTTAATTGTCCAGCGGGGGGAAAATTGCTGAGCCAGTCGGTGCTGCAGAAAGACTTCAAATCACATGATTACAGAACCAGTTCGACGCTCTGAAACACTCTGCTAAATAGGTCGGAAAATAGGACGAAGCCGATCTTAAATCTTAATGACAGCCTATTACAGATGACTTCAACAATCCTGAAAATGAGCTACATGTTTTGCAACACGGCCAAGCTCATAAAAATCATCCAATGCCGAATCGTGTTCAGGCATAGTCAAATCCTCATTTTATAGACCCGGTTATAAAGAGGCGCTCATTGGTACGGGCAATAGCATAAACACAAGTCGACATTCACTCACACACACACGGGCAGCGTCCAAAAGAAACTTCAGTCCCATTAATGGAGTGGATCAGAGTTTTATGGTGCACAAAGCTTTTTAAACTGCTCGATGTGTGAGGAGGTAACTGATACACCAGACCTGCGCTGGGACAACTCTTCATCACAACTATAAATCTACTCGCAGCTTGTCACCGTTCCGCGTCCAGGACAGCATGTGATCCCCTGAAAATCACACACAGGTGTGGCACAAGCATCTGTGTGTGTGTGTGTGTGTGTGTGTGTGTGTGTGTGTGTGTGTGTGTGTGTGTGTGTGTGTGTGTGTGTGAGAGAGAGTTAAAGAGACAGAGAAAGAAACTCAGGTCTGATGCCTCTCTTTTATGGATTCTGCAGCCCGACAAGCTGTGTGATTTTGAGCTATTCACTTGTGTGTGTGTCACCAGAACTCTGCTAGAATTTAATACGGCCTCTGTGCTGCGTTCTACTTTGACAATCTAAACAAAGCTGTAGCAAATTATAGCTTGTATAATACACATACACACACACACACACACACACACACACACACACACACACACACACACACACACACACACACACACACACACACACACACATATAGATGCAAACTCATACAGACCCCAAAACAGGAGATGTACAGCAGAAGTCTTGTAAATACAGCGTTTGAGCCAGCATTCCTTCCATCTAAGACTAAATAAACAGCCCAAATTAAAGTGGATCTGAAGCCCTCTCTCTCTCTCTCTGCTCTTTAGATTGCAGTGATAAAACATGCAAAAACAATCAGCCAAGTGTATTCCCACAAATTCTATTTTCACAAAGTGCACTTGGAAGTGCCTTATCGGCCGTAGAGCGCCCCATAGCCGGTTAAAGCGTCGGGAAGATCGCGCAGTTAGCCCGGGATTTCCAAAGATGAAACACCTCTCTTCTTCTGGGAAGTTTTCTGGTTGGGAATTCCCAAAAATATCACCAGATATTCCCTAAGAATTCCCATATATAGGATACACAGTTCGGGAACAGCCCTTGCACTTTTGGAAACTTGGGCCTCTGGTTTCCCGACCGTGTGACACAGTGGTATGTGTTGGCGGAAAGAGCGGTGTGGGCCAAGACGGGGGCAAAAGACTGGTTAGTTTCATTCAAAATAATTAACTGCAAGGGTTTCTTGGTATGAACCATGTCAGCTACTAGTATAATGAAACTCTTCACGTCTTCACCTTTCTTAAGTGGTTTATATACCACCTAACCTAAACCTAAATGTGTTATTTATTACTATTTATATGTCCTAAAAGCAATAGAAACAGATTACTTAGCAGGACTCCATGGAAAATGTATTACTTAATATTATTCTTACAGTAATCCAGGCTGTTCTCATACACTGTTCGTAGCTATACCTAAGAAAAGTACATGCACTATAATTCATATGTATCCCAGAAAATAAATTTGTATGTAACCCACGTAATTGAACGAGGAAGTATAAAGAGCAGCGAACGCCGCGTAGGGAGGAGGTCGAGGTGGATGGGTTTCGGGGTGGACGGGGTGGATTTCTCCCAGTAGACTGGTGTTCGTACCCCGTGTGAAACCAGAAGTAAACGTTGATTTATTTGTCTTGTAACTTCCATATTTAAGTTACACCAACTCTGGTGTTATTTTAACCCAAACCACGATCTATTCCTAAACCTAACTAAGTAGTTTTTGTCACAAAAAATGAGGAATAACTTTTCGGAAGTTATCATATGAACTGTCGTATGAGAATAATTTGAGTAATCATATTATCATATCTGTCATATATCTTTATCCAAGTTTGCCTTAGTTAAAATGTATCGTACCATATAGTTGCATATAGTTCGTTGTACTGTAGCTACTCAACAGTGAGTTTATGATATTCTTCTCATGTTGCATCAGTGTAATGTAGAGACTGTCAGTGCATCAGTTCATTGTTTTTTCCTTTTAAGTTTAAATTCCTTTCAAGCTAAAAATCCATCAGTAGAAATGTGATCATTCAGTTGTTCCCAAAGAAGTATATATTTCATGTAACTTCGGAAACAACAGATGCCGTGTGCATTGAAGGTTATTTATGCTACTGGAGCCTCCGATGACTCGACATAATTTATGTGCTACGGTAAATGATCTATTGGATGCACATGGGCGATTATTAAGACCATGTTTCCATCGGTTGGCAGGAAACGTTGCAAAACTGGTGCACTACTTTAAGTATGAGAAGTCCAATCAGCACTTTACAGGATTTACAGACTAAATGACTTGTGACGATTAATATTTGTGTTCTGCCTCGCACTATAGAGCTCTCACTGGAAAAGCCCCAAACTATACAAATGGAATATATCAACTTTTTAAATGCCCCTCTAACACTTTTCCTTGTCCTGGTCTTTGGTTTTTAAACCCCACAAAGAAAACATAACTGTAATGACTTCCCTTGTCGCCCATCGGTTTGACCCAGAAATCTATTGGTCCGTCGAGTAATTCATCTACTATACAGAAGTACTTTTGCTTTGAAGGATGATGTGTGGTTATTGGCGAGATGTTCCCTTTTCTACATTAAGGGAGAGTCGTCGGTAAATTGCTATTGGATTACATGATAATGCACACTGTGTGTTTCTGTTTTAAACTTGTGTAAATAAAGACAGAGGAAACCACAGACACAGAAAAGTTTGGCTTGATGCTGCAAATCTGAACATCTTCTTCTTGCTAAAAGCTCTCTTTTAATCTCTCGGTCTGTTTTCGTGCTCCGTTTCACCATCCTGTTTATGTGTGCATGCAATTATATCTGCGTGTGTGCGTCTCTAAAAGCCTCTTTCTGTCTCATAAGTGAGTCATGGTGTGGTCTTGGTGTGGGGAATTTGGGCTCCGACTCTTGTCCTCCTACGGCCTTGATCGTTGGCATGCTAGAGGCCCTCAGCGTCCCTCCGCCTGCCACACGGAGAGGCCTCTAACCTGGCTTGTTACGGGGGGTCTCCCCTGGGTGTCCCAGTTTGCTCTTCTGCATGGAAGAGCCTTTTGTCTGGGGTTTGAAATCCCTGGGTATGTATGGCTGCTGTGGAGAATCCTCTGGGAAACTTGTGTGTTTGTGTGTCTGTCCCTGAGTGTCTCCAGTAATTCCTGAGAGACGATGTGATTAACAAGGATCAGCGCAACGGCCAAGAGATTATTCATTACGAAACTCTGTCACACAGACTCTTCCTCAGACTCCACCCTTTCATTCTTTTCCCCTATCTTCTTATATGCATTTGTAATGTGTGAGCTGAGAATTAGACCTGCAGTGAGCTCTGACCCAGTATCAGTCATTAACTTTTCCTCTCGCTGTTCTCCGTTTTAACATCTTAGGTAAGGATGGCTGAGCAGGGAACAGAGTTTAGAGAGGAAACAGCTTCTGTCTGCCTACTAATCAAGAGATTAGGGGCCACTGTTGGCATTCATGCAAACTGGGATCTGGGACACACACTCATACACACACATACATACTCGTACATGCACGTTGAATCTGCCAGAGTGATTAAACTTGCATCCACGGCTAATTTCACCATCAAATGTCAGCCATGGCGCAGCACTGGTGCTGAAAGCCAGTGTAATTCGTTCTGCACTAATTTCCCTCACAGAGGAATGAGCGACCCCACAGACGCGTTTACTGTCTGCCATAAAACTTGTCTCCATTAAGGAGAGGAGAGGAGAGGAGAGGAGGACAGGATGAGACATAGAGGGAGGGATGAAAAGAGGAGATGAGAGGTAAACATAAGGGGAGGAGTATGAAGCAGAAGAATGAAGACAGAAAGAGATGAAAGAGGTAAAGTAGTAGGAGCAAAGTGGAGTGGTGAGAAATTAGAGAAGGGAGGAGAGGATGCAGGATGAGAACAATACATGAGAACATTTTGGGCTTGTTATAGTAGCGACACTGAGCAACATCAGTTTCATGCCAAATATTTCAAACCAAACCCCAAACTTTTCTCTATGTATGAGGGAAACAGGATTTCAAATTTCAAAACTGATTTAAAGTGTTTATCAATGAGATTTTTTTGTGGCTTTCGGCTCCATACATGTAACAAGGCATGGAAAACATAAATAATCCAGCAAAGACTGCACTAAAGCAATCATTTGTCATTGTGGAAATTCACTTACTCACTTTCTTGCGAAGAGTTAGATGAAAAGATCCATCCAAGTACCATTCTCAAACATGCCCGCCCTGAACCGCATGCTTGGAGGAGGATTCTAGTGAGCATGCTCCATAGGCCCAAAACATGGAACCATGGGGAAGCATGATGAGACTATTTCTGCGTATGCGTCCAGTAAGCAAATTTCAAAAGGCCATGTACTGATCACATTACACGACTGTCTGTCTTATAATCGTTTGTTTGTTGTCTGTGTTGTGGTTTTCACATTATACCATTATACATTTTACTCGGAAGAATCCCCGACAAGTCTGTCTGGTCTCCAAACTACGGTTAGTCAACAAAACACACGCAAGAAGTGATGCGGGAAAAGACGCAAGACCACGAGCGAGACAGGAGTTCTTTCCTCCAGAAAAGGATGTATGCACGCAGCTAGCGATCCGAGTAGTTTGCGCAATGATTTGCAGCGAAAAACCAAGGAAGAAAAAGAAAAAAATATTTAGGAGAGAATGGTTGGGGAGACACAGGCAGCAAGGATTGTCTGTTCTGCAGAGAGATTTGCTGATATTCTGTTGATGACCCGGATCTCCGAACACTGTCGACGAGTGGAAAAAAATCAGAGCTGACAGATTCTGCACCAACCTTTTCGTAGTATTTGATCTCATAGTCGAGGATGATGCCGTTGGGTCTCTCTGGCTGCTGCCAGGACAGCGAGACGCTGTTTCGAGACGTCTTCTCCTTTCTGATCACTGTGACCGGGGAGGGAGCTGTGGGAGACATAGACAGACAGACAGAGAGACAGAGTGAGAGAGAGAGTGTGTCATAGTGATGTTCAGAGGAAGTTCAGTCCTCCGGTGTTGCATCCTGGCAATTGTCTATGGTTCCTGTTAGCCTAATTCAGTTTGCTGCCCAGTGGGGCCGCATTAAAGGCTCTGGCCCAGGAACGAGACCATGTACACTAATGCAAACACTGGCTAGTGCATACAGTAACCGCACACACTTACACACATACACTGGCTCAAAGACTTATAATACTGACATCAGTGCATTTCAACTATGTGAGAGTGATGCAGTAGATAGTGCTTGTAGGGCAGATGATTCATCTTTAACTCTTCAAAACAAAACTTTATGCATTTTACTAATGAAGTTGCCATGAATCAATATGTTAGAGTTTTATAATACTGGTATAATGGCAGCATAAAACTGTGTCAGCGGTAGTCATTTTGTCGCCTCCACACTCTTCTCCTTCAATATAAACTGAGAAACCTTTACAGATTAAACCCAACCTTGATTTTATTGACATTTTCTTCTCACACGAACAAAATAGCCTATTCATTTGTCTACTGTTGATTACTTGTGTTATAAGTCAAGCAATTAAGTGAGAGAGTAATAGCTTTGAAATGTATACATCTGAGAGGAATCAATGTCATCAAAATGAAGAAAAACAAGGCCATGCTTAGTTACCACGCTAAGTGTCTCTGGAGCTGGTGAGAATATCAAACTGCCATTCAATCATTTATTAAGTTTCACATTAGTTCCTCCTTACACAATGCAGTACAATGGCTTGTCCTTTAGCGTTTATTGTAGCGTCTATTGTTCTTCTGCATTCCTCAGCGACGTGTTTTAATTTGAATATATATATAAACCATCTCTTCCCGTTTCTCTCACTGCTGTCCCTTTTGGTGTGGCTCTTTCTCCCTCGCCAATCTTCCTCGCCTATCCTCTTCACCCATGCATCGCCTCGCCTCGGGGAGTTCACATGGTCCCGAGTAATTCAGCACGTCCCTCCCTCTATCAAGCCCTGCGCCCCTCCCTCCCTCCCTCATTCCTTCTCTCTCTCTCTCTCTCTCTCTCTCTTCACTCCCTTTCTCATTTCCCTTTTTTACTGCTCTCTAATTGCCAGGCAGCTCCGGGGCCAGCCCGGCATCTGAGGCATCGACTTTTAATTTTATTAGACCACAGGAAAAAACATGTTTGTCTTTGAAATGTTCGAGCCTTTCTTGATTGTGATTATATAGCAGAGTGTGTCTGCGTGTGTGTGTCTATCCGTGCATATACTCGTGTGTATTTCCGCGGGAAGTTATTTTTTCTCCCGTAATGAATCCAGATGGGGAGAATCTGTTTCTATACCCCCTGCTCCTCCTCTCCTCCTCTCCCTCTGGTTCTGATAGCGGGGTGAGGCTGTGCTTTTTATTGGCTCTGTGGTTTATGGTGGTAATGATTTACTGTGTCTGGGCCGCTTGGAGGCAGCTTCAAGTTCCTCTCCTCCTCCTCCTCCTCCTTCTCCTTGCTTCCCTCTCTCTCTCTCTCTGTCTCTCTCTCTCTCTGCATGTCTACTGCCAAGCACTTAATTTGCTGTCACTCTCTGTTTCTGTCTGTGGTATAACTGTAAAACCGATACAGGACACCGGGCCCATAATGGCCTTAAAAACTGGCCTTCAGCGTCATTCACCTGTGATGTGAGGGACATGGCACAGCTGCTGGAACACGTCTATTTATTCTGTACAACACTGGTGGACTTATATTGGTAGTAAGTAACACTATAGAATTCAATCAAAGAGATGCTGTCCAATGATTTAAAATCATTGCTAAAATCTGATATCGGCAGACTGAATCACAGACTAAACTATTCATCTGTTCTTGTCTTTAGCAGTGATGTTGGTTTTCAAGGTGGTGATTTGAGTGGGTCCCCAATAAAATTTGTGTTTTTTGACAAATTGCAGTGTTAAACTCGTGTTTCATTTCCGTACTTCATAAATCAGTTGCTTCCCCTTCTAGCCTCTCACATTTATTTTCAAATCAACATTTTGTAATATCTAAATCTAAAAAGAACATTTAAAAGTGTGATTCAAACCTTAAAAAATTAAATAAGCTTGCAAATTTAATTGTTCAACATTTTGAGAAATATGCTCATTCTCTTTCTTGCTGAGAAGCGTTTTTTTTTACGTTTTCCTTTCACTCATTGAGACTATGAACAAAACGGGATGTCCTTGAGCTAGATATTAGCGCAGACAAGATAACGGTGGCCGCCGGTGGTAATATTTTATTTTATAAACACGGCGCGTCCCCTGGATGGTAAAGCATCATCGGGCCATCATCGATATGACTGAATACAGCATTGATCGGTGGCCACGTGAGTTTATTTACCAAAACCAAGTTTGTAGCCTTGATTGCTGAATGAAATCTGTGCGGCCGGCCAGGATTGGTCTTGTTGCAGCGAGGGGCAATAAGTCTCTCCAACGATGATTGAGAATATGAACACGGGATCTCGTCTGCACAAGAGAGATGCTCACGGTAAGAAAATGGTGGCCCGTCAGTGTATTATTATTTTTTTTCTTGACCTCAACGAACAAAACAAACCTCAGCTCAGATTTGTTGTTCACATTGTAGCATTATCAGGGAAAAAATAGAGTCTACTGCGTCCTTTCGGATTTGAATGCATCAGAGAAGCTTTTGTTTGCTTGTCATCTCTCTCTCTCTCTCTCTGCAGTCCTGTCTTCTATTCACACCATTTTGTTTCTACACTCTCTTGGACTGCACAGCTATTGATCTTTACCACCTTCAAACTTTGTAGGAATACATTATTGATATCTGAACGCATACTGAGATGAAATATTAATAAGACTGAAGCAATGTTCTCTCTCTATGTTTCATTGTGGTCCCCATCATCATATCAACGAGCAGGGGAAGAAGTGATTCGCCCAGGCATGTATATATATTCTATGTGTTGTTAGACCCGCTCTGCCAAGTTCAGCTGCAGTTCAGACTGTTGATATTAAACCACTTTAAATGTGGATCACGGTTACTCTGTTGTTTGCATAGTTATGACAATGAGCGGAGGGCAGAGGAGGTGGAAGGAGGAGAGCTATCTGACAGCACCTTGACAGAGCAGCCAGGACACACAGCTCCTTCCCAGGGAAACACTTAATCCAGCTTTTAACAGCTTTGGCATCTGTACGTGTGTGTGTGAGTGTTTATGTGAGAGAAAGTGTACTATAGACGGGTGGGGCTGCTGCTCTGACATACCTAATCCTTGTAAACTCTCAGGGCTGATGGAGAGTGTGCAGCTGCAGGCGGAGATATGTGTGGGTGTGTGGCACAGTACAGGGAAGGTGGGTATGTTTGTGCTTGATCTATGATATGGAAAGATTCATCTCTTCTGATGATCGCTCAAACATTAAAGATGGTTTTTAATATTCAGATCACACACGGCCCTCTCAGTGTTGATAAGTCCTCTTCAAATCTAATTTGTATGCCGATCGCGGAGAGATTCCCCCCCGACTAACCACACAGATTATAACGGTTACTAATAAAAGACCCCTCCTGCTAAACCTTTTTCTATTTTTCATTTAGATGGTCTTTACATCAAATGAGTATCTTTTAATCCCCATTGCCCTTTCCCCTCATAACAACATATGATTTGAGTCGTGACTTATCTCCAGCCTGGACACGTGTGCACGTACAGTATGTGAACACACACACACAAAATCTATATTTACCTCTCATCCCTGCCCTGTCACTTTAAAGACGTCATGTCTGGACCTTGTCACTTTTAATACAGCCAAGGTGTGACAACAACACAGAGCAAACACAGCAGACGTCTCTCTCTGTGTATAGTGTGTACACACAACCTTTCACATTTGCATATTTATCGCACCGACAGGTTTCTTCTCAGAGAGTTTACATATGTATGATTGACTGTATCTATCCTTACAGTATGTGTGTATGTTTTGCCCTTGAGTCTTTCTCTGAGGAAGGCTGTACGATTATCACTATACCTACTAATCACAGAAAAATAAATCTTCGCCTTGGCTTGATTTAAAAAAAAAAAAAATGTGACCTGAGTGACTGCGCTGTCCTGCCTCACTGATTCGACCTGAATACAGCCAAAGCACCCACAGTAACCTGTAACTCAAAGCAACTCTCATGTGAGGAGGTGCCATGTCGGCATTCAAATCAAAGCAAACAACGGGCTGGAAGGACAATACTTCACGACATACCTATACCAACCACTGTTTAAATTCACAGCTATTGCCATCTGCCTATCATCAACGACGTGATGGAGTGTCTGACCTCGCCGTATGACAACTTACGAGAGAAACTCCCATCTGTTCACTGTGCTCAAAAAACACCTTTCAAGTGCTAAATCACCTCCCAAGGTTTGGGACCCAAAAAGAAGCCTTTTTACAGAGAGTAGAGGAAACACGTAAAGAAGAAGAAGAAGAAGAGAATAACAGGGTGTGTGTTGGGTTTGGAAGGATCCGGTGTCCAGATGAAGAGAGAGATAATGATTGAGAAGGAAAAAAAAACAAACGCTGAACTGGAGACACAAAAACATTACAGAACACAAAGGCAAACAGTGTAAGAGAACAGTGAAGGGAGCGGGAACAGGGAACAGAATAAATTGATGTACTATACGGCCAGACCTTTGCACATTCCTCGCTAGAGTCAGGGATTTCTGAGGTTTGGCGCTTTCTACAGCAGCTAGATTTATTTTACTTTTGGAATTTCACAACACCGCTTCCCTTTGCCCTCTTATTCATCTCCGGACTTGACTCGTGTGGAGAGATATTTGTATAAAAGATTGATGGGAGTTTTGGGTGCCCATCCTCACGTTAAGGGCGATCTGCTAAAAGGATGAGATATTTTTATTTTATTTTTCGCGAAGGAGGAAGACATTCGATCTCTGTCGTTAAACAAGAGAATAGCGGCCTGGGATCGCCTTGTAAATGTCCACGGCTGATGGTTGGAGTGCATATGTTTGGAGCACATAAACTTTAGACTATATGATAGGGATATTTAGAGGGAGAGGGAGAAAGGGGGTGAAGGATAGAGAGAGGTATGTAGCTACTATTTAATTTTACACTTGTGGTTTTATCCACAGTAAAATTCAAATTTTCTTCATGCATTAGAACCACACGCCCCTATATATGGTGTCTGGACTCTTGTGGTTGTGTTGTACTAAACCTCCTATATCTGTCTTATTATGTGAGTGCATGCCTTTATCCATCTACCCATCCGTTGTGACATCTCACCAGCTTGGTTGGTGGTGATGGTGACGGCGGCGTACTGCCTCATCTTGGGTGCCAGCGACGACACACCGTTCAGCGCCTCGATCTCGAAGGTGTAGTTGGTGTGGGCTAGCAGGTCGCCCACCGTCACCGTGGTGTTGTGGAGGCCCGTGGCTCTCGGCAGAAAGTGAACGTTGCTCCGGCACGGCTCGCAACGCAGGTTGCCGCCGTTGCTGCCGTTGGCGACCTCGCCGCGGCAGCGCTTGCAGAGGACGGTGAAGGTGACGTCCCTGCGCCCGCCGGCGTCCTCCGGCCAGCTCCAGTCCAGGATGACGGAGGTCTCGTTGATGGAAGAGATCACGTTTCGAGGAGCTGAAGGGGGTCCTGGTAGAGAAGGAGAGGAGGTGGGATGGAGGTGAGAAAAGGAGGATGAGGTCATTAGATAAATAGGATGAGAGAAACAAGAAGAAAAAAGGTGTAAAGAAAGGTAATTAGTAGAAAGGTGACAGAAGAAAGGGAAGAGAGCAAAGAAAAGAGAGGTTGAAAATAGAACCAACTTTAAGCAGCAGACTGACATTAGGTGGAATTAGATTTAGCAGCAGAGTCATCTGCCAAGTGCAATACACACAGCATCTAAGATCTTCGAGAATTCAATAAAGATTATTCTACTTTATAATAATTAACTGTAAACTAACTAACTAAACTAAAGTAACTATTATTCATTATTTATTGGTTGGAGTTTGTGTGTATTAAAGGTTCGCTGCTTTTCAGAAAGTGCAGTTTCTAGGAAGAAACGAGCCACTTAATGGGTTCTTTAAAGTGCAAAAGAAGTGCACCTACTTGGAGATTTTCAGTCAAGAAAATAGCATTGAATGCTGCACAATGTAACTGTGGTTTAATCACGGTAATATCAGGGTTGAGATAATATGAGTCTGTGTATGTATTGCGAAATGTATCTGTTTTCAGCTCTTTTTGGATCAGTAAAAGAAGAAAAGGGCATGACAGCCTCTTCCACAAAAAAAAAAAAAGCCTGTCAAACTCAGACTGACATATAAAAGTAAAAACGTCTTATTGCAAACAGATCTCTCTGAATATTTCCAGATTTGTATATCAAAGCTATGCCTGTAATTACATGGAGAACAAAACAAAACTGCCAAATAACTCTCTGTTGAGAAGTTGCAGGAGGAGGAGGAGGAGGGAAATGGGCTTAGCGGATCGTGTCTTGAGATAAAATGCTTTGTTTGGTTTGTTTGACTTGACAGGAATTTACTTCACTCCCAAACTATGCACAGCTCCTGTCTTGGTGATCTGCATTACAGTCTTTGTGTTTGTGCACGAGAGAAATCAGAAGAAAGACACACCAAATGCTTTGGAATCAGAAAATACCATCAGGGTATCTGCAAGTCTCACAAATCTTAATTGAAGACTTCTTAAGGCACGCTTGATGTTGTAACGAATCCAACGGGACTCTGAAGTTTAAGAGCAGTTTTGCTTCTCCTACAGTAGGTTGTATAATCTCTCTAATAGAGCTCAACGGTCACTGCCCACTTTTTGAATGGCTCCGGTTCCAGAAGAGAATTTCCCATCCATTCACTCCATTGACATTTCAGAAAATCCTCATATAAAGAGTTTTAAGCATGGAACCAAGTTAACCAGCTACGAGATGAATCATGACCATAAAACATCTGATTCAGAGAAGCAAAAATAAATAAATTGAAAAATGGAAAAAAAAAAGGCAACGGTACAAGGGAACTACTCATCCCATAAAAAAATAAATAAAGAATGGTGACTCGCCGTCTCTGGAAACTCCCGTAAAACTTTTAAACTAACCATTGTCGATCGAAAATGAACAAACAAGGTTGATATCATACAGACTTGTGGCTTCTACGGGAGCAAAGGGTAAACCATTTCAGAATCTCGTAGCTCGTGGTGAGTCTACCTTTTGGATGGTTACGACATTATGGCTAATAATCAAATCCGCGATTCAGAATATGAGTGAGATTTTCACTTCAAGCTCACTGTTGAGCTGATTGAAAGCATACAACGAAATTAGTTTAATGCACAAAAAGGGGCAAAATAATAGTCTATTACATTAAGCTATTACAATTACCAGTACCATTCAAACTTATAGTAAAAGAACACCGTTTATGGTTTTAAGCCTCCTCCTCAGCCTCAACAGAAATCACCAAATGCAAAGAATTTGACATCCTCATCAAAAGGAAATCTGATTAGAAACATTTGATTCCAAGTACAATCAGGCAACACATCTTACAGCCTAATAATTGTGAAATCTTTCTCAACCATTGAGACCAGCGCTAACATTCAGTGGGCTCTCAGCCAACTCAAGTCAAGCAATAAGCACCAAATAATTTGTCAAGATCTACTGTCAAAACCATTACTCCTTCCACTAACGCAGTGAAAGCTTCCTCAGAGAAAACAGCTTACGAATGGATACTGTCATCAACAGTATCCATTATTAAGAAGGTATATATATCACCCTACTCTGTGTGCTCTTAAAAGTGAGACTGAATTATTTTCTCTGATACTAATCTGACCCTGACAGTGCTCTGGCTCACCTATACTGCTCACTCCCCTGACCACATCAAACTCCTGGACCTGTAATTCATACAAGATATTACCTGCACAGGCATGCACACGCACACATGCAGGCAATCATGCACTAATTCAAGATGTCAAAATAATGCATTGACATCGAGATTAACATGTGACATGAATTATGGCGTGTAAGAACCGAGGATGTGTGCGTAATCTCCGATCCCTCACAAAGAGACGTATGTATTGGTAATTCTCTTTAGGCTCGTTCCAGCCTCCTACGTATCACCGGAGATCACTAGATATTGAAAAAAAAAGTGATTTGATGGTGATGAAGGCGAAGCAGCACTTATTGTGCATATTTGTGCTAATTTGGAGGAGGTGCTGTGGGCTGTATGGTATGCACTGATGCATTTTTAAGTGGTGGAACTGAATTCTTGGAAGTACATACTATACTTTATACACTGTTAAGACAGCTGTTACACAACCGTCCCATGTTGAATACAGCAGGAAATACCATATGGCTGGAAGTATATCTTTTTTATTTTTTTTTTTTTGTTTCTCATTTTTCTGCCAACATTTTAAAATTTCCAGAGTCAGTTCTAAACAACCTCTATCCCACCGCTAACAGTATAATCATGATCATTATCTCCTAACAACGTGTCTATTCATTTGCAGCCCTCGCGCCGCTCAATCTGTCCCGCCGAGGTGAAATTTGCCTAGTTGACAAGATGGCGTTGAGATAATCACAACGGGGACCTGCCGTGACTGTCTTTCTAATGAGGATCCTGTCTATGGCTGTGGGCATCGATTTGTATTTTCTACTCTGCTCTCAACACGGTGCAAGACACTTTTTTTTTTTTTTTTCTTCCTATCCCATTTAGTAGCAGATGTATCCATAACCTGACATCAGGGAATGCAGTGATTTATAGTTTTATGGGGAATGCATTTTGGAGGGCTCGCAGGAGGCATCAGCATCTGCAATCCATTTGCATCAGAGGGAGACAAAAGAGAATCATGTAGGGAGCGGAGAAAGGTGATAAAGCGGTCTTGGGCAACTGTGGCTTTGGTGACCTTTAAATAAATAAGGAATGTTAACGCTCTTTGTCTATTAGTGAGCCACTTTTTTACTGGTGAATCAATCTTTAGCTGCATTATGTGTACGAATCCAACTATGAATGAGATTCCGCTGAAAATACACTGTAAATACTGTTAAACTGTTTACATGTGAACAACAACAAGCTTCTGGATTAAATGTGCATGTATAGGCCTACAGTGTGTATCTTTTTCATCAAATATATTTTTTTGTGTTGTACAAAAGTACGTCTATAACAATGTGGAGCAGCGGACAAACATAGTTTTCTGCAAAAATGATTTGTGTGAAACACATCTGAAAGCATTTTCACTATCATAGGACACTAAAACTCAATGACAACCAAACAAATGGGTTTGAGCATCTCTTCAAGGCGAGCGTAAGACAGGTTTCATTGCATGTTTTATGGGCTAATGAGAAAAATCCTCCCACACCACATTGGAGTGCGTCTCTGGTCGGTTATCTGATAGAAAAATAACATGCAGTGGAGAGGGAGGAACCTGCATAACATCAGGATGCCACTAACTCCTCACATGATATATATAATCCCTAATGTAATGTTAACTGTAATATTAAAAGCACACTTACGGGTACAGGCCATGGAGGGGGGGTCTCCCTCAGCACGGAAGTAGTTCTTCTCACAGCCACAGTGCAGCGACCCCTCATGGTGAGAGAAACTGTGAGGCGGACACTTTGAACACTCCATGTTTCCCAGCGTCGATTTGTAGAAGCCGGCCCTGCACACTGGAGACAAAAGAACACAGACAGATGCATGAGTTATCATGCTGAAGCATCACATCGACAGCTATCTAATAGCCGCAGTCTTCGCCGGAACATCTACAACAAGTGAGAAATGAACTCACTACACATATAAACAAACTGCAAGAAGAGGACTGAATGTAAATCTGCTGAACCCATTGACTGCTAGTAAAAAAAAAAAAAACGATAATTCTCTGAAATGTCTTTGTCTCTGTTTCTCGCTCTCTTCATCTCTCAGAAGGCACAACATGAATAATTCAAATTGTCCCCTCAGATAAAAGGACTGTTCTCTTTAAATATCAGTGGTGTTAAATCTGCACTCAGCAGCTCTTTTAACTCCTACTCACCACAAATCTGTTGCAATCTGTGCAAGTAGGGTGGCACTCCACCTGTGCAAACTATATCACATGTGTATGTGTGTTTGTGTGTCTGTGTGTCTGTGTAGGAAGGAACATCAAACACAAGTTTCCTTTATGTTTTTTCTCTCCTTTCTCTGTCAATTTACTTCCATCACACTCTTGTATTCTCTTTTCTTCTCCTCTATCACAGTTTGAAACTTTTGTCATCTTGATGATGGGATACAAAGCATTTACTGCCCATAGACAGCAGGATTTAACACCAATGTATTTCTACTGTCAGTACACAGTAAGTGCAAATTTAAATAACACAGGTCACAAGACTAAAGCAGCATTCAGTCAGCACTTTACAAATATGGCAGGAATTCAATATCTTTAGACGAGATCAAAAAGTATTAAATGTTTTCACTAAATCTAAAGGTTAACAAAGTCTTGCAAAACTGGGAAAAAAATGGATTGCGTTTATGGCCTCATGCAACACATTCTCACTCCCAACTCGTCAAATACCGCCGCCTGGTCAGCGCCCCTCGGCATCGGAGACCGACACACGGGGATACCCCTCTTGCGTTACTTTTGAACTGGCATGCATTTCCATCAGTATAACGTTTGTATAAACGCTTAGGTGATCAACCGTTTGTTCTACTTCTCGTATTTAAACAGACTACAAACCCAGTCGCATTTCAGGCAGAACTGAAACACTGTTTTTTAGATGACATACCGCTGTAAAGACAGTAGGCGGGTTTGTGTGTAGCTCATTTAATGGGCCGGTTTGAGTATAATAGAAAGTGTGTACTTTAGCCTGTTGTCAGAATAATGCCTGTCAATGCCAAATGTGAATATGTTCTGTATATTGGTGTTTTGTTTGTGCTTTTATATGCCACTTATGCTATATTCCACTATCTTCACATGCAGGTACACACAGGCACACACACTCGCACACACATCTCTATGACATCTAACTACAACAAGGACCACAATGGAAATAAATCCTGTTAATTATGCATTACATAATTAACCAATCACCTATTTTTTATCAATTTGCAAACATGGAACTTTTACAGTAATCTGATGCTGTTGCAAACATACACAGACAAGCTCTCTCTCTCTCTCTCTCTGTCTCTCTCTCTCTCTCTCTCCCTCACACACACATGCACACACACCAGATTAAAAAAATGGCCAACACCAATAGCAGCGAGCCAGCAGAATGTGTGGGCTCAGCAGAACAGGTCTGACAGATCCCAGTGGTGGACAACATACTAAAGCAAAAGCCAACACTGCTGATACTACTGCCATATTCATCACTGACACTGGCACGCCAAGGTCCCATGCTGCCTGAAACACTCCTCTTGCTCCCCTTTACAGTGCGCGTGCATGTGTGTGTGCATGTGTGTGAGAGTAATAACATGTGAAGCGGGTTTAAACAGCCCAATATAATCCTACTGATGGAATGACAACCACAACACTTGCTGACACACACAAAACAGACCACCCTGATTGGAGGACGCACCAGGAAATTGGACCTGACAGCCAGCGCCCCCGGCCAATCAGGTGAGAGAACCATGCGAGATAGCCGCTGGGTCAGCAGAAAGGCACGAGGAACATAAAACAGGAGTGTGGATAAACAGACAGAAGTTAGAATGGATTAATCTCATAACGGTGGCAGACTGAGATCTGATCCCTCGATCCATAAACAATCTTTGACAGAGCACACATGCCCCGAACAGTTCACCTCTGGATAACACCAAACAAAGATCCCTTCACTATATTCACTGGACAGTTAAAGCACCGCATGGCTCAAGTCCAACTGGATCTGGTTCCATTTATATACCGTCTGTACGAACTCGGTCTTACTGCGGATTAGAAACTAATCAATTATGGCGATATTCATATTCACAGGAAAGCTGTTGGCAAGATTTTATTTAGTTTTCATATTAAGATATTATATAATATGATAGCATCGTGGATAATGTTTTTTTCTTTTTCTTGCACTGCTAGAATAACAGATTAAGACAAATGAGACGGATCAAGACACTTAATTTATCTCAAAATGTACAGCTTCAGGCATTATACATTTGGACTTTCCAAATCTGTCTGTGGCTTTCGGCCCAAAGCCCATTGGTTCCTACTGAAGACTAACTCTTTTAAAATGGGTCAAATATATAGATTAATTTTGGAAAAAGGCTAAATAATTTCCTTTAACAGCTGGGTATTGTAGTTTTTAGCAAACATTACTCACACAGGAGTAAATGGTCAGTTGTTGGGGACTATTTTCAGCTGTGGATTAATACACATTTTGGGCATTTGTGCATATTTGTGGTACTGGGAGTTTGTTTGTGTAATGCTGTGGCTCACTGGTGTGGTTTTCTAAGATTTTGGACAACAATGGAGGTAATAGTACAGAGGAATGTGCTGTATAATTCTTAAGCTACACCACAAATACTATCTAGTAGGATCAATTTGTCAATATTAAGAAAAATACAGAATATCACCAGACTTATCCTTTAAGCACAGCCCTCTCCAACTGCTGGCAGAACTTAACATCTCACCAGACTTGGACGAAGGACTCCGGCAAGTCAACACTCCAAAAACGTCAGAAAAACAGCTTCATTTCCACTTGGAAGTTAAAAATACACGGGGACTTTTCAGTGCGCAACACAGCCGTGAAACTTATTAGGCACAGAGAGGATCCCATAAACTTCCAATGTAAAAAATCAATAACCAAAGCTGCACTTAACAGTATGAGGTTTTCATATGACAGTATAGTGATATGTTGTATTTGCTCGACCGCAAACCCTAAAAATATTTTTTATAACAGTTGGAAAAGGATAGTAAAGGCCCCCGTTTCTTCCCTGTGTGCGTCTGCCAGGATAGAAAGCAGCTCTGACAGAGGCTGATGGTAAAATCAGATTCGGCTCGCAGGAGGTTAACTACTCATCGAGAGGAGAACCGAGTTGTGTTACACTGACATTCACCAGCAGTGTGTGCAGGGGCATGAGTGGCTAGCATGATACCGTGTGTGGTAGCATGTGAGTGTGTGTGTGTGTGTGTGTGTGCCACAGGAGAGGAAACGCAGCACCTCTTCAGATGACAGAGTATGTGTGATTAATTAAAAGATGTGTGTGTGTGTGTGTGTGTGTGCGTGGATATAACATATACAGAGACACACGCATTTCAGAAGAGCATCACTGCCTTGACAAATAGAGAGAAAATGAAATATTTGCCAAAGAGGAAAATATGAAGGTTATCCCCCTGAATCATCTTTTATTTATTTCCAAATCAATAACAGCAGCAGGAACACCATGTAAGGAGTGTATCACTGTATCCCTGTAAGTAGTCCTTTGTGATACACACACATACACACACATCTCTCTCACACACACACACAAACATGCATTCAAGTTGAAATTCTTGCAAATACTCACACACCCACAAGGGTATAACACAATGTCTTGTTACTTTCGACATAATGACAGCTGAAACACAATCTCTTCATTCACTTTTAAAGAGCACTACACACTTTTACACATTTACACACACACACACACACACACACGTGCACACTGACACATGTGCATACATGCAGCTCCAGCAGTCACATGATATGGTGGTTGTACAATAACTGGGGCTGCAATTTGCTCAATCAATAGTCTAGGTCATGGGACACCCTCATCAATAATTAACGTGACTGCTGGATGGTCTCGTGGTCACATGCAGTCCCTCTTTTTTACTACATGTTAGTTGACAACCTGACCTGACCTCGGTGAGCCCGGATTTTGTTACTATGCATCTTTTGAATGGGACTTTTTGTCTAAAGGCCTTTATGTGCGATTAATTCGCACCTAATATATTTTTTTTTCAAACTGTGAATACTTTCATACAGAACGGCAATGTTACACAGCAAAAAAGCGACCTATATTTTCAGAACAAAGTTGATTTTTATGAGCTTTCGCACTGTGAATAAAGGCATCAACCAGTTGCGCCTATATTTCAGCCCAGTCGCAAAAAAAAAAAAATTTGATGTATTGATTCATGTACATTTTCGTGACGGCCAGCACAAAATTAATTTGTATGTAATCCACGTAATTGTGAACTGGGAATTATAAAGAGTATACAATTATTACAAATACAATTGTATGTGGAATCTGTTTGTGATTGACAGCTAAAGCTGAATTATACAAAATGTTTTACATCCGCGGTCACTGTATGAAGAAATGAAATCCAATACCTGATTATAATCGTATTAAATGGATTGATAAGCTTTTAATAGAGTATACCGTAACCATCAGAAAAACGTGACCAAAGATTACACCCAGCATATTATTTCTCACATGACTTGTGTCCTCTTGACCTTGACCTCAGTGGTTACTTGTAAATTGATTGGTGTCACACAGGGAAAGTGGGAAAGTACCTTTTCCCTTGACCCCTATCTTTGTGTCAGCCTAACCCGAAGCTTCAGTTTGGTCTCCATCTCTCTCTCATTCTCTCTCACTCACTTCAAGGTTCAGTGTAGCTGCAGCCGGAGCAAAACGCCGACCCAACAATTGATTTCCTGTTTCCATACCACCTCCGCCTCTTTTCCTTTTCAATCCGACAACATCCCAATGACTTTCACTCCCTCTCTCCTCCCCTTCCATCTTCCTCCGTCTCCACCTCCCCCTGCCTTCATCCTGCCCACCCTCCTCCACTTCTTTTCTGTGGCTTTCCCTTCTCTTTCTTTCCCCCCCATCCTTCTTTCCTTAATTGGAATAGCTCTCTTTGAAATGGAAAAGTTATTTACTTTGACAGCTCAGGCATTTGGCTGGCGGTCTTATCCGGAGCCACTTGTAATGTTACTGGAAACATGGCAACAGTAAACATCTCGCCCCCTGCCATGAAATCCCCCTTTGGGCCAACCAGTAACAAGCTACAGGAACCTGGAAAAGGTCAAAGTCTTTTATGAAACCATGGTGCATTTCGGTGGGAAATTTTCACTGCCTGATAATTGTGTTATTGTTTCATTTGGCACAGGCACATAAATGAGAAAGTACATAAAAATGCAAGCGTAGCTACATTTTCAACAATACCGTATTATGTCTTATTACCATCCATCTGAGTATCAGTGGAGAGTTTAAGTGTTGAATGCCGTATCAAGGATTTATGGCATATTTTTCATATTTTAAAAACCCTCAATTTTGGCACAACATATTAGATATCAGCAGCTAAAATACATAAATATTCTCATCAATATTACCTTCCTAAATCATGTAAGACTTAACCCCGAGACAGCCATAATAACAAGCACATATGTCACAGAATACTAAAGAGACATTGATATAATGAAGGCCTCGGTTCTCTCTAACAGACAGAGTGACACAGAGATCCATTGTGCTGAATTACTATCAATTTGTTAAAGCTAATACGTCCGTAACCCGATAAAATGAACTCATTTTTGTCAGAAATATAAATGAAAGCAATCATCGGAATTGATAGGTTGTGTCTTGGGGCAAATCACTACGCATTCCATCTCTCTTATGTTCAATTATTGTGTCATTTACCATGATAATCGCATTGGGAACATATTGGAGTTTATTCATATGACAGTATGGTGAACCAATGTGCTGTTGTCTGAGAAGAGAAGTGATTCTGTACATCTGCAAGTTTCCAGGGCCAACTATCCATCAACTGGAGGACACATTAACTGTCCAAAACTAAACTTTTTAAGTAACCCGGATGAGAGCTGTCAAAGCTAATCAGAATATAACAAAGGCCCATAAATGGGCTCTCTGCTGATGATTTTATATCGTGGTTGTTTCAGTCTGGCATTTAGAGGAAGGATCAGCTGGGATATAGCAGCACCATCAGCAGTATTTAGTGGTTTCTTCGTTGATTTGTTAGAGATCTGTATGTCTGTACAATTCCCAGTAACTGCTCAAATGCATCACTCCTAACTGCACACTGTGTAGATGAAGGGTAAATGATAAAGAAAACGTCTG
The DNA here is from genome assembly GCA_916701645.2 of Sebastolobus alascanus. Classification (NCBI taxonomy): domain Eukaryota; kingdom Metazoa; phylum Chordata; class Actinopteri; order Perciformes; family Sebastidae; genus Sebastolobus; species Sebastolobus alascanus. The sequence goes on from CAKAOJ020000180.1 coordinate 590,395, forward strand.
TAATCTCGGAGAAATCTTGCAGTGTTTCACAGGATGAGCTCATAACTGACGCGTGAAAATGGAAGTGCCTTTTCAATTTCTTGCACGCTTTTTGGAAATACAATAGTGAATGCATATGGAGATGTTTTAATTTCCGTTTCCATCCAAGAAAGCCAAAATCTGTATAATGACATGGAAAAAAATGTAACAGTATAGTGATGTTTAAAGCCTCCTGTTTTATTTCAACTCAAACTCTCACTAAAACTAGCACTCTGTGGTAGGAACACAAGCAACAGTGCTTATCCAGCTTTCCCAGAGCTTCTAAAAATGGGCCACCAGATCAATTGCTGACCCTGATCAGTTCAGTTATATCACTGCCATGACCTCATGAGCTGCATTTTTAGCAGCCATAGAAACGAAGCAGTTGGCTCCATCGGCTGCAGTGATGTGGAGGGCCAGATTGGAGTTTGTGATGCTAACTGCAGGCTAATGGCCTGGAGAGACCCCGCTATTCAAGTCTGTTTATCTATACGCACTCAAAGAGACTCTTCTGCTGGTGCCTAGATGCACTGTGTGTGAGTGTGTGTGTGTGTGTGTGTGTGTGTGTGTGTGTGTGTGTTTGACTCAGAGTCCAGAATACTAATCATTATACCACACAACCACCAGCACTTTCTGTCTGTGTGAAAGAAAGTTACCATGCGTTGGTGTGTGTGAGCGGGCGTGCGTGTGAGCGCGCAAACTGGCACGGTGAAGCTTAATTAAGTGATCTGATCCAACACTGATTTGCATAATAAAGCAGCCTGATGAGGAGGATAAGAGGAGGACGAAAGGAAGTAGAGGACGGTGAAGGGAGGTAGAGGAGGAGGATGTGAGGAGGTGAAATAGAGGTGGAAGAGGAGGAGGAAGAAGTACAAGGTGAGGAAGGCCTACATTGTATTGTAGCAGACAGGAAAGCAGAAAGGAAACACGTGTTTGGAAGTAAAAAACACTCCAAGCCCCACAAGCGCATTATTGTAACAGGACAAATACTGTGTGTGTGGTTTTGTGTGCTTCAATGTTTTATGATTTAAGCAACCCGTGTTGTGTTTGAAATTATATCCGGTTTTATTGTTCAAAAACATAATTACTGTTCGACATTAAAAGCACAATTATTTCCAGTAGATGAGGAGTGTGCTAGTGATTCATGTTATGTAATCATCAAACAAGCAGTTTATCCAAAGCGAGCTGCCTGCACTAAATTAGAATTTAATAGTAGCAAATATTGGCCATCATATTTCAGCCTAACCTTTGTGATAAAAAAAAAAGACTGAACTCCTCTCTTTTATATTCACAACAGCTCCGCTCAGTTCAAGGGGAATTTAGCAGAATCAACACATCAGATGTCTATTACAGTATACGTGTTTGCTGAGCTGCTGCGCTGGTATCAGCCTGAGACCCTTTAAATCTAATAAAAACACTGAGGGGCATGACTTAGTTAATGTCTCAAGATACTTTTCAATTGTAGATTCAAGGGGATTTCAAAAACACCTTTATGAGTGCCTCTAATGACTCCATTACACTTCCATCCATCCAAAAATCATGTAAAATGACAACAAGCTCAATGCAAGTCCCTTTCAAAAGTATCATATGTGTGTAACAATTAGGGGGATCTATTGGCAGAAATGGAAAATAATATGTATGTTTTCTTTCGTGTATAATCACCTGATAATAAGAATCGTTGTGTTTTCGTTACCTTAGAATGAGCCGTTTATATCTACATAGGGAGCGGGTCCTCTCCATGGAGTCTGCCCTGTTGCACCGCCATGTTTCTACAGTAGCCCAGAACGGACAAACCAAACACGGTTAACTTTTCCTGCTTGGGCCGGAGTCGATAACGTTACTCGCTCCCGTCGCCGCTGTTCTCTCTCTCTCTTGCTTCACCACTCACTTCCCACGTATACACACACTATAAGAACTCTACTCTTACAACAACTGGCTCTAGAGAGGGCCATTCGCATTTTTGCGTCAGCCACCGTAGCAATCGTACACGCTTGGCACACGTGATAAATTGTAATCTCCAACCTCCCTGCTAGATAACCGCCAGATCCTATACACTGCTCCTTTAATATATGTAATGTCATTGTGACTGTGTGGAAGGATAGCACATGTGGTGCCCTTACTTAAAACTAAATAAATGGAGCATGTGAGAGAAACAGCGATTTTATTATAATAGCATGTTTGTGTGTGTGTGTGTGTGTGTGTGTGTGTGTGTGTGTGTGTCTGTGTGCAAAGCTGCTGTTGTGTGAAGGACAATAAACTGGGGCAAGTCAGGGCAAGTACTGTACAAACCCCACACACGCAGAGGCATGGATCAACTCCCTGCTGTATCCATCAAGGATGCAATAACTGTTTCCTACATCCTCCACACTCCGGAGATCAGCCAGGTCAGTAAGAATATCCAGGACAAACCAGCACAAACACACTCTCCAAACACACACACACACACTCACACTCACACACTGCGGTGATGCTAATTCCACTGCTATAGATGCGGGAAGACTGAACTTTACCACACACATAAACACAAATTAATCTGTCCTCATTACATACTTGTTCAGGTTAAATGTTGATCACTTCGTTACCCCAAAAAAATGCATATGTGTGTGTGTTTGTGTGTGTGTGTGTGTGTGTGTAATAGATGAGGAGATGGAGAGGAAAGAGAGGATGGAGGTTGAAAAGACGAGAGCATATTAGCACATTCCCACACTAACCATGCACACCAATAACAATAAACCTTTGTCTTGATCCATCACACACATTACCACTACCACTGTTAGCATTCTCACAAAGCCAACACACTAGTATGTGTATGTATCTGTGTGTATATGCAGTCATTGTGTTGTGTTTGAAGATGGCACTGACCTCTTAATGCCCTCTCACTTGCTCAAACACACACATACACACACACATACAAACGCGCATTCCACTGTTACACTCCTTGGAAACACACACACTGCACAACCTAACGGGCCTTAAACCCATTTGCCTCCACTCATCCTTTACAGGATCCTTTATTGTGCTGCTTTGAATGCGGCTGATAACCAGCCATGTACACCAAGCACACAAACACACTCACTGTCGTCATCTCGGTGATTTAGAGCCGGGCGGACCATTGTGCCATAATCCCATGTGTGACAATAGTAGCCGGTGGCAACCGTGTCACCATTGCCATGCTGATATGGGAAAGTTGATGCGGGACTCAGACAGATTACCATCCTTTGCTTGGTTTTCCATCAGCAACTAGGGGATTTATTTATTTATGCAGTAAGTATCGTTAATGAAATAAAATTCTAAAGTGACGTTATTATATATAAGTAATCCATTACAGGGCATTCGATTTCTGTTATAAGTCCCATAATATTACCTCTTTACAGTAGCATATATGGATGGATGGCAGATGCATAGATGGAGAGCTATATAATGAATGGATAGATGGATGGATGGATGGTACAGGGTAAAAAAGAGAGAGCGGAAAAACGGAAGGGGGGCAGTAAACAAATAGAAGAAGAGCTCAGTAGTTATTCCAATTCCATATGCATCTTTAAACACAAGTAAATATGTGTCTATGTATGTGTATGTGTGTGTGTGTGTGTGTGTGTGTGTGTGTGTGTGTGTGTGCCAGGTCCTCTTTGTGTGCCCCAGGACAGTTTTATTGACCAGTGCCAGAGAGGACACGCTCTCTACTTTAAGAGAAAATAGGCCATCTACAATGCTGCTGGACACACTCACACACACACACACAGTGATGGTGACCCACTTCACTCAATGTGCTCAGTCGGCAAGACTTAAACAAAGATACTGACGTTAGGCACTTTTATAATCACATTGATGCAAGACAGCTCACAAACGCAAACAACTACACTATTCTAAACCTCTGATATTATTAAATGTGTTTTAATACATACAGAATTTATAATAAAACTGTTAAATATTGGAGACTCTTATCTGGAGTATAAAGCATCATTTTGATGAGATGCAAATTAATTTAATGTAGGGCTGTCAAAGTTAACACATTAATAACGCATTAACGCAAATTCGTTTTAATGCCACTAATTTCTTTAACGCATCTTTCGGAGGTTGTAGCAGGCTCAGTTTTAAAGCAAGAGTGAAGATACTGGTATCATATGAAGCTAGAAAACCTAATGAATCCATTGGTACCATACTAGCTTGTCGTGAAGGAGGTTAGATAACGCTCCAAATGTGCACTAAAATTTGGCTAGGAAAAACTGTCAAGGTCATTTTCAAAGGGGTCCTTTGACCCCTGAACCAAAGTAATGTGAATGTAAATGGGTTCTCTGGGTACCTACAAGTCATAGACAAGTCACCACACTAACAGCTGTTGTTGCCTGTTGGGCTTGAGTTTGCCATGTTATGATTTGAGCATATTTTTTCATGCTAAATGCAGTACCTGTGAGGGTTTCTGGACAATATTTGTCAATGTTTTGTTTTCTTCATTGATTTCCAATTATAAATATATACATACATTTGCATAAAGCAATCATATTTGCTCACTCCCATGTTGATAAGAGTATTACATACATGACAAATCTCCCTTTAAGGTACATTTTGAACATTTAAAAAATGTTAATTGATTTGTAATTAATCGCAATTAATCACAGACAATCATGCAATTGAACACAATTAAATATTTTACTGGATTGACAGCCCTACTGTTAAGTATTTTCAATTCATCATCTTGAATTTTATTGAGTTTTAGCGATGATATAAATGCTATTTCAGAAGATTTTCAACCATTATAGTAATATTTTTCAGCTTTTTTTTAATTAAATGTTATTGCATGTAAGCGTAAGCTACATTATGTTTATTTTACATCTTTTGTGAATAAACTCATCGATTTTATGTCTTATAAACATGGCTGCTGTGTTCTAACTCCAGTTAGAGGTCCCTCTAGTGTCTAATGTAATTCACGTGAATAGGCGTCCATATGGTGGCTGACATTGAGCCCCAGTCGGGGAGAAGCTACTCTGCCTGCTGAGGTCTGGGTGGAGAAGTGAAGTAAAGCCCACTAGGGAAGACCACTTTCACTGCTGGAACACCTGAGGACGACTGAAGGACACACACGCATATCAACACACACGCACAGTATATGCATACGCTGACAGGTACCTACACACAAGCCTCAGTACGTGGCTGCTGCCATATGCTAAAGAGCCCCCAGGCTCCTCTCACTTCAGACAACATGACATTCTGGCTTCCATATCGCCCATCGTGTTACTCTCACTGGGATCTGTACTACACATACTGGAGAATGGATGCTGGGAAGAACTGAAAACTGACGGAAAATAGAAACATTTACTTCAAACTGATAACTCCTGGTCGTTTTCTAGTCCTTAGCATCATCGTCGTTGGGGGATTATTGCAAGATGAAATCACTCACCCTCTATCTGTGCTGTCTGTAATTCAAATCTGATAAACACACCTTATTGTTGGCTTTCTTGTCAAATATCGTGTGGACTATAGATGATTTCATTCTCAAACAAATAACGGCAGCACTGGTGCTCTGCAGTCTGAAATTCCAACATCTGGTTTGCATCTGTTGCTACGGGAGACAACATAAACCGTCGTAAAAACAGGGATATGATCCATAACGATTTTATCCACTTTTAGTTTCCACTGTTCCACTGAAGCTAGAACTATTTCTTTACTTTTAAAGACTCTTAGTAAAACCTTTGTTCAGTTCAACCATTCTAAAGGTGGAATTATATAATACAGAGAAAATAAAACTGGTTCTTCAGCTAAAAGTGGTTTTCTCAAAATATTCATCTAAAATCACTTCATTTCACAACCATATTATACCATGTTCCAAAATAGCACACCTTAATATATCTCATTACATAACACCAAACCAAATATTTCACATGTATCTCATTAGTTCTCACCTTGAAAGTGAACATCACCCTATGAATCTCTGACAGAAGCGGGAAGGTCAGAATTTATTAGCTAAGGTCTGAGAATTCCTCTGTGTAGCCGATGCCCGATGTGGCTTAATGGGATTCTCCTGCATGCCGCGGGGGGATAAAATGAGAGGCAATTTGATCAAGGTTTCGTATAACAAAATAATAATCACATTCACAGCTTCATGCCAATGTCGCAGCCTCATCCACTCGCAGTGATGAGCATTCAAATTAGCTCTATCTCATTTGATGCCTTGTTATGTTCCCCGGCGACGCTCCGAACCTGTGACATTCTTTTGTGAGGGCAAACAAAAGAGAGGAATTTTAAACAAGACAAAGACGCAGGAAGTTACAGACGTGGATGTCCAAATTGGATCTTTTTTTTTTGTTGTTTTTGTCTTATCATTGAAATAATAATAAAAAATTAATCAAGCAACCAAATAACCACTAAACCTGAATCTCAAAAAACATCCCTGACTGAGAGCCTGAATGACACTTTCATGAACAAATGAACATTTGTGAATAATTAGTTGTTACTTTCTTTGGACTTCTCACAGGGAACAGCAGCCACTACTTGTTTTAATACTGTCAGGAAATGCAAATCTCCTGGATGGAAAGAATTTAAAGTGTGTTACCGTGGAAGATATTTCATTTAGCTGCATAAGAAAAACAGATTAGAATACAATTTCCACTTTAAATGTATTTGAGAAGTTGTCATGGTGGCTCAATCATAAAATAAAATAACTAACTCACGCATCCTCAACTCCGTCTGGCTTGTTACAAAGTCTTTGCTCCACATATAGCTGAAAGCAGCTTATTTTACAGTACTGATGGTCTATGGGATTTGCTTTGGCTACAGTGTGACGCCTATCGGGTCTATAACAGATAATAATATGAGTGCAATGTTTTGGTTGGATTCTAGTGAGAATATGATCATGTGGTGTTGGTGGTGGTGAACGCTCAGGGGCGTTTCCCTCCCTTGAACCCAACGCATGTTGGGATAGTGTCCAGTCCCAGCATGCATTGGGTCCCTCTGGAAAGGATTAAGTGGGGTAGAGAAAATTCAGGAATTCATAACTGAACTTCTTAGTTCGTGATCCACCGAGAGCTGGTATGCAATGCTTTGCGGAAATGGCAAAACAAGGTCTCCTCAGGCAATATAGGGGCTATCGGTGTATTAGGAGGGTGTATGGTGGTGCTGGTCTACTAGTGTGTGTCTGTCATGTGCACATGTACAAATGCAACGGTGGGTATCCATAGAAATATGTGTGTGTGTGCAGCAGGATTCCTGGGGCAGGTGTCTCAGCAGTGGTTGGGGCAGAGCGGCACTAAATCACTCCTCAACTGACACACCTCACCACAGGGTGTCCCGCCATGTGTTACTGCTGAGGGAGAGAGGGGGGTGTGGGGGGTGTGGGGGGAGAGAGAGACCCACGGGTAGCGGTTACTGGGTCACAGAGAAAGAGATGAACCTCTCTATAAATCAGCATCTTGTGATTTAGGTGTAATGTGTGTGTGTGACAGAGGGAGAGACAAAGAGAAAATGCTATGCCATTGGAAGTGTGTGTGTGTGTGTGTTAGTGTATGCATGTGTGCTACCAGTGTGCCAGTGTGAATATGTGTGTGTGAGTGACGGACCAGCGCAGGTGAACTACAGACAGAGCCAGACATCCTGGCACGATCCAAGCACACATCAAGACTCTCGCCTTTCCTCCTCCCCGACTCTCTTCTAGATCCTCCTCTCTCTCTCCCATCATCCTCAGCTGCTGCAGCCATACACACACACACACACACACACATACAATCACACTCACATGCAAGGGTGCAAACAACTAAGTGCTAATGAGTATCATTCATTTTCCTTTACTTGTATGCTTTATATCAGAAGTAGTTTGCGTTTCACGCTATGTGTTGTTGTATGTTACATATCATCCATTGGTTCACAGAAATACAACCCAAATCAAACACACGTGTACACACACACTACAATATACTGTGTACAAACGCAGGCACAGAATCCCGCTGAGTGTGTAAACAACACTTTTGAGTGCATAGTGTGTGTGTGTGTGTGTGCAGCGATGAGTCATCACTGACGAACCAAGCATGGATAGTATTCACATGGGTCCATTAAAAACAAACCCTCTGTACTAATCTTAGAACACACACACACACACACACACACACACTCACACACACACCCAGGAGGATGCTGTGGAGCATCCATTAGAGCTTTGTGAAACAGCGCACTAGAGGCCAATTAGAAACAACACAAATAACTACAACAATTAAAGATATGAAGATTACTTCTGATGAGAGACACTCCTGAGGAATTCTTATAGATAAAGAAAAGCTACAATGTAAATATAGTTTGAAATAGAATTGCAGCATTGGCAGCATACAAGCACCATGGGAGCTGTGCATCAGTTCAACAGTGTAGTGTTGTGGAGTGGCCATGTGTTGCATTTCATCTTAAGATGTTGGATTAAGAACTAGGGCTGTCAATCGATTAAAATATTTAATCGAGATTAAAGGCATGATTGTCCATAGTTAATCGTGATTAATCACACATTTTCTTTATCTGTTCAAAATGTACCTTAACGGGAGATTTGTCAAGTATTTAATACTCTTATCAACATGGGAGTGGGCAAATATGCTTGCTTTATGCTAACGTATGTATATATTTATTATTGTAAATTCATTAAAAACACAAAACAATGACAAATGTTGTCCAGAAACCCTCACAGGTACTGCATTTAGCATACAACCTCTGAAAGATTGATTGCGTTAATGCGTTAAAGAAATTAGTGGCGTTAAAACAAATTTGCGTTAACGTGTTATTATTGCGTTAACTTTGACAACTCTATTAAGAACACGATTATTATTAGAATTTTATTTCCTCACAGAGAGGATGGACCAAGACAACATAAAACACAAACAAATATGTAATAACGTATGAGGTTGTGCAAAATGAAAGTAGAACAAACTGATATAATAATACAAATGTACAGTATGGTACAAATGTATGAAAATAATGTGGTTTAAGTTTGGCATTGCAAAGTCGAAATAGAGCAGATGTAAAAATCCCCGGAGTATCACATTCCTGTATTACCTTTGCTCAGGAATGACTCAGTCATGACTTTCTAAACTTTCATTTCTGTGAGTTTGTGCCCTAGGGGGTGTGGTGGAGTGGGGGGGGGGGTGGTGGAGTGGTGGAGTGAATGTGTTGGTGGTGGTGGTGGGGTTGAGACACTTGGAGAAGTGCAGGTTCAGCAGAAGTGTATTTCCTGTGTGGAACCCTGCGGAGCTAACGTTAGTGGGAGTCTGTGGAGCCCCAGCTCATCGCAGTGGGGGACAAAAGTTAAATAACCAGATTCCAGTCGTCATCCTCCCAAAGCAATGCTTACAGATTCCACAGGAGTTGCTGTTATGTGCAAATACAGCGTGCTCGGTCTTTCTTGCTCTCACACACACACACACACACACACACACACACACACACACACACACACACACACACACACACACACACACACACACACACACACACACACACACACACATCTGACCATCAATCTAAGGAGCACTTCTTTGTGCAGCAGAAACAAAAGCCTGCTCACATTGTCAAGAAGATATTGGCCTTTTAATAGAAATCAGATACTGGCCAGTCTTTGTC